>OY728145.1:2005846834-2007096834 GCA_963277665.1 Viscum album | reverse complement strand
TTCGCCCACACCTATTGCATCTTGTGAAGATGATGAACAACTTTGACCAAGACTTTGGGGATCCAGGACTAGATGGTGCTCGGAGGTGGATCGATAGACATGGTGTGCTGTAGTGACATCCGACAGAGAGCTGTACCTACCCTTCAGGTTGGATCCTTCAAGGATGACCTCTGGAGCTTGTACTTTTTTTTTGTTCTTTCCTTTCAGTTGGGATTGTATTATGACCCCTTTAATTTTAGTTTATACACTTTACTCTCAGTGGTGGTACTTTGTGGTGGTTATATTACTTTTATTTCCTTCATGATTAGCTTTGTGAAGTATTCCCTGTCTGTATGTGTACAGGTTTAAAGGCAATGCCTTCCCTTTTTGGGATATGCCCTTCCAGTGCTAGTCACCAACCCCTGGCCTATGGAAGGGGGGATTGGGGTAGTCACGACATGGGTCCTAGGGGATGGGTCATGATAAGATCCCCCCTCCGGTTCCAGTACATACCTCACACACCCTCTAAATAATTTTATTTTGATTTCTATAAAACTTTCTCCTGTGAATCGTACTCCCCTCCGGTTCTAGTACACCACAACCTCTAGTTCAAGAACAGGCCTCACAAGCACCCCCCTTCGGTTCCATTACAAGCCTCACAAGAGCCCCCTCTGGTTCTTGTGAACCGTGCTCCCCTCTGGTTCCAGTACACCACAACATTCAGTTCAAGAAAAGGCATCACAAGAACCCCCTCCCATTCCTATACATGCCTCACAAGCACCCACTCCAGTTCCAGTACAGGACTCATAATCACCCCCTCCAGTTCCAGTATTGGCCTCAGAAGGGCCCCCCCTCCAGTTCCAGTACAGGCCTCACAAGCGCCCCCTCTAGTTCCATTATAGGCTTCACACCCCCCTCACGTTCTAGTACTGGCCTCACACACATGCAACACTCCCCTCCCATTCAACAACAACCCATCCATGACATGAAAACTCCCCCTCCTACCGTTCAGCGGTGAACCCAACCCCTCCTCAACAATAATTTAAAATTTTACCCCAACAAGAATCGAAGCTCGAACCAATCGCATCAACACACAACACTTATACCACTTAAGAAATTTGATTTTGAAAATTTCTTTACACATAATTATATTTATATATATTATGAAAATAATTAAAATAAACATTATTTAAATAAATATTTATATACATATATAATTATTTAAATTAATTTATACATTATTATATTATATATTTATGTATTTATATTTCAATACTTTTATATTATATTAAATTTATACATTTATATAAATTTTATATTGTATATTTTTATTTATATAAATTTGAGTATATATTTTATAATTATATTTATGTTATGTATATACACATATATTTGTATATTTATAAATATGTTTATGTAAATTATTTATATACATAAACACATATATATATATACTATGTACATGTTTATTTCTATAATATATGTATAAGTATTTATTTAATATATTTATATAATGTCTTTAAAAATATAGTTATATAATGTATTTCAATACATATATTTATATATTTATAAATATGTTTATGTAAATTATTTATATACTTAAATACATATTTATATATTATGTACGTGTTTATTTATATAATATATATAAGTATTTATTTAATATATTTATATAATTTCTTTAAAAATATAGTTATATAATGTATTTCAATAGATATATTTATATATTTATAAATATGTTTATGTAAATTATTTATATACTTAAATACATATTTATATATTATGTATCTGTTTATTTATATAATATATATATATAAGTATTTATTTAATATGTTTATATAATGTCTTTAAAAATATAGTTATATAATGTATTTCAATACATATATTTATTATTTTGTAATATAATATATATTTAATTGTATAAATTGTATTATATTATATATAATTAATATTACATGAAATACAATTTAGACAAATATATATATGAAATAAAATTTATACAAATATTTATATAATGTTATATGAAATACAATTTATACAAATATATAATTAATATTATATGAAATACAATTTATACAAATATTTATATAATGTATTTCAATTAATACATATATTTTTTAATATGCACATTAATATATATGTATTTCAACAAATATAATTTTATAATATTATATATATTAATATATATGTATTTTAATAAATATAGTCGTATAATATTGTGCACATTAATATATATGTATTTTAATAAATTGTGTATCATATAATATTAATTATTATAATATAAAATCATAAACATTTTATTTAAAAATACATTTATTATTATTGTAATTAAAATTATAAAAATTACAAGCATGAGTTTTTATATGATTTATTTTTTAAATAAATTATATTTTTGTATATATTTATATAAATATTTATATCCTCCAATGGCCCGAATGCCTTCATTTTTTTATTGATTTTTGATAATCCACCTTTCAAGGGGTGAGCTGGAACCCTTACAAGGCCCGTAGGTGAAAGTATTACATGGCCCGTAGGCCTTAGAGGAATTCATTGCCCGTAGGCTCAAACATTACATACAACCCAGAATAACTACTTGGAACTGCTCCTCCCCAACATCTTCATCGTGAAATCAGCTCTCCACCTTCGCATGACTGTTCGTCTAGGCATTCCCATGCATGCACAGGCTTGTCCCGATGGCAGGTGGCATACCCTCTCATTCTTTCAATCTGTTTAGCTTCTGCTGTGGTGAAAGCTCCTTGCTCATCCACCTTGTAGAGATTGTTCCTTATATGAAATATAATTTATACAAATAAATATATATAAATGTACATAAAATTATAAAATTATATTTATGTATACATATAAATACAATTAAATACAATCATATAATTGGAAATATATAATATAATTAAGTTATATATATATATTTACTAAATTAATTTATAATTAATATGGTATACTGAAATATATATAAAATAATTCTATAATATATATAAATTTATATATAATATTTTTTTTATAATATAATATAATATATAAAATATAATATATATTATATAAATATATAATATATATATTTACATTTATATATAATTTTGTCTATATTATATTTATTTATATAATATAAATGTATTTATATATAAATATACAATAAAAATGTTTTTAATATAATATATGTATAATATAAATCATAATATAAATGTATGGTATTTATAAAAGCATATATAAATTTTATATATTTTAATAAATATATTTATAATTACATTTATATTATGTATGCCAATATTTATATATGTATACATTTTTGTTTATAAGTACAAGTATTTATTTAAAGTATTTACATAATGTATATATATATATATTTATAATGAATTTAAATACATTTATATAATGTTTTTATGTAATATATATCTCTCTCTCTATGTGTGTACACACACACATGCACACCCACACATGCATATATATTATAAAATTTGAATTTATATGAGATTTATTTTAAAAAATAAATAAAAATTAAGAGGGGGTTAAAAACCCCCTCTAATCAAAGGGATTAACAGTGGTTCATGAACCCCCTATAATTTCTTGAATTAGTGGAGGTTGAAAACCCCCTGTAATGTCATAAATTATAGGGGATTCATAACCCCCTCTAATATCTTAAATTAAAGTGGTTTAAAACCCCTTTTAATCTAAGGGATTAACAATAGTTCATGAACCCCCTTTAATTTAAGAGATTAGAGGGGGCTGTTAACCCACACTATTTTCTTTAAAAAAATTCCTTTTTATATATATATATATAGTCTTTAATATATATCCACATTAATATTATATATAGAGAGAGACTCTAAAATCCAACCGAACATATAGGGCCACTAATTATTAAATTTGTGATGGTTTTGACACAACTGCCTCTAAAATCCAACCCAATATTACAAAGAAAAAATGCTAAAAAATTTAGAGGGGGTTGTGAACCCCCTCTAAATTCAATTATTAGAGGGGGTTGTGCATAAACCCCTCTAAAATGAATTTATAGGGGTTTTTTTCATAACCCCTTCTAAAAACTTCCGTTAATATGCTATTTTTTTGTAGTGATGTGCTTATATCCTTTTTCGTAAACTCTCTAAGGTGTAAACCCATTAACTACTGTAAGAAGAAAAACCACTTATAAGTTCACATAGGCAAAATATTACAATGTGATTCCATTATTAGAGCACATAACTCATTGATTCTTAATATTTTGTTAAGAATTTGTAACTCAACCTCTAGTCATAACGGAAGACATTGACATCAAAAATTGGGGCTATAATTATCAATATCAACAATTATCTTTGTAACTTGTTTTTACCCATTAAACACTTTTATTAGGATCTACCTAAATAAAGTGTTGGGTTTCTATTACTTAAATGATTTATTCTATAGATTTTAATCCAATATTTTTATTAGCTGCATGAATAATCTCTCTCGACAGAGATTTTGTAAATGGATCCACCAGGTTTTTACACGATCTCACATAAGAAATTGTTATGGTACCATCTTGTAACAATTGTCTCACATAATCACATCTCAAACTTATATGTCTAGACTTTCCATTGTACATGAAACTATAGGCCCTTGTTAATGTTGCTTTACCATCACAACTAATAGAGATAGGAGGCATCAGACTAGGCCACAATCTGATATCTAATAATAGATTTTTAATCCATTCAGCTTCCTTTCCACAAGGTGATAAACTCCAACTCCATGGTCGAATGTGAAATACATGTTTGTTTCTTACTCTCCAAAGAAACAACATAACCTCTAAGAGTAAACAACCATCTAGAAGTATATTGGTTATCACCAATACTAGTAATCCAACTTGCATTGGTGTATCATTTTAATACATTCAGATAATCATTATAGTATGAACTTAAATCTTTGGTCTTTCTTAAGTTTCCAAAAATTCTTGTTATAAATATCTAATGATCCACACTAGGATTAATATTATATTTACTCATTTTACTTACCAAAAAAGAAATATTAGGTCGAGTGAAATGCATTGCATACATTAAATAACCAATTACACTAGTATACTCAAATTGTGCTACAACTCTACCTATATTTATAAAAATTTTAATACTAGAATCAAATATAGTATTGGAATACTTAAAAAAAAGATGATCAAATTTATTTAACATATTTTCTACGTAATGAGACTGACTTAAAGAATAAACCCCACTATATTTTTTAACTTTAATACTTAGAATAGTATCAACTATTCCAATATCCTTCATTTTAAACATAGAATATAAGTAATTCTTTGTCTCAATTACACCAATCATATTGGTTCCAAAAATTAACATATCATCCACATATAGACATAAAATAAGTCCATATTATTTTTTAAACTTTTATTAAACACATTTACCCACATTACTATAAGAAAATCCATTAGATAAAATAATAGAATCAAATTTCTCATGTTGTTGCTTTGGAGCTTGTTTAAGACCATAAAGAGATTTAACTAGTTTATATACCTTGTTTTCATTACCTAGTAAAAAAACCGCTTTGGTTGTTCCATGTAAATCTCTTCATTTAATTTTCCATTTAAAAAATAAAATTTCACATCCATTTTATGAACATACAAATGATTAATTGAATCTAAATAAAATAATATTTTTATTGAAGAAATTCGAGCTATAGGGGAATAAGTATCAAAATAATAAATAGATTCCTTTTTTCGAAAACCTTTGGCTAATAATATAGCTTTAAAATCTTGAATGTTACCATTGGAACTATATTTCTTCCTGAAAACCCAATTACTACCAATAGGGTTTTAACCACTTGGTAAATCCATAATGACCCAAGTATTATTCCTAATAATGGAATCCATTTCATCATTAATTACTGCTTTCTAGAAAGAAACATCTCTAGAATTCATAGCCTCTTTATAAGTATTTGGGTAATATTTTATAGTTAATACCATAGGATACTTATTCATAAGATGGTTATTTTGATCTCCTTCATCAAGTAAAATTATTGAATCAGGAGAAATAAAATCTCGATGTAGATGTTTCTCCTTCTTAATTCTTATACTCTATTTAGGTTCAACTCGAGAATCATTATTATTCTCTATTATTTTATTTGAAGTAGATGGAATACATGAGTATGGGTATGAGTAATAACTTCCTCCACATTATATTTATAAAACTTATTTTAAAAAAACTCTACACCCCTTGATTCAGTAATTATATTGTCTCCAAAATCCAAAATCCATAATTCTATATGATTTTCTATTTTCTACATATCCAACAAAAACACCTTTCATTTCTCTAGGACCAATTTTAGTTCTTTTAGGATCAGGAACTCTATAGTAAGCTAAACACCCCCACACTTTGAAATAAGAAATATTAGGTCTTCTACCTCTCCAAATTTCACAAGTGGATAACTTAGTTTTCCAAGAGGCAATCCTATTATGAATATGACATGCAGTCAATAAATCTTTGCCCCATAAATTTAATGGTAACTTAGTTTTATTAATCATGAAATTTACCATTTCTACTAAAGTGTGATTTTTTCCTTTCAGATAATCCATTTTAATGAGGAGTGTAAGGAGCAGTTCTTTGGTTAATTATACCATTTTCTTCGTAGAACTCACTAAACTCATTTATAAATTATTCACCACCTCTATCTGAGCATAATGCTTTAATATTTTTTTAATTGGTTTTAAAATTCTAATTTATACTTATTAAACATAGTAAAGGATTTATCCTTTGTTTTAATAAGATAAACTTGTAAATATCTACTGTAGTCATCAACAAAAGTAATAAAATAAATTTTTCCTCCACAAGTTAATAAGGCATTTAATTCAAAAATACCAAAATGCACTAAATCTAATATATTGGTATTTCTTTCAACACTATGTAAAGGTTTCTTAACTATCTTATATTCTACACATGTTTCACATTTATCAAAATCATTTCCAAATTTAATAATATTTAACTTATTAATTACTTTTAATGAATTATATTTAACATGTTATAAATGATCATACAATAAATTATAATATTTAATCAAGTTAGTCGAAGATTCAATCATATTATTAATATAAAGTTGATACATTCCATTATTAGAGTACCCTTTCCCCATAAACATGCCTCCCTTCGACAAGATAACCTTGTCAGATTCAAATGAAAATTGAAATCTCTTCTTACATAGAATATCGAAAAAACTAAGTTCTTTCAAATTTTGTGGACATACAACACATTTAGAAGTGTCATATTCTTCCTAGAAGTAAAGTTTATCTCTATTATTAATTGTACACTAACATTTTTGCATGAATTATTTCTAAGATTTACTTCCTTTATGATAGTACAATTGGAAATTTTTTTGAACATCGAATGATCCTTGCACACATGCACCATTTCTCTAAAATATAGCCACCATCCCATCTTCATCAAAGTCATATTGAATTTAGATATCATTGAAACTAGATTTTATTTAGTCAGTATATTTGCAATGGGGTTTTCAACTTTATTTAGATAGAGACATTTCGTTGAAAACTACTCGAGTTTTACATAGACAAATCATTCTCCTTTATCCTTGGAAGGACTTTCTTTCTTCTTGAATTATTGAATTTTCTTCTTGGAATTTAAGGAGGAGTTTGGTTGTGTCTTTCCCTCAATGATATTAACCTTGGTATCAAATTTTGAAACCATACCCACGTCTCTTAACATGGATTCTTCTTCAATACAAAAAATCTTTTGTAATTTCTCCAAGGAAATATCATAACTACTTTTTATGAGTGGTTTAACAAAATATTTCCACATAGGTGGCAATTTAGAAATAATTTCACCTACTTGAATTGTTTTTGGTATATTAATTTTAAGGGAAAGAATTTTATTTTCTAAAACATGAAGCTCATGAACGTGCTCCAAAACTGGCTTGTTATCAACCATCTTGTAGTTTATATAATTTTAAATAAGAAACTTATTAGTACCTTCTTCCTTTGACTTATATTTTAATTTGAGTGAATCCTAAATCTCTTGAGTAGTCATCATTTGGAAGAAATAGTCATAAATACGATTTGATAATGTGTTGAGAATATATCCTCGAAAAAAACTTCATCGTCTTATCATTTCTTCCTAATTTCACAAATCTTCTCAACTTGAATCATATCAACTGGTGTGCCATTGGAAATTGAATCAGACTCCTCAGAAATGGGAGGAAGATTCAGTTTTAGAATGTAAGAAATATTCAATACCGTAATAAGAAACTTCATATTTTCTTGCCACCGGGAGAAGTTGTTACCATCAAAACGGTCAAGTTTGACCTTGTATTGGTTCATTACATTAAGATATTACGAATCCATCTTCTAGGTTCTTCTTTCAAGATTAAACCCTTTTTTTAGAAAGTATGTAGGCAGAAGGAGAATATAGACTAAACCTTGATGTGTGAAATAGATTCACTATCGAAAAGGGTATAATACACCCCCTCTTTGATGGTGTAGGGTTCTCGATGGAAATTTACATCAAGGATTTCACCAAGATTTGGGAAAAAACAAACACTAATTTTCGATTACCCCATTTCACTAATGTTGGGGGAAATCTGGAGAATTTCTTAGATTGAAAAAATAATTAACCCATAAGCGATCTCATCATCTCTTATTTATAAATCACCATTTTGGTCAAAGAAAACCTTGGTTTGACCAAAATGAGACAACTCTTGGTGGGGGACACACCAGTTCGATCTCACCATTTCGGTCAAAGAACACATTGGTTCAACTTAAGTGATACAAATATTGGTGAGGGATACACAGGTTCAAATTTGAAAAAACACTATATATATTTTAATAAATATTTTGAATAAAATATTTATTCAAAAATGTGGTATTGTTATAATTTTATTCAAAATATTTATTAAAATAAATTGGGTGTTTTTTCAAATTCAAACCAGTGTGTCCTTTACCAAAAGTTGTATCCTTTATGTCGAACCAAGGTGTTCTTTGATCGAAATGGTGAGATTGAATATGTGTGTTCCTCACCAAGAGTTGTCTTGTTTTGGTTGAACTAATGTTTTCTTTGACCAAAATGTTTCAATTCACACTAACTATGATTTATAAATAAGCGATGATGAGATATCTTATGTGTTAATTAATTATTTGCAATCTAAAAAATTATCCAGATTTCTCCCAACATCTGTGCAGTGGGGAAATTAGAAATTGGTGTTTGATTTTCCCCAAATATTGGTGAAATCCTATAGGGAAACTTCCACTGAGAACCCCACACCATCAACATGGGGGTTGATCAAACCATTTTGGATAGTGAATTCAATTCACACACCAAGTTTTAATCTATCTTCTCATTCTACCTACATATTTTCTAAAAATATATACATATTTGTATGAACGTTTTAGTTGGAAATGGTCGAAAGTAAATTCAAAAAGGGTAATATCAATAAAATATTCTCACACCAAGTGGTATGAACCCTCTTATGAACTTCTTTTATTACACATGAATTGTTATTTGCAGAGGTTGGTCCACTAGGTGGTACAACCATACTGAATCTATTATGTACTTATTTTATTATACATGAATTATTATTTGGAGAGGTTGGTCCACCAGGTGGTACAACTATACCGACTATTATTTTACTTTGCACATAAACTCTCATGTTTCATCTCATTTCTACATTAAGCTGTGTAACTGGAAGTGAGAGACCATTCTTGGATGTTGTCCATTGTCAGAGGAGATGAATCCAAATGGTAGAGTCTGTATTGAGGATACCAAATCAGAGTCCCCCATGTTGTAGTTTTTCATTATACCTTATGTGTTTGGGAAATTTCGGTTCAATTGGAATTAACCTACCGGTGCATCAAACGTCATGGGTTCAATCTCAATTTTTTTATATGTTATTTGATTTTTTTTTTAAAATGTGTCGGTTATTTTAAAAAAAAAAGTGTATTAAAGGAGGTAGGCGTGCTGCCACCTTTCGGTCCAATGAAAAGGTGGTAGCGCACCTTCCAACTTTATACTAAATATAATAATAATTTAATTATATATGTTATTATATTTATAAATATATATATTTTTATATTCCATTTGATATTTGGAATGAATCATTATTCCATTAATCATAAATAAAAATATAAAGGAGCAAATAATCATCAACATTACAATATTTTTGCTCCTTTACTTTTAATAATTAAATCAATAATGAAATGAAATAAATTAATAATTCAATGAAATAAAAAGTATATAATAAAAATGATGTATTATCCATTTTTGGATGAAATTTTAAAATCATATAAGTCTAGAGGAAAGTTATGAGCATTACGTTCATGCATAAATTTCATACCTAGGTTAGCATGGTTAATAATATCCGCCCAAGTATTAATTAAATAACCTTGAATATCAATCAAGGATTGGTTGAAAATAAAACCATTTAAGTTAAAATCCATTATAATAATACCTAAAGTAGTTAACCAAATACATACAACAAGCCAAGCAGTAAGAAAGAAATTTAAGGAACAAGAATTGTTAAGACTATCATATTAGAAGATTAATTGGCCAAACTAACCATGAGAGATTACGATATTATAAGTTTCTTACTCTTGAAAAAATATGTAACCTACATTGGAATATTAACTTTCTATAGTTTCCATGATCAAACTAGTGGTTATCAAATAACCATGTATAACACTGAAAAGAGAACCACCGAAAATACCAGTAACACCTAAGATATGAAAAGGGTGCATAAGGATCTTGTGCTCAGCCTAAAATACTATCATAAAGTTGAAATTAATAGAGATTACTAAAGTAATACCATCATAAAAACTTCCTTGAATAATTTGATAGATAAAAAATGGTAGTAGTAGCTGCTACCAGAGCTGAATATGCAACAACAAACCAAGGATGCATGCCCAGATGGAAGCTAAGTTACCAATCACGAACTATGTAAAAATATGCACCAAGTAAGAAGTGTAGAACAATTAACTCATAAGGACCACCATTGTATAACCATTCATCAACGGATGATGGTCCCCATATTGGAAAAAAATGAAAACCAATAGCTATAGAAGTAGGAATAATAGCACCAAAAATAATATTGTTTCCATTAAATAATATGGAAGTGGATTGTGAATCCACAGTAATTCTTCCTATTTTTTATGAGATGAATCAATCATTTTTTCTTTGGATCCTCCTAGACATTCCTTCTTTTCTCTCCCACTTCCGAGTAACCCTATAGTGACATCATAGAACCTTTATTTTCATCCACCTAACTACTTCTCAATGAATTTCAGTGGAGATCCTCTTACTCCTCCATCATCCTAAATGAGATCTCATCCCAGTGTACATTTATGATAGAGATATAGTTTTCATCTTCAATGTGTAGTCTTTGAAATAAATTCATTAGATCCAGAAATAGTTGTCACCAAGGAGTATCAACATGAAAATTATTGTTTTTAAGTAATAGATTTTGTGGTGCTCAGATTTGAGACATTTTTAAGAACTAAGTATGGGTTTTGGTTGATCTTCAAGTTGATATAAATATCATTGAGTGAAAATGAGTCTTTAAGAGAGAAATGGTCATGGAAGATAAAATGGGTCTTTAGTAGGGTTTGAGGGTATAATTATGGCCCAGTGGCCCGAAATCCCGCTCGGCCCGACCCAAAAGCCTGAGCGGGCTGGCACAATCCGAAAGCATGAGTCGGGCCGGGCGAGGCTCAGGCTAATAGTATGTCGGGCCGGGCCTAGGCCTATGCAAATAGGCTAGTGGGCTGGCCCGTAAGACCCCGAACTGCTAGCCAACCCATCAAAGTCCATCTGCCCTAAAAAACCTAGGAAACTGCTGGTAGGGAGACTCAAACCCCTACCACTTATTTCTAAGGATGCATTTGAACCAATTGGTCCAAGCAGTGCACCTAGTTAAGAATTTCCAAACTATATATATATATATATGTGTGTGTGTGTGTGTATACATATAATCTTTATATATATACATATATATATATATATATACATATATCTACACACAAATATATATATGTACATGTATATATATACATATACACAGATATATATGTATATATATCTATATATATAAATCTATTAATAATATATATCAATGATTTAATATAATACATATATAAAAAAACCATTAATAATATACAAATATATTAATAATATATATCAATTAAATGTGGCTTTTAAAAATCTATTAATAATATATATATATATATATATATAAACAAAGCTAATAATAATAATAATATATATATCAATGATTTAATATATAAAAATTCCATTAATAATATATATATAAAGCTATTAATAATATATATCAATTAAGTGTGGCTTTTAAAAATCAATTAATAGTATATATATATATAAATGATTTAATATAATATATATATCAATGATTTAATTTTATTTATATATATAATAACTCATTGTATATTAACAAAAAATAACACTCACGTAATGATGTTCACGCACATCCTCCAACCTTATTAATTTTTTCAAGTATGTTGCAACTTTCATATATAATATATACTATACATATATAAATCTATTTAGAAGAAAATTAACCCACCCACTGTGCTGCACTCCCCAACCTCTAGTTATTTTTTACAACTCATATTATATATATATATATATCAATGATTTAACATTATATATTAATATTAACAAAAAATATAACACACTCACCCAATGATGTTCTCCCCCAACCTCATTAATTTTTTTTAAAATATGTTGAAACTTGAATATATTATATATATATACTATATATATATATATATCTATTTAGAAAAAAAATTAACGCACCAATTGCTGCACACCCCCTCAACCCCTCATTAATTTTTTTTTATAATTTTCACATATTATATATAAATTCACATATATAAATCTATTTGTAAAAAATAAAATAAAATATTCACTCACTATAAAATGTTAATAAAAAAGAAAAGAAAATATTTTTATAGAAAACATGTTAAGCATTTAAAAAAATACATGTAAAAAACACGCGTTTAAAAAAATGTTTTAAATTAAACGTATAAAAATAAATGTTAAAAAATAGTTTTAAAAAAAGGTTTAAATAAAAATGTATTAAACAAATGTTTAAAAAAAGTTTTAAAAAAAACTTTCAAATAAAAAAAATTAAAAAAATTCTTAAAAAAAACTTTTTCACATTAAATTTTGAAAAAATGTTAAACATTAAAAAAAATACATTTAAAAAACATGAGTTTTAAAAAAGTAAAAAACTTTTTAAATTAAACATTTAAAAATAAATGTTAAAAAATGGTTTAAATAAAAATGTTTAATTTTTTTTAACACTAATTCTTTAAAAAAACTTTTTCATGTAAGTTAAAAAAATAAATGTAAAAAAATGTTTTATGTAAATGTTAAAAGTTTTTTAAATAAAAACGCTTTAAACCCACACACTACTACGCTCCCCCCAACTCTTCATTAATTATTGTTTACAATTTGTACATAATATATATATATATATATTCACATATATAAATCTATTTAGAAAAAAATAACATATCCACCCACTGTAAAATATTAATAAAAAAGAAAATGGAATTTAAAAAAACTTGTTAAACATTAAAAAAAAATACATGTAATAATCACGTGTTTAAAAAATACTTTTAAACAAATTTTAAAAAATGGTTAAAAAGGTTTCAATAAAAACGTTTTAAATTTTTTTTAAACAAACATTTAAATAAAAAAATTTAAACATACACTTAAAAAAAAAATTTAAAAAAAATTTAAAAAACTTGTTACATTAAACTTAAAAAAACATTTTTGACTCATTATATATTTTATTTTAAAAATAATAAAAGCCCACCCTGGCCTAACTTGAAAAATATTGTCCTGACCTGAAAAAACCCAGCCAGGCCAGATGGTTTGGGCTAGCCTAAGGCTAGGCTTGTGCCACCTCATGGGGTTGTTTGGGCTGGCCCGACCTGACCCGAATAGTGGTCAGTAGGACAATTTTTTATAGGGAAGGCCTGACCTAGCCTGACCTAATGTTGGCTGAAATTACACCCTTAGTAGGGTTCAATATCTTGGGTTAGTTTTAATCTACAATGTTCCAACTTCATCAATATTTTATTAAAAATTAAATTTTAGTATTGTTTTAAACCATTACAATGATATTTATAATATTTTTTTTATAGTCCTATCATTTTTATTTATTTATTTTATTTTTGAAACTCATTTTATTTTCAAAAACTTTTTAAATTTTTAGGCTATATTTTAAATTTTATTTATATTGTTTTTGTATTGTATATTTTATAAGATTTTAAATTTATCTACTTGAAATTTAATAATTATTTCTATGTTTTAAGTAGTCGACTTTGAAAGCTTATAAAATATAAATTGTGCCTAAAATATTAATGAAAACTAAAACAATATATAAGCACGTAAAAATGGACAATAGTAATAACAATATATTTATTTCAATAGACATAAAACATATACATGAATAAGAACAATCAATGTCTATAGGGAGGAGATTCTATCCCACATGGTGTTCTGCGAAGGGGACACCTGAATCGAGATCACCGAGCTCCATTCTGGGGTGGAGTTTGATGACCTGGAGAGGGCTGATCCTCAAGCAATAGAACGTCGACCATTGCATGAACCACCTATGTTTCAATGGGTGGAGGTTTCAAATACATGTTGTACTACACTCCTGATCCTTCTCCCACTGAGGTAGTAGAAGGACCTTCCATCATCACAGTGTAGAACCAAGCCTATGATGGATATAGAACCTAAGGATGCGATGGATCTGGACCCCAAGGATGTAATGGATCTGGACCCCAAGCTGGAGATAACTGCAGATATCCTATCAAGAAAGACAGATCCCATGCCACATGAAGCACATCCTCAATCAGCTGAGGCTGGACTACTAGAGAACTGACTTCTGCATGTGGAATAGGTGAGGCCTCATGTGCAACATGACGTGGTCTATGTCATCGTCATTATGGATCTTCAGCACCAGAAGCTGCTATAGGATGTTTCTATAGATAATGAACCTCCTCTCTCTAGGATGGACTCTTGAAGATTCTCTTGGAAAGTGCATGATAAGATGACCTCATATTCAATGCTTCATCATGGACCAATTCCAGGATTAAGACCCCATCCCACTCTTCATCACTCATGCGAATAAGATGCTCTTTGTTAGTACCCTGTAAAGAGATTCAAAATTAATTAGAAAATAATTTAATAAAAAACTAATAGAAATTTATTAACTTACAATCTTATGAAGCTCTCTGCTATGTCAGGTAAGATAAAATATAGACTTCAGTCTATATAATGGCTCATACATGACCTCCTATAAAAAAAGAATCGTATCATAGGTACACCATGGATACGAAACTCTGCACATTTACCCTAGTGGTCGAGAAAGTTGGCATGTACTCAGTGCCAATCCTCATCCTTCCTTCCTACCAACTTCACGTTATGAAGCTCCTGTGTCGGTCTTGGCAGTAGTGGAATCAGCTGAACATAGAAAAAATAGCACATGGTTTTATCAGGCTGCTGCCACTCAATAATATGTAAGTGAATGAGGGGAACTAAAACCATATCATCATCATGTCCAGTAGTGTAGTATGCTGGAAACTGGTCCAGTATAGTTTAGTATGACATCCATGTAATTTGAAATGACATGTGGCCTTTTTCAAATAAGCACCTTACTAAAATCCAAAATCGATGCTATCATTGAATTTTTTATACAGTTATAGATTTTATATACATACCTAGTCGGGTAAAAGATAATCCAGGTTGAGGTGATATACACCAAAATGGTGCGTCGAAAACATGACGAAATTGTGTCTCTAACACCACTTGTAAAATATAACATAGAAAGTGAAGAATAATGAGAAATTAAATTAAATAACTCATAGTAGTATCAGAAACCAATAAAGATGTGTGATCATACTAGCATCAATGTGAAGCATCATGTAGAATCTCTATAGGGAGTGGCTGATCAACAAACTGAGGGAGGAATGAGGGGATATGCTCCCATGCCCACATCTGAATAAGGATAACACATCCCCTGAGATCTGTGCAGTCTCTGTGGGATAACCTACATAATGATCTATATGTGTATTCCAAGTAGGCCAATCCCCAATTATACGTCCCAGCATGATCAAAGTCCTCGGTTAGGGATAGATACATCATGTGAACATGCACCTCTGAGTGATTAGCAAATAAGTTCCCTCCAATGAGCCATAATATATATGCATGTGTATAACACATGATAGTCTAGTATTCATCATCATTGAGTAAATGTGGAATATTCTCCTACAACGAGGGCATAGATATCAACCCTCCATTTGTATCCCTACAATCGACCAAAATGTAAATGCCTAACAATCCCTGAGCAAGGTCAGGCCAAGATTCACGGGTGGGAACAATAAAAACTTCCCCCTAGATAGGAATATCGGGAACCACTGCCACATCCTCGAGGGTGATGGTCATCTATCCCTTAGGAAGGTGGAATGTGTGTTTCTCTGGTCTCCACCTCTCCACGAGGGCAGCAAGCAGGTGATGGTAAAAAATTTGAAATTCGATATGACAATTCCGCAGAAGCCAGCATACTGCAAGTATGGTATAAAGGCATGTGGAGGCTATGTGTTATGAAAATGGTGTGCTCAACGCACCCTGATCAATCGAAACTCACCACCATCTAACATGACCTAGGAAACATGCCTATGCTGCTCAATGAGTAGTATGGTATCCTCTGTCTATATATAAACAAATGAAATGAGTTGTAAGTGTAAAATTAAAATATAACATTATGGTCATAAGAATGTTATGAATTGTAGAATTTAAGACATGCCATGTTTATTCACATTGTTTTATGAAGTTATTTCTTACCAAAAGAAAAGGTCATGTCTTCATGTATTTGAAATCATATTACTAAAGTGTTTTTAAGGCATTATTTTACCTAGAAAAAGGTGTTTTGTAAGATATGGTTATATATATATATAAACATTTTTCCTTCGTTATGTAAAAGTTTATTATAAAATAGTGTGTTCTTTAATTTTAAAAGGTATGTACTTAACTTTTTAATTTTTAAAACCTTTCGACATTCTAAAAACATATCTTAGATATTATTGGAAGGCTAAAAGATTTTCAAAATTCCAAGGTTGAGTACATATCTTTTAAAGATGTTAGTAAGCTACCATTTAACTTTATATGATCATAATTTCCATTTTATCAATGATAATTAAATTGATTTGGTGTTATTTTCTTTTTACCTCACTTTTAAACATATTACTTCTCTTTCTTAAATTTTTTCCTCTTTTTTACTTATGGAATGGGTTTACGTCATCATCGTCATCGTTGTCACCGTTCCTCCTGCACTGTGGTTCATTTCCTATGAATTCTTTCTTGAAGTTCACTTAGTGTTATAGAATCAGTTGTACTAACCACTTTTTTTGGTTGTGTACTATAAGAAGCTCCTTACTCAATTTGAATAACCTCCCCGTAGAAGTACACACAAGAAAAACATGACTCTCTATGTTGATAATGTTTTTTGATCATGATTCTAATAGTCTAACTAATATTGACAAATATGGTTGATCATATAATCTTTATTATACTGAAAGTTTATAATGTCTTTTTATACCCTAATATATGATACTATTATTTCATTATATAAAATTTTATTAGAATATCAGTCAAAGAGTGTTTTGGAAACCAAATTAAAAAAGAAGAGATAACACCATATAATTTACAATATGAGAATATCACAATGGAGACAATACATAATTGTGGATGAGAGTGTGAACTCAACCCAACAATGTTAGGATGTCATTTCTAGTTATGACCTTATTTATTACATATAGTGAATCTCAAACTTTTCCCTTGTTCTTGAGGATAATCCATCTCATTCTTCATCCCACTGGCCTTTGGTCTGCCATGGTTACACAATTGGTTGATGTCGAGTATCACTATCGGCTGGCCTTCAAGCATTGGTAAATAAAAAAACTCTCCAATAGGCGTCTATGGTGTAACATAACAGTTATAAATGGTGTCCATCTGGTACATTGGATCAATATATGCTTCCCATGATATGTTCACAGATGTTCATGCTGTGATGGTGTGTGTGAATAGAAACCATAAGGTCTGGAAGTTTCCACATTGACATTGCCTTACTTCTAGTAATACCACTATTTTTTCATCGATGCTATTTGTGATGGTGTCCGAATGCTCTTGAAATTAAAATTAAGAGTCTTATTAGTGTAAAAGGATGAAATGATCACCAAAATCTTCTTCAATGTTATTTTTAATCTCTTTTTGGAAGTGACTTCTATACCGTATCCCCTACTGAATTCTATCATAGGATAATTTTTGTCTGTCAATGAAGTACTTCACGCAAAGATATAATGTCTCTTGAAATAGGTTAGTTATAGGTAACTTTTGAATCCCATTGAAGAAATCATTGATGCACTCCATAATGTTTGTGGTCATGTGTCCATAACTCTTCCCCCCATCATTTTCCAATGTCTATTTTTCATTTTTAATCCACATCATATAATCATACACTTATTGATTAGCCTTGAAGATTTGTTTGAAATTTTCTTCAAACTACCATTGATCTGAATCATATTCTTTACATAAGTTATCATATTTCACATAAATTGATTTTATCTTTACATTGAAATATTAACAAATAACAAAGACATTGCATACCTATCCTCATGATTGACTTATTCATAGGTTCGTTGTGGAATGTTTTCCTCACATTGCTAGAAATATGTCTAATGTAGTACTGATGATTTGAATTTGGGGGTATCCATGTATCAGGGTAAATATTGATTTTCTCATTGATTTCCCAATGCCGATTAGATATGAAACAGACATCCTGAATATGGGTGAAATGGTTGCTGATACATACCAAAAACCAACTCCATGATTCATAGTTTTCCTTCTTCATAATGGAAAAGGAAAGCAGAAGAGGTGAATGGTTTCCATATTGGGTTGCCACAATCAACAACACACCCTTGTATTTTTCAAAAAGAAACGTTCCATCAATCTGAATGAACTATTTTCTAAAATTAAATGCAGAGATACATGGGAGGAATTCCCAAAACAACCGATGAAACTGAACACGAGATGGATCAAGTTAATTATCTCGAGACACAAGTTCCTTTGTAACAAGTTGGAATAAAACTTGGTTATTATGCCTCAACATGGATGAAAATTGTGGCAACTGTCGATAAAAGTCATCCCAATCTCCACAGGCCTTCACAATTTCCTTATGTTTCGCCATACATGCCTTATTATAGGAAATATTATAACTGAATGTTTATTGTATCATCTCTTGAACAAGATCTATAGGAACATCTTGGAACGTCCTAATCATATCAATGACAATGGATGACATAAATTCTGCATCCAATGAGGTATGATATTGTGTCAGGCTTGGATAAATGCAAATATGAGCTGCCTCAATCCTTGATATTCTCCAACCTCCAAATGTAATGTTCAGAATTGACCTCAAGTAGATTCTACGATCATCCTATAATTCTCACACCATATGAGATATTTATTATGGACTGATACCTAAACTATATATCTGTAGTTCCTCTCAATGTGAAATATTTTTAGCATGCTTTTTAAGGAATCTTAACTTGGAAAATTCCTTCCAATATATAAGGTTTTGTCCATCTCACTAAAACTATCTAGTACAACTTTTAGAAACTCAATTGCGGGTGTGAGAACATTGCAGTCAAATTTAGGAACACATGTCATTACTTCTGACCAAGATGAAAAGAGTGGTGGATGATTTATTATGGGTCTAGGCTGTTGTAAACTAATACATTTCTAGAAACTTCCTTCCCAACTTCCGTTGCTCCCTCCTCATCATCACCATTGTCACAATCTATTCCATAATTACAAAACTCATCATCAAAAGTTAGACAGAAATTTATATCCAGGATATCATCTAGGTTGTACTATTCTACATCATTTTGAATAGGCTCAATTTCATGGGGAAAACCATCTTCAACCACTCTTGTAAGTCTACGTATTCGTACAGATGGCTGTTGTTGTTGTATAGTATAAATGTCAATATATGACTCTATCATGGTACCATTTAACCACTGAGAAAATAAATTTATTGCTTGGAACCATTGCGCATCAGCAACCAATGGACAAACTAGATGCCATAATGTTGTAGGGAATTGAAAATGTCTATAACTCATAGACTTGATCTCTTGATTGGTTCCCAGATTTAAGGAACCAAGAATTATGTCTTGAAGGTCACTAAGGGCTATACAATCAGCTCTAGTAACCACTATTGTTGGTTATATAGAGTAATAAGCTCCTTTCTCAGTTTGAATAACCTCCCTATAGTAGTACACATAGGAAAACATGACTCTCTACATCTAAATTTTTTTGATCAATATTATGATAGTGAAACTAATATTAACAATGATGGTTGACTATATAATATTTATTAGAATAAAATTTTAGGATTCCCTTTTATACCCTAAAATATTATAGCAATGTTTCATTATATAAAAGTTTATTAGAATATAAGTCACATAATGTTTTGTAAACTGAGGTAAAAAGAAGAGAAAACATCAAATTAGTTTATTTATCATTGATAAAATGAAAATTTTGATCATATAAACTGAAATAAAAAAGGACAAACACATTAAATAACACATAAAATATTTACAACATACAATAAATACCTTGAAATTTTTCAATAGAAGATGGTTTGGATGAGATGAGCCTCACTTTGGACATGAGGTAAAATCTAGTTTATTTTCAATTGGAAGCTTAATAACATTTTCTAAATATATGTACTTAACTTTTTAATTTTCAAAGGCTTTCAGCCTTGTAATGACATATCTTAGATTTAATATTATATTTCATTATAAGACCAAAAACTTTTAAAAATTAGAAAGTTAAGTACATATATTTAGAAGATGTTATTAAGATGCCAATTAAAAATAAGCTGGATTTTCCCTAATGTCCAAAGTGAGGCCCATCTCATCCAAACCACATTCTATTAAAAAATGTCAAGGAATTTCTTGTATGTTGTAAAGCATTAATGTGTTTATTCTTCTCTATTTCACTTTATATGATCATAATTTTCATTTTATCAATGATAAGTATTATTAGAGAATCATTATATGTATTAATTCTTTAATCCTATGTTATTCATTAATTAATATATACATAATAATTACTAATAATAACTATTATTTCTAAACAATATAATCTTCATGATACTAAAATTTTAGAGCATCATATTATATACTAAACTATGATGCTAATGTTTCTTAGTATAGTTTCTAACTAGTTAATCATTCTTTAATCACTAGTTAATCATTACTAATTTATTCTTTAGTTAATAATCCTTTAATCATTATATAATCATTCCTTATTCAATAATTAATAATATGATATTCATTAGTTAATTATTATTAGCTAATCATTACATTTATTAATTTTTTAATTCTAAGTTATTTATTAATTATTCTATACTTATTCATTACTAATAATAACTATTATTTCTAAACTATATATAACTAATTAATCAACTTAATAAATAAAATATTTAAAACTCACTAAAAAATGCAATTACTAATAATAAATTTTATTCTTTAATGTCTTTTCCCAGTCTATTTCATTTTATATGAACATAATTATCATTTTGTCATTGATAAATATACTGATTTTATGTTTTCTTTTCTTAGGTATTTTAGTAGTTTATAAATAAAATATGAATCATCTAAAGAATATCCCTCAGGAGTGTCAAACTAGAAGTATTGCACGGCCCATTGTTGTGTACCAGTTCCTATTCGAGTCTAGCTCAAAGCGATGTTTTCAAGTTTTACCCCAAGGTACATCTGTTTTAGAGCCACATCCATTTGTTTATATTTATACAGGGATTTGATTACATAGATAACCACATAAACTTTATACTACCAAAATTTTAGAATGTTTATTCCTAAGTTATTCTATAGTTAATCAATACTTAATCATTACTAATAATAACTATTATTTCAAACTATATATTACTAAATAAACTATTTAATAAACAAAATATTTAGAAATAACTGAACTACTTAAAAAATGACATATTTAAAACTAAAAATAATTCAATTAAATAAATTAATAACTTTAAATTAAATAAAAAAATACCATTAAATGATGCTTTGTAAAAAAACCGGCACTTCTTTTAGACCACTGAATCCACCACATGTGAAACTGACTTTTTTAGAGAGAGAAGTAGTGGAATAAAGAGAGATGAGTGAAAAATGAAGTGAGGAGAATGGTGGGTGGGTGGGTGCCCTTATATAGGGCATTAAGGCCAAGGAGATAGGGGGGTTCCACCTTTTTCATTTATGTTTGGAAAAACGTAGCAACCCTACTATCGCCTTTTGCATAACATAAATGAAAAAGGTGACACCCCCTACCGCCTTTTCCATATCATCAATCCAGGCTAAAAGTGGTGGGGGGAGGGGAGGGAAGGTGGCAGCCCTACCATCACCTTTCAATCATATATTTTTTTAAAAAATTTAACCTCGACATTTTTTTTCTTCAAAAAAACATAAAAAAACTCATTCAATCCTTGATTACTGAATCTACTATTCCGGTGGCGTGGAAATTACCCAGACAAATGATACTAGGAGGGACCTACTAGGGGATGAGAGCATCAACATTGGGTTTTTGGGGGTGTGGGGTGATGGTTGGATGAGAGTCACCACAAGACGTAGTGATGGGATGCGAAGGAATATGGAAACAGTTGGACGAGCATCGCAGTAGTTGCAGGCAGATCTGGCAGGCACCAGTGATACAAGATGGCATATGACAAGGTCCTCCAATGGTTCTTCTGATGAGGGTTGTTGCAATACATGGTGATAGGATGTGAAGGAGGAGGGTGAAGGCTGGGCGAGCATCCTTGCTGTTGCGGGTGGATCTGGTGGGCACTAGTAATGTAGGGATGAAAGACAGGGATTTCCTCCGATGGTGCAGCTGATGACGCATGGATGGTGATGGAGTAAGTGACAGTTGAGGAGGATAACGAAGGAGGGTGGGGCCTATGGGTGACTAGTGCAACTTGCATGGTCACTACAACAATTTTTTTTATAGTGGTACCCTTTAACACCACTAAAAAAAGTGGTGATAAATGAGTACATTTATCAACACTAAAAAAAGCATTGAGAAAGGACCCCCTTTATCAATGTTTTTTTATTGTTGTTAAAGGGACCCCCTTTATCATCACTTTTTTAGTCGCACTGATAAAGGGGGGTCTTTATTAATGTTTTTTAATAGCTCTGATAAAAGGGTATATTTCAAAAGAAAAGTATATTTCATTAAAAAAAATATTGATATATAAATATATAAATATATTTATATTTATATAAATAATATATATATTTTAAATATGTTTTAGATAAGTATATAAAAACATTTACACTCAATATATAAGATATTTAGTGAAAATAGATTATAGAATATTTAAAAAATATTATTAATTAATAATTTTCTAATTATTATTGAGTAATCATCATTTAATAACAATTTAAAGACACAAAAAATCAAAAAATTAATAAAAGATCTAAAATAAGTTGAAAACATAACTAGAATTTCAAATGACCATAAATTTTGATCCGAGTGTCCGTTTGAGCTCTACCATATATCAAATAGAAGCTTGCGACGAGATCTATGCATTGATGACACAATGGAACCTTCTATCATATTTTTTGAGGCCAAAAGGCCCATAAGGCCTCATAAAATTAGTTTTTAGTTTGGATACCCAAATGTTTTAATAGTCGATGGAATTTCAGCCTCATTTAAGGGGGTATTTTTCCTTTTTTAAGTGGGGAATGAATTTATTCTGATGGATTACATTCATATTGATATTATGGATTTGAAATTTTATCATTTTTCACAATGTACTGTTATTTATAATCAAATATATAACAATATATATATATATATATATTTGTTTATATATTCCCACATAAAATTTTAATTTTATAAATAAATAATTAAACATATTTACATATAAAATATATTTCCCAATATATAAGCCTTATCTAAATAAAAAATAATATCCATTTTATTTAAAATACAAATATATGAATATTTATGTACTTATATAATGTGTGTGTGTATTTATGTTGGTATTAACAAACTGATATACATTATCTATATATTATAACATATGTATATACATATTAATATACAATATTTGTAAATATATATAAATATTTATAATTATACTTATAGATACACATATATATAATATATATGTATGTATGTATGTATGTTGTATATATGCATTTATTTATAAACACCCATAATTTTTTTTATAAATTTATTTAAAAATAATCTTATAAATATATATTAATATACGAATAAATATATGAATAAAAAAATATAACTAAATATATATAAATAAATAGATATAAATATATATTAATATACGAATAAATATATAAATATATAAATATATAAATATATAAATATATAACAATATAAATATATAAATATATAAATATATAAATATATAAATATATAAATATATAAATATATAAATATATAAATATATAAATATATAAATATATAAATATATAAATATATAAATATATAAATATATAAATATATAAATATATAAATATATAAATATATAAATATATAAATATATAAATATATAAATATATAAATATATAAATATATAAATATATAAATATATAAATATATAAATATATAAATATATAAATATATAAATATATAAATATATAAATATATAAATATAACTATATATGTATATATATATATATTATATGAATATATATATATATATATATATATTAATATAACTAAATATATATATTAATATAAATATATATGTGTTAATATAAATATATATTTATTAATATAAATATATATTAATATACGAATAAATATAACTAAATATATATTAATAAATTGATATATCATTAAATGGATAGAAAAACAGCATGGAGGAGTGGTAAATGATCTAAGTGCGTAGGGGAGAGGTCTCAAGTTTGAATCCTGGGAGAGGCAAGGGCGAACGTGTAACATCCCGACCTAGAAGCCACTAACTCGGTGCTCCGAGCCAGGTGGTTACATGACCTTAAGCGCACCTCCCCACATTCCAAAGGTTGCCGACTAGTAGCGGGGGTCCAAATAGTCAATTGGGGATACTATACCCCCTTTCTATCAGAGCAAGAAAATACAGATGATTAAAAAAATAGCAGAATAACAACCAATAATACCAAAGAATGCATAAACAACCATTCCCCAAATTGGGTACAACCATGCCCAATAGTAAATATTCCATGCCATGCCACCAGTGAAAAAGTGAACAAAACCCAAAATGAAGACAAACTGAAAAATCCCCAAAATGGTCCCGAGACCAAGTCCGAGTACTCCTACACGCACACTCGTGCCAACCCAACTGCCTAGCAAGGGCCTTTTCCCTTATCCTAACCTACAAACATGAAGTCTGCTCGGGTACCCAATGGTGGCCTGATCAGGGTGTGAGTATAACTTAGTATGCCACCACCAACGGTGTCTAAAAAATATCCGGTATAAAAAATTGTGCATGAAAATGGGAAATGAATAATAAATGAAAAGAAAAGATTAAGTTCCCCTTATCAGTTTAGGTCCATTACCAACATTTATTACCATTTCCTTATCTTACCATTTCCAACACATTTACCATGGGTTCATCACACACAATAAGATACATGGATTAAATTACACAATCATATACATGAGAAAAAACACACAGTTTTCTTATCTCTCCAGGACCAACTTCCTCATGTCAACTATATCCTCACCTCGAAGCCTCAGTCCATGTGGATGCAACTGATAGGGAAACAAAGCATCAGTCCTCTTCCCTAAACTGTTCATTTTGGGGTAGAGTTTAGAGCCTTAGTCCAACTCGACCTGTGGGCATAGAACCTCAGTCAATACCCCACACTAAAAAGCTTTGTGAACATGATATACATTTGTATCCATTAACTATTTACAAAACATCACAAACATTACCCAAGTAAAACTTAAATCATAACAATAAAATAAGAGTTAAAACCATTCCTTAACCCATCAACACATTTACCACATTTTACATCATTTATCCACTTAGCCCGATTTCCCTTTTATTATGCTTATCTCACTAAGCATTCATTCATTGTGCCTATCTCACTAGGCTTTGTTTATTATACGTAACTCACTAGGATTCATTACCATGCTCACAATTCATTCCATTATGGTCTTTAATCATTCTACATTTTAACCTAATATCCCTTAGGTTATTATCAAGCCTATTTTCATCACCTAGATTCTATCCAAACACTATTAATCACATCAACATGTTTATCAAGGTCTCTACATGATTACACAACAATATCACCTATTCTTCACAAATACCCAGGTTTGGGAGAGTCGTCACACCCCATGGGTGGCCTTAGATTAGTGTCATTACCCTCGACGCATCCCATGGGGATCGTGAGGGTCTCCATTTACCTTTTTAATAACCATTTTACCTAAACATGTCAAGGGTGATCAAAATATACCAAGAGACACCAAAGAACAAAACCACACATGCAAAAATCCTCAAATAAACCATGGGATATAACTTATAGATCACCTACCTCAATTCTGTGGATGAAAACACTCTTAATCGTGCCCTTATATTCCACTTCAACCAACCCTTGAAGCTTCAACCTAGGTCTCACTCAAAGAGTAGAGTTTTAGAGCTTTGGAAGGAGAGGAGAAGAACATACAAACCCTAAACACAAAATAGAAGTAAGGATGAGATTAGCCTTAACTGGAGCTTTGATATTCAACCAAAGACACAAAAAAAAGCATTAAAATGAAGGTGATTGATCTCTTGGAGCTCTTGGGAGATTGGGTTCTTTCATAGGGTGAAGGGGAGTGAATGGGAAGGAAATCCCGAGTTAGGGTTAAAAATCCTGGAGTGGAAAAATTTTAATTTTTTTAAAATATTTTCGGTCGCATGGTTTACCTGCACGGTTTTTCAAATTGTGTGCAAACCATGCGGAGGCCACTGTCCAAAATCTCACCTCTTTCATGGTTTTCTGGGATGTCCACACGGTTAGCACTAACCGTGTGTAGGCCGTGCGACCTACCCATAAAACCCCTTTATCTCCATTTTTTGTGTGTCCTGAACCCTTAGAACACCCAAAATCCTCCTTGAGGACTTGGGTAAGCACTTAATTAACCAAAACAAGGTATTCAAAGCAAAACTTAAATGAGAACATACCTTTCCAAGATATGGGATCTTACAACCTCCCCAACTTATAACGAATCATCCTCAAGCTAAGATCCCAAGATTTATTGCACTTCCAAGGGAAAGATATCGGTCCACTAAGACTGCATATCTGATTCCCTCTCCAAAGTTTATTCTTGAACATTACCATGCTACCATACTACTCTCACTAATGGAACAACCTTGCCACACAAGACTTTATCACTATGATCCACGGCATGAACAAGATGATCCTTAAAGGACACATCAGCCACAATATCAACATCCTCAACATCCACCACGCGATTTGGGTCAGGGTGCTACCGCTGAAGATGCAACACATGAAAAACATCATGCATCCTGCTATAACGCTATGTAAGAGCCAATTGGTATTCCACCGACCAAATCCTCTCCACAATCTCAAACAATCCCACATACCTGGGCACCAACTTTCCTTGCTTCCAAATCTGTCAGTGACCCAACCTTGGCGACACTCGAAGGAACACACTATCACCTTCCTTGAACTCACGAGGTATACTTTTCCAATCCATATATGACTTATTCCTACTATAATTAATTTCCATCCGTCTCTAAATTAACTCAACTTTCTCTGAAGTCTTCTGTACGGGACTTGGTCCCAACAGCTCAGATCCACCGGCCTCCAACCAACACAGTGGAGATCTACACAGTCTCCCATAGAGAACCTCAAAAGGTGCCATTTGAACCATAGCCTGGAAACTTTTGTTATAGGAAAATTCAAAAAGAAATAGGTTATTCTACCAGGAACCACCAAAGTCCAAGACACAAGCCCTCAACATGTCCTCCAACACTTGTATTGTACACTCTGACTGCCCGTCCATCTGCAGGTGGAAAGCCGTACTCAAAAGAACCTTTGTACCAAGCACCTTCTATAACCATTTACAGAAGTGCGATGTGAAATGAGGATCATGATCCGAAACTATATTTTGTGGCAAACCATGAAACCGTACTATTTCCCGAACATAAAACTCACCCAACTAATCAACTATGTAAGTCTCCTGAATCAGTAATAAATGAGCCACTTTTGTTAGCCGTTCCACAACCACCCAGATTGCATCATTCTTCTAAGGCGTCCTCAAAAGACCCACCACAAAATAAATTGTCACATCATCCCACTTCCATTACGGAATGGGAAATGGATGTAAAAATCCACCTGGGAATTGATGCTCGACCTTCATCTATTGATAGGTAAGGCACCGTGCCACAAATCCGGCAACTTCCCTTTTCATTCCCAGCCACCAAAACTGCCTACAGAGATTATGATACATCTTGGTTAAACCAAGATGCACTACCCATTTTGATGCATGGAACTCACACATCAACTCTTACTGCATGCATAATGACACAACCACACGACCATGAACACAAACAACCCCATCCATACCGACGGACCAACCAGAAGGTGACTCCCCACCTTGGAGTCTTTCCTTCACGGAAAAACATTCAGGATAATCGAGCTATCATTCCCTAACTCAGATCAAAAGTGTTGACTCAACCACCATGGAAGCAAGAGTCACCTGACTATTTTCCTCCAGCACCTCTAGATGAATCTCCGCAAACAAATCCATCACCTTCCACTTGGTGCTAGATTCTTGAACCATCTGGTTCTAAGACTTCCTGATGAAAGCATCAACAACATTGTTCCATTTTCTCAGTGTATATACCATCTCAAATTCAAAAGACTGAAGATACTCAACCCATATTCACTATTGAAGATTCAAATCCCACTACGAAAAGATATACTTTAGACTCTTGTGATCAGTATACACTGTAAACTGTTCCCCCAACAAGTAGTCCCTCTAGCACTTTAAGGAATACACTACTACAACCAAATCAAGATCATGAGTGGGATAATTAAACTCATGGGGTCTCAATTACCTCAACACATAAGCCACAACACACTCATATTGCATCAAAATAGCCCCAAGCCTGATACCAGACACATCAAAAAATAGGACATACTTCTTACCAGGATCGGGTAAGATCAAGATCGGTGCAGTCGTCAATCAATTTTTCAAATATTGAAAGGCATTGTCACAATCATCAAACCACTCAAACATGATTCCCTTATTGATCAAGCCCGACAGTGGTGCTTCCAAATGAGATAAATCCTAGATGAAACTCTGATAATACCTGGCCAAACCCAGAAAAATCTGAACGTCTGAAACACTCTTGGGATGATCCCATGATATGATAGCCTGCAATTTCTTTGGATCCACTAACACACCTACCTCATAGATTATGTGACCCAAAAAATTAACTTCTCTAATCCAGAATTGACACTTTGAAAACTTGTAATATAGACGATGATCTCTTAGTATACTCAGAATTATGTCAAGATGTTGGGCATGATTGTCATGCGTTTTCAAGTACACCATGATGTCATCGACAAAGACAACCACAAACTGATCCAGATAAGGATGAAATATTTGTTTTATCAAATCCATGAACACTATCGGTTCCTTGGTCAAGCCGAAAGGCATCACCACAAACTCAAACAACCCGTACCGACTCCTGAAAGCTATCAGTGGTACGTCATAAGGCCTCACCCTCAACTGGTGATAACATGATCTCAGATCAATCTTAGAAAACACCAATATACCCCTCATCTGATCAAAGAGATCATCAATTCTAGGAAGAGGGTACCAGTTTTTCAATGTCATCTGATTTAACTTCCGATAATCAACACAAAGCCTTAATGACCCATCAACCTTCTTTAAAAAAATCTTTGGAGATCCCCAAGGATATGTAATAGGATGTATGAACCCCTTAATATCCAACTCCTCAAGTTGAACCTTCAAATCATGGAATTCTGTCGGTGCCATTCGGTATGGCCAAATAGAAACTAGATCCACTCCCACCAGTAACTCAATCGTGAACTCAACATCCCTCTCAGGTGGAAACTCTGATAAATCCTCTGGAAATACATCCTAAAATTAATCCACTACTGGAGGGAAGATAGATTATTCCCCTCCTTCATCATCAAGCATAAGGCAAGATAATTGAGCTGTGAGCCTACCCAAATGCTGAAAAAATAGCCCCACATGACCTTATCGAACACCCCACTCTCCACGATGGACATAAGCATCACCATCATGTGACCTGAATGATACTTTGTGATGGAAATAGTCTATGTGTGCCTAATACAACACTAACTAGTCCATACTCAAGATCAGGTCAAATCATGACATCTTGGGAATGAACAAGTCCCATAGGAAATGATACCCACTAACTTTCAGAGCACATCCCTTACACTACCTGATGTCTTCATTTCACACCCCCAAAAAAGTGTCAATAAACATAACTCTGCACACACTCTCTACAGAAAGACCCAATGCTTCCACAGGCTGAGAAGAAATAAAAGTGTGTGGAATTAGTGTCAAAAAAATAACTATCAAGCAAAGAAGCTACACGGATCGTACCTCGAATAGTTGATGGCCTAGCCTCACCATCACTAGGTGCAGACTGAAATACATGAAGCTGACCTACCCCTCTACCCTAGGACCCAACCCGTGTGCCATGCACTACACTGACCTGCTGATTCGAGTGATCCTGCCTCGGAGTTCCACATCCACCACCCCTGCCAGTGCAACCCGTGGAGCTCCAACTGCCTTCCTGATATGGAGAAACTATTCCCTTGACTCCGCTTGGCATCTGCCTTTCACCAACATTCATACTCTCCAACTTAGGGTACCTGTAGAACCTCTGCACGTGTCCCAATATTCCACATGACCAATAATTAACTGGAGGCTGAGGACACTATCCACACATGTGCCCTGACCCGCCACACTGATAGAAGAACACCTGATCACCACCCTGAGATGTTGACCCTCTCTTCTGACCACGTTGCACACTTCTTCCCTACTGAAAACTTATAAAATGATTCTTTCGGCCCTTAGAGTCTACACCACTTGTCTAACTAGCTGTAACAACAATCCCACTACCTGAATCTCTTTTTAGGTTCTCTTCTAAGATCTGTGCTTGGTCTACTACCTCTGTAAACCTCTTCAAGCGATAGATATTCACCTGAGACCTAATCTCGTGTCTCATCCCATCCTGGAAATGCCTCGTAACTATTGCCTCATCCCCCACCAATGCTGGATCAAAGTGTCACAGGTTAGTGAAGCATAAAACATACCCCATCACTAACATTGATCCCTAAGTCAATCTAATGAACTCTACGACCCGCTCTTGACTTAAAGTCTCGAGATAAGAATGCTCTAGAAACTTTTCCTGGAAATCTTTCCACAACATCCCCTCAACCTACTCAGTATGAGCCAGGATGTCCCACCAACACTTTTCCTGGACACAAAACATATATGATACCAACTTGAATCACTTCTCAACAGGAGTATCTAGATGATCAAGTATCATCTGGACAGACTCTATCTAGAACTCTGCTGCCTCTAGCACACCCTCTCTGATAAAGGTTAGAGGGTGCTTTAGTTGAAACTCTCTAGTCAGCTCAAACATACTCGGTGCGACTCTCCCTAGGTCCCAATCCATCATCTGAATAAAACAAGACAAGTTCTCTCAGAACCTCTCTTCCCCACTTTCCTAGATCACCACATTCTCTTGATCCTCAATTGGAGGAGTGTTCTCAGCAAGATCCTCCTATTTCCCAGCTAGTGATCGATGTCGTGGTGGCATTTATCTACATGTACAAACACGGGGTTTAGAATACATACCATAAAAATTTCACAACTTCATAACAAGAAGGCTATTCACCACCCACAACCATCCACTATACATGCACCATCCCAACAAACCTTAATATTCTGAAAAAAACACCCCGACTATCCCTACCACGGGCCATGGTCCACAAGGGGTAAACAACCATACACCACCATAAGGTTGACACAACATGTTGAAAATAAAATTTTCAATTCATTAAAACACTTAATTACACATATTTCATTAATCATTATTTATAATTCTTTTATATTTACTCACTTGAATTGTTTCGTTTACGACATTTCCCGGTTTTCAATTATCAAGATGAAAGGTGCATTCTATCTTTCATGCCTCACACACCCAACCCGTGTTTTCCTATCATGATGCATGACACCTATCTCTCTAGGTGACTACAATGATGCATGAATGCACAACCTCGTTCCATTGAGGCCATGGGACAAATGTTAAAAACCTTCACATCACACAACATGTGTATCACCCAATGGTGAAAATCATCAACTGTAACATCACACAATCAAGAACAACAATTCCCACCCTGGGTGACTTGGTTTTCCCTCATACATGGGTTAGCTACTCCCAAGAACAAGCTCATTACCAAGGATTGACAAATCCCAACTCTCATCTACCATCCCAAATAACAATATTCGAGGGAAGTAGAAGAAATACCTCCTCTGATACCACTTTTTAACTTCCCCACCCAGAAGCCACTAAACCAATGCTCTGAGCCGAGTGGCTACATGACCTTAAGCACGCCTCCCCGTACACCAAAGGTTACCGAATAGCAGTGGGGGTCCAAATAGTCAATTGGGGAGAATATACCCCTTTTTTATCAGAGTAAGACACAACATAAGATAAAAAATAGCAGAATAACAACTAATAATACTAGAGAATGCGTAAACAACCATTCCCCAAATTGGGTACAAACATGCCCAACAGTAAATATGCCATGCCATGCTATAAGTGAAAAAGTGAAAAAAACCCAAAATGAAGACAAACTGAAAAATCCCCTAAATGGGCTCGACACCAAGTATGGGTCCTCTTCCACACACACCCGTGCCAACCCAACTGCCTAGTAAGGGCATTTTCCTTCTCTTGACCTACAAACATAAAGTCTGCCTGGGTACCCAACGGTGGCCTGAGCAGGGTGTGAGTAAAACCCAGTAGGTCCCCACCAACGATGTCTACAAAATATTTGGTATAAACAATTGTGCATGAAAAAGGGAAATGCATAATAAATGACAAGAAAATATTTAGTGACCTTAACCAATTTAGGCCCATTACCAACATTTATTACCATTTACTTATCTTACCATTTTCAACACATTTACCATGGGTTCATCACACACAAAAATATACACAGCTTAAAGTACACAATCATATACATGAAAAAAAACACACAGTTTTCCTATCTCACTAGGACTAACTTCCTCATTTCAACCATACCCTAACCTCAAAGCCTTAGTCCGGGTGGATGAAATCGACAGGGAAACAAAGCATCAGTCATCTTCCCTAACCCATGCATTAGGGGTGGAGTTTAGAGCCTCAGTCCAACTCAACCCATGGGCATAAAACCTTAGTCAATACCCCAAACTACCAAGATATGTGCACATGTTGTATATATGTGTCCATTAACCATTTACACAACATCATAACCATTTCCCAAGGAAAACATAAATCATAAAAATACATAAGAGTTAATACCATGTGTTAAACCATTAACACATTTACCAAATTTCACATCATTTAACCACTTAGCCCGATTTCCCTTTTATTATGCTTATCTCACTAAGCATTCATTCATTGTGCCTATCTCACTAGTCTTTGTTCATTATGCCTAAATCAGTAGGCTTCATTATCATACTCACAATCCATTCCATTATGGTCTTTAATCATTCCACATATTAACCCAATATCCCTTAGGTTATTATAAATCCTAGGTGCATCACCTAGATTCTATCCAAACATTTTTAATCACATCAACATGTTTATCAAGGGTTCTAAATGATTACACAAAAATCTCACTTGTTGTTCACAAATTCCCAGGTTTGGGAGAGTCGACACACCCCATGGATGGCCCTAAATTTGTGTCATTACCCTTGATACATCCCATAGGGATCGTGAGGGTCTCAATTTACCTTTTTAATAACCATTTTACCTGAACATGCCAAGGGTGATAAAAAAATACCAAGAGACACCCAAGAACAAAACCACACATGCAAAAATACTCAAAAAAACCATGTGATATAACTTGTAGAAAACCTATCTCAATTATGTGGATGAACACACTCATAATTGTGCCCTTAGATTCCACTTCAACTAACCCTTGAAGCATCAACCTAGGTCTCACCCAAAGAGTAGAGTTTTAGAGCTTCATAAAAAAAGGATAAGAACATAAAAACCCTAAACACAAAATAGAAGCAAGGATGAGATTAGCCTTACATAGAGCTTAGATCTGCAACCAATGGAACCAAAAATGCCTTAAAAATGTAGGAGGTTGATCGCTTGGTACTCTTGGAAGATTGGGTTCGTTTTTAGGGTGAATAGGAGTGAATGGGAAGGAAATTCTGTGTTGGGGTTAAAAATACTGGAGTTGAAAAACTGTATTTTTTAAAAAGATTCTGGGTCGCACGGTTTACCCGCATGATTTTCCAAACCGTACACAAACCATGTGGAGGCCACTATCCAAAATCTCACCTCCCACATGGTTTCCTAGGTTGTCCGCACGGTTAGCACTAACCATTCCAGTCTGTGCAACCTACCCAGAAAACCCCATTTTCTCCATTTGTTTCGTGTCCCGAACCCTCTAAACACCCTCAAGCCTCCTTAAGGACTTGGGTAAGCACTTAATTAACCAAAATAAGAGATTCAAAGCAAAACTTAAATGAGAATATAACTTTCCAATATCTGAGATCTTACACACATGTGGGTTGGTAAATGGTGGTGCTAACGCTATTAAAGGGCCAAGGGGTAGTTGGGGAATGCAGGGGTGGCAAGGGTGTGTGGAAGAGGTGCTTTATAGTGATATTTAAATAGTGTTAAGCTCTGTTAAAACCCTCTGATTTGCAGATTTTTTTTTATTTTTTTTAACTTTTATCAGTGCTTTTAAAAAAGCACCGATAAAAGGTGTCTTTTATCAGTGCTAAAAAAAGCACTGATAAAGGACCCTTTTATCAGTGATTTTTTTAGCAGTGATAAAAGTGACCCCCTTTTAATAGTTTTTAGATTATCAACACCTTTTTAGCATTGATAAAGAACTTTTTAGTGCCGATAAAACCCTATTTTGTGGTTGTGGGTGAATAGGCCTATGGGTCATTGATTTAGGGTCAAAATGGATATATATATATATAAAATAAATGGGTGTATTATCCCTTGGGGGATATAATCTTATTTTTTGGCTATGTTGGTGTGTGATGTGTGTGTGTTTCATTGTAATTGTACCCCAATCACCTAATATATATATATAAACACACACACACATGTGTGTTTGGAATGAATTGTTTATTTATTTTTATTGTATATTATCGATACAAGTTACATTCATGCATTATTCATGTTATAATATTAATGTTCATTATTTCTTCATCACACTAGTGTTAGTTTTTTCATAGATGATGTTGTTTGAGACGATCAACTTTATTTAGAGGTAATGCTTCTCATATCATGAGTGAATACCTCACTGCTAGTCATTATCCTTTGACCTATTTGTGGAAAACTTAGTAATTCATTTACCAATGGGTTAGTACATGATAATCACTACTACAAAATCAAATTTACGCAACACCAACTTTTATCAGTATTAAAAAAAGTGCTATTGAAATGTGATTTTAGCAACATTTAAAAAAGAGTTGATAAAACACTACTACATATATGCCCTTTAACAGCACATAACAATGATTTTAATAGTGATTAAAAACATTGTTATCCTTAGTTCTATTAAAGGGGGGGGGGGTCACCTTTATTAGCACTAAAAAAGTTCCGATAAAGTGGGGGGGGGGCTTTATCAGTGTTAGAAATATCACTGATAAAGGCCCCATATGCTACAGTGTGCTGTTTGTATAACAACACACTACGACAAACTGTTACCTGTACAGAAAATATATAATTTAATTGAAATAAATTTTACATCACAAATACAAAAAAAAAATAATATATACATTTTAAAAATGTTTTGTACAATTAAATTTACAATTACTATCCACAAACATTAAAAAACATTAATGTTTCATCATCTTTGGAACCCATGATCCCCTCTCAAAAAAGTCTACCCATGGTATCAATTTTTGAATAAACCACTTCAACCCAAGAAAAAGAATCCACCTATATAAGAAAACAATTCTTTTGTTTATAATATTATAAATAAATAAATTAAACATTAATATAAAAGAATACATTAATAAAATGTCAACTTTAAATAAAATGACACACTTGGAGTCATATTAGTCACACCATGAAACATATTGAGGTGCAGGTGATTCCATGATGTAAAAAATTAGTTATGTATCATTTTCATAAAGTATCAAAACAATTTTAATTTGTTTGCTTAGTTTTAGTATGTCATTTGTTTTTTTAGTAAAATTAATGTCAATTTTAAATAAATACACACTTGGAGATATACCATTCACACCATGTGTGATATTGAGGTGCAACTAATTAATAGACATTAAAAATTACTTATGTATCACTTTCCTAAAGTATCAAAAGAATCCTAAGGTGTTTCCTCAATTTTCAGTATGTCACTTGTGTTTTTTAATAAAATGTCATTTCAAACTAGAAACACACACTTTGAGTCATACCGGTCACATCATGTGTTGGTTTGACATGATACTACTTTTTACACATAAAAAATGACATATGAATCACAATCATTAATTATCAAGATAATTGGAGCGCATTTGATTGGTTTTCTACGAGTAAAACACATTTTGAACTAAAATATCAATTTTAAATAGATAACATACACTTTGAGTCCTTCCAGTCACACCTTTCATTGGATTGAGGTGAGAGTGATTTATAAATTTCAAAAATGACTCAGAGATCAATTTCCTAAAGTTTTAAAACAATCCAAATGTATTTTCTCAGTTTTTAGTATATCACTTGTTCTTTTTGCTAAAATTAATGTCAATTTAAAATAAAAAGACACACTTGGAGCCATATCAGTCATAATTTTCATTGGATTGAGGTGAGGTTGATTCCTACACATTAAAAATGACTCATGGATAATTTTTATAAATTATAAAAACAATTCAGATGCATTTTCTTAGTTTTCAGTACGTCACTTGTTCTTTTTACTAAAATTAATGTCAATTTTAAATAAAAATACACACTTGGAGTAATATCAGTCACACCGTGCATTTAATTGAAGTTTTTTTGTTTCCCAAACCTCCAAAATGACTCATGGATCATTTTTCTAAAGTATCAAAATAATCCGAATGTGTTTACTTAGTTTTCAGTATGTCACCTATTCTTTTTACTAAAATTAATGTCAATTTTAAATAAACGGACACACTTGGAATTATAACGATCTCACCGTGCATCAGATTGAGGCGAAGCTTATTCCTAAACATAAAAATTACTCATGGATATTTTTACTAAAGTATCAAAATAATTTGAATGCATTTTTTCAGTTTTCAGTATGTTACCTATGTTTTTTACTAAAATGTCATTTGAAATTGGAAACACACAATTTGAGTCATAACAATCACATTATGTGTTAGTTTGATGTGAAAATACTTCCCACATGTCACAAATGACTTTTTAATCATTGTAATAAATTATCAAGGTAATCCAATATTGTTTTCTTGTTTTTTAGTGAGTGGAACTTTTTGAACAAAAATGCCAATTTTAAACTAATAGTAGACACTTTGAGTCATACTGGGAATATAGTGTATCAGATTATGGTTCAAGTGATTCCTACACATAAAAAATGACATATGGATCATTCTAATAAAGCATCACAATAATCCGAATGTGTTTTCTTAGTTTTGATTATGTTAGTTTGTTTTACGAAAATTAATGTCATTTTTAAATAAAAAGACACACTTGGAGTCATACTCATCACATCGTGCATTAGATTGAGGTGTGAATGATTCCTACATGTTACAACTAAATTATGGATCATTTTACTAATGTATCAAAACAATATGAATGTGTTCCTTAGTTTTGGGAAAATTATTTGTCCTTTTTATTAAAATGTAATTTTAAATTGGAAACACGCACTTTGAGTCATAATGGTCACATAGTGTGTTGGTTTGATGCGAGATTGATTCCTACATGTCAAAAATGACTTATGAATCACTATACTTAATTATCAAGACTATCTAAGCATGTTTTATCAATTTTCAGTGAGTGTCACTTTTTGAACTAAATTGTCAATTTTAAATTGATAATGGATACTTTGATTCATACTGGGCAAATCATGTATCATATTGAAGTGAGAATGATTCATACACATAAAAAATGAATTATGGATAATTTTACTAAATTATCAATAAAATTTGAGTGAATTTTCTTATATTTTAGAGAGTGATACTTTTTGAACTAAAATATCAATTTTAAACAGATAACGGGCACTTAGAGTCATACTGGGAACATCATTCGGCATATTTAGGTGAATACTATTCATACATGTCAAAGATTAATTATGGAAAATTTTAATAAAGTATAAAAACAATCAAAATGTTTTTGATTGGTTTTGAGGTTTTTTAGTTTTTCTTTTAACTAAAATTAATATCAATTTTAAATAAAAAGACACACTTGGAGTCATACCAGTTACACCATTCATTGGATTAAGGTTTAGATAACTCCTACACATCTAAAATGGATTTTGGATCATTTTTATAAAGTTTCAAAACAATCTGAATGTGTTTTATCAGTTTTTAGTATGCCACTTGTCTTTTTTACTAAAATATCATTTTAAACTCAAAACACGCACTTTGAGTCATATCGGTCACATCGTGTGTCATTTTTATACGAGAAAAATTCCTACACGTCAAAAATGACTTTTAAACAATTATTATAAATTATTAGGACAATCTGAGAACGTTTTATTAGTTTTAAGCGTGTGACACTTTTTTAACTAAAATGTCAATTTTAAACTAATAACCGACACTTCAAGTCATTATGGGAACATCATGTATCAGATTAAGGTGAGATTGATTCCTACATATAAAAAATAACTTATGGATTGTTTTATAAAATTAAAAAAAATAATACTAATGCTTTTTCTCAGTTTTTAGTATGTGAGTTGTCATTTTTACTAAAATTTATGTCAATTTTAAATAAAAAGATGCATGTGGAGACATACCAGTCACACCACATGTCAGATTATGGAAATATTGATTATTACACATCCTAAATGACATATCTATTGTTTTACTAAAGTATTAAAACAACATTAATGTGTTTTTTTGGTTTTGAGTATTCTAATTTTCCTTTTTACTAAAATTAATGTCAATTTCAAATAAAAACATGCACCTAGAGTCATACCAGTCACATAGTGTGTCGGATTGAGGTGAAACTGATTCCTAAACACCCCAAATGACTTTTAGATCACTATATTAAAGTAACAACACAATCCAAACTACCAATGTTATGATGATTTTAATTTAATTTCTTTGTCTAACTACTAACACTGCAAATTGAGTTGACATTCTTAGCCGAAAAACCTTCCTCTATGCTACTGGTTTTCAATAACGAGAAATGTTTTATTGGTTAAGAACATCGACTCAATATGAATTATTTGAATTTATATAAATAAAATCAATGTAAATCATGGTAATATTGACATAAAGGAACATGTTATCTCTTTTGTGGTTTGTTTCATATGGTTGAAAGAAAAATATTACTTCCTAAAAGTTCCATGAAAAAAACTAAATAAGTATTAGATAAAAATGATAAGTAAAATTACTTAAAAATAATAGATAAAATAATGAAAAAATTAATTAAATAAGTAGTATAAATTCACATTTTCATGATGGTTGTGTAAATTCTTGACCAATTTCCTTTTTGTCATTATCTCAGTTGTAGACTCAAAGTCCAGTCTCTCATGACCATGAGAAGCTTCAAACAAACGACCACAACTCGAACAAAGGAATCCACGTATATAAGAAAAAAATTATAATGCGAGTAATACTAAAAATAAATAAATTAACCATAAATATTAAACAATCTATTACTTATATATCTTTATGTTATCTATATACATTCTTCCATTAGGAATACTACCCATTATTTTCTAAGAAAATCTTTTTCATCTTGTGATTATGATTATTTTTGACAGTCATAGTACTACAGAAAAAATATAAATACAAAAAATATTAATAAATATTTTAAATGAAATAGTAATTATCTTTGAAAATACTTCTTCAAGGATTTTAGTTTGTTGATGGAATATGATCTCTCTCATAAATTTACAAACATAACAACCACAATCTTTTCTATTTTTTTGTTTTGGACACTGCAAGAACATTTAAAAAACTGAGTAATTTGTTTTTATATGTGTTTGGATAGTGAAATATTATTATATATACCATGATACTTTTGCATTTATAGAACTTTTCAGGATCTTTGTGCTTAATGACTGTCCTCCTTCCATGAATTTAAAAATATTTAAACACTGCCTTATTATAAAATAATTCTCATTAAAACATAATATAAATTATATAACTTTATGTTTAGTTCTAAAATTTTGGATATAGTGTATTAAAAATTGAAAAACACCATCATGTGTTGTTGGTTTATAGGGTATGTATGCAGTGAATCCATAAAATAAATATTTGGAGTATTCAAACTGATCACAATGAGGATCCAATGCTTCCTAAAAAAAAGGAATAAGTAATGAAATAAATGAAAATATATTTGATATGATTAAATTGTATATTTTTACCCCTGTATCATTGGTATTAAGAGGAGTCTATCATTCGTAAGTTTTATTTCAAACGATTTGGAAAGTTTTGTCACTATTTCATTCATTTTTTAATATATTTCTGTTTGGTAATAGAGTTGATGTGATGAATAATGAGTCCAAATTTATGTTGATGGAGTAATCCCTTCAATTGGTATAGATATATTCACCTTGTCAAACCCTAACCATGAAAATTATTTTATTTTATTAATTTATTGGATTTGGATTTTTTGGTGGAGGTTCAGGTTGAGATCCAATTTAAAATTTTGAGTTATGGGAGAAAAATAGAGATTTTGGGGCTTGAAAGAAGGTAGTGCACAGTTGGAACATGGTTTGGGGAAACCGTTCAACCTTTTCCAAGAAACCGTGTGGATAATACTGATTTTGGGCAGTGGAGACCGCATGATTGAGACACAATTTGGAAAACCATTTAGGGTAACCATGAAGAATGTCCATCTTGGATAGTGAGGGGCACATAGTTGGCGCATGGTGTGGAAAACCATGCAGTAAAACCATGAGACTTTCCCGAATCATTAAAAGTGTGAAATTCTAAATTTTACCCTCCAATATTTTAACCCCATTTTGGGTTTCTCTTCCCTTTCTTGACCTAGGCGCACCATGGGAGCTCCCAAGCTTCCATCCTTTTCCTATGGATTCATTTCAAAGGTTTTAAGGTGAGTTCTTTATGGGTTTTGGTTGATTTCCTACCCTTTTATCCTTTCTATCTTGATTTCTTGATTTCCCTTGGTGTGGATTCACCTTGGACAAATCCTAAGGGTTAGGGTTGATGTGTGGGTTATTTTTCTTGGATGTTAGGTTGTGTGTATATCCCTCAGGCTTGGTTCTTCATACTTCTGAAGTTTTATTGCATTCTCATGTCATTGAGGTAGGTATTTCCATCCATATCCTTTCTAGCACATTTTATTGATGCTTGATTTTTCTTTAAATGTTTGAAATATGTTATAGTCTTTCTTTTTTCATGTTAATATTATTTTTTTGGTGTTTTCTTCATGGAAAATGGATGTGAAATGATTTCTAAATGGTTTTTTAATTGTGCCTTTGTTTAAATGCACCCAAGGTGTTTGATAAAATACCAATTGATATTTTTAAGTGAAATTGGGTACTTGTGGTGATATTTGAACTTGGTTATATCTTGGAATATTGTTTAGAATTATTAATTGAGTATGATTTATAATTTGGATTCTATTTCATGTATTTATGATTTTTCATAATTTTTTTTAAAGATTATTCTAATTTTTAAATAGTTATGTGTGTTATTATAATTTTATGAATTTGTTAGGTTTTTTGGAAAATAAAGTGATGTTTCTTAAAAATGTTTTTTGGGGTAAATTCTTTGATACTTTAAGAGTTAAATTGGATTTTGGAACATCCATAGGTGCAGAGGGTGTGCATAGTGATGTAAATTCAATGGAATATAGAACTTAAGAGTGATCTTAGTTTTCAAAAAATGTTTCCTTGATTTCAAAATGGTGTGTTGGTTCTTCATGTGACTTTAAAAGTGGTTTCAATGTGTTTCCAAATGCTTGGTCCATTTGTAATCTTAAGATATTTTTAGTGAATAGTTAGTATAAAGTCCTATTTGGAATTTTTGATGTGTCTTGGTTTCTAAAAGGATATAAAGGCCCATTTGTAACTTCTCATGTTATTGTATGTTTTCACTTTTGATTGGAAAGGGTTTTTGTTTTGGAATTTAAAGGCCCATTTGGTATTGAGTATGTGAATGTGGTGTTTTATGTGACTTTGGAAATAGTATAAAAATGAATTTGTAAATATATTTGGATTGTAAATGTTAAAGGATCGGTTGGTACTTTATGTTGTCTTTTAAATTTTGGTTTTGATGTGAAGTGATGTGAAGTCTCAATTGGAACCTTGTGATGTTTTAAAAATTTGTTTTGGAACATATGTGATTTATGGTCCCGGTGGAAATCATGGAATGTTTTAGAAAATGGATTGCAAACATGGGAAGCGTGAAGTCCTGTTTGGTAATTTTAAAATTGTTTGGAAAGTGGTTGTGCTTTTGGAAAATGAGGGTTCCATGTGAGCTTAATTGTTGATTAAATATGCTTGTTAAAGAAATAGTTTTTCATTTGAGCTGTTATGATTGGATTATATTTTGATATTGTTATAACTTTGGATGGACTCCTCTATAGTGGCTCATGAATGGGAAAATTGTTGGTATTGAGTCCATTGGAACTTGGGATGTGTTTCCCCTCTAATGATTCATAAATGGGAATGCTGTTGGTTACAGTTTCTATACCATGTTTCTCAATGTGTTATTATTATTATCATGGTATTCCTAGTCATCTTCCTAAGGGTTGAGTGATGGTTTCTTGTCGACCTCGATTAGGCAGGTTGGTACCCCCTTGACTTAATGGGGCTAGGTGGAATGTGCCACTGGATTGGCTAGTTTAGAGTGGCCAACTATTTATTGACTATAAAGCTACACCATATTCTGACAGGTGAGTCTGAACTAAGTATGTCCAGGGATTTCCTTTATGGATTTTCAAGAAATTCTTATGAGTTTCTATTTATATGTTCTGTTTATTTCTACTACATGTTGGATATTGAAATTTCCATTTGTTCTTTCTTGTTTGGTTTCCTTTACTTTATACACAACCACTTTTTGGTTATCTAGTCTGGTTTTGTGTTTGGGATTCAGTTTTGAAATGGGTTGTGGAAAGTGAAACTGTTTAAAAAAAATCAATGTGTGTTGTTTTAAAAAGGAAGTTTTTGGAATATTGAATTTGGTTTCTTAAAATGATTAGAAGCCTACTTTTTGAATATTTTTCAAACTAGTGTTTGTGGAATATTTTAGGAAAGTAAATGCATGGAATCTATTGTGATTATCTACTGAGATATTAAGCTCACCCCCTACTTATTCCACTCAACATTTGTAGAATCAAGTTGTTTTATAGTTTTAGGTTTCTACTTTGGTTGTGCCTTGGAGTAGGTTGGTCTTGTGGTTGGTGGTGACCAAGAGGTCATGTGGATATCCTATTAGCATTGTTCAGTCTCAGTTTTGTATTTAGTTTTATATTTATTAACATTCAGTTATTATTGGCTATTCAACATGATCAATTTGTTTATTTAATCATATTTTTTTAGTAAAAATCATTCCCATTGTGATTTCTCTGTTTCAAGATACTAGTTTCCAGCCCGTAGGGATTATGAACGCCCTTCAGGCCATGTCTCAGATCAGGTCGGGTGTCAAGTTGGATGGCATCCCAGCTTGGTTTGTGAAAAAATGGTATCAAAGCCCGATTCTCATTATTAGGGGTGTTAGATAGTTAGAGATTAGGAATTTCAGGTCTAGGGAGGTAGGAACAGGAAGGACATCATGAACCCTTGATCGCTCTTATCCTCAAGTTTCTAGGGGTAGTCTAGGATTTGAGTTTTTTTTGTTCTAGTTTGTGTGGATGCTGAATGACAATAGAGGCGATCCGGCGTCATGTTGTGATCTCACAGGGAGTAGTGTCTTATGTAGAGTCTGAATACATGGTTCAAGGTCCTCTTAGTTGTTTATTATTTCTTGGGGCATGCCCTACTAACTATTTCACTGGGTTAGGCATGACCACTAGTTCCTCATTCTAGTATTTTAGCATGAGTTTGGTTTTGTTTTGGTTCCAGTTGATATGAGTGGGATTTTAAAATGAAAAATGTTTTTGAAATGGTAATTATTTATTTGAGATGGTTTTGTATTGAAATGTTAAATGAGTTTTTAAAGGAGAAATTTATTTTGAAATTTTGGAATGTTTGGGAAAATATGAAGGAAAAGTGAATTGAGAATTTGGTTAATGCTTGGGTTTGATGATAAAATGGTGCGTGTGACCCTTGGCATTCCTTATGAACTTTTTCATATGAGTGGGTATGTGTGGAAATTCCATGTTGGAATGTGTGTATAGATTATATGAGAAGAAGTTGTATGGACACATATGTGACAGTTCATAGGGTTCCATGGGTGAGTATTTGAAATCAAAGGTTTGAATTTATTTTTTCGAAATGATTTTTGGAAGGGAAAATGATTTCAAAAATTTGTTTTTCTTTAAAAAGAGGATTATTATTTTGTGAAAAATGGATTTTGGTATTTGGATAGTGTCCTTGGAAGAAGGATGTTTTGAAAATTGGATTAAAATGGTGGTTTTTTGAAAAAGGATTTTTGGTTGTGATTGTTTTTGTTTGGCTTGTGAGCCTGTTGTTTTGGCTCGAGATGGTCATTACGATTTTGTTTCGGGTTAATGTTGATTTTGGCGTTTTGTTCCTTATATTTTTTAGAATATGATACTTAGAAATCTCCCCAATATTTTAGTGAGTATTTCCCAGTTTCTGGTTCATCTTGGTTATTTTCCATCTTTTGCGGTGATTGAGGTCCATTAGAGGTAGTGGAATAGCTTGAGGAAGTTGAGTGTGTCTTCATATCACTGGGAACTCCTGAAGCTATGAGAGTGCATGTTGTTCTAGGTTTGTTTGAGGGTCTAACTTTGGTTATTCAAAGGTGATTGCGCCATCCTCGATGCAAATTGGGATGACATGGGCATGTTCAATACCACTATCTTCTGATAGTTTGTACTTAAAATGGTGAAAAAAAAGAAAGTGGAAGAGATCAGGAGTATTCAACAAGGCTAGTGGATAGTGAAGGCCTATATTGACCACTTTAAGGCACTGGTTTCCTTTTCAATGAAGGTATATTCACAAGATTAATTTAAATACTCCTATTTTTTTGGGGGTCTTAATTTAGAGATCAAGGAGCAAGACCTCTCCTCCAAGGATCTTCATTTTGAGAAGTTGGAAGATGATTCATTTCTATGTGAGGTGAATTTCGTGGAAATTGGTAAACTAGTTTCTCTCAGTGCTGGTGAATCTTCCTCATCTCATAAGGAGAGTATGCCAGAAGAACCTATCCTTGAAGCGACTCCTTCGTTGGTCCTAACCTCTTGTTTTTCATACCATTTTCTTGTTTGTTTCTAGTGCGATTTTTTTGGGAAGTCAAAGTCATATTATCATAATACTCTGAAGAACTTTCATCATTGTGGCTATGTGGGTCACTTGGAGAAGTTTTGTATGGAGTGTTTCCTAAATAAGAGGCCTTGATTAGAGGGTTTTAGTTTCTATCTATGGGGAAACATATGCTTCAAACAATAGGGATCTAGCCATAGGCCTCAAAGTGAAGATTTTCATGTATTCAGGAAAGGATGAGGGTGTGATAAACCTTAGCACAATTTTTTTCTCTAGAATTAGAGTGTATATGGTTAATGTTTTTTTTTGTAGTTTTCTATTCTGTTGTATGTTCCATTTATTATAAGAATCTTTGTGGTTTCAATATTTTGTAATTCAATTAGTTGTGTCTTTTGAATGTGGGTATTTGAATCTATTTTTCATTTTCATGTGTGTTTAGCCCATATGTTGGTTAGTTTTGGTTTCAAGTTGTGATCATATATGATATGGTTGAGTCTTGAGAAGTTGTTGAGTTATGTAAATTATTTCTATTTGGTTTAAGTGATTTCTATGGGTTTTCCCCTTGTGATGGGGGGTTTTTGGTTTAGGTTGGTAGTACTCGATTGTGGTGGGGTTTTTTTAGTTGGTATGGGGAAGTTTCTATTATTTAGTGTTGATTTTTCAATTTCAGTGCCTCCATGTTTGGATTTAATGTTGGTGGTGTTAGTTGAGCTCTTATGGTGGTTAGAACCCTCTCTTATTCACTCATTGTTCTTTTTGTTATGGTTTCCTCTAGAAATGGTCAGGTGTGACTTGTAAAGTGAAAGGTTACCCTGAGGTTTGTGGTTTTTTGCATCTTTATTCGGTTTTGGGATTGAGTTTTGTTTATCATTCGTTTGAGTGAATTTTTGGGGGCAGAAAGTTTTTGTGGTGGGGAGAATTGTCACACCTCTACCTTGTAAATTATTCTATTTATTTTTTTCACGGATTTGGAGTTTTAGGTGGAGGTTTGGGTTGATTCATTGTTTAAATTTTTGAGTTATGGGAGAAAAATAGAGATTTTAGGTCTTGACAATAGGTGGTGCATGGTTGGTTCATGATTATGGGAAACCATGAACCCTTTTCCCAGAAACCATGTGATTAATATTGATTTTTGGAAGTGGAGACCACATGGTTGGCACACGGTTTGGAAAACCATGTGGGGTAACCGTGTATAATGTATTTCATGGATAGTAAGGGGTGCACGATTGGCACACATTTTGGAAAACTATACGGCCCAACCATGCGACTTGCCCAGATAATTAAAAGTGTGAAATTACAAGTTTTACCCTATGATCTTTTAACCCAATTTCAGTTTTATCCTCCATTTATTGACCCAGGAACACTATGAGAGCTCCCAATCTTTCCTCCTTTGTCCCTGATTTTCCCAAGGATGTATTTTGAAGGGTCTAAGGTGAGTTTTTTATGTTTTTTGGTTGATTTCATCACATTTTCTTGTTTTTCTCTTGATTTATTGGTTTCCCTTGGTGGGGCTTGACCTTGTCCGAACCCTAAGGGTTAGGGTTGATGTGTGGGTTGTATTTCTTAGATGTTAGGGTCTGAAGATTTTCCATCAGGATTGGTTCTTCCTACTCCTAATGTTTTATTGCATTCGCACATCATTGAGGTAGGTGTTTCCATCCATTTCCTTTTTGGAATATTTCGTTGATTCTTTATATTTATTTAAATGTTTTAAATATGTTATAATCTTACATGCGACATGTCAATATGAGATGTTTTGGTGTTTTTAGGATGAAAAATGGGTGATTAATGATTTCTAAAAGGTTTCATTAATTATGTATTCGTTTAAATTCCCACAAGGTGTTTGATAAAATACCAATTAATATTCTTAACTGAAATTGGGTGCTTGGGGTGATATTTGACCTTGTTTATATCTTGGTAGCTTGGTTAGAATTATGAATTGGGTATGATGTGTATTTTGGATACCCTTTCATGGCTTGATGATTTATGGTAAGATGTTTGGAAATATTATTCTGATTTTTAAATTCTTATGTGTGTTCTTATCATTATCTATAATTATTGGGTTTGGTGGAAAATAAAGTGACGTTTCTTAAAAATTAATTTTGGGTAAATTCTTAGATACTTGAAGAGTGACATTAAATGTTGTAACATCCATGGGTTTATGGGGTGCACACATGGATGGGAATTCAAATGAAGATAGAACTTAAGAGTGATCCAATTTTTCTAAAAATGTTTCCTTGATTTCAAAATGGTGTGTTGGCTATTTGTGTGACTTTAAAAGTGGTTTCTATGTGTTTCTAAATTTTTGGACCATTTGGAATTTTAAGATATGTTTGGTGAATAGTTAGAATAAAGCCCTATTTGGAATTTGTGATGTGTCTTGGTTTCTAAAATGATATGAAGTCCCATTTAGCACTTATATTTTTATTGTATGTTTCCAATTTGGATTTGAATGAGTTTTGGTTTTGGAATGTAATGGATCATTTGGTATTGAGTATGTGAAAGTGGTGTTTTATGTGACTTTAGAAACAGTATGAAAATGTATTTTTAAATATATTTTGATTTTAAATGTTAAATTCCTGGTTGGTACTTTGTGTTGTCTTTGAAATGTTGGTTTTAATGTGAAGTGATGTAAAGGAACAATTTTTACCTTGTGATGTTTTAATTTTTTTTTGGAACTCATGTGATGTATGGGACCAGTGGGCATCTTGGCATGTTTTTGAAAATAGATTGAAATTGTGGGTAGTGTGAAGGCCCAGTTGGTATTTTTAAAATGATTTGGAAAGTGTTTGTACTTTTGGAAAATGTAAGGTTTCATGTGATCATAATTATTGATTATAATTTCCTGTGAATTAATATTTTTTTTCATCTTAGTATTGATTCTTGGATTATATTTTGTGACCACTAGAGAATTTTATTAACTCCTATCTAGTGGATCATGCATGAGAATGTTGTTTGTATTGAGTCCATTGGAACTTGGGATTCATTTACTCTCTATAGATTATGCATGAGGACACAATTGGTTATGGTTGTTATAGCATGTTTCTTTAATTATTATTATTATTATCATTGGATTCCCAGGTGTCTTATAGAGGGTATAGTGATGGTTTCATGTTGACCTCGGTTAGACAGGTTGGTACCCCTTTGACTTGATGGGGCTAGGTGGGACATGCCACTGGATTGGCTAGTTTATAGTGGCCAACTGGTTATTGACTATGGAGCTTCACCATATACCGACAGGTGATTATGAACTGAGTATATCCAAGGATTTCCTCTAGGGATGTTCGGGAAATTATCATGAGTTACTATTTAAATGTTCTATTTATTTATGATGCATGTTGGATATTGGATTTTCTAGTTGTGCCAGCTTGTTTGGTTTCCTTTAATTCATTCACAAGACCTTTTTAGTTATCTAATTTGGTTTTGCATTGGGTATTTTTTTTGAAATTGGTTGTGGAATTGAAACCATTTTTAAAAAAAATCTACTTGCGTTGTTTTAAAAAGGATGTTTTTGGAATGTTGCATTTGGTTTCTTAAAATGATTAAAATCTTGTTTTATGAATATTTTTCAAACTAGTGTTTGTGGATTGTTTTAGGAAAGGAAATTCATTGAATCTATAGTGAATACCTACTAAGATGTTAATCTCACACCCTACTTGTGGCACTCAACGTTGATAAACTTGAGCTATTTTACAGGTTCAAGTTTCTGGTTTTATTGTGCCTTTGGAGTAGGTTAGTCTTGTGGTTGGTGGTGACCAAGAGGTCACGTGGAGATCATGTTAGCATGGTTCGGTCTCAGTTTTTTATTTATTTACATTCATTTATTATTGGTTATTCAGCATGATTAGTTTTGTTATTTGTTCTTAGTTTGTGTAGAAAAAATTGTTCCCATTATGATTACTTTGATGCCCGACTCTAGTTTCAAGACCATAGGGATCAGGAACACCCTTTGGGCCATATCTTAGACCAGGTCGGGTGTCGGGTTAGATGGAATCCAATCTTAGTTCATGACATTCATACAAAAAATATGAAATTTATTTAGTCATAATTAACATAGTATATTAGCTTTTGGAAAATAAAATCATGAAAACATACCTCATGTATACATATATGACTAAGGCTACTAACCATTTATAGTTCAATATTTCATTTTCATTTTTAAGAAAAATGTAGATGATAATGCTATCTTTGTTCATTTGTTCTTAAAAATCACCTATGTGATTACTACCATTTTATAACTTTGTATCTGGATGAACCTTCAATGTTAGTAAATGATAATATTGAACGAGTGGGGTAAAGGTGCCTTTAGAAGACCTTTTTGATCGGTTGGTTGATCCTTTATATGGTTTTGAGATGACCTTTCATTTCATCCCCTTCTCTTTGTCTGCATATAATAACATTCATCGATTTAGACCTTTTTTCATTAATTGTTAAAGGTTTAGCATGAAAAATAAATTATGAATGAATACCTCCTTGTCGACATGTTATTTTTACAAGATCTAACGACTATGCTATGAATTTTTCTAAACAGATTAGTCAACCATATGAATATCATCATCATCAAGTGGAGTAGGTAGCTTAGTGCTTGGCTCATGAGATACAATAATCACCACTCTCACATGACCTGTTGAAAGTGGTTTTCCGTGTAAATTGTTGTCTTGTATATTGAGCACGGTAGCCCTCGCTGCAAGGAAATGGGTGGGTTTTGATAGATATCAATCATATACATTTTCACCCTGTATAATATCAATACAGGAAATGTATCAATGTATGTATGATTCACATTTCATAGAAACAATTATTAGAATATTGATTACCTTGACTAAGATAACTCTTTGAGGGGAATGGATTACCTCAAAGCTAGTGGGGGGGGGTGGGGCAGGATCTTCACACAGTGGTTGTTCTTGAGTTATTTATTCTCTTTTATCTCTCCAATAAAATTTTCTAGAAAATAAATCCTATCATGAAATTTTTCTTTAAGGTTATCTATTCTTGATTTCATATCTTCCATTTCTTCATCTTAATCCCCATGTTGTTTTTTTCCTCAAAATATGTTCAAGGTGTAACCCAAAAACCTGTACCTATGACACAACCATACAATTCTAGCCTTTTTTAAGTCTAATGATAGTAGGTGTTCATTTGGTAGAAGTATTAATGATTCATATGACTAATTCAGATAGAAAATATAGTAAAATAAGTAATCATTATTATGTAATAATGATTTAAAGAAAAACAAATATTTATTTTGTCATACTTACACATGTTTACCAAATTTTTTTGTGTGTTTTCATATATTAGTATCCAATCTTTATTTACACATTCCTAATTCCATAGCACATGACATGGGATGGAAGTGTCTTTGTGTTTGGATTCATCAATCTATATATAAATAGAGGAATATAATTATGTTTTTGTTTCATTTAACAAAAAATTATTACGGTATATTTAAAATACATACCAATTTTTTTTTCAAGTGAAGTGTACCCCATCCTTGATTTACAATAGGGGTACATTGGTTTTACTACCCGTTCCGTATTTTCATCACCCGGTTATTGTTTCCTAAATAAAAAATTCTCAATAAAAGTGATGAATACAAGTATTGTCAAATAATGTATTACCAGCCAAAATTTACCTGAAAAGACATCTTTCCATGATGGCCAATAAACACATCCCATGCTTCTTGGCTTATTAGGAATGCATATATAATTGATGGGTGTAGGTTTATTTTACCTTCAGCATCTTTAAGATGAAATATCATTAGAATTTAGTGAAAGCCTCCATGAATTATTCCAGCAATCATTAATACATATTTCTTGTGGGAGCCATCTACTATAAATTCACTCTGTAAGGGATGATGAAGAGTAAGTTAATGTTTCATTATTTTATTTTTTTAGTAAAATGAAGAAAGAATACAATAATATTCCTATAATATCTTCCCAAATTAGTGTCTTATGCATAAGAACAATATGGTTCCACGAATATACATCAATTGGCATGCATTTCCCAGTGATGATCCCAATGTAAATACTGAACATGGACTTTTTGGGGTTAATATACTGGTCACACACATTCCATACAACCTCATATTTGATTCCTTTTCTTTTCACCTTAATATTTTTTTCTAACAACATCACACTACAACGTTCCTATTTTTTTTTCAACACCTATTATTCATCACCTATCATTTCCCCAGATTCAACATCATAAATATGTTCTTCCTTTGTATTGGTATAATTGGAATGTGTATAAGGTCATTGTTCCTCTATAATGGTAGAAATAAAAGGTTGAGAAACTCATTGTTCCTCTACACTGGGAGCAACAGGAGATTGAGAGACCTATTGTTCCTCAAGATTAAGAGCATAAAAAGGTGCAGAAGTAATTATCTTAAAAATTGGATTAACATTTAATTTACATTATATAAATACAGAAGTGAATATATAATAACATGAGGTTACATAGTGTTTATTTCAAAAAATATATAACCTGACTATTGATTTTTTTTTAAATTTGAATATATTTTACCCTTCTATAGAGTATCCAAATACCTTTATTTTGGTCTCCTATGACATATAAAACTCTGTCTACATTGGGACCACTGTGAAATGATTAAGCCATTCCAATTAAAGGGCCATACTTAGTTGAATTTTCATACAAACCTTCAGTGGTTTTGATTGATAATATAACAATTGAACAATTTCGGTTTGAGGGATCTAGAACATAAAATAATTGTACTACCTATGATTCCATTATAAACAGTTCGTATCTATAGATGATCTTACTAAAATCCACTTTGACAAATCCCAATTCTTTTATTTTAATAACACTCCTCTTATCAACCCACTTACATTGACAAATTGGAACTTATAATGTTGTATAATCCAAATCCCATATTTTTTGATTATGCCAAAGTATGACATATTCACATATATTGGATCTCTGTCCTTAGTACCAGAAACATGCATCACTTTAGCCATAAGTGTAACTCCACAATTTTCCATGGTACTGACTTCATCATCTTCATTTGTATAGAACATATAACCATTAATTAAATAACCATTGTAACATAATATATACACACTTGGTACTTTGGCTAGATATCAAAGTTATTTAGATATTGAATACATATTTTTATCTAACTCCTTCAAAATATGGTCCTAAATCCATCCTATAAATTGTTTATTATGTGTATTTGATATCCATATTTTAGGTCTTGATGGATTAAAATGCCTAATAACTTATTTGTGGGTTTCAATATATGGGGAAACCTCCAAAATGTTAAAAAAAACATAAAGGTGGGCCTACTATAGATCTATAATATTGATTGTGAAAACATCTCTTCTATAAATTCCTTCACCCACAAGCCACCCAATGTGATGAGATTTTGGTAGAACAATGCCTTCCACCCCAGAAAGGTATTAAGTACAAAATTCAATAGCTTCCTTAGCAATATATCTCTTCGCAATACAACCCTATGACAAAATTTGATTTTTAACATACCCTTTCAAAATATTCATATACCATTCAATAGGTTACATCCACCTATAGTTTACATGACATCATATTCAAATCTATGGCATCCCATCTTTTCAATACATAACTTTTCATTACATTTTACATACAGAGTATCTTTAAAGTCTAGTGTCTTGGAAATTAGGAACAATAAAACTTGAATAAAACATAAACAATTATTCTAATCCACTTGTAAGGCTTCTTCATAAGTTCTTCCTAAGTACAATTACTATATCTCATATCCTGGAGACATACATCAAAGGAAAGGGTGAGCAAAATGCTCAGTAAAGAAAACAAGTGAAACAAATGACATGTGATCTTGAGAAATATTAATAAGAACATGATAAAAGTCATAAAGGCATGAGAAATGGAAGAATAGGAATATCATAATAAAGAGAACTTGAATAATAACTTGAATATGTGGCTACAACATTTCATCTATACATTAATGAATGTATCACCAAGGTATTGTGAAACTTGTCATCTCTAGAGATTAATTCTTTACCCAATTCATTGGAGTGATATCTGGGAGAACCCCTAATATGTCTTTGATTTCATGAGATCCACATAGATCATAATCAAAAATTTCATAAATAACCCATAGATAATAAAATAAATGGGTTTCATTTCAAAATCGTGACGTTTTACAAGTTCTTAAAACTAAGATCATTATATAATTTATGACCCATGGAAAGGGAGTAAGGGTTATATGTATATCAATTACAGAATCAAATATATCATCTCTATATATTTATGAACACCCATATAAAGAAAATAGGTATGGGTATTCACATAAATAAAACAAGATAATTTCTTGAGAGAAAGAGATAGAAATTTTGAGATGAAATTTCTACAGCATAACGACTATATAACATGGTTCTAGAAAAAATTGATAAGAGAGGGGAAAAGGGTCACCCACTCATAAATAATTCACAATACAGTATAAATTCTGAATAACATGGAGATAAGAACATGGTATGGAAATTTTAATGACATACCACATGAAAAGGAAACATGAAAGAAAAGAGAAGATGCGATTCCTTTTATGAAAAATTCGGCAGCCTGACAACGTCACTTAAAAATTCAGAAAACAAATTTATTAGAGAGGAAATGGTCTCTCAAAAATTATACATTAAATGGACAGTAATCAGAACATATAATAACATACCATCAACATAAATATATGGAAATTAGAAGACACAATATAAAGGAATTCATGACTTAAAAGAGGATGGTGAAAGGATCCCTTACCTGGAAGAGTAACTTTGAAATCTTGAAATTCGGGACCTTCAGAGGCTTGAGGAAACCTTGGTAGGACTCCTTGGGAGGTAAGGAGACAAGAAAATCATTGAGGATGATTTTGAAATGAAATTAATGAGGTAAATGACTTGGTATTTATAGGAAAAGTGAGAGAATATATTATTAATTTCCAAGGGACACCTCATCGGCGGTATTTGAAAAACCATGGGATTTACCATGCTATTTTCCCATGATATTGGCCACTTGGGACACCTCACAGTATATATAACTATTCATAAGTCGACCCGAAATCTTACAAAATTATTACATAATTAAGGAAGTCATTAAACACCCGAAACTCAAAACTGCATTTTTACTATTCACCAAAAATTCAACTATTTCAGAAAAATCCCAAAAATTCAACCTAACATAATATCAATGATCTGAATTAAAATATGAACTCCATTTTATGAAAATATTTTTCTAAATATTTTTAATTGAATTTTTAAATAAAATTATTATTTATTCTAAAAATACAACTTTAAAACTATAACTCATTTTGTAACACCTTAAAAAAGTAATCAAGGCCCCATAAAATTATCATATAACTATAAGATAATAAAGTAGAAAATTTATGATTAAATTTTATGAAAATAAATTTCCATTTTAAATTATTAAATTAATTATAAAATTGTAAATAAAATATTTATGACATACAAAAATACCAAAACATAAACTATGATCATTTTTTCACTTTTAAGATGTCTAAAATGTATTTATACATTCATGGGTGAAGTTTCTATTTTTTTGGTCAATTTACTATTCATTTGTATTCATTAATATTCATTACTATTCATATGGGTATGTTACTATTCCAACTTTACTATTCATTAAAAATCAAGTTGATCTTATTAGACTCTAAAATTCTCACTAATCACAACTGTAGAAGGCCATTTTTTGAAAATCATTTCACATTATTAATTATTTAAAGATTACAAAAATATTTTAAAATACCTTTTTTTTCTAAATTCATCAATAATACACAACCTATATTTATCCAGATATTTGAAATTCACAAACTTGGCCATAATAAGAAATAACAATTTTATTTATATAAAAGGATTACACAATACAACTAAGGTCTTGTTACATATCCCCTTATAACACCTGCATAGGACCTAAGTGTAAGGTGTGCTATGGTGATAGAATCGTGGGGTTGCTCGGACAACATTGCATGAATGGTGATTTCTATCAGCTTGAACTTCTCCCTTGGGCAATTCTGTTCAAGCTTCATACTTTGAAGTTCGGCTTGGGCTTGGTCCAGAGTAAAGCCCATTGATACTATCTCCTTCCCAAGATCTGATAGATGGGCTTCATATGGATCGAGTCTACTGGATGAGTCCATTCAATCTTCTTTCTGTATTAATTAACCAAGATAACCGTATTTATAAAAATACAACATTAATATTATAGTTTTCAATGTTTATATTGACCAACAGTCATATAATAGTCGAAACCCAATGGTCTCATTTTAATTATACCGACTTCATTAATTAAAGGATATAGTTTTGTTGAGTATAAAATAAAATAACACACAAAATTAGGAAACAAATATAATTAAAAAGTTCGGGTCTTTACATTCTTCCCCCTTAAGAAATTTCATCCCCGAATTTTTTAACTATTACCCTTAGAAGCGAAATGGTGTGGGTACTTCTTCCTTATAGACTCCTCTAGTTCCCATATGGATTCTTCATATTTGTGGTTCCTCCACAACACCTTAACAAGGTGGATGGTCTTGTTGCGTAGAACCTTGTCTCTACGATCCAAGATCTCAACCGGCTGCTCCTCATAAGAGAGGTCATGTTCCAGTTGTACCACCTCTAAGTTTAGTACATGTGAAGGGTCAGGTATGTACTTACTCAAGAGGGATACGTGGAATACATCATGAACATGTTCTATATTTTGAGGAAGTGCAATCCGATATGCCACTTCTCCCATATGATCAAGGATTTCATAGGGGCCAATGTACCTAGGGTTGAGCTTCCCTTTCTTCCCAAACCTCATGACTCTATTCTAAGGTGAAATCCGTAGAAAGGCTTTGTCACCAACATCAAACTCCAAGTACCTTCGACGGTTGTCAGCATAGCTCTTTTGCTGACTCTAAGCAGCCTTAATGTGTTCCTGGAGGGCATGGACCTTTTCTGTCATCTCTTGCACAAGATCTCGCCCAAGAAGCTTTCTCTCACTAGCTTTATCCCAACAAGTAGGATTTCTACATCACTTCCCATATAGAGCTTCATAGGGTGCCATTTAAATGCTCGAGTGGAAGTTGTTGTTGTAAGAGAACTCAACTAAAGAGAGATGTTGATCCCATCCACCCTTAAATCCCATTGAGCAAGTTCTTAGCATGTCCTCGAGTGTTTGAATAGTCCTTTCAGATTGGCCATCAGTTTGGGGGTGATATACCGTACTAAAATTCAATTCAGTGCTCAGATCTTGCTGAAGACTTCTCCAGAATTTTGATTTGAACCTTGGATCATGATCAGATATGATAGAAATTGGGACTCCATGCAGCCTTACCACTTTCTTCATGTAAACCCTGGCAAGTTGATCAAGAGAGAAATCTTCCCAAATGGAGATAAAACGTGCAGTCTTTCTGAGACGGTCCACAATAACCCATATCACATTGTTTCGTTTGGAAGTTCGCGGGATACTAGTGACAAAGTCTATAGTGATATTATCCCACTTCCATGCTGGTATGGGTAGTGGTTACAATACCTCTTTAGGAAGTTTTCACTCTGCCTTCACTTGATGATATATCAGGAACCTTGACATGTAGTCAGTTTTCTCCCTTTTCATAATATCCTACCAATAATGATCATGAAGGTCCTTATACATTTTCATGCTACCAGGATGTATAGAGAAAGTAGAGCTATGAACTTCATCCATCAGCTCCTTCTTTATTTTTGGAATAGATGGAACACATAGTCCTATACAAAATTTCAGTACACCTTCTTGACAAATATTGAACTCAGGAAACTTCCCAACCTTTATAGCCTCAAACTTCTTCTACAACAAAGGATCTTCTTTATGTGATTTCTTGATCTTCTCTAGTAATTATGGTTGAGAAATCATTTGGGTTAGGGTTGATGATTTCCCTTCCCTTATAATTCCCTTGTCCAACTTTACTAGGCCATTGATCAATGGATCTCTTTGAATCCACATCATGGAAATAAAAACTAGGTCTTTCCTACTTAATGCATTAGCTACTTTGTTTTCTCTTCCAGGATGATAATGAATTGAACAATCATAGTCTTTAAGAAGTTCAAACCATCTTCTTCATCTCATGTTCCATTAATTTTCTATGAAAATATACTTCAAACTTTGATGGTCTGTGTATGTATCACATTTCTCCCCATAAAGATAGTTCCTCCATATCTTCAGAGCAAAAATGACCGCATCTAGTTCCAGATCATGCGTAGGATAATTCTGCTCAGTATTCTTCAACACTCAAGATACATAAGCAATGACCTTGTCATTTTGCACGATAATGCTCCCAAGTCCTTTTAAAGATGCATCACTAAAAATAACGAATCCTTCTCCACTTGAGGGAAGAGTTAACACGGGTGCAGTAACCAATCTCTTCTTTAGCTCTTGGAAACTTTCCTCACATTCCTTTTTCCAGATGAACTTGAACCCTTTTTGAGTTAACTTGGTTAATGGATTATAAATTCATGAAAAGTTTTTCACAAACCTCCTATAATATCCTGCTAATCCAAGGAAACTTCTAATCTCAGTTATTGTTGTAGGTTGAGTCCACTCCTCTACAACTTTTGTCTTTTCAGGGTCAACTGTGATTCCTTCATTGGTCAAAATGTTCCCCAAGAAATCAACTTGTTGTAACCAAAATTCACATTTTTTGAACTTCCCAAAAATACTCTCCTTCCATAGAGTTTGTAAAATATCCCTTAGATGATCTTCATTATCCTCACAACTTTTGGAATATATCATAATATCATCAATAAAAACAAATACAAAGTTATCAAGGAATTCCTTAAAGACTCTATTCATCAAATCCATAAAAATAGCAAGTGCATTAGTCAGTCCTAAGGGGATAACAACAAACTCATAATGCCCATATATTGATCAGAAGGTAGTTTTGGAATATCTTTTTTATTCACCCTCAATTGATGATAACCCGATCGAAGATCAATCTTAGAGAATAATTGAGGCCCACTAAGTTGGTCAAATAAGTCATCAATTCTTGGAAGAGAGTATTTGTTTTTTACTATGATCCCATTCAGTTCTATATAATCAATGCATAGCCGCATCGATCCATCCTTATTCTTCACAAATAGAACAGGTGCTCCCCAAGGAGACACACTTGGTCGGATAAACCCCTTCTCCAAAAGATCTTGGAGTTTTTTCTTTAATTCCTCTAGCTTTACATTTTCCACTCTATACGGGGTTTTTGATATCGGGTGATATCCAGGTATGAGTTCAATGGATAAATCTACCTCTCTTTCTGGGGGAGGTCTAGGAAACTCCTTAGGAAATACGTCAACGTATTGCTGGACGATGGGGACATTTTCTATCCTCAAAATCTCATTTCATTCTTCTTCTTCACCGATCAATTCCATAAATAAGGATATAGGAGGTTCTTCTAGACAAAGATTAGGTTGAGATATCTCTCCTTGGAAGATAACTTCAGGTTTTCCATTCAAGACTACTGATATTTACTTACTTCTGCATTTGATCTTATCATTATACTTTGAGATCCAGTCCATCCCTAGTATAATGTCAAATTCTAGAATGGTAATGTCTACTAGATTTGTAATAATATTGTGCTCACCAAATTAAATACTAGAGTTTATAAACACCGATGATGCTTGGATAATCCCACCCAAAGTCTTGACTGATAACTCTACTTTTAGAAAATTAGTATTTGATTCTAAATTCTTTGCAAACACGGAGGAAATAAAGGAATACGTAGAACCATAATCAAACAAAGTAATTGCTAGCTTTGAGAGAACAACAATATTACCTGCTACCACATCATTTGGAGCTTCAAATTCATCCATTGTGAAAGAAAAAGCACGGCCTTTCTCCCTTGTCCTTTGTTGAGGCTGATGGTGGTTCCCCTCCACTACCCTCAGATTTGGACAGTGATTGGAAAAGTGTCAAAGTTGTCCACACTTAAAGAACTAGACATCAGGTAGGTCCTGCACCATCTTCCCCTTATCGTTAGTGTTTTGAAGTTTAGGTTTCACCTCACTACGACAATTCCTCTCAATATAGCCATCTCTTCCACACTTGTAGAATTTCCCGCTCCCGAGCAGGCAGTTCCCTGAATGATTCTTCCCACATTTATTACATGTCATATGTTGCACTTGCTTTCCTCCTCTTCCTTGATTAAATATCCTTTCTAATCTTGGATCCATCTATCTCTTTTTTTCATTGGATTTATGAGACCACTGCGTCTCACCAAACTTCAGTTCGACTTTCATTGCACTTCACGCGATCTACTCATAGCTTTCAAAATCTCGGTTGGCTAGATTCTTCCGTAGATGAGGTCTTAGTCCACCAAAAAATCTGTCAAACTTTCCATTTGGATCAATGAAAAAGCTAGAGGTGTAACATGAAATCTGGGTGAAGTTCATCTCATAGCTTCTGATAGATTCGTTCTCCTTCTGCATCAGCTCGAGAAACTCCTTCTCTATTCTTGTTGTCATGGAACGAGGGAAATATTTACTGAAAAAGATCCCTCTGAACTCTTCCCACTACATATCATAAACTTCTACTCTTGTCCTTGTGTTTTTAATCAGTTACCACCACTGATTAGCTTCTCCTTCTAAGAGATAGACAGCCAGGGTGACCTTCTCTTTCTCTGAAAAGCAGAGCACAGAAAAGATCTTCTCTATAGAGCTGATCCACTATTTAGCAATCAATGGGTCGATTGATCCCTGAAGGTTGGTGGTCATTGAAATATAAAGGACTCAACATAATGTTGTTCCCTTTGTAGTGATATTGGTCCCTCAGCTTGATATAAGTTTTTTTCCATAACTTGAGTCAGTTGTTTCATCATTCGCATGAATGTTTCCATTTCGGCTTCCAACGGAGGGCCATCAGCGCATGGTCCGTTGCGGTCACCATTTGCATGGTTCCTCATATTTCCTTCCATTTCTAAAAGAATAAAACCTTAGTGAGAAAATTATTTCATTTATGAATCTTTTAACAATAAATTATTTTATGTCTTAGAACTTCATGCTTAAACAATTACATTTCTATATAACTCCTTCATAATGATTCATAAAAAGATTATGGTTAACCAAAAATATCCCCCAGGAGTGTCGTAACCAAGTTTTTAGCAAGGCCCATTGTCATGTACTAGGATACCCTGGGTCAAGCCTGAAACTCCTTGTTGGAGTTTTCACTCCTAGGCACCTCTGTGCTAGAGCCGCCTCTACCTGCTCATATCCAGACAAAGATATATTTGCTTGATAAACCACTTACTCAATACTCACCAAAATACCAAGAAGTATTCATATATTTAATATTTTATATAATATTATTCCTAATTTTTTCATAGCCTAATTTCCATAAATAAATAAACTATCCTTTGATACCAACTATGGCATCCCTTCTATTTAATACATAACGTTTCATTACATTTTACATACAAAGGATCTTTAATGTCTAGTGTCTTGGAAATTAGGAACAATAAAACTTGAATACAACATAAATAATTCTAATAATCCACTTTTAAGTATTATTGATAAGTTCTTCCTAAGTAAAATTACTTAATCTCATATCCTAGATACATACATCAAAGGAAAGGGGGAGCAAAAGGCTCAATAAAGAAAACAAGTGAAATACATGACATGTGATATTGAGCAATATTAATGAGAACATGATAAAAGTTATAAAGGAATGAGCAATGGAAGAATATGAATATCATAATAAAAAGAACTTGAATTATAACGTGAATATTTGGCTAAAACATTTCATCTAGACATTCATGAATGTATCACCAAGGTTTATCTACAAGGTGTCATAAAAATTACCAAGGTTATTCAATAAGGTATCGTGAAAATTGTCATCTCTAGAGATTAATTATTTACCCAATGCATTAGAGAGCTATAAGGGCACACCCTTAATATGTCTTTAATTTCACATGAGACACATATATCATAATAAAAAATTTCATAAATAACCCATCGAGAATAAAATAAATGGGTTTCATTTCAAAATCATGACGTTTTAAAAGTTCTTAAAAATAAAATCATTATATCATTTATAACCCATGATAAGGGAGTGAGGGTTATATGTATTTAAATTACAGAATAAAATATACCATATTTATATATTTATGAAAAAAATAGAAATGAAATAGGTTCGGGTATTCACATAAATAAAACAAGAGAATTTCTTGAGAGAAATAGATAGAAATTTTGAGATAAAATTTCTGCAGCATAACGACTATATAACATGGTTTTAGAAAACATTGAAAAGAGATGGGAAAAGGGTCACCCAATCAAAAATAATTAATAATACAGTATAAATTCAGAATAAAATGGAGATAAGAACATGTTATGGAAAATTTAATGACATACCACATGAAAAAGAAACATGAAAGAAAAGAGAAGATGTGGTTTCTCTTACGAAAAATTTGGCAGCCTAACGACGTCACATAAAAATTAAGAAAACAAGTTGATGAGAGCATAAAGGGTATATAAAAAATTAGAAATGAAATGGACAGTAATAATAACATATAAGAACATACCCTCAACATAAATAGATAGAAATTAGAATACACAACATAAAGGAAGTCATGACTTAAAAGAGGAGGGTGAAAGGATCCGTTACCTTAAAGAGTAACTTTGAAATCTTGAAGGTCAGGAACTTGAGAGGCTTGAGGGCACCTTGGGAGGACTACTTGGGAGGTAAGGAGGCCATAAATTTTTTGAGGATGATTTTGGAATGAAATTAATGAGGTAAATGTCTTTTTATTTATAGGAAAAGTGATGGAATACATTATTAATTTCCAAGGGACACCTCATCGGTAGTATTTGCAAAACCATGGTCTTGACCATGGTATTTGCCCATGGTATTGGCCACTTGGGACAAATTATAGAATATATCACTATTAATAAGTCCACAAGAATGCTTACATCATTATTACATCATTAATGATGTCATTAAACACCAGAAACTCAAAACTGCATTTTTACTATTCACCGAAAATTCAACTATTTCAGAAAAATCCCAAAAATTCACCCTAACCTAATATCAATACTCTGAATTAAAAAATGAACTCCATTTTATAAAAATAATTTTCTAAATATTTTTAATTTAATTTTTAAATAAAATCATTATTTATTCCAAAAATACAACTTTAAAACTATAACTCATTTTGTAACACCTTAAAAAAGTGATCAAGGTCCCATAAAATTATCATATAACTATAAGAAAATAAAGTTACAATTTATGATTAAATTTTATAAAAATAAATTTCCATTTTAAATTATTAAATTAATTATAAAATTGTAAATAAAATATTTATGACATACAAAAATACCAAAACTTATACTATGATTGTTTTTTCACTTTTAAGATGTCTAAAATGTATTTATAAAATCATGGGTGAAGTTTCTATTTTTTGGTCAATTTACTATTCATCACTATTCATATGAGTATGTTACTATTCCTACTTTAATATTCACTAAAAAACAAGTTGATCTTATTAGACTCTAAAATTCTCCCTGATCACAACTGTAGAAGACCATTTTTTGAAAATCATTTCACATTATTAATTATTTAAAGAATATTTTTTTAAAATACCTTTTTTTCTAAATTCATCAATAATACACATTCTATATTTATCCAGATATTTGAAATTTACAAACTTGTCCTTAATAAAAAATAACAATTTTATTTATATAAAAGGATTACACAAAGCAGCTAAGGTCTTGTTACATAGCCCTTTATAACACCAGCATATGACCTATGTGTAAGGTGTGATTTGGTGATAGAATCTTGGGGTGGCTCAGACAATATTTCTTGAGTGGTGATTTCTATCATCTTGAACTTCTCCCTCAGGAGATTCTATTCAAGCTTCATACGTTGATGTTCGGCTTGGGTTTGTTCCAGAGCAAAGCCCAGTGATGCTACCTCCTTCCCAAGCTCCGATAGATGAACTTCATAGGGCTTGAGTCTACTATATGAGGCCATTAAATAATATTTCTATATTAATTGACCTAGATAAATGTATTTATAAAAACACAATGTTAATATTATAGTTTCCAACGGTCATATTGACCAACGGTCATATAACAGTCGAAACCCAATGGTCTCATTTTAATTATACCCACTTCATTAATTAAAGGATATAGTTTTGTTGAGTATAAAATAAAATAACACAAAAAATTAGGAAACAAATATAATTAAAAAATTTGGGTCATTACAAAATCTCTCTCACTAAGTGAATCATTAAGTGAACCATTATATCAGAGAATATTAGTGGAAGAAAATTTCCAATTCACATAATATGATGGAAATTTCCCTTTCCATAGTCAGAAATTTCACCAGTATATAACTTTACAACATATGAATTTGAAAAATAACTAGAGTTTGGTTAATGTAAGACATAAATTCTTGAAAAAAATGAATCATAAAGCTATAAGAATTAGATATTGAATAAAAACATGGCATTCATGTGATTTCAGAACTTTAACTTTAAATCAGTCATTGACACGATATTTTTGAAATTAAATGAAAAACCCTATAGTACCTTTACATCATTCAAGAAGTTGAAAAAACAATATCTCTCTTTATTAGAAACAATGTAAGAAACTGGAGAAAGAAAAGTTCATTTTCACCCTTCACCAGTGCCAACTCTTCTTTCATTTGATGTTAACAATGTCCAACCTAGTCTTAATTCCATCCTTTATTTTTTTGGGTGCATTTTATAACATACAGATGAAAATATCATATAAATTTTTCTCAAACATGCATAACATCAAGAAAATTTCCAACATATATACAATTCCAGTATGGTAATTAAAAAAATGATCTCGTTTTCCAATTAGTTTTTGTATGTTTTTTCAAAAATAGTTTACCAAAAATAGTGTCTACATATTTTACTTTCTCAAAAAGTTGATCACCTGTTAGTGGAGATAGTGTCTTACATTCTTATGAAATAACATTGAATGATGTCATCTAATATTGATACTTATTATTTTGGGATAGAAATATGTTATGTCCTAGAAACACGGTCTTTGATAAATTTTTCAACTTAATTGACTGTGTACCTTATTTGTAAATGGGACACCCTTGAGTTCATTTAATGCTATATCCTGAGAAATTTCCACAATAAGAAAAGTCATTTATCATCCCATAAAACATTTATCTCAAAGTAAAATATTCATTTCTATAATCATCATACAACGTCACACTTGAATCCAACAATAATTTCAAATCTATCATCAATGGAGCCAAATAAACATTAATATCATTAACCTGTTGTTTTTGTCTTGATATAAGAATGGATAACATGATTTATTTTAATTTCACTCATAAACATAGTGTATATTTGTAATTTACAAATATAATTTTCCATGTACTAAGATTTCTACTTTGAAAACCAAAAGGAATCACTCCATCTATAAAAAATGAAAGACGAAGGTTTCTCGGATTGTTTCCAAATTTAGGATAATCACGATCAATTTTCTTCAATTGAGGAGAGTCTATCGGGTGAAAATTTTCCCATATTTATTTCTTATATTCTCATGCCACATCAATTTCCCTGTAATCTCCTCACTCCCATATAGATGCCTAAATCTTGTAATGATTGGAAATTATGACAACCCTACTCTTTATTTCATACATAAACATGATTTATTACATAAAACCTTCACTTGTTACAACATATAAGATAGAGAGGTCTAGTGTCTTTGGGGATTATGATAATTATAGAACAACTAAAAACATGAAATACAACATCTTTATTGAAAAATTCCTTTACATGACCACTATATTCCTTCGTACTTAGCATTGCATGGGATAACCTGAGGACATGCATAAGAAAAAAGGTGAGCTATAAAGCCCAGTAAGGGAATAAATGTGGAATAACATGAGGGATAAAATAAATGTTATAAAATAGGCATATCAATGGAGCATAAGATAAACATGAACATAAAGGCATGATAAATCATGATAATCATAACATGGAAATGTGGCTACAACACTTAACATGGAATTAGCATGATCCAAGGCTCATTACACATGGAGCATGAATAAACCCTCATTGCACCTGTAGCATGATTAAAACCTCATTTAACTTAAATTATCATGAGTCAACACTCATTTTACATGACATATCATGATACTATACTTTACCTAATGCATTGGAGTACTATCAGGGCACACCCTTTCTTAATTATTTAATTTCATGCATAAGTGTGCCACATGGATCATAAAACATGGATTCATTAAACATCATCATTTATTAAATGATAAAGGAATATGTAATTCATACATGAAACTATATAATAAATAAGTAAATTTGAATAAAGGTGAATACCCTTGATAGAGAAATGGGAATGGTATTCACTACACAATGACTTTGGCTTGAAAAAACATGGTGCAATTTCGGCAGCATAAGGACGTGAAATAAGAACTCATAAAAAATGGTTGATGAGAGAGAAAGGGTTGTCTCATAATATTTAAATTAAATGGAAAGTAATGGGGTCATATAGATATATTTCCCAACAAACATAATGGAATTTAGATGCATAATACAAAAGAATTACTTGGATGTAAAAGAGGTGAGAGAAATCCCTCACGGAATATTAGCATGGTAACAGGTGTACATGGGACACATTAATGAGAGATAAAGGGGTATACCATCATCCAAACATAAATAGGGCAGTATGGGGGAGGTGAAAAATCACACCCCAACTTTTTTAATTGAAAAAAGGTCATAACAACTTAAAGAAAATTTGACAAAAACGAGAAAGGAAGAAATCCCTTAGAAGTGTGATCCCAAAGGATTGGGAGAGGCTTGAGAGAGGATTCTTGGGAGATTGGGGAACCTTGTCAGGATTATAGAGAGAGAGGAGGGAAGGGGCTGGTATAACTCCAAAGGCTTTGAGTGAAGAGGAATTGGGAGCTTGGGTGGGTTTATATTGGAAGTAAGGTAGAATTCTTTATTATTTAGGTTTGGGGAACCTCACATTAAACTATTCAAAACCACAAACCAAGCCATGGTTTTTGCCCATGGTTTTTTTTAAAAGGGAGTGGAAAACAATATTTTATGATTCTAAAGTCCGAAATCCAGAAAATAATATGGTTTCTTATGTGGAGGTGAGTCACACTCTGAAGGAAAACAATTTAAAGAGACAAAATGTTTTATAAGTCTTGAAGGGTCCACTAAGGATTTCTAAAATAAATCAAACAATCCCAAAATCACATTATTTTAATGATAAAATATATATTATCCGAACATAATGTTTATATTATTTTATTACATTACTATTGGGTCATTATGATGTGATAAAACACATTATGTATTTAAACAGTATTTAATTTTTTCCCAAAAATTCGACTGTCTCGGAAAATTATGAAAAATTCACTATTGGATAATTTAGATGTCCTGATTCCAAAAATAATATTCATTTTATCTAAATAATTTTATAAATATGTGATTTTTTTACTTTTAAAATAAAAACCTTCATTTATTGAAATTTCATGGGTTTTGACAAAAACAACTTTCAAACCATAATAAAATTATAATTGCATTCAAAAAATTGAACAATAATTTATATTTAAAAAAAAGTAATTTATTAATATTTTATTAAAATATTGTTTAATTCAAAAATTCATTAATTCATCAAAATAGATTTCTTAGTTGAATATTATCTAAAAATACTATTTGTGCTTTAAAAACTATTTACAAAGTAACAATAATAAAATGAATGCACATTCTTTATACAAAAATCATGTACATAGTCATAGTGCTAGGGTATTGTAACATAACCCCTTATAACACCCTCATAAGACCGAAGGGTAAGGTGTGCGATGGTGAAAGACTCTTGGGGTGACTCAGATAACATCGCTCGAGTGGTAATCTCTATTAACTTCCACTTCTCCCATAGTCAGTTCCACTCAAGATTAACGTGTTCAAGATTGGTTGGGCTTGGTCAAGAGCGAATCCCAATGATGCCACCTCCTTTTCGAGCTCTGAAAAATGGGCTTTGTATGGGGAACATCTACTGGATGAGGCCATCACTTCCTTTGTCTAAGTAAATTGGATTTGTTAAAGCCCTATATTTATACTAATCACGTGATCACTGTTCAACAACTATATTAGCAACAGTTAAAATTCATAATAGTATTTTAAAATCTATAAAAATACAACCAATGAAGTTTAAATTTTATATAACCATAATAATACATTTAATTGGATCTAGAGGAATTTCCATTAATGAAATTTTGAGTCATTACAATCTTCCCCCCTTAAGAAATTTCACCCTCAAAATTTATTTTTCCCAGACTAAAATAGATGTGGGTAACTTTGATTCATCACTTCCTCTAATTTCCACATCGCCTCTTCAAACTTGTGGTTTTTCCACAACACCTTGACAAGGGGCATTATCTTATTTTGTAGAACTTTTTCTCTACGATCTAAGATGTTCACTGGTTTCTCCTCATAGGAAAGATCATCCTATATCTGTACTACCTATAAAGAGAGGACATGTGAAGGGTTAGGTATGTACTTATATAAGAGGGATACATGAAAGAAATCATGTACTTTGTCCATGGTAGGTGGAAGTGCTAGTTGATAGGCCACATCCCCAACACGATCAATAATCTCAAAGGGGCCGATGTACCTAGGACTTAACTTACCTTTCATTCAAAACCTCATGATGTTCTTCCATGGAGATATGCATAGAAATAACATGTATCCAACTTTAAACTCAAGGTCTTTTCAACGGTTATATACATAACTCTTCTGTCGACTCTATGCTGCCTTGATATGCTGCTGAATGGTTTTCACCATCTCCACCATTTCTTTGACTATTTCTGGTCCTAGAAGCTTACGCTCACTGACTTTATCCCAACTCGCCGTTATTCTACACCTTTTCCCATAAAGGTCTTCATATGGTGCCATTTGGATTCTCAAGTGGGAACTGTTATTATAGGAGAATTCAACTAGAGAAAGATTTTGATCCCATCCTCCTTTAAAGTCTATTGAACATGCTCTTAACATATCCTCAATTGTTTGGATAGTCTACTCATATTTTCCATCAGTTTGGGGATGATAAGATGTACTGAAATTTAGTTCAATATCCAGAGCATGTTGAAGACTCTTACAAAACTTAGAGGTGAATCTTGGATCTCAATCAGATACAATAGATAGTAGTACTCCACACAACCTTACCACTTCCCTGATATATATCCATTCTAGTTGATCCAAAGAGAAATCCTCTTGAATTTAAATTAAGTGTGTATAATTTGTAAGATTATCCACAACAACCCAGATTTTATTTTTGCCTTCGGATGTCTTTGGATGTCTGGACACAAAGTCCATGGCGATGTTCTCCCATTTTCATGCTGGTATGGGTAATGGTTGCATCATCTCCTTAGACTTCTGTCTCTCAAACATCATTTGCTGACAAACTAGACACTTTGATGTATACCCAACAATATACTTCTTCATATTATCCCACCAATAATTCTCTCGGAGATCTTGATACATCTTTGTGTTTCCTAAGTGAATAGTGAAATTTGAACTATGTGCATCATCCAAAAGTTCCTTCTTCAGCTCTGAACTTGATGGGACACATTTTATTTTTCCAAATCTCATAATTCCTTCTTCATTAACATCGAAATCCAAGGATTTACCTCTTTTGATAACTTCCAATTTCTTTTGAATTCCCACATTGTACCTTTTAGCATCCTTTAACCTTTCCAAAAGGAACGGTTTAGCAATCATTTGGGAAAGGATTGATGATGTTACTTTATTTATGATTCTCATTTCTATATTCATAAAATATATTAAGATTGGATCCTTATTAATTCTCATCAATGATAGAATCACCGAGTCCTTTCTATTTAGAGCATCCGCTACCTTGTTCACTTTCCCAGAGTGGTAATGGATTGAGAAGTCATAGTCTTTGATCATTTCTAACCATATTTGTTGGTGCATGTTCAAATCTTTCTCTATGAATATATATTTGAGGCTTTTGTGGTCCATATATATTTTAAAATTATCCCCAAAGAGATAATGCTACTAAATTTTTAAAAGCGAATATCACCGCAACCAACTCCAGATCATGTGTTGGATAATTTTTCTCATGAAAATTCAATTGCCTTGAAGCATAGGCAATGAATTTGTCATTTTGCATCAACACACAGCCCATGACCTTCTTCAAAGCATCACTGAATACTAAAAAATGTTTTCCACTTGTGGGTAATTTGAGCACAAGCATAGTGATAAGCCTCATTTTTAAGTCCTCGAAGCTTTATTTACATTCATCACTCCAAGAAAACTTTGCTCCCTTCCGAGTTAGCTTGGTAAGAGGGTTGGATAGTTGTTATAAATTTCTCAAAAATTAACAATAATATCCAGCTACCCCCAAGAAGCTACGGATATCCATTACCGATGTTGGCCTCAACAATCCATCAATTTCATCTATTTTGGAGGGATCCACCGATATCCCATTGCTTGTGATGATATAGCCCAAGAATGAGACCTCCTTCTACTATAACTCACACTTACTGTACTTTTCATAGAGCTTCTCCTTCTGCAAGGTCTCTGGTACAGTTCTTATATGATTCTCATGATTGTCCTTTGTTTTTCAGTATATTAGAATATCATCTATAAAGACCACCACAAATTTGTTGAGGTAATACCTAAAGTCTCAATTCATCAAGTCCATGAAGATTATTGGAGCATTAGTGAGTCTGAAAGGAAATACTATGAATTCATAGTGACCATATCTTGTACGAAAAGCAGTCTTGGGGATATCTTCCTTCTTCACCCTTACTTGATAATATCTCGACTAAAAATCCACCTATGAGAAGTATTGAGCTCCACACAACTGATCAAACAATTCATCAATTTGTGGGAGAGGATACTTTTTCTTTATTGTGATTTTGTTAAGCTCATGATAATCGATGCAAAGGTGCATTTACCCATCCTTCTTCTTGGCGAATAGGACTAGGGCACCCCATGGTGAAGCACTTGGGTATATAAATCCTTTATCAAGATTCTTCTGTAGTTGTTTATTCAGCTCCTCAAGCTCCACAATATCTATTCTATATAGAGTCTTGGATATTGTCAATTCCCCAGGTATAAGATAAATTGAGAATTAAATATCTCTTCTAGGAGGAAGACCAGGAAATTCCTTGGGAAACACTTCAGCGAATTCCCTCACAATAGGCATGTCTTCAAGGATGGTTTCCTCCTTAGACTCAATAATATGATCTAGATATGCATGCTTATAGGGTAGTAATATCCACTCTTGAGATGATGGAGCTAAATAAGATTCTTCTTCCTCCTTGCACTTGTATAGAATCAAGGGTTTATTCTCCACATGGAGAGTGATTTCCCTCTCATGGAAATTTATATTGGCTCTATATTAGGAAAGCCAATCCATGACAAGAATTGCATCAAATTTCAGCAGAGATAATATGATGAGGTTCACTGGGAAGTTCAATCCACCTATTATGATAGGGTATGAGTCATATTCATGGGATGAAATGATTTCCCCATTTTCCATACTCACCGAAATCTTCACTTCCATGATTTGTGGTGGTGTTGGGATTGTTCTAATAAACTTTTAGAATATTAAAGAATGCGTAGAACCTAAATCAAAAAGTACTTTTGTTATTATTGAATAAATAACTAGCGTACTTCTCACCACTTCGTTGTCGGGGTTCACTTCAGCAACAGTGATGGTAAAAATATCTCCCTTGCTGTCTTGGAGGTTGTTGGTTGCCTCCAAAAACCCTTGGAATAGGGAACTGGTTTGCAAAGTGCCCCAGTTCATTGTAGTTGAAGCAATGAACAATGCGTTGAGGGCCGATTGGAGCATTCCTCTCCTCTGTCGCAGCCACAAGTTCTTCTTGCTGATAGTTAATATCCAGGTGCCCTTATCTTCCACATCTAAAGCATTTAATCGTCCCCTTCAGGAAATTTCCGGGGTGCTTCTTTCTGCACATTTGGAAAGTGGGGTGCTGGATCTTCTTAGTACCATTGGATTTATCCATCAGACCACCATCATTGAATTCCACCTTATGCTTCTTATCCCCATGATACCCCTGAGATTCTCTGATCTTCATTTCAACCTTGTGGGCACATCAGACAATTTCCTCATAGCTGTCAAAGTCACTGATCACCAGCACTTTCTGCTGGCTAGATTTCATCCCACCAAATAAGAGATCAACCTTGAATTCGGGGGTAATGACAAATCTAGAGGCGTATCGTGCAATCCTTGTGAAGTTTTCCTCATACACTCTAATAGATTTTTCCTCCGCTTTAGGGCAAGGAAGTCCCTTTCCATCATAAGTTGGAGGGTGCACGACAAATATTTATTGAAAAATAACTTCTATAAATCCTTCCATTACAATGCCTTGATATCCTCCTCAGGATTTGTATTTTTGATCAACTTCCACCATTGATTAACTTCACACTCCATACGATATGAAGCCAGGATAACCTTCTATTGTTCATAATATTGAAGGATGGATAAGATCTTTTCAATGGAGTTGATTCATTGTTTGGAGATTGAGGGATCAGATGATACATTAAAAGTAGGAGGCCTTTGTCTCATGAATCTCTCAATAGAGTCTTTTTATTTCTTAGGGAGGGTTGAACATTCCTCTTGACCCATGTTTCTATTAAATGATTGAGTTAACCAAGAGAGTATTGTGACAAAGTTCATGATTCCCGATCCCATTGGATTGGGCATCTCATTAGAACAATCATCAAATTGGTCTTCACATCAGTTGTTAGCCCAAGTACTCCTATTACTTGCCATTGGCTGGAATAAAAGGAAATTTAGGAGTAACACATACAGGGTAATCCAAAAACAGATGAATTATAAATATATTTTATTTCCTTAACTTATGAATCTATATGATTCAATCTATGTTATCCATGATCTACTTTCTAATATATATTCTTAGGAGATTTTTTTTATTCCCTTAATAATGGTTCATACTAAGCTTATTAATTTACCAAATCATATCCCCCAGGAGTTTCATAACCAAGAGTGCAACAAGGACTGTTGTTGTGTACTAGGATACCCTGGGTCAAGCCTGAAACTCCTTGTTAGAGTTTTTACTCCTAGGAACAACTGTGCCAGAGTCGCCTCTACCTACTTGTATCCAGGCAGGGATGTATTTTCTTGATAAACCACTTAATCAATACTCACCAAAACATAGGGATGATTTTATTATGCTTAGTCTAGTACCTAAGGTTTTCACTAGTATTTTCTAATCTTAATCCCCAAAATAACTAAATCTATCCTCCGATACCAACTATGACAACCCTGCTCTTTATTTCATACTTAAACGTGATTTATTACATAAAACCTTCACTTATTACAACATAAAAGATCGAGAGGTCTAGGTTATTTGGGGCTTAAGATCATTACATAACAACTTAAAACATGAAATACAATATCTTTATTGAAAACTACTTTTACATGACCACTACATTCCCTCGTACTTAGCATTGCATGGGATAACATGAGGATATGCATAAGAAAAGAGTGAGATATAAAGTTCAATAAAGGAATAAACATGGAAAAACATGAGGGATAAAATAAATCTTAGAAAATAGGAATATCAATGGAGTATAAGAGAAACATGAACATAAAGTCATGATAAATCATGATAATCATATCATGGAAATGTGGAAACAACACTTAACATCGAATTAGCACGAGCCAAGGCTCATTGCACATAGAGCATGAGTAAACCCTCATTGCACATGAAGCACGAGTAAACCCTCATTTCACTTGAATTATCATGAATCAACAATCATTACATAGGATTTATCAGGATACTATACTTTACCCAATGCATTAAAGCGTTATCAGGGCACACCCTTTCTTAAACCTTTCATTTCATGCATAAGTGTGCCACATGGAACATAAAACATGGATTCATTAAACATAATAATTTATTCCATGATAAAGGAATGTGGAATTAATACATGAAACTCTATAATCAATAAGTAAATTTTCATAAAGGTTAATACCCTTGATTGAAAAATGGGAATGGTATTCACTACACAATGACTTTGGCTTGGAAAAATGTGATGCAATTTTGGAAGCATAACGAAATGAAATAAGAACTCATAAAAAATGGTTGATGAGAGATAAAGGGGTGTATCATCATATTTACATGAAATTTACAGTAAGGGGGTCATATAGATACATGTACCAACAAACATAATGGAATTTAGATGCATAATACAAAATAATTACTTGGATGTAAAAGAGGAGAGAGAAATACCTCACGGAATATCGGCATGGTAAGGGGTGTACATGGGACACATTAATGAGAGAGAAAGGGGTATCACATCATGAAAAAATAAAGAGGTATGTATGGGGGAGGTATAAAATCATACCTAAACATTTTTAATTGAAAACAAAAGGGCATAAAAACTTAAAGAAAATTTGAAAAAAACGAGAAAGGAAAAATCCATTACTTAGAAGTGTGATCCCAAAGTCTTGGGAGAGGCTTGAGAGAGTCTTATTGGGAGATTGGGGAACCTTGGGAGGATTATAGAGAGTGGAGGTCAGGGTTTGGTCAAAATCAAAAGGCTTTGAGTGAAGAGGAAGTGGGATATTGGGTGGGTTTATATAGGAAATAAGGAGGAATTCTTTATTATTTAGGTTTGGGACACCTCACATTAAACTAATCAAAACCCCAAACCAGACCATTGTTTTTCCCCATGGATTTTTACAAATGGGAGTGGGAAAAAATATTTTATGAGGCCAAAGTCCTAAATTCATAAAATAATATGGTTTCTTATGTGGAGGTGAGTCACACTCTCAAGGAAAACAACTTAAAAAGACAAAATGTTTTATAAGCCTTGAAGGGTCCACTGAGGCTTTCTAGAATAAATCAAACCCAAAATAAAATTATTTTAATGGTAAAACATATAGTTTCTGAACATAATGTTTATATTATTTTATTACATCACTATTGGGTCATTATGATGTCATAAAACACATTATATATTTAAACGATATTTAATTTTTACCCAAAAATTCGACTGCCTCAGAAAAATATGAAAAATTCACCATTAGATAATTTCGAAGTCCTAATTCCAAAAATAATATTCATTTTATTTTAATAATTTTATAAATATGTGAATTTTTACTTTTAAAATAAAAACCGTCATTTATCAAAAATTCATGGGTTTTGAAAAAAACAGTTTTCAAACCATAATAAAAATTACAATTGCATTCATAAAAATTGAACAATCATTTATATTTAACAAAAAGTAATTTATTAATATTTTATTAAAATATTATTTAATTAAAAAATCCATTAATTCATCAAAATAGATTTCTTAGTTGAATATTAACTAAAAATACTATTTTTGATTTAAAAACTATTTAAAAAGTAACAATAATAAAATGAATGCACATTCTTTATACAAAAATAATGTACATAGTCATAGTGCTACGATATTTTTACATAAAAACTTATAACACCTACATAAGACCTAAGGGTAAGGTGTGTGATGATGATAGACTATTGAGGTGCCTTAGATAACATTGCTTTATGATAATCTCTATTAACTTCCACTTCTCCCGTAGTCGGTTCTTCTCAAGCTTAGCATGTTCAAGCTTGGATTGGGCTGGGCAAGATTGAATCCCAATGATGCCACATCCTTTCCAAGCTCTAAAAAATGGGCTTCATAAAGGGAAAGTCTATTGGATGAGGCCATCACTTCCTTTTTCCGAGTAAATTGGATTTGTTAAAGCCCTATATTTATACTAATCATGTGATCACTGTTCAACAACTATATTAGCAATGATCAAAATTAATAAAAGTATTTTAAAATCTATAAAAATACAACCAATGAAGTTAACATTTTATATAACCATAATAAGACATTTAATTAGATCAAGGGTAATTTTCATTAATGAAAGTTTGGGTCGTTACAGAAAGTACCATATAAATTTTATAGGACCCGATTCATATTTCATGTATCGAGAAACACAATGCATTGGGAATTATTTAAGTGATTTGTGGTCCTTGAAAAAAAGTATATAGTCATTTGGATAGGCATGTATTATTTTAGATATCATACCCATTAAACATATAATTCTTTTAGCATCATATGTTCGGATTGGGAGATCATTATCTTTTGGGAGCATATCATTCCAGAGAGCAATTAGTTCAGTAAAAATGACGTCACTAAATCTATTTCCAAATTTTAAATTATATAGATTCAATATGGATGAGAATGTTGTATATTTAGTGAAACCAATATACAATGTCATCTTTTCACAACTCTTTAACTTCTAAAACAATTTTGTACAATCTATAAGTTCATATTCAACAGTCATTGTCATTTACTCAATATAGATCTCATAATTATTCAAACCTGTAATCACATCCTTGATAAGGTATTTTTCATTTTCCACACTTGTAATCATATCAGATGACCCATAAAATTCAGTGTTATCCTAGTCACTAGCTACAATCAGTTTTACCCATGTCTATTCCAATAATTATAACTTCAATCAATTCTGTGATAGATCAAGTGTTATTCTAATTCCTCTAGACTAATTAGTATTGAATAACAATAGCCTAAACATAGAAAAAATATTTGGAAATGTTCATATGCATAATCTTACGCCAACTTGATGAACTCTTTCACCCCATATTCATACCCATTCATCATACGATTGGAATCCATCCATTCTATATTTATATCCATCCCATTTGATTTTATAATATTAATATTTAACAAAATAATTACATTATAGGTGTCTTTAAAATAAGGGGAATCCAAAATTTTAATGTTTCAAATAATTTCATCATTATTTAAAGGAAATGGGTAATTGAATTTAAGAAAATAATTACTCCACTGACAGTCAATGTTTAAAATTTTTAAAATCATCAACATTAAAAAAAATTTAGTCAAATTTACAATGATCATCCAACAACTTAAATATCCTCTTGAAATAAACCAATTAACTTTTCCACATATTCAGTTTATCCCATAACCATTAGTTGATAAATTATGTAACCAAATGGGGAAAATTAATTATGAGGTTTCATCAATAAAATTTTAATTAAAAATAATTAAAATCCGTAAAGCACCAAATCCCACTTAGTTTGTCCCTTCTTAAACATAAAGAGAGAATATAGCTACATGAAAACCCCCATCCTTCTTGGTCATCCCTTAATAGAAGTAATCAACCTAGTCATATGATTTAGGAATGGAAATATGAAAACCTTTGAAAATAAAATCCTTTATCTCAACATGTAAAATCCAGTATCTCAAATTAGTGATGATGATGAGGGGTTTTATGATGTTAATTGGTTGAAATATTTTTAAAATGGTCAAGGGTAATGTCAAGGAATTATTAAAGGATGTTTTAGTCAAGAAGAAATTGATTTAATTTATTCACATGATGGAGATTTGAATTCTTGGTTTGAATCTCTTGAATAAAACACCTTTGAATATGTCCATTCCTAACACTAAACCAACAATTTTAGAGGTTGATACATCATTTATAAAGGAATTAATCAAGCCTAATTATAACTCTCAATCTATCCATTATGATTTAAAACATAAAATATTTCATATAATAAAATAACTCTTAATTAGACAAATGAATTTTTTGAAAAAAATAATAATCATATCACAAAATTATAAATATATTAAAGTATAATTTATAAAAATAAATTTTATGAAAGTATGAAAGTGTTAAACAATTGAAAAATTGAAAAATTTATATAGTTATAAAAGTATAAATTACAATTATATATATATATATATATATATCAATATATAAAATTATAGATATATATAGAAGTATAAAATTTTATATGATTTATAAAATAATATATATTTTATGAAAACCCTTTTCATAATAGAAAATACGTGTAGTACCCCCCGATTTGAGGTATGAGGACTTTTTTATGAATTTTTATGTGTTTAAAGTGAATGGGATGAGTTGGGAAGAGTTTGGGAGAGTTTGGAATGGTTTTGGATGTGTTTGGAGGCTTTTAAAGGGGTGCACAATTTGAGCACAATTAGTGGAAACCATGCGGATTCTCCAGGAAACCGTGAAAGGGAGACAGTAGGCTTCCCACAGCCTATGAACGGTTTTCCAAACTGTGCAAAGAAACCATGCGGACCCTAGATCTCAAGTTAGTAGCGTGCGCATGGTTAGCACACGGTTTGCCAAACCATGCGGGCTAACCGTGCGGCCACTTAAAAATAGGGTTTTAAAACCCAGGCCCACTTATGATTGTATCATTCCACTCCAATCTTCCTCCCACTTGAGCCTCAATTGGGATTTTCAGTTTTGAAGGGTTGGAGGGGCTCTCCCACTCGGTTTGGAAGCATTTTGAAGGGGTTTTTTGGCAGTTTGAAGGTGGTTTCTCCCAGGTAAGTCTCTCCTCTTGGTTTCCTTGTGTTTTCCTCTAGATCTACATCCCTATATTTCTTAGTTTTCTAGATCTACACTTTTTGTGTGTAGATCTAGGGTTGTGGTTTCCTTGGATGATGATTTTGAGGCCTATGGATGCTAGGGAAAGGGATCTAGAGTTGTTTCGATGGTGCGTTCTCCAGTGTTGAGGTGCAGTTGCTTGTGGGTCGATTCCTCGAGAACCCTAAAGGTAGGTGGCTTCTCTCTCGATTCCACTTGGTTAGAACTAGTGGTTCTTTGTTACAATTAATTGTTTTTCTGAAAATTAATTGTGATTTGTTATGCGAAATTGGTTGTAAATCCATTTGGGGATTTTTGGGGAAAAGGGGGGTTTCGATGGTGAAATTATTTTTTTGTGGATTTTAAAATGAAGATTTTAAAATGGGATACTATGGTTGATTTTTGAAAATGATTGATGGAAATTGTTTTCAATAAAAAGTTTGTTTTATTGAAATATGGTTTGGCATGGAAAATGGTTTTCAATAAATGGGTGAGCTATTGAAGTGGATTGATATGCAATGGAATTTGGTTGATTGCATGATGTTGTGACCTTTATGGGTTATATGATTGGTTTTAATTGGTTGACATGTTATGTGGAAGTGGGCGGGGAGGCTCACTATAAAAGGGGATGGATAGTGGTTGGAAGAACCACCATATGGGTAGTGGTCAGGAAGTACCACTTGGTGTGAATGGGTGAACGGGTTGGGCGGAAGTCCCACCGTTTGGTTGTTTGTTGTGCATTGCTTTGTAAATTGGAATTTTTTGTGATAGTGTGTGGATGATGAAATTTCTTGTGGCATGTTTGGTTGGATTTCCCATGGTTGCTTGGTTTGGGTGTGATGACTTGGTAAGGGCATGTTTGTCTTATGAAAATGGTTTCACTTGTGATTTATTTTATATAAACTGTTTTATATAAATGTTCTAATAGTTTTATCCTAGTGGAGTGTGTAGGGAAGTCATTTTGGGAAATCCTACTGAGTTTTATTACTCACCCCCTTCTTTGGAACGTTGGTGTCTTTGCAGATGTTGTATATCGTGACGTGGGCAAAGGTAAGGCATCTCCCTCCTTTAGTGGTACATTGTGATGTCTCGGAGGATCTTGGATCTTGGAGCTTGGTGTGGAGATGGGGCGGTGTCATGGCTCAGAGTGTTTGTTGTTTAGTTTCTTCTTGTACTCTGATATGGTTGGTTGTATTGGTTTTGGGTTGTATTGTGGAACAACTTGGTTGTCTTTTGGGAATACATGTTTGGGTTTGAAAGTGCATGCATCATTACTTGTTGGTTTGGTGGGTTTTTTCTTAAGGGAAAATCGTTCCCCAACTTGATCTTGAAGCCCTCAACATTTATTTCCAGCCTTTGGCGTCTTGGGAATGTCACTTAAGGCCAAGTGGCCCTCACCACCTCCTCAAGCCAATGTGGTAGGGTCGGGGTGTTACAAGTGGTATCAGTTTGTTCGATCCTTTGGAGTTGATTCTCAGATTTGGTGTTGACATTCGTTGTGGTGTATTCCTTGAGTATGGATGGTAGCAAGGCATAGGAATGTCAGAACATAGAATGTATATCATAAAAGGACATAACTAACCCTTTTATGCTGAAATTCCAGTTACCAGGGAGTTGGGTATATAAGTGTTTTGGAGATACTTATAGGCATTGGAAATATCATTGTCGTGGGTGTAGCCAATGGGATGAGCATGGAATGCATGGTAGAAATGACTTACCATTAGGATACATATTTCATTGAGGTATAATGATTTATGATGTAATATGAATGTGTGAAATTGTTTTTTGAATAAATTAGTATTTTGAAAATGGTTTGTTTTTCAAAATGGTGAAGCATGGAACATGTGGTAAAGGTGGAAAGCCTTGTTGTGATAGATTTGTGTAATGTGATTTGAAATGGGATTTCTTGATGTCTACATAAGTGAGACTCATGGTTGTTTGTTTTCTGTTTATAGAAATGGCACCGGGTAGGCATCGTAGAGACCAACCGGAGGAGGCTGCTGGGAATGTGGTAGCACCTGAGCCTCAGGTGAACCAGCAGCTAGTGAAAAGCATAGTGCAAGTTTTCCAAGCTGTTCAAAGTGGAAATAAAATGGATGAACCAAGGCATGTGGATCATGCGGTTCAGTTTCAAAATCAAAACCCACCCATCTTCAGGGGTGATTTAGATCCGGAAAGGGTAGAAGCATAATTGAATAGAATGAACAAGATCTTCAAGTTCTTGGGAACACTGGGGGATTTAAAAGTGAATTTTTCCACACATATGTTGGAAGATATTTCCCTTCAGTGGTGGGAGTTGGTATTCCAAGTAGGAACGGACCAGGGTATGATGTGGGAAGGCTTTGAGGAATTGTTTAATAAACAATTATACCCAAATACATTTAGAATTCAGCATACGACTGATTTCTTCAGTTTGAAGCAAGAGATTATGTCTGTGACAGAGTCTACAACTAAGTTTATGAACTTAGTGAGGTTTTCACCCGTGGTGGTGGGTAGAACGCCATTTAAGGAAAGGATCTTTAAAGTGGGGTTAAGGAAATAAATCCATTCAAAGATAGTGGTGCTTTTTATAGATGATTACACGGAGATGGTGAATAGAGCCTTAGTGGCTGAGCGGGATCTCTTGGGCACTCCGGGTGGAGGAAGCATGGTGGTACCCATGGGTAATAGTGGGAACTCTAATGTTGGGTTCAAGAGAAGGAGGAAAAATTATGCCTAGAGTGAGAATATAGCATATAATCTAACGGTAGGATCAGTGAATCTCCCTCCAAATCCCCAGAGCAAGCGGGGATGTTTTCAGTGTGGTTAGACGAGCCACATCAAGCGTGATTGTACGACACAACCTCAAGCATGTCATAATTGTAAGCAGATGGGGAATCTGCAATGTTATTGCCAGAATTATCCAAGGTCAGGTGCACGTGACACTCCTCAAGGATCACAGACGTCATATGCTTCGTCTGGACGGGGACAACAGCACACCCCTCATCAACAGAGTAAAGTGGGTCATGGTGATTCTCAGAATACCACGACGCCTCAGTAAGGTAATAAAGAGAAGAGTGTGGCAAGAGAAAATGTGTTTGGAGCAGAGCAGGTTGTGGTAGATGATCAGTCGGTACCATCCATGATACGAGGTACTATTCTATTAAATTCTAACTTGATGAAAGTGATGTTTGATATGGGTGCTTCACAATCTTTTATTTCCGCACGTGTGGTGGATTTACTGGGTTTAAGGGTAGAAATGAAAACCTCAGTTTTAAAACTTCAAACTCCTCTGGGTCTAAGAGAGTGTCGATCCTTCTTGTGTATAGAATGTTGTATCGTTGTGGGCGAGGTAGAGCTAGTGTAGAATTTCTCAATGCTTGAGATGGATGGGTATGATGTAATCCTAGGAATGGATTTTCTAGTGAAATTTAAGGCTCACATTTATTGTGATGCACGAACATTGGATTTTACGACACAAAATGGTGTTAGAAATCTCTTTAGAGGAGAGAGGCATGAAAGGCAGGGTGCAATGGGTTTGTTGGAACCAGAAGTGGGTACGTTATCATATCAGTTGACGGTGTTGTCATTGGAATCGGTAGACGGTGTTGAGCGGAATGTTCTTCCATCAGTGGTGGATCATTTCATGGATGTTTTTCCTAAAGAATTATATAGGTTATCTCCCGTAAGAGAGGAAGAGTTTACGATTGATCTCCTTCTGGGGACCAATCCTATCTCACTTCCATCTTATCGTATAGAACCAACTGAATTGCAAGAATTGAAAGTCCATTTGGAAGAGTTAGAAAACAAAGGGTTTATCCAGCCTAGCACGTCTCCGTGGTAAGCACTGGTGTTGTTTGTGAAAAAGGTGGATGGAACTTTGAGACTCTGTGTTGATTATCATAGAATTAACCAAGTTATGATAAAGAATAGATATCCACTCCCACAAATTGATGATTTGGTCGACCAGTTGAGGGAAGCCCAGTGGTTCTCTAAGATCGACCTGAGGTCTGGATATCATCAATTGTGGGTGAGGAAGGACGATATTCCTAAAACAGCTTTCAGAAGTAGATATGACCATTATGAATATGTGTTTATGCCCTTTGGTCTAACGAATGCACCATCGGTGTTTATGGAATTGATGAATCAGATATTTTAGAGATATCTGGATTCATTTTTGGTGGTATTTGTAAATGATATTCTGGTGTATTAAAAGACAAGGGTGGAGCATGAGAAGCACTTGGAGACAGTGCTAGGGATCTTGAGGGATCATCGGTTGTATGGAAAATTGTCAAAGTGTGACTTTTGGATATAGGAAGTTTGTTTTCTTGGCCATGTGATTTCTGAAAGAGGTGGTTTAGTGGATCTGGAAAAGATTGAGGCTATTATCTTGTGGAAACCACCAAAGAATGTGTTTGAGATACGGAGTTTCCTTGGTCTAGCTAGGTATTATCGACATTTTATTCATGATTTTTCACGTTTGGCTTCACCGATGATAGCTTTTACAAGGACGAATGTTCCATTCCAGTGAAATGAGTAGTGTCAGTAGTGTTTCAAAGAGCTAAAGGGTCGTCTTACATCATCACCAATCTTGGTTTTTCCAGAACCAGGAAAATGGTACGTGGTGTATTGTGATGCATCCAGATCAGGGTTGGGGTGTGTTCTCATGAAAGGGAATAATGTGGTTGCGTACGGCTCATGGCAGTTGATAGTGCATGAGAATAACTACCCAACTCATGATTTGGAGTTGGTAGTAGTGGTCCATGATTTGAAAGTGTGGCATCATTATCTCTTCTGTGAGAAATTCATGGTATACACAGATCATAAGAGCTTGAAGCACATTTTCTCACAAAGGGATTTGAACCTGAGGCAAAGGAGATGGATGAAATATCTCTATGTGTTTGATTTTGACTTAATGTACACACCAGGTAAGGGAAATTCGGTGGTGGATGCATTAAGTATAAAATCATATGCTCAGGTGGTAAAACATGCATCAGACCAGTGGAAGTTGATGTCAGTTATAGCCGATATGCGGTTGTAATGTGAGGACCAGGGCAATAGAGCGGTATTCTTTCCAGTTTTGTTGATTCCTGACTTGGTTGGCCTGGTTAAAGAGGCACAAATATCTGATTCTGAGTGTGTTACCATAGGTTTGAGACTAAATGGTGGGGATACCATTGAGGGTTGGAAACTGAATGGAGATTTAGTTTTGTGTCTTCAGAATCGGATTGTTGTACCAGTTGCTTGTCAGGAGGATCTTCTCAGGGCATATCATCATTCTAGGTGGGCTGTTCATCCTAGAATTTATAAAATGTATAAAGAGTTGAAAGTGCAGTTCTGGTGGATGGGTATGAAAATAAGTGTGGCTGAGTTTGTTTTGAGATGCTTTACTTTTCAGAAGGTCAAGGCAGAGCAACAGAGGCCAGTAGGAATGTTGCAATATTTACCAATACCTATTTGGAAGTGGGAGCAGATAGCGATGGATTTTTTCTCAGGTCTCCCAAGAACGGTCATAAAGCACGATGTCATTTGGGTGATTGTGGATTAAATAACGAAGTCGGCCCATTTCATCCCGATTCGTGAATCTCATACGGTGGAGGATCTGTCCAAAATCTATATTCAAGATGTGGTAAAGAGGAATGGTGTTCCAATTTCAATTGTATCAGATAGAGATCCGAGTTTTACATCTCATTTATGGAAATCCTTACAGCAATCCCTTGGAACTAAGTTGACCATGAGTATGACATATCACCCTCAGAAGGATGGTTAATCTGAGAGGACGATACAAACTTTGGAGGATATGTTACGGGCTTGTGTCAGGGATTTTGGTCGCTCGTGGGAGGAGCACTTGTCATTGGTTGAGTTTTCGTAAAATAACAGTTATCAGGCATCCATACAGATGGCTCCGTTTGAAGCATTGTATGGGAGGCCATGCCGTTCTCTACTATGTTGTGTGGAAATGGGTGAGTCCTCCATGTTTGGACATAGCCTTGTCCAGGAGACTATGGAGAAGATCAAGTTGATTAGGAAGAGAATGGAGATAACTCAGAGTCGTCATAAATCGTATGCGGATCATCATCGGTGGCCGTTTTTTTCAAGGTGAGTGATCATGTTTTCTTGAGGATCTCTCCTAGGTTGGGACATCATCAGTTTGGGAAGTATGGGAAGTTATATACAAGGTATATTAGACCTTTAGATATTCTTGAGTAGGTTGGTGAGGTGAATTATCATTTGGCCTTCCAACTAGGTTCAATGCGGTGCACAATGTGTTTCATGTGTCGCAGTTGAAAAAGTATCAGCCAGATCGTAACCATGTGATTCGATGGGATCATGTTGAGCTAGATTCGAATTCTTCATTGGTGCACGTGACAATGCGGGTTATGGATAGGAAAGATAAAGTTTTTCATGGTAAAATCATTGGTTTAGTTCGTGTTTTGTGGCAACATGGTCAGATTCAAGAGGATACTTGGGAGCGGGAGAAAGAGATGGTCGAGCAGTGGCCCGAGCTCTTTCGGCAAAGGGCGGGTTCACTACTTTCTGAGGACAAAATGTCTAATGGTGGGGAGAATTTAGTACCCCCGATTTGAGTTATGTGGCCTTTTTTTATGATTTTTTATGGGTTTAAAGTGCATGGGATGATTTGGGAAGAGGTTGGGAGAGTTTGGAATGGGTTTGGATGTGTTTGGAGGCTTTTAAAGGGGTGCATGGTTTGAGCATTGTTAGTGGAAACTGTGCGGATTATCTAGGAAACCGTGCAAGGGAGACAGTAGGTTTCGCACGGCCTATGCACCGTTTCCCAAACCATGTGAGGAAACCGTGCAGATCCTAGCTCTCAAGGAAGTAGCGTGCACACGGTTAGCCCACAATTTGCCAAACCGTGTGGGCTAACCGTGCGACCACTTAAAAATAAGGTTTTAAAACCTAGGATCACTTGGTCTTGCCTTATTCCACTCCAATATTCCTCCCACTTGATCCTCACTCAGGATTTTCAGTTCTCAAGGGTTGGAGGGGCTCTCCCACTCTGTTTGGAAGCGTTTTGAAGGGGGTTTTTGGCGGTTTGAAGGTGGTTTCTCCCAGGTAAGTATCTCCTCTTGGTTTCCTTGTGTTTTCCTCTAGGTCTACATCCCTATCTTTATTGGTTTTCTAGATCTACACTTTTTATTTGTAAATATTGGGTTGTGGTTGCCTTGGATGATGCTTTTGAGGCTTATGGATGCTAGGGAATGAGATCTAGAGAGGTTTCAGTGGTGCGTTCACCGGTGTTGAGGTGTGGTTTCTTGTGGGTCGATTCCTCGAGAACCCTAATGGTAGGTGGATTCTCTCTTGACTCCACTTGGTTAGAACTAGTGGTTCTTTGTTAAAATTAATTGTTGTTCTGAAAATTAATTGTGATTTGTTATTCGAAATTGGTTGGAAATCCATTTGGGGATTTTTTGGGAAAAGGGGGTTTTAATGGTGAAATGCTTTTGTTGTGGATTTTAAAATAGAGATTTTAAAATGGGATTCTATGGTTGATTTGTGAAAATGATTGATGGAAATGGTTTTCAAAAAAAATGTTGTTTTATTGAAATATGGTTTGGCATGGAAAATGGTTTTCAATAAATGGGTGATTTATTGAAGTGGATTAATATGTAATGAAATTTGGTTTATTTCATGATGTTGTGACCTTGATGGGTTATATGATTGGTTGTAATTGGTTGAAATGTTGTGTGGAAGTGGGCGGGGAGTCTCACTATAAAAGGGGATGGACAATGGTCGGAAGAACCACCATATGGGTAGTGGTTGGGAAGTACCGCTAGGTGTGAATGGGTGAACGGGTTGGGCGGAAATACCACCGTTTGGTTGTTTGTTGTGAATTTCTTTGGAAGTTGGAATTTGTTGTGCTAGTGTGTGGATGATGAAATGGATTGTGGAATGTTTGGTTGGATTTCCCTTGGTTTCTTGGTTTGGGTGTGATGGCTTGGTAAGGGCATGTTTGGTTTATGAAAATGGTTGCACTTGTGATTTATTTTATATAAACTGTTTTATATAAATGTGCTAATAGTTTTATCCTAGTGGCGTGTGTAGGGAAGTCATATGGGAAAATACTACTGAGTTTTAGTACTCACCCCCTGATTTGGAATGTTGGTGTCTTTGCAGATGTTGTATATCGTGACGTGGGCAAAGGTAAGGCATCTCCCTCCTTTAGTGGTGCATTGTGATGTCTCGGTGGAGCTTGGAGTTTGGAGCTTGGTGTGGAGATGGGGTGGTGTCAGGGCTCATAGTGTTGGTTGTTTAGTTTCCACTTGTACTATAATATGGTTTTTTGTATTGGTTATGGGTTTTATTGTGGAACAACTTGGTTGTCTTTTGAGAATATATGTTTGGGTTTGAAAGTGCATGCATCATTAGTTGTTGGTTTTGTTGGTTTTGTCTTAATGGAAAATCGTTCCCCAACTTGATATTGAAGCCCTCAACATTTATTTCCAGCCTTTGGCATCCTTGGAATGTCTCTTAAGGACAAGTATCCCTCACTGCCTCCTCAAGTCAATGAGGTAGGGGTGAGGTGTTATAATACGACTATTGAATATAACAATGGTTTCTACACAGTTTATCAAACCGTTCTTTATAACTATGTGACCAATATAAATTTTAATCTTTTAAAACATTGAGAATAAAAAATACTTAAATGTAAAATAACATATAATTATTTAAAATAATATAAAATATTTAACTATAGTAACATAAAATGTTATAAACTCACCACTATAACACTCTTATCCCCTCAAAATACATTTCCAAAGGATGGAAGATGACCAATCACTTTAAAACATTAATACCTTGAGATAAAGTGAGTGTCATGGGTGACTAGAATATATACTGATGGGAGATACCATTAATAACACTATTCCTTAAGAATAAAAAAGAGAATCCTCATAAAAAATCCAACATCTCTAAGATAAATTTAGTGAATTAACAAGGGATACAAGGCCTCATGAATTTTGATACCTATTAGGTTCTCCCCACAATTTATACATAATATGAAAGGGTGGGAATACAAAATAAAAACTCCCTCTCTAAAAGAAAAAAACCAGGAAAGAAAAAATTCTCTAAAACACCCAACAAAACCAAAATTCATCTACCAATCAAATCAACCATTTGAAAAAAGTTACCTCAAAACACACCAAAGCTCAAAATCTTTCATGGAACCAAAATAGAAACACCCAGATACATGTGCATGGATATATAGGTCTTAAACTTTCAAACCACCATGAAAAGATCTAGACAGAAACATCGATTAAAGAGGAGAATAAATAATCTCATACCATAGAGAGGTAGGGATCGATGGCGGTAGGGTAGGGAGCGAAGGAGGCAGGGTGTCACGACCCGTCCTCGGGGCCCGTGTCGTGACTACCCCAAGCCCGCCTTCCATAGGCCAGGGGATGGCGACTAACACCAAGGCGTAAATCCTGGTAAAAAGGGAAGGTATTTCCTTTGTAAAGTAAACAAGAACCACAGAGTAAGAAAGCAGAAAAGTAAACATTAAGTAAGAACAGAGTACAACTGAAAGTGAGGAAAAGTAAATGGGCCAGTATACAAACCCAAACTGAAAGTAATGTACAAATCGAAAGGGAAAACAACAACTGTAAAGAAAAAGCCGCTACACCGAGCTGCCACTGGAAATCCCACCTGAAGGGTGGGTACAGATAACTCCACTGCTCCTTGGGTCCCGCCGTCCGCTCCAGGCACGTCCTGCCCAGTGGTCCACCTCCAGGTACCGTTCTGCTCTGCAAGCCTCAGCCACGATCAACGCTGTCCGTCGTCTGCAACCAACACAACGTAGTGCGGGCATAGCCCGTGTAGGGATGAGTATAAGCTACTCAGTAGGGACCCCGAGACCCCTGAAGGTCTTCCAAAATCCACCAAGGATAATCCACAAAGGAAGATACAATCACGAAGTAAAAACCGACACTGCTTAGGTATATGCCCATACATATACCTAAGTCATCAATTCCAACACTCTCCAACCTCCGAGCCCAAGTACAACTCAGTCCACACAGGAAAGTATACGTATTCCACACAGGAAAGCAAAACGAAATCCACACAGGGTAGCACAACACAATCCACACAGGAAAACAACAGGATTCAACTCACACAGGTATACATCATCGAAAAGGTGAAAAGATGATCAGACATAGATACTGGATCATCTAAGATGGGACCCACATAGGATACAAGACCAGCCGTCCTCATTGTTTCATTTATACTGGGACCCACATAGGATACAAGACCAGCACGGCTGGGACCCACATAGGATACAAGACCAGTACTGAGTCATCTAAGCTGGGACCCACATAGGATACAAGACCAGCACTCTTCATTGATTCATCTATACAGGGACCCACATAGGATACAAGACCAGTATTGAATCATCTAAGCTGGGACCCACATAGGATACAAGACCAGTATTTAATCATCTAAGCTGGGACCCACATAGGATACAAGACCAGCACAGCTAGGACCCACATAGGATACAAGATCAGCTGTCTTCATCATCGCAGTCCACTGAGGATCTCTGCACCGTCGTCGTCGCAGTCCACTGAGGATCTCTGCACGGTGGTCGCTGCAGTCCATTGAGGATCTCTGCACGGTCGTCGCTATCGAAGTAGCATTCGCAGTCACAGTCACAGCCAGCTCTAGGGTTCCCGCACACAGCAAGCTCGTTCGGGAGGGTCCGCTCCACGAGCCGAGAGGCTGATACATCAACTGTCACTAAGTCCAGAGTTGATGTATTCAAAAGTTCCGTATCATCAACAGGAACTCAACGCAACAGACGGCGCGTCGATCGGACGCCCGGTCTGAGAGTTATTGGCTTTTTCGTCCTAGGGGCCCGGTTGGTTTTTAAGGCAAAACCAACCCGACCGTACTCCACCTGCGTCCAAACCTCGGGCGGAGTAAGCCAAAAGATTCGTCTCACTAAGAGGAATTTAACAAAGCTGACGGCACGTCAATCGGACGTCCGTAGCTGAAGATATGAGAGTTTCCGCTCCGAGGGCCCGGTTGGTTTCGTGTACGAACCAACCCGGCCGAACTCAAAGTATTCCGAAACCTTGAGTGCGATATACCGAAACGACCGTCTCGATCCAAGGATCGCATCTCCACTGACGGCGCGTCGTTTGGAGATCCGTAGCCCAAGTTATGGGAAAAAGACCGAAGTCGATTCGAAAACAGGGGGTCCGGGTCCCGGCCGACCCGGCCCGCCCCCCCTGGGTCGGCCCGAACCGGCCCGGCCGACGGCGCGGTCCGGCGCGGCGGCGCGGCCCGCGGTGCCGCTCGGGTGCCACGCACGGGGGGCAAGGCCCCCGCTCTTCCTCAGCTGGCGGCGTGGCTGGATGCCGCGCTTTGGGTCAAACACCCCCCCCCCCCATGTGGGGGCCTGCTTTTGAGAAAAACGGGGGGCCGCCTGTCCCCCTTTGTGAAACCGGCCCCCCTCTTAATGGGGGGCCACTTTGGCTGGCCGGGGGAATTAATTTCCCCCGGTTTTGCCTCCCTTCCGGCCGGCCCGACCTGGCCGGCCGGTTCTTCCTCAACGGGACCGGCGAGACCAGTCCCCTTTCCGGCTTCCGACACCGGCTGCCCGGCTGACCGCTGGTCTTCTCGTTCTTCCGCGGCCCAGAACCAGCCGCGGCCTTTGCCGTCCGGCGCGGTGCGATGGCACCGCGCCCCTCCGCAGTGGCCCCTCTCCGGCCGCGGCGCCATCGGTTTCCTTCGACGCGGCGCGGCGGCGTCACGTTCATGATAAATCTTTCCATGGCGCGACACGACGACGCCGCACAATATTTTCCATGTGATTCCCGCGTGGTGCGACGGCACCACGCCATCTCGTTTCATCCGCAAGATAAATAATAATCAAGAACAAAGGAGGGGGGATTCAGCCGTGTTTGTGCGGTCCGACCCCCCTCTCGTTAGATGATAGCATATAAAAATTTATCCTCAAGATTGTCATGCTAGAACCAAGAACAAGAATAAATAAATAATCAACAACAAACCCCTACCTCGGCTTCAAGAACGATGTTCGTCAACGACCCGCGGAAGATGAGCGTCGCGGTGGTCGGCGTCACGGAAAAAGGACATCGATGTCATGAATCGAGGATTCGAAGCTCTTTGACGGCGATTTCATCGCGGGAAACCGTCGCAGAAGAGATGACGCGGAAGGAGACGTCGTCAGTGTTGCGGGTATGGCGTCGCGGAAGACGGTTCCCGAGAACGTGGCGTTCTTCGTCGATGTCCGAAGGTTCTTCGCGTTCTTCGTCAAAGTTTGAAGAAGATGGAGAGAATTCTTCAAAACCTCTCAAGATGGCTAAGGTGACCAACCAAAATAAAATAAGCTAAGGCTTATTTTATTCATACAATTATCATCTTGAATTTCAAAGGTTTGATATTCAAACAACTCAATTCAATTAATTAACCAAGTTGTTAAGTTAATTAAAGAGGAGTTATAAGTAGATTAAAAAAAGAACAAGGTGAAGTGTTAGGGTTCGTGTGGGCCCCACCACACTTAATCCTCTCAAGGGAGGTTAAGTGGATGTGGGTCCCACCCCTAACTCCCTTTGGGAGAAAAAAACCAACAAGTTAAAATAAAATTTGTATTCCACAATTTTATTTAACTTATTCTAAATTCCCAAAAACTAACTTTCAACCCGCAATAAACGCAACCTCGGAAAAGGTCTCCTTAAGCGAATATCGGCGCTGCGAGTTCATCGGTGCCCTCGGAATTTGATTCCGGGCACCGGTTCAAAAGTTAGAAATTCCCGCTCGTTCGTTCACTGAACGTACCCGAGCCAAACTTCGGAAACTGATTCCAGGCACTCTGGGCCTCGGAATCAGGTGCCGTCAGAAACCGCGCTCTTGTAAAATTCCAAAGAAAATTAAGAAAAAATTTCCCTTGAATTTTACGGGTCTTTACACAGGGAGCGATGAACACAGGGCATAGAGCAACACTAGTAGGGAGAGATGGAAATATGGTAGGGAGAAATGGTGAGAATGAAGGAAAAGGTGAAGGTAAAGGTAAGGAGCGGTGATGACAAGGAATGACGATGGAATGGTAGGGGGTGACAACGGCATGGAGAGACGACGATAAGGCAGGGAGCGAAGGCGATAATGACTGCACTATAGATCTGTGAAGGCTTGAAGGCATGAAGGAAAAAGACTCTATTATGGTTATTTTTTTAACATCGGGGAAGTATTTTATTTGCGCATTCAAAAAAGTGCAGATAAGTATTTTTCTCAGTGCTAAAATATAAAGTGTCGATAAAACACCTCTTTATTAGCACTTTTTTAGCACTGATAATGATACCCCTTTATCAGTGCTAAAAAAGCACTGATAAAGACCTAAATAAATAAATGCATTTGTTATTTAAATATGTTTATTATAATTATATTAATATATTTATAAATATATTTCTATATTTTTATATTTTTATATTAATATATATATTTATATAATTATAAATATAATAATTTTTTTAGTTATTTAAATATATTTATTATTATTTTATAAATATTTGTATATAATTATAAATATAATTATATAATTATATAATTATATATATATATATATATTTATTAATATATATATATATATAATATTATAGTAAATATATTTATTGTAATTTTATAATTATTTATATATTTATTTATTTCTAATTATAATTATAAATAAATATATTTAAAAATATTTCTATGCAATTATAAATATATTTATATAATAATATCTCATAGCCACACTACTTTGATATATTTATATAATTACATATACTTATATAAATATATAAATATATTTAATAACTATTCTTATTACTTAAATATATTTATTATAATTTAATAATTATTTAAATAAATATATTTATTTATAATTATAAATATAATAAATATATTTATTTTAATTTTATAATTTTTTAAATATGTATTTATTTTTTATTTTTTTGGAAAGTAAAGATGGGGCACAAAAATACAAATCCCATTTATTAAAAATAAATTACAAAAAAGTACAAAAACCAAGAGGCAGAGTAGCCCCCAACAAAAAAGGAATCAAAAGATTCCAAACAAACAACCTGAAAAAGTCACTAGAAACATGGAAAATTCACCGTATGAGTGAGGTTAGGGCCATACCTACCCCTACCATGAGGGGGTCTTCCAAGAGGATGTTGACCATGTTTCCAAGTCTTCTCCCTCTTCCATGGTTGGCGAGCTTCATCTGAAGAGCTTACTATCACCAAAGCAGAAACATCTTCAATACAAGCATTACGATCAGTATCATGAGAAAAACAACCAGAAACCCTAGGAAGAACACAATTAGTAGTCATAATTGACCCAACCTCCAACTCCACCACCTCAATATGACGACTATTAGGATCCACATTCTACTGATTACCCGCAATAGAATAAGCAGTGATAAACCCATCAAATCCAACTTTAACATAGACGTCTCATGGAGTAAAAGACTTAGGATCAATTTTTATACCAGTGTTGTAACTATAATCAGCTAAATTATCATCACCCATATTCTGTGACCTAGCCTTAAAATTCCAAATATTAATAGCCTCCTATAAATTTATAGCATCCAAAACATAGGAATTATAAGGATCTTCACACGCTCATACCTATCAACACTTGTACTGTACGAGTGGACAATATCATTTTGATATTTAACATCATCAAAAAAATTAATATATTATATACAAACATAACCTTTTGAATCATCCTGCATATGGGAAAGATTACACTACTTAGTTGATTCTCCCTCTATAAGCATCACATCCTTCTGCTGTGTAGAAGTATCCAAAACAACCTATTGCTATTCACCTAAAACTTCATCAATAGATGAATCATGTATATTAACATAACAAGAAACATTAATCTTAGAATAAATAAAACACAATCTTTAAAAATAGATTCCTGATGATTAGCCACATTGGATGACTCCATAATCATCACCACAACATCTTTATGATTAGTATTACCCATAGAAATAGTGTCTAGACCACCAACATTAGCAGTTTTATTACTGCTTTCACATTCAACAATCATAACAGGTGACCCATCCTTTGTATTGTATAGGTTCTTTATGTCAATCTATTATTTAGCAGCATCTAAATATATTTATATAAAAATATATATTTATTAATATATAATTATAAATATACTAAATAAATAAATAAATATATATATTAATATATAAATATATTTATTATAGTTTTATAATTACTTAAATAAATAAATATTTATTTATAATTATAACTATAATCTAATAAATAATTATTTATAATTATAAAATTATAATAAATATATTTATTATATTTATAATTTTATAATTATATATAATAAATATATTTATTATAATTTTATAATTATTTACATATATATATTTATAATTATAAATAAATATATTTATAAATATTTATATATAGTTATATCTATATAAATATTTATTAATATATAAATATATATATTTATAAAAATATAATAAATGTATTTATTTTAATTTATAATTATTTAAATATATATATTTATTAATATTTAAATATATATTTATTTATAAAATTATAATAATTGTATTTATTGTAATTTTATAATTATTTAAAGGATGGTGCTTAGGGTAGTTGAGCGTGAGCTTCTATCTCAAGAGCTCAATGTTGACTAGGGTTTCCTTGCAAGGGATGCCTATTTCTTCCCCTCGACGGTTGATATTAATCTCCATAAAGGTCATTTTGATAGTTACATGTATGCGGCTTACAAGGAGTGGAAGTTTGCACGAGATGGGGATCCACCTCTTAGATCAGAATCTTCCCGATCCTTCTCTATCTTCAAGAACTCTGCCGTTGAAGGGATTCATCACAGGTGAAACGTTTCCCATGTGAAATCTGAATCCTCTGCGATTTTAGAGAGGGTTGATATGGGTAATCACTCTTTAATTTCCAGATGTAATCTTCCAAAAGGTTCTGTGCCTTGGATAACTAGTGATCTGGTGTCACAAGTTTTAGTTTTTTGGGGTTTCTTGGTCTAGAACTACGTCTCTTTAGGTTTCAACTTCTTCTATATACTTTTACCCTATGAGGAGCTAAATATGCAAGCATGGGGCCTTGGTCTGGTAATGCTTAAGCCAGGTTCTATTCATCTTTAGGGCTGGGATCATAGCTTCAATCTGCTGTAGGTATAAAAATATTCTTTTTAAATGTGGGTCAAGATTCAGGACCTAAACTGCATTCTATGGCATATGTGGATTCTCTATGACTTAGCATTGGCCATAAAAATCTCTATCAAGATGGAAAGGGAGACAAAGTTAGCCTGGTTTAGCCACTATCTAGGTCTCTTTGTTGAGGTTGAAATGAGCTCCACTCTGATTGAAAAAATTGTTTTGTCTGCTGATGATGACGATTATGAGTTGAGGATTGAATTTGAGAAGATACCTCAATTCTATGTGAATTACAGATCTATTGGTCATGATCTTGTGTACTACAAGGAAGCCGTGATATGATCCTTCTATACAGCCATAGGGAATGATGAGAGAAAGTTCTTAAATAAGTAGATGAAGAAAAATATTGCTAGTTTTGATGTTATGAAGGGAAATAATGAGTTTGTTGCTAATGCTGCCCATCCGAGGCACCCTGTTAGGATCTCTGAGCCTAAAAAGAATGTCTCCAAGTAGAATGAGAGTGATCACAATGACCATGTTGGAAGAGATACTTCCTTTACTGATATGGGAAAGTTAGGAACATTCATTGTTTGTGACAAGGATCCTTGATAGGGCCCTAATTGGGATACTATTGCTTTTGAGGAGGAGGATGATTAGTCTTCCCTTGAGGATTCCATTCAACAAGAATTCGATCTTTGTTTGAGGCATTATTTACTTGCCTCAGCTAAAAGGAAGGGGAAAACTAAGGTTGTTGATGGTGAAGGATTCTTGTTGGTCTTGCACAAAAAGTCTAAGGCACTTCCATTTGCATCTCCAATTGCTCAAGAATAGGGGCGAGATGTGATTTCCTAGATACAATTTCTAGAGGGAGGTGCAAGTCTCCCCATAGATTTGTGTAAGAATGTTGGTGAATCTAAGGATGCAAGAGAAAATAATTTGGAATTCAATCCTTAATATATGTTTGTCAATATTGATCATGTGCAGGATGGTGAACAACCTATTGATATTGTTAACTTATATAATAAGTATACTTCCATAGATGATAAAAAATCTCACTTGGTGAATGACGAACCTGAAGGGACTTGACATCATGAAAAATATTTGAGGTAAGGTTGGTATCCAAAAGGTAATGGCTGGGGACATGGCTAAGATGATCAGCCTGTAGCATGAGGGTGTGGACAAAGTATGGCTAGAAGATCTTCTTCTAAGCTCACTCTAGAGTTGGAAAAGATCAAAGATAAATACTCCATTCTCTTCACTCAACAAAAATCACATTCAGAGTGGGAAACTGTGGATGATGATGATGAATATGATAATGATTATGGAAATGATCCTTTTTTCTTGTTGCTTTATTGCTTTGGATGGGGGTGTGCCTTTGTTTGACCTTACCTCTCTTTATCTCTTTTAATATTTTCTAATAAATTTATTAGGAAGAGGATTTCACATGATTCCTGAACTTGTGGACTATAATTATTTAAATATATATATATATATATTCATTTATAATTATAATTATAAATAATATATTTTAATTTTTTTATACGTAATTAAAATTTTATAATTATAAATATGATAAATATATTTATTATTTAAATATATTTATTTTAATTTTATAATTATTTATAAGAACATAAATAAGTTCTTGGGTATAACATTAATGAAAAGTATAAATCATAAAAAACGAGTCATCACATACATGGAAGCATGAATAATAAGGGTGTCAATGTATAAATGAACAATAAATATATATTTTTAAAAATTTATTATAATTTTATAATTATTTAAATAAATAAATAAATAAATAAATAAATAAATATATAAATATATATATAATCGTATAAATACTTTTTTTAAAAACATCATATATATATTTGAATTATTAAAAAATATATATTAACATATCATATTTATATTAATTATAAACATGCGTTTTTAATTAATGTGCACAAGTAAAAATTATTTTTGAATATAAATATAATATATATAAATATTAATAATATTTTTTATTAAAAACTTTTATTAGTGTTAAGAATAACGTTTATAAATATATCCTTTATCATCGCTACTAAAAGCACTGATAAAGGATACACCTTTATTAGTGGTTTTTTACTTCTAATAAACATTACCTTTTTTAGTACTTTTAGATAACATTGGTAAAGATGTGGTTTTTATCAGTGATTTCTTATTTGCGATGATAAAGGCCGATGCATCCCTTGTCTGGATGTGTGGTAGTAAAAGTACCCCTTTATCAGTATTTTTTTAGCGCTGATAAATGATACTTTTATCAGTACTGTTAATAACACTGATAAAATTTATATTTTATAAAAAAATTATTTATCATTAAAAATAATATATTAATATATATATATGTATATTTATATTTATATAAATATAACATATTTTATAAAATATTATTTATATAAGTCTAAATATGCATTTACACTTAATATATGAGATATTTAGTGAAAAATGAATTATAAAATAATTAAAAAACAATATTAATTAATAATTTTATAATTATTATCTAGTAATAGTAATTTAAAAAAAAATTTAAAAAATAAAAAAATAAAAAAAATTATAAAATATCTAAAATAAGTTGAAAACGTAACTCGAACTTGAAACAACTATGACTTTTTATCTGAGTGTCCATTTAAGATATACCACATAAAAAATAAAATATATCAAAAATATATATTCTCTTGTGACTAGGGAAAAACTTGGTCACATTTTTAAGGCAAAAAGTCATAGAAGTCCTCCAAAACTGAGTTTTTAGTTGGGGTATCCTAATTTTTTAACATTCAATGGAATTTCAACCTCATTTAATAGGGTCTTATTATATTTTTTGGAGGGTACTCAATTTATTTTCATGAATTACACTCATAAGTATATTATGAAATTCAAAATTTTTCATTTTTTTATAATTTACTGTTATTTATAATGAAGTATATACACATATATACATATTTGTATATATTTACACATGATTTTTTATAAATAAATATGAATACATATTTACATATAAATATCTTTTTAAATATATATAACATATCTAAATGAAAAATAATATCCATTTTATTATTTAAAATAAAAAAGTATGAATATTTATTTACCAATATAAATGTGTATATATATATATATTTGTGTGTGTTTGTATTAACAAACCGATATATATTATCTATATATTCTAATATATGTATATAAATGTTAATATATAATATATCTAAATAAATATAAATATGTATAATTATATTTTTAGATACACAAACATAATATATATATACATGTATGTATGTATGTATGTATTTATTTATTAATTTATTTTTTTACTTGTAAACATACTCACACAAAAAACATATTATATAAATGTATTGAAAAATAATCATATAAGTATAAATTAATATATGAATAAATATATCCATAAAAAATATAACTAAATATATATGTATGTATATATAAATAAATATATCATCAAACAGATAAAAAAGAAACATGGTGGAGTGGTAAAGCAACATCAACACGAGGGGGAGGTCTCATGTTCGAATCCAAGGGGAGGCAAGAGCTTGAAACTGTATGAACAAATTCTAACGCTGATAAAGGGGTTAGTGAAACATTGATAGTGGGATGGTGGGGGGGGGGATTCGATAGCTAAAAGAGGGGGAGGGCATGACTTTGAGTGCTGATAAAAAGTTTTTAATAATTTACAGAAACAACATTTTCAAAAGTATTTTTTTGACTTTTAATAGCGCTTGTTTTTCAGCGTTGATAAAGGGGTTTTTTCACTGCTGATAAAATTCCCTTTTTTTTATCAATGTTTTTTTATCACTGATAAAATACCCATTTTATCAGTGCTTTTTTTAACACGGATAAAAGGGTCTTTTACCAGTGTTTTTAACACTGATAAAAGGGAATCCCCTTTTAACTGCACTTAAGACAACAATGCCTTTTTATCACTATTAAGGTCCATTTTGAGCACTATTAATGGGATTATTTTCATTAGTGAGTGGAAGGATTATACATGATGCTAGTGGGAGTGTCAATAAGAAACTAATAATAATTTGGCGTCTGGAGAAAATCTTACCTCTTGTGATATGGGAGTACCACACATGATGCCGATGGGTCAGCCTTTAGGTTCCCCTTATATACATGCACACTACTTTTCTTCTAATTAGTGATATAGGAGAACTATATATGATTCCAATGGGGGTGATGATGGATAATTATTACTATAATATATGACATGAGTGTATATATCTATATTATTTCTCTTCAAGGTTATTGGAGTACCCTTTACTGTACAACCACCACATGATAAAAATTCTATCTAGTGTGACCCGACACACACTGAGTGAGTGGTCACATGTGGTGGCCAACCAATAGACCTATTCCACTACATTAATATTCACTAGTGTAGGAGTGTAAAAATATGACCTAAATCCTTATATACACATGATGTATTTTGGATATATACTATCGTATGATATGGGGTGTCTCATATTATATGACACACATGAAACTAATGCATATCAAATGGATTGGTATGGGATGTCATATGTTCTGATATATAGATATTTCACCATGACCATTTTTATATAGTGTTGTATGATATGTTGAAATTGTAAGTATTGTGATAGATTTTAATTGTATTCTATGATTAAAAAAAGAAATCTAACATTAATTATTAATGTTTTGTTCATATTAAATTCATGAATATTGTTACTATCAATGTTTATATCATGAAACCATTAAGAGAATAAAATAAATGCACTTAAGTATTAAATTTGTGAATGATAGAGGGGATATAAAAGGCTTATAAACATATGCTATCTTCTTGAACATTATATAACATTTGATTAAATTACATGAAGGATTAGAGATTATTCTAGATAACTATATAAGGAGGTGACTGTTTTGATAATGTGATTAGCACTTCCTACTAATTATCTCAATCCAAAGATCTCTTCTCATTCTTCCTTTAAATTTTATCAGTACATGCGCACTGTGACCGAAAGAAGAATCTCGAATAAACATTGGGTAATTTGTTAATCTATAGATACATTAGGGGAAATTATTCCTTTAGATTATTCATTTTGATCTTCATAAAATGTGTAATTAAAGATAGAGGGCTCAACTAGCTTCAGTGTATGGTATGTTCTTAATTTTATATTGTGCATGTTTTTAGTTTGAAAACATGGTAGATCTAGGTTTATGGTTTCTTAAAGTATTATATTACATTAATAAGTGTTATTAAATCACATAGAACCTACAATTGGCATTATAGTCATACCATACTTGAATTGATTCATAAAATTATGTTTAAAATGAAGAAAAAATAGATATCACATTTATAATTTAAAAATACAGTATAATGTTTTTTTTATCTATATCATAATTTCTGGTATGGTATATCATAAGCCCTGATAGGACCATATAACATGATATATGATATCATAACTTATGATATAGTGTAATTAATTTTGTTTTAGAATATTTTAATTCATGATTTGGACTATCACAAGTTTCAAAATCGAATTTATTCTATAACAACGTATATCATTGATAATCACAGTCTACAATAACTCTAATTTAAATAGTTTATGATTACTAAAAAAGATCACCATATCATTTTTAAGATTAAATTGATATCATAAAATATGGTATATAACATTTAGGTATGATTCCAATGGATACACTACACCAATCATAAACATCAATATAGGTTTGTAACTGATTCATATATTACAATATAGCGCATATTATAATATATGGTATAAAGAAAATTTTAATTTTCTAGTTTTCAACAATGAATTGAATCTAAATAATTTTTAATTTTTTATAAATGGTAGAAAAATATATTTTGGGACAATTATTAAAAATCTAATTTGTTTATAAATTAATTAATTATAGAATGTTTATAACTAATAATTAAATGTTTTGGAAACATTTAACAAATAAATATCTATAATATTAATTTTAAATTACTAATACTTTTTATCTATATAGAAGTAATTATAATTTTGAAATATATAGTTTATATAAAAAATATAATGTAATTTTTCAAGTATTTATAAATTATAAAAAATCAAAATATAAAGTGTTTATAAATTATGGATTTTTGATAATTATTAATTTGAATTGTTCAAATTTAATTCATGAAAAAAAGAATTTATTATCAAATTATCATCTTCAAGAGATAAATGATACAATAAAAAAACTTCATTTAATGTATAAAAAACTTGTAATTCCATCCTTCCAAAATTATTTCATATATATGTAAATGTTCCTTGATGTACAACACCTCATCATTTCAGATTTTTCTAAAAACCATCAAGTAATTTTTATTGACAGTGTTTTCTAGACTTACAACACCTCTTTTCTAGTCAACATTATTTTTACTAAACAATAATCATATATTCAAGATGCTTCCTTAAATATTTATATCCCAAATAATAAAGCATTATCCACATCTTCATCTTCTTTAAAAATATTCTTCATGGAATAAACTCAGTCCTTTGTGTAAATCTACTTTGATTACATATGAATGGATCTCCATCAGTGTGTTCAATGTATGAAAATGATAAACTATATAATGTATATAAACTCCAAGGTTCATCTCAATAATCTTCAATGGGATCTTTAATCTCCTCACCCATGGATTTAAATCTACCAATATAAACTCATCATATATTAACCATACTATCATTAATAAAAAATATAACAATTTTCTTTGCAATCCATTAGGAACATCAATATATACCTATTATTTTTTTCAATACCAATTTAAATATCCATCTCAACCAGAAGTCAATATTTATTCTCATCATTTTCTCACGAGATTTTCTCTCCCCTTTATTTAAAATAAACACAAAGGATGAATCCACATGAGGGTTATAAATTAATCAAGTCAAAGTCTACTTGAGAAAATATTAGTAGATAAAGCATTAATGTAAAATTAAAATCCCGATATTCTCTTAAAAATCCATGCATCTCTCACATACCATGACATTGATCCATAAATATATCCCCTTTAATTTCATAATTTATTTTTCCTATATGGAAATGAAAGTATGAAAAAATTCCTCATTAATGACTAATTCTATCACATTCATGATTTATAGATTTACATGAAATATTAATATCTGGAAGATCACTTAACTCAACTTCCCCTCAAGGGTAAATTACATTAAATCTTCATTATGGATTATCTATACTTCTAATGAATTTCAAGCATCTTGTCCATAAAAAAGCCTTCAATATTTGACATAATAAGAGATAGATCACTCAAATATATATATTAAACCTTTTTGTATATTTATCATAACAATAATATAGTTATCCCATTTAATACATTACCTTTAATCACAAATAAATAAAACTAGACATTTTTGTTGTAATAAGGTGGATTTTTCTTGAGTCCTTAAAGTTAGGAAAAAGGTTGAAAAATGATTCTCAACCTAGAAATTCCATTATTATTAGCTCTTATTTCGTAATAACTCTTCATTCTTTATCCAATGATTTTCTAGACATGAACCTTATTAGTAATCATATCCTTTATACTCTTTTCAGCTATCTATTTGTGTTAAATATTCCTTTTTAGAGTAACCATCATAGCATATTTATTCCTTGATGTTTCATTTTCATAAACAAATGTTACTATATTGTCAGTATTTTAATGAAATATTTTAGTGTATTTCCAGCCTATTTTCACCACTCACATAGTTTCTCAAGAATCCTTGCATCACCTTTATTTGGAAACTTCTCATGAAATTCAAAATTTTCTTCGACGGTGTTTTCCAAAAATCAAATCCTTTTTTTTCTTGGATCTATTACCCTTTTTAATCTATCTTTATTCTTTAAACATTGATGTTCATGGACCTCATATAAGGATCTATTATATTTATTTTTCTTTCACAATATAATAATATTCTTTTTTTCATATAATATTTCTCATTCTTCTTATGTATATATTTCCAGCACTTTTATTTTTATCACACCCCAAGGTGAAATAATATTCTTTATTTAATTTGTTTCTCAACTTGGGTGTTCTTATATCCTCAATTGTATATAATTCATGCTTGGTACATGTATACCTTTATTCATCACTAAAATGACCACTTTTGTTACAATTTTTATAAAAATTATCCAAAATTTCAAACATATTATTGGTAGACAGATTTATTCCCATATTATATATACATTGCTTCATCCTAATAGATTTATTCTTCATTTAAGATTCCCCCTTGATACAAGCCTTCCTTTTATTTCAATGACTTAAATATTATTCTAAAAAACAATATCCGTATTTCCATTGTTTTTAAAACACCAATAGTAGCTAAAAAGTATTAATATTATTCTATCGAACTTATTCTATATAGACATAAATCTATGCAATATTTAGACTAAAAAACCATCATTTTGAGATATTTTTGGGAACAAAATATTCATCACTTGATCACACCCACCTTTGATGATGTTTGTCATTTTATCAACATTTTTAGACACCAATATTTTTCTATAATTAAATTTAAAATATTTACTATCTATTAAAAAAATAGTAATTCAAAAAAATGAAGCCATCGTAATAACCTAGTGGTACTCTGCTACATCATCTCACCTAGGTGGTTGGGGATCAAATCCCAACTGAAGTAATTTATGCCCCCCATTTGGGGGGGGGGTATTGGATTTCTAACTAGCACACATGCACGAGGTTGGTGATGATTACAACAGGAAAATGTGGTGGAAGATACGGGAGTGGACACACGTTACAGGGGGCTGTGGCCTTTAATAGGAAGAGTAAGCCAGGGTGGTTCAGGCATAGGGAATGAGCCACATGGGTCATGTGTGAGTAGGCCAATCAGTTAGGGAATGAGTAGGCAATGTGGGATAGTTTTCAAGTGGGTTGGGAAATTTATCCTTTGAACTAATTCTTGGGCCTTCAATTCAAATACTTAGGGACATATTCTGAGATTATGGGCCATTAGTCCTTTAGAAAATTTTATTGGGCCTATGAGTCATGGGCCTTCAGTCCTATTTTAGAGGCCTTAGTTCATATTATTAGCCTCTTAGGGCCATGTTCCTTAGGACTTAGTACCTATGGGCCTACAGAACATGTAATGGATTTCCCTCTACCCTAAAAGAAATAGGTATCTCCTTTTTTTGGTAATAAAAAAGTCTTCATACAAAAATGTATAAAAAACATTAGTCTAAAAAATATTTTCTAAATAAAGGGTTACCTTTTTCTTTAATCACGTAGTAGATTTATGAGTAGATAATTTCATTATTTTTCTTACAATAATATAAGATATTTTAGTAGAAAGACTCTCATAAGAAACTATGGTGGAAATCAATCTTCTCTCAATATCATGGGAATAATTAGCATGTTTTACTTCTAGATTTTCCATTTTGATCACCATGTTAAGACACTTTATATTGAGGGTATTTTTGTTATCCCCAACTAATCTTATTCTTTCATTTGAATATCTATTTATCTACTTAATATTATCTTCATACTTAATTATAATTTCTTATAAGGAATTGTTAAAATATTTTATTATTTTATTTTTGACATCCAATTGAGAATTCATTACAGTAGTAGTAGCTTTGTGACTTTTTCCAGCACATGGATCCTCTCCTCATAATCATTTCATAGCATAGTTTTCTCATCAGTTTCCCTTTTCAATAATTATTTAGACATGGAATATTTTTCTTTATAAACCTATGTTATATTCTCCTTGTATTAAACACCATTGATAAGTTTATTTAACTTTAGTATATTCTCAATTAATATTTTCTTTAAATAACCTATCTTTATCTACTCCAGAGTTTTATCATCCTCTAGATCAATAATAAACTCAAATATCAATATGAAAACCTAAAAGGGACATTTTTTTAGATAATATAAAATTATAAAATAAAAATCTAAATGTTTTTAAGTAGGCACACACCCTTCACATCTTTAATTAGATTATACAAGAGGATAATTATCAATAGATATAATAGTAATTTCTCTACTTTTATTACCATTAAATTGTTGGGAATACACTATGACATTATTCATAGGTAATGATTATATCATATTCTTAGCTTCTACCTTATTCATTTTAATTAATGTTTTTGAATAAAACTCCATGAAAACTTTTAAAATGAGTTCTAAAACTTAATTAAATATATTATCCATATTTTACAATTAGAATCAACTAGAATCAAAATATATCCAACTAAATCTAGATCCTTGAATTCTAATATAATTAGTTGTTCCTAAATGGATCCTAAAACCACACTAGGGGGGGTGAATCAATGTGAACCATCTTTTAAAAAAATTTAGATAAATGGATTTTTTTAATGAATCCCAACACAAAAAACATAGAAAGTAGTATATGAAAGAGGAAAACAACACATGATAATGACAAGGTTCTCCCCCAATGTGGATGAATTCATCCCAGTTGTGTCTGGGTCAATTTAAAGGAAGGAATAATATTTAAACTAAAAAATTATTTAACAATTAATAAATATATCCTAAAATCTTATTTATACTAGATCCCTCTTATTAACAATGTGTGTTCCCAAACTCCACCATGAACAAGATTTTCTTTATACAACTGGATGTCACAACATTAAAAGAATAGATATTATTCCTTATCCAAGGTCATTGAATACCTAAAGATAATAAATAACAGCATCATGAATATCAAACTATTCTAAACTTTAGAATGATCAATGAATTAATATTTTAGGTAAATCCACATTGTCTTGTTCCAAAATAATAAACAATCCTTTTAATAATCAAGGGTAACAACAAATCACCTTTATGAGAATTACTATTAGTAGAAGTGTTTGTACATCGATCTCCTATATTATTATTATTTCTTAATCTTCTACATCACTAAAGAAATTATTTTTTAGCTTATATTATTAGTTATAGAATCATCAAGAACACTGATGACATTTTCCAACATTCAAAATATGAAACTCCAATAATTCTAGAATGATATTTTTTATTATTCTAAAACTGGTAAAAATAATAATCTTGAAGTATTATACTCATTAATATTTATAAATATAAATACTCATATTTTATAAATCTCTAGGATTATTTTGAAAATATCTTCTGAAATATTATCATATTATCACTTATTAGTTTATTTAAACATCAATAAAAACCTACATCTTATATTAATTTATGAATGATCACATAGAGTAATAATATTTCATTGTGAAGTCTCATATCATGGTAGAATCTCCTTATTAATATCTCAACAACAATATAGGATTGAATCATACATTTCAACACATTTCCTCATGAAATTTAATTATATAAGAACAACACAACATTATTATAATCATTATTATGTATCCCCTAAGAAACCATGTTTATATTATAGAAATAAAAGGATATTTCATATAAGTTTAAAAAATTAGGTTACTCATACGTATCTTTATATTTCATATTCTATATCATCATATTAATCTTATATATGAAAAAAAATTCATATTTAATCTTATATATATCTTATACTTATTCTTATGAATGTTTTGAGTTACTCTAATGAATCGCCGTGAAATCAATGTTACTCTTACATATTCACCAGAAGATATCACATATCATAAATGTGATATTATGTATCATTTGACACACCAAATTTATTCCTATATATAATCATATTGATATTATGTATCATAATGTGAACTAAGTAATTTTCTAAGATTCTTCTTTTAGAGATCATACTTATTATCCTTACCATTTTTTTTCTCTAGGATATTACATTTGGAATCTAGAATTATTTAAATTATCCCAAAAATTATTTTATAAACTCCATCTCATCTTAAAACAACTCATTTTTTTGGTTCCAATTATACTTTAATAAAACACTTCAACACAATTCTGATGGACAAAACAATATATAAAGACTCATTTTGAGTACATCAGTGAACCTACACTTCCTCAATAACTCAATTTCATATTTATAAAAATTTATCAAAGATATTTCATTAATTATTAATTAATAATCACCTCTCATTCAAAACCATCTTCATTCTTCAAATTCATAGCTCTCAAAAATTTCTCACATGAAATTTTCCATATTTATTCATAGACACATTATATTCAAAAATATCTATTCTATATGAAACTATCCTAAAATTTTCATCTTGATGAGAAAAATGTTGCAGTTTAAATAAATCATTTAATTTATACATAGTTTGTAATTTTAACCTTCAAAAAATTATGTAATATAGATGTAAAACTTTCCTAATATGCATCATCTCATCACTTCATCACTGTATCAAACTCATAAAGTACATATTTTTGATAGTGTTTTTAACACTTACAATACTTTTATTTTGTTAAAAATAATCTTTACTCCATAATTTTCCGTCATTAAAGTTTCTTTATTAATTACCTATATCCCAAATAATCAATCAATAAAAAAATCTTCATATTATTTTCCAATATTTATCACAGTAAAAAAATAGTATTCTATCTAAATACCCTTCCCAAACATATGAATTGATCTCCATCAATATTTAAAAATATATAAAACCATAACATATATAATCAATTGGAACTCCAAGTTGTATCTGAATAGTCTTCAATGGGTTATTTAATATCCTCACCCATTTCTTAAACTCTTCTAACTAAACTAATAAAATATTGAAAATATTCTTATTGAAAACATATTAAATAATCTTCATCAAAATTTATTAGAAAATTAAATGAAGAAATAAAATTTTATGTGTTTGAGAAACCTCTTCATAAGTAGTCAATTGGTGAAGTTTTTCTACATATGGATCTAGATGATTATGATATGTATTTAAAAGATTCATTGGATTTATCCACCATAATGATTATTTATATGGATCCTAATTTGAAAAGAAACATGATAACATGGATGTGTTTAGGATGTTAGATAAATTTAAAAGATTATATCAATAATATTATTGATATGAGATATATGATCTTTAAAATATTTTTTTGAATGTAAGGAATCAGAATGAATTTTGGTCTCCACTCATGTACTCAATATGATTGGGTACTTTTATGACTTGGAGAGGATGGGGTATCCTTAAAGTCTTTATTTGATATAATAATTCATTATGAAATCACTATTCAAACGATTATAAAATTTTAGAATAAATTAAGAAAAATGAGTTTAATGAAAGTTTTTTCCTATCTCTTCAATATATTGAGGATAACATATTATGAAATGGGAGGTCTAGGTTCATGTGTTTTATTTATAGTTCAAGAGGGTAAAAGTTTATACTATAATAATTTTTTTATTGAAATGTTCAATAGTTATCATTCCAATAACAGGTCAATGATATTGAAACCTAAGTAAGGAAACATGAATGCTGGATAGTGATTCCATTTTCACAAGCCTAATCATTGGAGGAATATTTTCCCACAATACCTAAAGTAGTGTAATAAACTCCATGGAGTGTCCACATCAGGTATTATTATTATAAAAAAATCTCAAATATTGAAGGGTATATAATACCAACTATACATTAAATGATTACTGTGAATATGTATAGAATTTTAAAATTAATTATGGATTGATTATTATATATTAAATTATTAATTAAAGTGATGGAGTAAGTGGTTGTTACACTAATGAGTTATATTTAGTGGATTAAATCAATATTTGGATGAATTTGGAATAAATAATGTGTATTTTTATCTAATTTCTCTTATACAAAAATATAATTTACATTTTAATAAAGAGTTGTTATAATTATAATGATATGATTTATTTATACACATAGTCTATGATTCATCTAATTTGATAACATATTAAAAAAATAAGATATGGATAAAAGGTGTTTTATATATGGTAAAAGTGTTTTATCCATGATAATTATTAAAATATAAGTGAAATATTTCCCACCAAAAAACCATGGAAAATCTTAAATAAAAAAATATTTTTTTGAAAACATCTCCAAAAGCATATGATAACATATAAAATATGGGTTTTAATAGTTTATTTGTTAAAAAACCCCATTAATGGTAATAAATTTTATTTTCAATCATAAAGGGTTTTGAATATTGTAGCATGATTTTTTATAGAAAACATTTTTTCTAAAAGGCTAGTGAGAGCATGTTTGAACTTAAATAATTTCAAAGTATAAAAAATAAATGATTAAAAAAACAATTTCAAAGTGAAAATCACCTTATTTCATAAAAGAGTTTAGGACATGTTAGACATGGTAGATAATGTAAAGAGTTGTATTTTTTTCAAAAATTATCTTAAGGAAATGTTTAAATGGAAAATTTCAAAGAAATATAATTATGATAAACTTATAAATATTTATAAATAGATAACTTAAGTTATAAACATCATAACATTGGATATTTTAAATTAAATAATATTAAATAGTTATTAAATGAGTTGAAAATTAGGAATATGCTTCATAGTCTCACTATTATTGAAACATTCCTTTATCATAAATGAAAATCACTAAAGGGTTTTAGTAGGGGGTTTTATCATATGGTCACATAGAGACATGTTAGAAATTATATAGAGATGTAATAAGCTTAAAAATTACTTAAAAGTATTGAAAAAATATGGAATATTTAGTGGTCTATCATATAGAATGTGATTAGATAGATACTTGTTTATGGTTTTGATAATAATTCTTAAAGAAGTATAAGAAAATTTAATATATGATGTGGTAAAAAAGTAAATTTACAAAATATTATTCTTCCTTATTGGAAGCATATAATTATTAAGTGAAATGATAATTAATATCTCAAAGAATTAATTTGAGTAATTATTAACTAATATTAATTATTGATAATTACAGTTTGAGATTAAATGTTACTATTAATATGTGTAGGATTTCATATAGAGATTTAAAATATACTAATGATACACAAAATGAGTTTTGTGTGAAAGATGAGCTACTAAGTATACTATATAGAGTGTTGTATATTATATATATGGTATGATAGGGGTATGTATTTCATATTAAATCCTCATACCTAAGGTTAAAAATGATACCTAGAATTATATCCTTAATACTTTGAAACCTTGCTAATGCCATTTTTAGGCTTATCTAATAACGGTTTGATTGGGTATGTTGCTGATCATACTTATAGTTAAGGTTTTACTAAGATGGGTTTTATCCTATCATATAAAAAGTATGACTTATTGGACCTCAATTGAGATTGAATGAAGGAGTGTACACTGATACTATATAAATACATAAGATATGTGCTTATCCATTTGTTGTGGATAATATGATGTTCTCATCCATTCGATTGAATGACGTGTGATGTTTTCATCTATTTGTTTAGTATATTGTTAGGGAATCAAGAGTGTATGAGTAACTATATTGGATTAGCATACTCCCTATCCCACTATTAATAAATGTATTTAATAAAGGTATTATATTATTATGCATACTTTTATATGATACAATAGGTGGTCACAGGTATAAATATACATGTGTTTAATGGAGATCATCCTATATCCCTCTATAGGTTGAGTAGCATCAAATATTTACTAAAGTCCACTCCTTTATTAAATTTAGGGATAAATGAATTCGTAATTGTTTTCAAAGATACAAAGGATCATGGGGTCACGCTTCATGGTTGAGTTAATGGTGACTAGGTTTTAAAAAACCAATAGATCTTCTCTAAAAATGTTTTATATTTTATCTAAGAGAAGCTTTTGATAGATAATAACAATGTATTAATTATGATGTGATTTGTGGTGAAATTATTGATAGATTTTCTAAAGTGTCTTGGAAATACCCAAAAATGAGTTTTTTATATAGTTTTAAAAGTTATTATATATTTGACACAATATAAGTTGAAAAAGAATAAAGTCTATAAGGACTTAGTATAAGTGAGATATTGATGTAGATATTCCCTTAATCCTTACATGGATACATTACATTTTGGATATATCATATAATACAATATGCAGTGTGTCATATTTTATAACAAATATAAAATCAAGGAATATTTTATGAATTTGTATAAGATATCATATGGTGAGATATAGAGATATAACACCATTAGTTTTATCTATATCATATTATATTATATGTTGATATTGCAAGTGTTTTGATATATATTAATAAAATTCCATGATTAACAAAGGAATTCAAATGTTAATTGTTAACATTAATTTCATATTCCACATATGGATATCATTATTATAAACGCTTCATATGATGAAATAGTTGGTAGAATAAAATGAATGAATTTAAGTGTTAAATACATGAATGATCACAGAGTTACAATTGTCTTGCAATCACATGTTATTTATTTTAATGTTTATAACATTTGATTAAATTCTATGAAGGACTATAGAGTGTATTGAGGCCTATATAAAGATCCCATATCCATTAGAATGTGAGTAGAACTTCCTATTTATTCTCCCTATCCAAAGCTCTATAATACTTCTTCCATTACCATTGAGAGTTACTAGTATACCTTAGATGAAAGGAGAATCCTTACAAAACATTGGGTGGTTAATTGAACCATGGATACCCTATGATGAAGGATTGATTTGGATTATTCTTAGTGATATTCCTCAAACATATAACTAAAGACAATTCACTCACAAAACTTTAATATATTCTATGAATATAATTTTTTATTATACATGATTTCAGTTTCAAATCATGGAAGATCTTGGTTTATGGTTTCTTAAAGTATTGATTATATAATAAGTGTTATTTGATACTAATAAATCTATAAGAGAGTAACCCCTTCTATTCCATGTTTTAGTAAGTTTCATTCATGATGTTGAGATATGTGAGTACCATGCATGATGATAGAGAGAGTACCACTAATGTACATGATTGATGTTTTTAGGACACCAGACATAAGGTTTATAGTTAATGGGGTGGTGGGAGTGGTTATTGGGTGACATTGATATTATTGTTATATTTATTTCTTTTGTAATATAATTTCATAAAATATATTTTTATTTCTATTATTTGGTGAGTGTGAATTTTTTTGAGTGATAATTTTTATACAAATGTATTGAACAAATGTTATCCATATACTTATAGGATGACTTGGTTGACCTTTGTATTTTTAATATACAATTAAGTGTAGTCACAACTATGTCACATGATTTCAATGATTTTATTATTATGAATGGATGTTATTGACTTAGTTGTTCAACCCATTTTGGGATGGATGACTGAGTATGTGGATATATTAACCACTATATTATATTCAATCTTGTAGGATTTTATTAGTGGTGGAGTTGAGTAAAAGTAACCCCCTTATCATTGATTGACCTAGATGTTGGTTCAGTTGTTCATAATTAGAGATTGTTTAGATTGTATATTATACATTATTAGATATTTTTTCCTTGTTCTACCATTATGGGTTATATATTTATATTTTATCACACATTATTATAAGACACGAATATATCTTATCATTTATTAGTTGAGTATAATATATTAGTGATTTTTTTTATTTATCATGTTATTGTGATTTTCATTTATTTTTAGACTTTCACTGTTTTCAATAAAGGGTAATTCCACCTATTTATGAGTTCTATAACCTCGAATTTGGTCACCAATCCATTGCCTATTAGTGGTAGGATTTGGGGGTCACACTCAATTTTACTATCAACCTTGGAGGGGTTCTAGTTGAATAGTGTACTAAAAATTATACTTTATAAGGGTAAATTATGGGTTGATGTATCTATCATGTATGTGTAATCCACCTTGTGGAAGATTCTCCAAAATCATTGTGAAGTACTATTCATGGTCCATAACCTTATAGAATAATTGAATCCATGGATCATGAAGAATAAAGAGGCCTGAATGTTTAATTTATTTTAGGTTCATATTTACATTAAATTATCCTCACTATAGATTTGGATTCTTATCATATAAATTGTAAGGAATTTCCTCAATGATATACTTTATCCCAAATATATCAAGAAATTTTTGAGTTAAATCATTAAAATGAAAACCATTTAAATAATATCAAATGATAATGACAATCATTTTAAATTTAAATAGTTATTTATATACTCTTATAAAAATTATTCAATAAATTTTTAACCAGATTATAATAGAATAATAAATGGGTAGCAGTCTAAGGGGAACATGCACCACCCACTACACCCAAAGTCTAGGGGTTTGACCATGACTAAAATGATTCCGAATTCTAGGGGTCTGGATAATGTTTCTGCTATGTGTGACACTAGGAATAACAATAGACTTTATTCCTTTCAGGGGGTTACTCCCATGTGTTGAGCGTAGGGATGATAGATATGAGGGTCTATTTCTAGGGTGGTGCATCCGACAAATATCAGGGGGTAGAGAGTGTTTTGGGGAGCTGAGGAGGGTGGGTGACTATAGGAAACCACAGGCAGAGGGGAGTAGCATGTTCATATCGGTAGTAGTCAGATGAGGGTAGGGTGGAGGTGATGTAGGTGGGATTTTTGTGGACTCCAACATAAGTGGTTCAGGCACAAAAGTGGGTCAGGGATAGGTTTCTAATATTGGTGATTTGGCTTTAAGATAAATGGACTTTAGGACATAAAAGGGGCTTTCAAGAAATAGGGCCATTGGTATATTATATTGAAATGGGCCTATGTTCCACTGGACCTTCGAGTCATGTAATTTTGACCTCTCAAACCAATTAAAAAAAATATTTCTTTCCTTAATAAAAAGTGTCCTTGACCCCAGATTGTGTAAAAAAACCAAATTATAATTAAATAAAAATAGTGAAAGATGAATTTCATGCATTATTGTTTAATTAATGATTTATGAAACATGTTGTTATCACTATACATGATATTCAAAATCCCTACATAGTAAAAATCACTATGTCATAGTTTACTTAGAATAATAAATATTGTGAAAAATCCTTACAATATCCCACACCGGTATAACCAAACCATCGAAATGAAACATAAAATGGACTCAAGGGACCTCCTCAATAAATAGAGTCTAGTGACCAGTGTTGAGGGTTTTAGAATATTACTTAGGAATTATTTACCCTCTAATGGTCTATCACAACAATAAATAAAAAAGTAAATAACATGATAATGATAAACATGAGAAGACATTAACACAAACTAGCTACATTTAATATAATATTCCATCTTTCCCATAAATATCATATGCGTAAACAAGTATCATTAACATGTTTCATATACTAATATGTAAACAACATGACTAAATAAGACCATAAAATGAAATGATTAAATCTGACTACAAAATAATCTAAATCCTCAAAATCAAATATCCAAAAGTGTTTATAAACACCAACTCCCTATTAAAAATGACTATTTCCTTTACCTAAAACACCTTGTATGTAATATTTATGCGCATAACATGTGTAAGTGACACATTAGTGTTTTTTGATACAATTTTCCATTTATTTTATGTTTGTATTTTGTCTCTTGGGTTCCCCATGTGTTTTTGGTGAAGAAATGGGGATTTTGGGCTTGACAATAGGTGGTGCATGTTTAGGGGAAACTGTGTTCCCTTCCCCAGAAAACCATATGAACATGTGTCATTTTATATAGTAGATACTAAATTGTAGGTACATGGTTTGTCAAACCATGTTAACTAACTATGCGACATGTCCTTCTTGGATAGTGATGATCGCATGGTTGTTGCATGGTTTAGAAACTATGTGGGAAAACCATGTGACTTGTACCAGTCACTAAAAATTGGATTTTTACTATATTTCCACCTTATATTTTAACTCTATCTCCCCTATTTATCCCCCATTTGGGATTCATCACCCTAGGCCCCTACTTATCTTCTCCTTGATCCCTTGTAATTTTATTTTGGGGATGGATTTGGTGTGTTTTTTTCAAGGATCTTTAAGTAAGTTCCATTTTAACATGGTTTATCCATTTTTCTAGGGTTTATACTCCCTATTTCGTAGGTCCTTATTTTATAGTGGGGTTTTTTAAGATAGGGAGGATTTGATCTTGTGTTTTTAGGGAAATATTGATGTTTGTTGTTCAATATTTCCATGTTAGGGTCTTGTGGTGGTGCAGTTGTGGTTTCACAGCATTTTCTAGAACTTTACAAGTGTGAGGTAGGTGGTGTCATGATTTTACATGATTTTATGATTTTTATATTATTTATTGAGTGATAAAATATATTCTATAGAATATTTTTGTGTTTAGAATCATGTTTTTTAAATGGATTGAGATGCACATGTGATAAAAATGGGTTTTCTAAAAGATTGTGGTTTTATTCCTTTTATTATTTGAAGTGGTGTTTACTGAATATATTATATTCCTTGTGTGAAAGGTGTGAAGTATGTTTTAAAAGAGTTTTAAGGTTAAAAAGTGTTGAAATTGTCTTTTTCTAAGGGGAATGAGTTTTTTTCTTTTTTAATCCTTTGCGGTGCACCTTTGTTGTGTCTTGAAATTGTGAACCATGTTATGAAAATGGTTTTTATATGGATATGATCTTGAAAGGGGAATTTCCCATAGAAATTGATAGGTTTTCACATGGGTTCTTCTTATCGTGTTTCAAAAATGGATTTCATAAATTGTGTAAGTAGTGTGAAATGAGCTTCCAATTGGGTATATTATGGAAAATAGTGATTTTTTTATATGATTATGGTTAATGGAATGTATATGTGAAAGTTTTAGTTTATGTGATATGTGAAATGAAATTTGAGAACAAAATGGAATCCTGTGTATCTAGGTGGGAGAACTAGTAAGCTAGTTTATTCGGAAGTGGTTATGTCCTGGATTCATCTAGAAATATTAATGATTACAACACTAACTAAACATGTGATATGATTAGAGACCATTATACCTTGGTATGTATTCCACTATAGTGAATCGTGCATGGGAATACTATCTTAGAGACCACTAGACCTTGGGATATGTTCCCCTCTAGTAGATCGTGCATGTGGATGATGTTGGTAGTTTAGTGGAGGATTTTTATCACTAAGGTATAAGGTTTATGGAGTCATGCTAGAGCTAGTTACCTACAAATATTTACCCATGGTGGTCACTTTGAAATGATTCTTATGAGTTTTTGTGCTAGCCATCAGTATAAAGTTGGCCTTGTGTGTATTTTAATTTCAAGAAAAATTATCTGAGAAAGTGTTTTCCTTTAAAAGTTTTTTCCTTGAAAATGGTTTCCTCCAAATGTTTCTTGATTTTTTTTCAAAATTTCTTATGAAAATGTTCATGTTAATTTTTCTTCTACTGTTTTATCATAGAATATTTTCTTTTGGGTGGAAACCTACTGAGATTTGGATCACACCTTATATACACCTTTGGGTGTATGTATACTTGTTATGTATGACCCTGGTAAAGGAAAGATGTATTATAGTGGATATGTTGGATCTAGTTTCTGGAGTTCCACTTATTATAGGTGTTGGTGTTTGTGGATTATGGGTGATGTCCCTCATGTTTCATGGAGGTATTTTCGATAGTTTCTCATTCCCTTATCGATGTAGTACTTTTGGTTTTTGGTTAAAGTTGTAAGTCAAGATTTAAAAATTTTTGTACCTCATTTTGTTATGATTATTAGTTATTATGATTCTTATTTTTGTTGGTTGTTTATTCTTATATAAATGAGATAAATCTTTCCCAAAGAATATTGTTGATACCCAGGCACGAGTTTCCAGCCTGTGGGGAATGGTAATTCCCTTTAGGCCATGCCATGATTTGGGATAATATTGGGTTGGATGACATCCCAAATTAGATGTTGAAAAATAATATCAGAGTAGGTTATACTATTTTTAGTTAAAGTTAATTGGGAAATAGTCTAAATAGAATGGAGCTAGGATTTTCATGTCTTGATTTTTGGGTTGTGAGTGGGGTGCCTAGCTAGCACACCTTGTAACAGGACTCGAGTCACCATGGGATATTGTGATTGATTTTACTTCTCCTATAGGTGAGACATACAAGATGAAGACTATATATGGATACTGGGTGGGGTTGGAGTGGTTTTATTTGCCTTATTATTGTGTTGTATTTGGTTGTGTTTTAATTTATGGAAGTGTTGATATTTGTTGTGTTACTTGAAATTTTCAAGAATATTTTCATTGATGGTTTTACTTGTGGTTATTGATTGTGGTATCAATATGCCTCCCTATAGAATTCCTATGTAACTGAGGGATGTATACAAAGAGACCTTTCCTACACTATTCAATTAGATATCAGTGGAAGAAATGTTTTAAGCTATCGAGGCTTTGGGACAAAGAGCGGACCCTGGCCCTTCTTAGGTTAGAGAAGCCAACCTAGGTCCTTTAAAGGATAAGGATTAGGAGTTCCTCAAGAAGAAGCCTCTTTATTTCAAAGATAGAAAAAACATCAAGATGTAGAGGAGCTCCTTGAGAAGATATAGAGAATGTTTGAGTTCCTTTATACTTCTGATGTGTTCAGATTAAAGTGTTCTCATTTCTTTTTGGAAGGTCCTAATCAGAAGTAGAGGGACTCAGTGGTGGAAGCTGGAAAGCACAAGAAGATGTGTTCGAAAGATTTAAAGGTCATTTTCAACGGGCAATATTGTATTGATATTTTGGACTTTTTCATATCCTAGGAGTTTTTGGAGATTTTCCAAGGATACTGTACCATGACAGAGTATTCCAATCACATTGTAGATCTAGTTTGATATGAATCCAATCTTGTTTATAATGAGCAGACAAAGGCTTAAAAGTTCAATATGGGGATGAAACCAAGGATCCAATATTAGGTTTTCTTTTTCAAGATGAAAACTTATAACGAGGTCTTAAATCATGCTATGATGGTAGAAATTGATTTTGGAAGAAATCCTAGTTTATTTGGAGTAGTATTAGTAGTGGGTGGTGTTAGTTCTTTTTAGGAGTAATGGAAGTGAGATAAATAGGGGAATGAGGGAGGTGGTAGTTCAGGCCATCCTTCCTAGATATCTTCACCTATGGATTCCAACATTGGATTAATTGTATTCCATAAGTGTTGGAAGGAAGTGCACACATGAACTTCATGTTATTCTCTACCCATCCCTTATCATTGGTGAGAAACCATGGGGAAATTATAGTGTTTTTTCAAAGTGGAACACCTATCTTAAAGTATTGTATGATCTATGGTTTCAAAAGGGATTTATGTCCTGTTAGATCCATCCAAGACATAGATTTCTTGATTTGGTGGTCGTTGCAGAATGGATGGATCATTTTATGGGTAGATTCAGTTCATGGAAGAGCTGTAGGCTAGTTTTCATTCTCAGGGCCAGGCTAAGATGAAGCAGCTTCATGCGGTGGATCGAGCACTAGTTGAATCAGATGCGGGGCTTGTGAAATTTCGAGATACTATTCTTATTAAATAATCCTTAGCCATTGTTTTTTGATACCAATGCTTCAATTTGTTTTATTTCTACCCATATAGCAAATTTAAAAAAGTTAAAAATTGAGCCTATGCTGTATGCAAAGGATTTGGTAACATTGATTAGAAATAAGTGAGTGAAGGGTTTCAGGTGTTTGTCTTGTGTACTCACTATTTCGAGGGTTGAATTGGAATGGTACATTATTTTTTTAGATATATAACTCTTTTAATTTATCCTTAGTATGGATTGGAAAGTGAATTTTAAGGAACACATCGATTTCTATCGATGGCGATTAAGTTTTGTGGAACATGATGGAAGTACCCAGGTTTTTAAGGAGAATGAGATCTTTGGTTGAGATGTGATGGACCACCAATTTTGATGTTGGGAAATAATTCCTTTTAAATATCATCTCTCATATTGGAGTATGATGATGGTGCTACTAAGGGTGGATTACCTACTATGGCGGATGAGTTTCCCTAGGTTTTTCCAGATGATTTTTGGGTTTTCGTCCAGAGCAAGATGTATTCTTTTCTATTGATTTGGCATCAGGAACACAATCGGTATATCTTCCCTCATACCATATTAACTCAATGATTTGATGGAATTAAAGTCACATATAGATGGTTTGGAATCCAAAGGATTCATTATCTTGAGTTTCTCACCTCGGGCCTCCCTAGTGCTGTGTTCTAAAAAGGCTGATAGATCTCTCTAGTTGTGTATGGGTCTTGGGGGTGTGCTATTATAAGAGGTCCTTGTGGGGGCTTATGGTACATAAAATATCTTACCAAATGAAAACAATTACCCAACCCATGACTTGGAGTTAGTATTGTTGATGCATTCCTTGAAGATGTGACACCATTTTATTTTGGGGAGAAGTTTGTTGTTTATTCTGATCATAAGAGTGTAGCCTACATATTCTCTGAAAAATAGTTGAACTTGAGGCATCATAATTGGGTTTATAATATTTAGGGGTTTGATTTTGATATAGTCCATACCCCAGGAAAAGGTAATGTGGTTGCAGATTCCTCAAGAAGGAGAGTTCTAATCCAAGAGTTGAAAAGTCTAATGACGAGTGGACGTTGATAGGTCTTTTCACTCAGATGAATTTAAAGAACAAGGAGTATAGTGGAGGTGCGTTATTGGTCAGTGTGAATCTTACACCTTGAATCCTGGGGTTGATTCAGTGGGATTATCCTGGTGATCAGTTTTTCCATCAGTCTATGCGGTTTCTAAATGGAGGGAAGATGCCTTATTAATGGTCTTTGTCCCCTAATGGAGTTTTTGGATTCAAGTGTATCTTTATTGTTCCATTTCTATTTCAAAAGGTGGTGTTGTAGGATATCCATCATTCATAGTGGTCTATTCATCCCAGTACTACCAAAATGTACTATGACGTGCGTCGATAGTTCTAGTGGCTAGGCATGATAAGAGATATAGATGACTTTGTATCATAGTGTTATACATGTTAGTAGGTTAAAGTAGAGAACCAAAGACCCTCTGGTTTACTTCATCCACTACCTATTCCTTCCTGGAAGTGAGATGAGTTTTACACAGACTTTATTGTTGGCTTACCTCGTACACCCCTGGGGAGGAATTACATTTGGGCCATGATTGATCATCAAACCAAATCACCCCATTTTATTCTCATTAGGTATTCAGCTAAGGTGGATGAGTTGGGTCAGTTTTATGTTCAGGAGGATAGAAGACTTCATGGTGTGCCATCATTAATTTTTTTATAGAGACCCTCATTTTACCTCATGGTTTTGGGAAGGCCTTCAAAAGTTGACGGTGGGGGGGGGGTGTAGATCAAGTTGATCATAACATACCATATTCAAATGAATGGTAAAACAGAGTGAGCGAATCAGATTTTGGAAGACATGATCCAGGAAAGTGTGTTGGATTTTGGAGGATTATGGGACAACCATTTAGGATTGGTTGAGTTTTCAAATAACAATAACTACGAATACTCAATTATAATGGATCCTTTTGAGGATCTTAATGGTCAACTATTTTAGTCTCATTTGTGTCGGGATGATGCGGTTAAGACTGCATTTTTTGGACCAAGCCTTGTGTAAGAGGTATATGAGAAGGTCAAGCTGATTATGAAGTGGTTTTTAATATCTCAAAGCTATTATAAGTCTTATGATGATTAAAGGCACCGAGATATGATGTTTTTGGTGGGTGAATGTGTGTTTCTGAAAGTGGAACCTTTCTTGGGTCATCATCATTTGGGTAAGAAAGGAAAGCTAATGCTGAGGTATGTCAAAACTTTTGATATCACCAAAAATATTGGTAAGGTAGCATAAAAATTAGATTTTACTTCATAGTTAAAGTCGATTCAAGATGTGTTCCATGTTTCTTAGTTGAAAAAGTACAAACCAGATCCATCTCATGTATTGAATTGGGAAGAGTTGGAGTTGGTGATCGATTTGTCAGTGTTTTAGTGACCAATGAATATTTTGGATTCCTAGGAGACAGTTCTTAATGGGAAGTCCATTCCATTGGTCTGTATTCTTTGGAAACATGGGAATAATGTTCATAAGACTATTGAGTCAAAGTCTTAGGTTGATAAATAATACCCCTTTTTATTTTCTGATCAAGATTCCGGATGACTTTCAGAGGGTGGAAATTTTTCATGGTGGGGAGAATTGTCATATATGTGTTTTTGTTTTGAGGTAATTTTATATTTATTTTATGTTTGGATTTTTCCCTTAGGTTACCCATGTGGTTTTACTGAAAATGGTGATTTTGGGATTGATAGCATGTGGTGCACTATCGATGCACAGTTAGGGGAAACAACGCACCCTTTTCTAGAAAACATTGCAACCAAGTGTCATTTTGGATAGTAGAGATCACATAGCTGGAATAAAATTTTTCAAACTGTGCATACTAACCATGTGTAATGATCTTCTTGGACAGTGGAGACCATAAATTTTCTGTACGGTTTGGAAAATCATGCTGAAAAATAGTATGACTTGTCTAGGTAATTAAAAATTGGATTTTTACAATCTTTACCTCTTCGTTTTTAACCCTATATTCCCCCATTCCCCCCATTCTAGATTCTCCACCCTAGGAACCTCCTTAACTCCTCCTTTTTCCCTTGGAACTTTATTTTTTGGGTGTATATGCTATGGTTTCTTCAAGTATCTTCAAGTAAGTTCCACTCTCCCATGGTTTCTCACCTTTTCTAGGGTTTCTCCTTATTATTTCTTAGTTTCTTATTTTCCAGTGGGGTGTTTTACCTAGGGATGGTTTGATCTTGTGTTTTTGGGAAAATATTGATGTTTTTTGTTGAATAATTACTTATTAGGATTTTTGGTGGTGCGGTTATGGCTTTGCATAATTTTACAAAAGTTTCCAACTGTGAGGTAGGTAGTTCCATGATTTTACATTATTTTATGATTTTTATACGATTTATTGTGTTATAAAATATGTTTTATAGAGTATTTTTTTGGTGTGAATCATGTTTTTGAAAAGGTTTGAGATGCACATGTGATAAAAATGGGGTTTCTATAGGAAAGTGTTTTTATTCCTTACATGATTTTTTTGGTGTTTCTTGAATATATTATATTCATCGTGTGAAAGGTGTGAAGTGTGTCTTCAAAGAGATTTTAAGGTGAAAAAGTGTTGAAAGTGGATTTTTCTAACTTAAATGAGTTTGGTTTCTTTTCGAATCCTTTGTAGTTCACATTTTTTATGTCTTTAAATTGTAAAAAATGTTATGAAAATAGTTTTTATGTGGATATGAAACTTAAAGGGGCATTTACCATGGAGTGTGATAGGCTTGCACAAGTGTTCTTCTCATCATGTTTCAAAAATGGATTTCATTAATTGTGAAAGTAGTGTGAAATGTAATTCTAATTGGTTTTATTATAAAAAATGTTTATTTCCTTATGTTTATGATGAATGGCATGTATATGTTAAAGTTTTTCTTTCTATGAAATGTGAAATGAAATTTGATCACAAAAGGGAATCTAGAGTATCTAGGAGGGAGAACTATAACTGGTACACTAGTTGATTTGAAAATGGCTAAGACATGAATTTATCTAGTAGGATTAACAATTACAACACCAACTAAACATGTGATATGATCAATGACCACTAGAACATGGTATGCATTCCCCTATAGTGGATCATGCACGAGAACACTGCCTTAGAGACCACTGGACCTTGGGACACATTCCCCTCTAGTGGATCATGCAGGAGGATGCTGTTGGTAGTTTAGTAGAGGATTTTGATCACCAAGGTACGAGGTTTTGGGGTCCCTATAGAGATAGTTACATTTACAGATTTACCCATGGTGCTCACTTGTGACATGATTCTTATGAGATGTGGTGCTATCCATCAGTATATGGTAGGCCTTTTATTCCTTTTTATTTCTAGTAAGCTTATTTGAGAAAGTTTTTTCATTTAAAAGTTTTTTCCATGAAAATGGTTTCCTCAAAATGTATATTAATTTTTTTCAATTGTTCTTTTGAAAATGTGCATGTAACTTTGTCTTATAATGTTATATAGTGGAATCTTTAATTTTGGGCAGCATCTTTACTAGGCTTTGGATCACAACCTACACACACCTTTGGGTGTATGTAGACTTATTTTGTATAACCCATGAAAAGTTAAGATGCATCGTAGTGGAGATGGTGGATCTGATTTCTAGAGTTCCACTTCTTATAGGTGTTGGTGGTGGTGGCTTGAGAGAAATATCCCTTATGTTTCATGGAGGTTTTTGTGATATTTTTGTGTTCCCTTCCCACTATATTACTTTTGATTTTTGGTCAAATTTTTAAACCTAGATATGAAAATTATTGCACCTTGTTTGGTTATGGTTATTATTTATTGTGATGGTTATTTTTTGATTTTTTATGCTTATATAAATGGGTGAAATCATTCCCAAATCATATTATTGATACCTAGGAAGTAGTTTACAACCCATGGGGATTAGGAATTCCCTTCATTCCATGCCAGGAATCGGGAAAATGTTGGGTTGAATGGAATCCCGACTCTGCTCGTGACAGTATGTATAGTAGGTGAGAATAAAATACTCAGTAGAAAAAAATATAAACCCTTCCATACCAAGGATTCACTATATGAATATATATAAATAGTGTCAATACAAAATTATTTAACACTTATCATTTTTAGTAGTGTAATAATGTAAGGGTGTAAACCACGTCACCCAAGTAAACAAAAGTTGCCTTAGCTAATGCCTGTATCTATTGATCAAGAAATTCAAGACCACAACTAATCACATAATGTCGACCTCACCAAAAGGGAAAACCTTGCATAAAGCACAAATATATCTAGTAAACTCTATGTAAATCCATCCCATATAATAATATTTATCCAACCACATAGGTCCAACTATGTTGTATCATAGAATATCACATATCTAACCTCTGAAGGATATCAATTCCATTTCATGGAAAATCCCATTTCAACTCACAGTAAGCTTCCTACAAGTGTTCATAATCATGGATCACCCATAATAAAAAATATTTACTAATAATCATCTTATGAATCATTTCAATATTTCCAAAAAATATCAATTTTAAGCTATAAAATTACTCTTTAACACTTTAACCACTTTTCAATGCATGTATAAAAAGAAAGAATTTTCCAAAAATCATTCCCATCATTAATAAAAAAAAGTTCAATAATAAAACACACATCATGAACTTCCATTTTGGTCTCTTTAACACAGATTTTAATCAAATGTTCATTAAAAAAACTTTTCCACATTTATCACTACTTTATTTCATTTAAACATTTTTTATAGCTTTACATAATCCACCATGAACTAGTTAAGTGAACATATACACCTACCAAACATAAGGTTACATTCTAAAGTAATGTAGACATGTTTACCCCATCATATTTATATTTTCCACATTTGGAAATGATCATTATAGAAGCAAAATCACCCATTCAACACACATGGAAATTCAAATACACCACAAAAGCTTGTATAAAATCATAATCCCTTAACATGTATCTATTATGTTTCATTTGGAACTAAACACATCAATTATCCCATTCTAGAATTATTTATATCCATTTTTTATCCATTTTAGTCACTGAATTATTATTTACTTAAGTATCCCTCATTGAATTGGTCAATTATCTTACTAATTTACCACTTTAATCTTGGATAATAACAATTCTAGAATTTAACCATCATTTTAGGTCATAATTACCAAAAAAAAATCACAATAAATTCATTTATCAAAAATAATTCTCATCACCCAGTTAAGAAATAATCAATAGTTTTTTAATGACCAAATCAATACATATTTCATATATAAACACATACTGAATACCCATATAGATCAAAATTTTACCAACTTTAATGAATGTAAGCAATTCACAAAAGTTCCAGACCCTTTTCAACTCCAATAACTCAATGGTTCAATAATCTGAAAAACTAGAAGAAAAATAATTAATATTATAACAAAATAGAAACTAAAACCTCATCTATTTAAAAGATATATATAGTATAATTCATGAAACAACTACCTAGATGAATCCAAATCACCAATTGGATAAAAAATCTAAGCTCAAAAGAAGAATAAATCGCACCTAGAATCCAATATATCATGGGAAGAGTTTAGATACCCAAATATCTATAAAAGTTTACAACAAATAACCATAGGATGAAAAAATATTTAGTTAAGTATCAAATACTATGACCATGAAAATACATATTTATCCATATTATAAAAAATAGTCCCAGATCAAAGTTGACACCCAATAAAACCACACTAGACACTAGATGGATCATTGAGTACCTAGTTTAAGCCAACCAACCACATGGTGGTTAGTCTAGTGGACATAAAACACTACCTAAACCAATGGATACCTTTTACCCAACCGCTGGGTACTCAATTGAGATAACCGAACAAAATGTACATATATATTTCATTAATTTTCATAAATATTCTTTATATCTCATAATAAAACATTTACTGTAACCTATATATTTAGTGTCTTTGGAGAGTATATACATAATAAATTTATTTTATAGAAATTATTCAACATCTACTACATATATTCTTCACACATAATAGCCTTCTCGACATACCATACATAATAATCTTGTTTATAACATAGAGAATAGAAATGTGAGAAAGGGTGAGCATAAATTCTCAGTAAGGGTAAATATAAAAGATAAAAAAAAGATCAAAAAGTGATAATAAGGTGATAATAAGGGCATGATAACATAATCAAGGTACATGGAAATAACATAAGTTAATCGTATGAAATTAATCATAGATCATAATCCATGAGTAATGGAATGATCCATTTTACATAACATAAGAAATGAATTAAATTAGTGTGGAAACATTATGTGATAATCATGATCCATGAAAACATAACATAGGTATAAGAATGTAGAACATACATAATCATATAAAATCATTTACTTTTTCATAGATAATTGCTAATAAAACCATCATAAAGTGGATAGAGTTCCATAGCAAATTGAGTTCACTCCCCATTCCCATAAACCAAGATGGTATATAATCCCATAATATATTTGGTTCACTCTCAATTCCTATAAACATAGTGGACATAGTCCCATAGTGGATTAGGTTCACTCTCCATTCCCTTTAAATATCACATAATGTGATATAAATATTCACTAAATGCATTATAAGGATATATAATTCTAGCCCCCCATAACATAATGAAATACATACATATATTTTAAACATGAACATGGATACATTCACAATCTAATTATTTCATAATCAATCCATGGGAAAGAAACGGGCTTCCAGAAAACATCCATAATATATGATAATAATACACACAAAGTAAGAAGTTGGATAGTATAATTAGATAATATCTCCACTCAATAATAAGAAAAATTAAATAATGTTGACATAGATTAAAAAACATTTATAATAACATTTGAAACCTTCTTTGAAAAATTTAAAAATGCATTGATTTTGATAACTTTTATTATAAAAGACAATATTTTATAAAATGGTGAGAGTATAAATTACTTTGGAAAATAATGAAAACTTAGAGTGGGATATTATTAAATAAAATTGAATAATATTATGGGAAAATGAATTCATTAATAAAATTTCAAAATAAATATTCTTTTCAAAAAAAATTGAAGAGTTTTAAAGTAAATAGAAAAAGAACCATGTGTAAAATATAAAAAAATATATTTTAAAAAATTTTAAGTAACATAAAAGGAAATAGAAAATCACCTTAAAGAATAATTTATGTATAGAGAATAATATTCATAAAACAATATAATGAATATGGATGTGGAGGAGAAATTTTACCGACCAAAAACAAGGGATAAGCTTAGTTCCACTTATAAGATCCTTTATGTTCATTTGTGAATTATAGGGAAGTGAAATGGTTGGAAGAAATGTGAAACATATAAATAATAATTTTTATAAAAATATATGTGAGTTTTTTGATAAATAATAAACAATTATCCAAATTTTAATTTAAATATAGGTAATATTGATTTCAAAGTGAGTTTGAAAAAAAAAACTCTTACCTTAGACTTTATCTTGGTTGGATGCATTATAATTCTCTATATAATATATATTGGTTTATTATTATTATTAATAGTAACCTTATTTATAGTTATTTTAATTAATACAATTAATTTATAATTCATTATTACCCATATATTAATTATTTATTGTTAAAATTATTATTGGGTGTTAGAAGTTTCTCTTTTCCACAAATGATTTGATTTGGTGGTTTTTTCCATTGTTCTTGATCATGGGTTCATCATTTATTGGATTTTCATGAATATTTAATATATTTTCTAGATATATTTCTATATTATCAAGGTTATTTCATGTAACTTATGGTGATTATTTACATGGTACACTTAAAAAAAATCTTTTTTTTTGGTGAATTTTGGTTTAGTAAAAAGAATTGAATTTACTAATGTATTTAATTATATATATATTAGCATTAAAAAATTATGAAAAAATATTAAGTGAATAATTATTTCATAATATTAATATTAATTATGTTTTATTATTCATTCATGATGTAAATTTTATAACATATTTCATATATATGAAAAAACCGACAAAAACAATAACATGTTATAACAACTGAATGAGTAAGAGAATGTTATTTTATAGTAATAATATAAATTTTATAGAAGTTTAATGATTTAATTTTTTATTAAATTGGTAAATTATATTCATGAATATATGGAAAATGAATATATATAATAGTGATTATGGATAAGATAAAACTTATGTTGAAGACTTGAATCTCCTCTTAGAGGGCCCTTGGAAATGAGTGATCTGGGATTTCTTCCTATGACTAGGGGTCCCAAAACGTGGGATAGGATTGACAGGGAGATACATGGGGTATGTATGAAATATAAATTCTAATAAAATGTATGAGTTTATGTGGGTAGATTATATCTCCTTTTATAGGTGTGCTCAAGTGGAATTTTCACAAATACCCATTACTTAATGTACAAGGTTCTCATTAAAAAAAATAAAGTGGACTCAAGTTAACAAATAAATTATAATCGATGATTTGAGGTCTATAATTTATTTATAAATACATTTAAATATATGGTTTTGTGATATTTTATGACCATATCCCTTAATTAAACCATTTTACCTCGTTATAGCCATCACCACAGTGACTAACATTTACCTTCGTAACTTATTTTTATGCCTAAAAATGAAATTTACATTATTAAAAAATTTATACATGTTAATTACAAATATTAAATCCGTTTAATTCGATATAATTTCTAAAGGTAACAAAAAATTAATTTTAAATTAAGTAATGTATAACGTATATAAAAAGGTTTTTAGAAAAATATATTTTTAAGAGGAAAAATAGTTTTTTTATATTTGTTACAAAAATAGTTTATAAGATTATATATATAAATAATATATTTCATTAAAATAATTCTCCAATAGTGATTAATTTAAGTATTAAAATTAAAATTATTGAAATAATGAAAAATATTTGTTTAAAAATTATCCATTTAACACTAAATAAATTTAATCATATTACATTATTTATCTTATAGCTACTCAATTTTATCAATCCACCTGTATTAGAGTGTTTATTTAAACACAACACATAATTCTTTAGGGAAAATATATAATGAATAAAAACTACCTATTTTTATAATAAAATAGTAATATCTTTTTATTTATTTCCTAAAAATATTTACCATATGTGAATTATTTTATTTTTAATTTGTTACAATTAACTCTAGAACTACAATGTTACTATTGTATAAAAGTGTATCTAGTGGCCATATATCCAGTAACTATATATCCAAATTCCATATTTCCAACAAACATACATATAACTATCATATTATGTTCTTTTATACACTCTTACAAACATCTCTATAATCATCTATCCTTTTCATTTTCTTCATTATAAAAATTTATATTATATTTATAATGTTTTGCATCTTTTAATAGATATAATAAAAGGTACGATCTTCAATGAAAACCATGATTATAAGGATTTTTTATCTGTGGAATTTTTATTTACATGTGATTTTATTCCTCTGGTTGTTTTTTAATTATGTTTTATATTGAATTATCATAATTTATTAATGTTTCCCTTTCATTGTAAACTTTTACCCTAATATATTATATGAAGGTTCATTTTAGTTCAGTGTTGCATCTATTACAATCTATCAAACAAACATGATTTATTTAAAATGAAATACATACTAAAATCACAGGGTTTTATATCAATGACCACTATTGAGATAATACAATAAGATCCACCTCATCCCCACCTCCTATCACCTTACTTCACCTAAAAATCCAAAAACTATTTCCAAATAAAATAAAAAAAATGTACCAAAAAATAAATTTAAATAAGAGACTTAACTAAAATATTTCCATCGTTATAAACTCCCCATCATAGGGATTCTTATCCTTGAGAATCATCATTGAGCACTCCAATGGATAGCTCTATCCATTGGGTCCTCATTTATACTTCTCCTAACCATGTTTCCTCTTAGATACATCTATTATACCATTAAACACATACATGTGGCACAACCATTCCAAAAGAATAATTATTACAATGGCAAGTAATCCACTTTATCTTCTCTTGACCCGATCTCCACATCATCATGATAAATCACATGTAATGGATCCAGTTCATACTTTATTAGTCGAGATACAGGAAAAAACATTATGTATAGTGGAATAATTCAGAGGCAGTGAAATACAATAGAAAAATTCTTTAATCCTCTCCAAAATATAAAAATCTATGACATAAATTAGAGTCAACTTTACCAGCTTACCTATATTTTGATTCCATAGATGGGGTGAATCTCAAAGGATAATTTGACCCGTAACTAAAAATTTAGGAGTTCTACACCTATGGTCAACACAAGACTTCTTCCTACTATGGATGGTAACCAAACTCTTCTTGATTATCTTTACATGATCAAAGGTCTCTTGAGCCAATCTAGGCCCAAACTAGGATGATTTTATAGATTTCATCAAACATAAGGGATGCTGACATGAACTACTATAAAAAATTACAAAAAGTGACACCTAAATAAATTCATGATAGCTATTTTTATAAAAAATAATAAAACAGTCACATGATCATCCTACATGACACCATATTCAATAAAACGTGCATGGAGAATATCCTTGGGAGTCTAAATTTTCCCTTATATTGGACATCCACATGTGACTGATAAGATGTATGTAAATTCACCTAAGAACCAAAAGATTTTCACAAGCCTACCAAAAATTATGATATGAATATTACCTCACAATATAACATGATATTTAATAGTTTCCCATGAATCCTCACAATCTCATTGACATTGATCTTTCCTGGATACTTAACTACATAATGTCCCTTGATCAATAAGAAATATACCACTTACATCAATCTATCAACAATAACAAAAACTATATACTACCCCTTTTATAAATTCAGAAACCCTATCATGAAATACATGGATATATCATCCTATTACTATTATTGAATGAAAATTATTGAAGAAAAAATAATGTCCTCTAATACTGAGCTTTAACCTACTGATATGTGATATAACTCAACATAAACCTAGCCATATCCCATTTCACACATGACCATCAAAATTTTCATTGAACACTATGGTATATCTTAGCTGCCCTAGTATGAATTTAATATAAGAGATATGAATATCTCTCATCACATATACTTGTGGACATAATAGAACATATATTTCCTATAAAAATGTAAGAAAGAATCACCTTTTTGTATCTATATAAGTATCCTATCCCCAACATATAGATTTCATTTATAAATCTGATACTTGAAATTAGAACATGAAAAATAATTCACATGATCAACCAAGGATGTGGTGATTATCAAAGGTGCAATAACATCAAGACCCTACTCCTCATCAATATCAAGATTCATATTTGATAAGAGAGTTACAATATTTCACTTCTATTTTAATTTTCATATAATAAACAATGATATTCCCATTATCAGTTGTATATATCATCTCAAATTCAAAAGACTAAATGTATTAAACCCATATTTCTATATTGATGATTCATATACCTCTATGAAAACATATACTTTATGCCATTATGGCCAGTGAACAACATAAAATTTTACCTGAATTGATAATGACCCCAACTCTTGAGAGAACAAATAAGTAAATATAACTCAAGATCATGAGTGGGAAAATTCTTATCATGTGACCAAAGCAGTCAAGAACCACACTCCTATAATCAAATTTTCTTAATTAATAAAATAATAATTGAAACCTAGATATATCACAATATACCTCATATAATTTCCTATAATCCATCAATGTGTGAATACATGTTGCCATTAATTTCTTCTTCAGCTCTTGAAAAGTGACCTTACACTTACAACACCACTGAAGATTTAACCCCATCTCATTCAATAAATTCATCAGCATTTATAGATGATAGAATTATTAAATAAAATAGTGATAATATCCCATAAGGGCCATAAAACATTGAATCTTGAATATTTTCATTGGAATCTCCTATGTCATCACAACAACTACCTTCTCTAGATCCACCGATACACCTTATAATAAAACAATATTTATGGTTATATTTAACTCTGAAATCCAAATTATCCATTTTAAAATTTTTCCGTACATGTTGTGATCTCGCAAGGTATTCAAGAGGAGTTATAAATTTTCACCATGTTCCTGAAAATAATATGAATATATCAAAATATTATTAATAAATATGGTCATAAAGGAATATAAATAAGGGTAAAACACATAGTTTATCAAGACTATAAACACCACTGGCATGTTCTTCACCCCGAATGAATCACCAAAATTCATAATGTCTACATCAAGTTCAAATGGATATTTAGGTACACCCAAATCTTGCACCGTTAGTTTTTAAAAACCCAATCAACGATTAATCATAGAGAACCATTGATTTACCTTAATTAATCAAAGATATTATTTATTTAGGGTAAAAGATATTATTTAATAATGTTTTATTTTTTTAAGCTATGGTAATTGACACATAACTACAAACTCATGTTAGATTTCAAAGAAAAATGCACCAAAGAACCCCATGGAGATACACTCTTCCATATGAATCCCCTGGATTTTATATCCTATAAATAATTATTTATCTCCATAATATTGTATGGTTTTATATGATATGTAGTTAAATATATTGCAATAATACCTATTTTTGGTTAATAAAAAACTTGACCTCCTTCTTAGGTGGTAACCCCATAAAATCTTTTGGAAACACAACCTAATAATGATCAATAATAGGAGGAATAAATGAAATAAAAACATCATTATACAACCTACTATTCATCCTTATACAATAATATGTGATCATATTTTTCTAATCCAATGAAATCATTTATTGTTGGTATGATAATCCCTCTCTTCTGAGAAAACACACAAATTATCATTAGAGGGATAAAATGATATGCATCTCTTATAGTAGTGAAGATGTGCCAAAAAATAAAAAAAATGGTCTATCTTGATAATAAAATTGAAATTATTCATATCTAAGATAAATAAGACCCATAGATGGCAATAACAACAAATATCAACACCACAATACATAAACAACTCAATAGTATCATCCCACCTCCCTAAAGGTAAATATATAAATAGAACCTAAAAAAAAACTCAAAATCTAAACCCAAGTTAGAAACCAAATAAATAGACATAAAGGAATTAGGTTCACTATAATCAAACAACACACTATATAGGGTATAGGTAACTAGTATCATTCATCTGTACAATGAATAATCCTTGCTGATATCCATTAGTGCTTGATCAACTACGAACAACTACCAAAAACTAGAACCACCATGTACTTGGGATGACTAGTTCCAATACACAACATATACTTGATAATCTTTCCCCTAAGATCCTCTATAGATTCCTCCTCGAGATATTCTAGATGACAAATGGATTACACTTTATTATGGCACACCAGCCTATACCTATGGGGCCTATTTTGAAGTAGAACCATGACCTCTACTTCCATGTGACACTTAGTGATATAACTTATAGACATAACCAATATTTCTATATGGGTGACACTAATTAGGCTCATAAGGAAAAATAAATCAACTATGTCTTTTCTTTTAATAGTAAAAGAACACATATAATGCCCTACCATTAAAACAAGGAGTTGTGAAGGTCCTCCCCTGACCACCCAAAATCTATCAATCCTAGCTAGAATCATATATCTTCATATTTTTACAATTAATAGAACCCCTATTCATACAAACACCAACTTATCAACCTCTAGATCTTTCTCATCAAAAATAGTTTTGTTCACCACCTCCGTAAAGGAAGGAAAATAGAATAGATTAACCATAGAGCAGTGATAAAGCTAATATTTTAACACATTTAATTATTTAATTCAATTATTATAATATCAGTATACTATTATTTTATAGATAATTATCATATTTTTAGGTTTTAATAGTAATTTGAGATTAATTGAAAAAACAACCTAATTTTTTATTTTAAACTATTTTATTTTTCATTTTTATTTCATCTAGAAAATTTTATACATTAATTTAAATCATGAATTTACTTTTTTTCATATTACATATAGATTTTCATTCATTTAATTCAACTAGATCCAAATCTCAATACATCATCTTGAGGTAGAAACCCATCATACAATATTATCCTTAAAATCTATGTACCAAATTGATCACTTTTAAAGTTGAGCCCATATATCTAAAAGGGATAATAAAAATGAGATAAAATTTGACATGAATATAAATATGAGTTTAGGGAAAAACTTACTTATCCATGATAATTATTGACTCGATATCTTTCAAGGAAATAAGTTCATGGATACTTGGTGCACAATAATTCAAAAAATCACCAAGCTAGAATAATTATCCTGAGTAAATCTGTCATAACACATTCAATACATGGAACATTGAGGTAAAATTTTGAGGGTGAACGTGAAAGGTAGAGGTGACAAACTTTTATGAAGTATACTTTTAAAAAGTAGGTTATATATTAGGGATAACAGGTACAAAATTATGAAATATGGATTTGAAGCCAAAAGTTTTATCCCTTTACCTATAAAAATGAATATCCTATCTATTTCAAAGGTTTCGAACTTTGGTTGGTAACATTAGTAGTCCATTTTCCTCAGATTTGCAGTATATTATTTTCTATAATAGTATTATAAGTTTAACATATTAGTATTCTTCTTCATATCTGTATTCTATCATTTTTTATTTTATGTATTTTCCCGCTGTGTTCCCTTCTCAACTCCACTAAAAATGGAGAACTAACCTTGATATTTGTTTAGGGGAGGGAATTGTGGTTTGATTGAGTTTTATTATGATTCAATTTCAATATATTTAATCAATTATAGGAATTTTTATGATGTTTAAATCAATTATGTTCAACATTTTCCTCATTTTCTCTATTATCTGAATTTTTATTCTTGTTTATCAATCACTATTCCCCTTCACTATTTGTGTCATGTATACAGTGAAAGATGGAATGAGTAGTGATGGCTAGTAAAGAGGTACCCATGGTTTTTTAGAATAGGATTATTATATATGAAAAAGTCCTGGTATGGGTTAATCCAAACTCAAATGGTATGGTGAGGTTTGATAGGTCTTGATTATCTCATTCAATATAATGTCAAGATTTATTTTGAATAATGATATCAATCACCATGACCTACCAATAAAATTTTCCTTATTTTTTTATGTTTAAATTTATTTTTTGTTTATTTTCATTTATATTTATATATTTATATATTCATATTTATATCACATGCATTTAAAAACCCCCATATATATATTAGTTTTGTTAATATTATATTAGTTATATTATAATAGTAACAATAGAAATTAAGTGAATTGTGATTGGCCTCCTTAAGATCAACCCTATGTTGATCCAATATGGAAAATTCTTTGTAAAATAAAAATTTAATTGAATATTATTCCATGAAATAACCTCTATGATCAATAGGATTTGTATTATCAACCCATACTTGAACCGACATGATTAAAAAATTTTATGTCATGAACTGACCCCAATGTGAACCCCTCCTAATAATGTAGTGAAGAGGAGAGTGACTCCCAAGGCTCGCCTCTAACATGGAATGGTTTAGTAACTATAATCAAGGTTATAAAATATGAAAATGGGAGGCATTACCCTCATATATCCCAGGAACATAATAAGGAATCAATTGATCAACATAATAATATAAAATTAATCTGAAATATGATAATAAACTAAAATACATGAAACGTCATAAAATACATATTTATATAGTAAAAGAGAAAAATAATCTCTAAGTTAGTAACTCTAATGGAAATCCCAATCAATAAGCTAGTAATATAGGCATCAATTACCAAAATCCACCTATAAACCCATAAAAAATATTTATATATGTATGGGTGAGAATAACATGTATAATTAGTTGAATCCCCCTCAAGACCACTCATGTGAAGTGGAAGAAGGAAACTGATGATTAAATGAATATGTAGAAGAACTAACATAAACCTACCATGTCAACTACTAACTATTTCCACTAAGGTCCACTCACCAAGTATAACATCTAAGTATAATAAAATAATATCATGGAATACATCAATAGGGTATCCCACAAACACATCCCTCTTAGTTTGTCTCTCTCACACCCTAATGAAAAACTTCCCATGATTTTATCCCTTATGTTTCTATAAATAACATAATAAATATATATATATATATATCATAATTAATGAGGGTATAACAGTATCCATACATATCCCAACCTCCTACAGGGTCCAAAATTTCATGAATACATTAATCAAAATACCCACATTAAACCAATGTGGATTGGACCATAGCCTTACCTATCCCAACATTCTGTAGGGTCCAACATCGCTTTTTAGAATTAGTTCATAGTCACAACCTAATATCTATATCCATATCTATATCTATATCTATCCCAGAAAGGTATCATGAACACGAATGACATGAACCTCATGCCATCATCCTTCCATACATGACCACCACAATATACCAATGTCACAATCACATATCTTACTTATCTTGTATGGGAGAGTGAGGAAGATGGATTAGTCAACCATTCATTCCCTCACCAACTAAGATATTTTAGGAAAACACCCTAAACAAAAAAATATTTAAGTGTTAATAAGGTTATCATACTTGGGTGGGGTATTTATGAAATTACAAGAAAATAAAAGTATAATAAGTTACACATAATTCCATCCTAGAAGGTTTACACCAAAAAACCCTATCATAGGCCACAATAATCACTACACTCATGCAACATTTCATGAAAAACTTCCACCACCTATACCTCATAAATTTACCCATCTTCCCACACAAACAATCCCTGAAATGAATTGAAATTATAAAATTTATTCATGTAATAAATCAATTCTAGATTTACCATTTTCCACCCATATTACATTTATTATGACAATAAATTTAACATTTAATTAAAAATCATTTCCTCCCATTTCCAACATTTATTCCCAACCATTACTCATTCAATTCAAGTATCCTTATTTCAATTATATCCTTGGTATATTAAATTTCATTTTACACCCATTTATAATTTTATGTTCAACAACATATTTTATTTTTTATAATAAAAAAACAAAATCCCAAAACTATCTACTAACCACAACAAAACCATCCCACAATACATCTCATACCAACCATAGTAACTATCTATAAAAATCACCATACAACCATGCACCAAGAACCCCCACCACTACTAAATTTTTTTTCCATTACTTTCTAACCAACCACAATCTCATTTCCCAATACATCATGCGTTAAATATATCCCTAAAAATTAAAATGAAGTAACCCCCATAAAATCCACACAAGATAGAAAATTATAATAATACAAATACTAATAATCAATAACCAAATCTAGCATGTTCACACTTCTACTCTTCTATTTTTTTTTCACAAGCAACACCACTAAATTATCAGGTCCCATAAAACCAGTTTAATTATCTTCTTCTCATTATTAAAATTTTATTAAAGGTGATACCAGTAGTAATTTTATATCATAACACACCATCTTAGAAGCACTAATAATTTTCAACAATGGTAGAAATCAATCATTAATTACATGAGAAATATCAATGAGGTAAGAAAAAACATGAGAAATACCACCTTCACATCAATTTACATTAATTCAATACATTAACTTATTAATTACAATCCATATCATGCACAAAAAGAAAAAAAGAACATGAAACTCCCATAATTCATGCATAAATAGAGTTCTTGAATCCCCTACATCAATTAGAATTTTTCAAGTGATTGGGAAATAAATAGGTGAGTAAGTGATGACCACAAGCCAATGACTACACCAGGATATCCTAATTCAATCTAGATCATAGAAACACCCCATCAAAATCACATCCTTAATATCCTCCAAATCATTTAGGTACTAACACCAGGAATTTACAAGGAAGAATATGGAGGAACTAGGGAAAATATTGAGGTAAATCACCATATATCATTAATAGTTAATATTTCGAACATGAGGATCAAATAAAAGGAAAAAAGGTTGAAATGTCTCCTAAAAACATAATTTAATCACACAAGTGAGGATAAAAACCAACGTTAAAAAATTAAATTCAGTTAGCCTTTTAAATCTTTACCCATGATAGAAAATTATAAAACCATGGTGAAATGGAGAGGACCATGCCACACCGGGTATAATTTTAATGAATCCTAGAAATCACACAACATTCAAAACATAGATAAGATAATTCTAATATGAATACATGATGTAAATAACATCACTATTACATATAATCACAAATAAAAAAATTAAATCAAAGGTTTCAAACCAAGATGTGTCATAGCTCAAGAACCAATGTGAAATAACATCGAAAATGACATGACCAAAATATCATCCACTGTTGGCTCTATTCTGTAGGCATGAGAACCATTCCACAACCCTTGGTCTCTTTCTTCATCCGAATGAACTATAACAAAAACCATGACATAACTAAAGTTACATAGTGAAAGGTCCATAAAAATGGATGTTTCAACCCATTTTAACCTCAATACCACTAAAAAAATTCTCAAAAACTTCTTTTCGCAACCCCTAACCTCCAAAATACAACACAAGTACCACACCAAAAAACTGATCCCCGACTTAAAACCTATTCTTAATTTCTGAAACCTCCTCTTAAAATCTACAAAACTCAAATCATGAAATGTAATATACTAAGTTATTTCAATCTGTTACATTATATACCACTAAAATTATTCTCATCTTTGATAATTAAATCCAATCCCAAAGAGAAACCACCAACCGCCAACCTAAAAAAATCCTTTAGTAGAGACCTTTTAAATGAAATGATTTTGGAGAAAAACAAAAAAAAACATGAGAGAATAAAAAACCTCTATAAATTAGTCTGTATAATCACATTAAACATTTTATTAAATCAAATATTAGAATAGTTCAAGATAATAATCAAGTATCCATGACTACTATTCCCATATACAATCCTATAAGATACCATGTCCTCACAAAATATAAACCAAAGGAATAACTCACCCATGAAAAACCTTCTCCTAATAATCTTGGATGTCAACTAGCCACTCCATAAACATTACATAATCCTCTATATCCATCACTCACCAATAAATAAAAAGTGAATCATCATGAATATAACAATGAACAAGTAACATATAGAAGACATCATGGGACATATCCAACTTTCTAGGAAGAATAAACTAATATACTAGCTCACCATATTTATGAAATAACTCAAATGGAATAATAAACTGGGGATATAACTTACTGTATTATCCAATCCTTCATTTCTCATGATGAGGGTAAACCCTAAAAAAATCATAGTCCCCAAACTCAAGCTCTAGAGGCCTACTTCTCTAATTAGTTTAATACTCCCAATGTTCCTACGAAACTCTCTTCTAATATTGAACCATATGAACATTCTCAATCATTATCATCATCAATTCTAGACCAAGGAATATTGAATAACTAACCTCAGTCTATCATAATGGATATTTACAAGGCTTCTCATACATTTCCTTAAATGGATCTATCCCAATGTAAGAGTTAGAGATGTTCTGAAACAAAAAATCAACCAAGGGTAGGTGATTTAACCAAGATCCAATGAAATACAAGATGCATACATGAATTATATACTCTAGCGTATTAATGGCATGTCACTTCTACCCATATTTCTAAGGATTGAAGTAAATGTTAAGGAAAAGTTGAGGTCCAAAAGTATACTGAAGACCTCCCCATACTTGTGAGTTAAAGTGAGGATCTTGATTAGAAATGATGCCTCTTTGTACATTGTGAATCCAAACAACCTAATACATATACTACCTCACTAAGGACTCTAAAACACTCAACAAAAAAATCCCCAAAGAGTGGAATGAATTTTTTAACCAATCCACGATCATAAAAAAAATCATATCCTCCACAGAATCAGGGTTAGTCAGTGATGAAATCAATCCATATGTCCGTACACTTCCAATATAGGATATCCAATAGCTTCAATAATCCTATTAGAAAATGATTCCATGCCTTTACCTACTGGTGGACCAAATATCATGATATATACTCTGATATTTATTTATTCACCCCTAGACACCAAATCTCAGAGAATCCTCCACCTACTACATTAAGGAATATTTCACTATAATATGAAACATGAATCCCTCTCCATTGGATTCCTATATATCAAGAAGTATCACCAATAGCTCCTATATCACCCTAAAAACATAAATTTAATTAATAAAAAAAATCTCCCAATGAATTTCTTCTTAGCGCATCAGTAACTACATTTTCTTTCCAAAGGGTGTATGAGATATCAAATCCACTGTCCTATAAGAACTATATGAACCAACACTAATGAAAATTCAAACCATAAAGATAGAAAAGATACCTCATTATCTTGTGGTTAGTGAAGATTGGGTAGGCCACAAATTTTCAAAAACAAAATCAACAATTTTATAGAATTTTCAATATTATTTTCCCTTAAATTCATAATAAAATACTGAAATATAGAAACATGTTTAGATTGGAATTATATTGATTATGGGGTTTAAAGACTAATTTGAATTATTTAAATCATGTCTAGTATCATTTGGAATAATTCCACTCTGAGTTTGATATTTTCATGTTTTTAGGTGATTTCTAAGAGTTTCAAATTGAGAAACATTTATGTAGTGTTTATATTCATTAAAATATAATATTATAAAGATAGAAAAATTGAGAAAATGGTTAAGACTTTATTTTTTTAATAAATTTTAAAGTTTGTAAGGCTTACGAATGAGATTGTAAGACTTTGAGAGACTCTATAAGTCTTTGTTTCTATTTTATAAGACTTTTTTCTTACATTTTATGAATTTGGATAAAACATTATAAGACTTATAAGTTTTCCAAATATTTAAAAAGTCATGGTTCTACAAGGACTTGATAACACTTTTAAATTCTTATAAAAAATCATATATGTGATGAATTTTGAAAAGGCATGGATTAATAGAGACATTAATATAATTTTGAAGTAATTTGATAATAATCTTACTATAAGGATGGAAATGACAATGGAATGAAATGTTCTTAAGAATTTGTGGCTCTATGCATAAGACATTAACACATTTTTTTACATTCACTTAATTTAACCAGACTTTTGATTGAATTAATAATTCTTTTTATGTTTATAAGACTAAAAATAGGTCTTATAATACATTATGTACACTTTTTAAGGATTTTAGCTGAAATTATAAGAGTGTCCATTAGTTATAATTTTTTTTTTCAAACTGGTGTTTCAGTTTTTCAAATTTTAATGTGATGAATATGTAACATATTTCTCCCCAATGAAGAGAAACATATGATATTTATGGAAGGTTAGATGATATGTAATATAAATATTTTAAGCAATATGATTCATAACATATTATACTTAGTGAAATTTCAGGATTCAACTACTACATTGTATTTTAAACATGAAATTAATAAATATAAAATTACATGATCTAAAATCAATTTTCATTTCCCTAGTCTACCCAAGTCAGGAAAAATACACTATACATTCTATGTGGAAATCATCTAATGGTCCAAGGAATATGAAGATATTGGTAAGGAATTATGAATATAGAAATATTTAATAAATGACCTTCTAATGAATCCAGGCCTTCAAAATATACATGTATAATCCATTAATGAAAAATGGGATATCAATACTAAAACACATAAAGATTCTGAGTGTGTTAAGGGAACACTACACCTGATTAAGGGAGAGTAATATTATTATATTCTTGTGTATAAGAGTGATCAAGGTGACTACGAAGAACCCCAATAAATATTTTTCTTCTATAAATTGGGACCGAACCTCATTATGAAGGTGGATGGATACTTTGTCGATGGGATAGAGGGGAACTACTGCTACTACTATAGATTTTTTATTTCATTTATGTAATTATTATCTGGTGATTGAATAATGAAAAAATAGTGGGAAATCTAAGGATATATCACAAATCACCTATGTAACACCAAGATATTTTAAAATAACACTAGTTAGACAGTGTATTCAACATGAAACATTGAGTTTAAATGAACCAAAATATATTATTGAAATACTATTATTTAAATATAAACATTTAAACCGAGCCATTAAATTTGTGGGTATGAATAAGATTAACTAAACTATGAAATATATATATATATATATATATATATATATTTAAAACTTGATAAAATTTATTTATAAATTATTATAAACCAATCACTAAATTTTAAACAAAGTCATATTATTCCTTGAAAATATGTTTTCTTCAAAAAATGTATTTCATTTAAAAATAATATAATATTTATGTTCAATTTTAGAAAATATATTTGATAAAATAGATTTATTTTTAAATAATAAAATAAAAATTTACTTTGGGTTAAAGTTTTGGATTTTTGAGAAAATATTTATTTTTCAGTGGATAGTGAAAAATATCAATTTTTGTTAAACTATCATATATTTTAATAAATTAGGCAATTAAAAATTTCCATTATAATTTAAATTTGATTTAAAATTATAATATTTATTATTAAGTTTTATTTAATATAATTAATTACTTTTTAATCATCTTTATACTTGATTTTAGTATAAGTTTATTCATAGGATTAAAAATGATTTTTTCTTCTTAAAACTATTTTACAGTGCATAATGTTTCTCCATTTTAACTGATTAAAATAACACCTAATTAGAAATTATTTAATATATATATATATAATATAATAATATGAATTTAAATTCATATATTTATGACTAATTTTCTGATAGTTTTTACAAGACTATCATATGGTTAAAAAATGCATTCCCCGAGAAACCTTTTTTTGACACATTTATGAGTTTAATTTTACATTAAATCCTTCCACTTAATTGAGTTGAAATTAAAAAAATTGATTAAAAAATTGGAATAATAATAATTTATATTATCTAATAATTTCAACAAAATTTTTGACCCTAATGAATATTGAAAGTAGTAAAAATTATTTACCATGTTTAATGTAAAAATTGATTTACCCCGGGGGGTTGAATTAAAAAGATAAGGATTAAAAATGACCAAAGATTTGAATAATTCATATTGTATGGTAATATTTTTACTTTATATTTTCTTAGGTTCTAAAATGGTTCATTTTTGAGCCCAATGGAATGTGAAAAACATGAGTGCAATTATTTATTTTCAAATATTCCAAGTGTGTCCTTTCTCCCACTTATAAAAGGACACCCACTATAATCCCTTTTACACACTTAAAAAACCCATTGGTTCATAAAATAACTACAAAAATAAATTCCTCACTTATATAACCTCATCCTATAAGCCTATGTTTTATTATAAATACAATATAGGAAGGATTTAAGTTTAATCCTAAAGAGGTGGTTCGAAGAATATGTAACATTCTTAACCAAGAGTATTATTTCATTTATTATTCTAAACTTTTAAAAAATTATTAAACCATGATGATATAATATGATAAATATAAATAATTTACTAATATGTTGTTATGTTAAGGTCATTACCAACAAATTTATCCTCTTCTATCAAATAGGAAATAAAACTATTGATTATGTGTATGGTGGACTACTGCCTTCCGAACTGAGGTAATTTGTTTCCATAACTGTTTATAATGGTTTTATATAATGATATATTTAATTTTTATAAATTATATTTATATTATAATTACACTTATACAATTATTATATCTCACACTTCTTAATTTCCATTTTGTAGGGAATACAACAACGTGTCTCGTGTGTAGAACATACTATCGCCTCGTGAAGCGATGTGATTCATTTTTCAGTTAATATTTACATGTAAGGTAATAAGGACTAATTTGATGTTAATATATGATATTAATTACATATTAATAATTATATAAATAAAATATATCATATAATTCATTACCTTACCGTGCATTTAATAAATAATAACACTGTTCATGTGTATGGCATACTAACGCCCCACAAAGCATTGTGATTCATTTTATTATCGCATCACATGGATGGTATGTGTAATGGTATTTAAATAAATAAAATAATATTTATTATATTATTATAATCATGGAAGATAAAATAACACTTTCATTCTTTCCATTATGATCATCAAAAAATAGAAATGTTACTCATGCGTACATAGGGCCTACCATCTCCATGATTGTTATGTAATTCATTTTTCATAAGCATATTTCTTGGTTTATCTAAAAATTATAATTTACGTATAAAAATAATAATTATTTCATGGTTACCATTATATATATAATTATATAATAATATCTTTGACCTTAGTTAACCTACCTATGTTATTTTCCTCAAATAATCCATTTATCATTAAAACGCCCGATATGAATTTAATTGGCTAAGTAATTAAATTTGAAATGGTAAAAAAATAAAAAAAATAAAAAACTTGAATAGGTTCTTAAAAAATTAAGTATTTAACATAATTTTATTATTCAGTAAGATAAATATAAAACTTGATGAATTGGGCTCATGGTAAGGGATCTTTCAAACCCAACCTTTTCATCGGGTTATTACCATTCTTTCTCTAACTCACTTTCACTCTCATTAAAGTTATGTAATTCATATAAATAATTTATATATTTCTCTAAAATGTATAGATATTTACACATTATTATCATGTGGTGTTAAAAAAAATATTTCCTAAGCTAAAAATGCAGTAATGTGGTTGACCTAGGATATCTCCAGAGAGGAGTGCACAAAAATCACGTTTGTCACTTGAAATAAGAAGAAAGGTGAAATTGTTTTTAAAATTGTTTTTTGAAAAGAAATAAAGAAATTAAAATAAATTTTGAACAAAATTTTATTAAAATATTGGTGGGATAGGGTAGTATAACCTTTTTCAATGTCACCATGGTCATGAAAATCATTCCCCCTCTCTTCCTATTGAATAATAAATGAACGAATCCTCGATTGAGTTGTCAATCACCCTTGGTTGAAATAATTAATGGAAACCACTCTTATGTGCATGAAAGTTCTTGAAACATTTCAGATAAACTAAGGAAAGTTTTGATCAAGATTTTTTTATCCTTTTAATTCTATAAAAAATTTAGTTATTTCACACACATGCCCATGATCGCTAGACACTCACCACCTAACACAATCTGCTCGATCAAGACAAACTACACTAGTTGGAGGGATTTCAAAGATCTTCAACCAAATCAATTAATAATGAATACACCAAAACCCAAAGCATGATCACATTAATAAAATTAGGAACCACTCAAAATATAAATCATTCAATATAAAAAGAGAGTTTTACATTAAAGTGAAAGATTTCAACATTACAAAAGTAAAACTCCCCCTTCCCTGATCACTCAAAGGCTTTACCCCTTCATATGAAGTGTAAAAAAGTTTAAAGGGGAAGAATATAGAATAATTACACTAAGAAAAAATAAAAAATAAAATAAAAAAAATTAAAGATTATAATCCTCCAGTACAGTTCCTCTTTCACCTTCTTCAACCCCCTTGAATGGAAGTGGACACTCATATATATAAGGTTGAGAGGTGGAAACATTTCCCTTAAAATTCATTATACTGAAAGTTTTAGTTCAATTAGAATATTAAATGGAAGAATATCAATAAGTTTTATTTATAAAAATTGTTCCAATATCTCTTATACACGCACCTACAATATCTAATCTTATTTAGACAAGTGTACTAAAGTTATGCCCAAATCACTGATGAGGAGTTTTTATGCCCAAGAATACTTCTCGACTATGTCCACTTTGGCACATAAAATGGATTCCTTAATGAACTAATTTCTCCATGAAATTTACTATAAGGATTCATCTAAGTGTCCTATTTCTCTTCCATCTAGACTAAATTCATTTAGAGTTATATATGCTGATATATAATTCAATAAATGATGTGGGGTCTATTCTGTCATCCATAAATTTTTTTCCAATTGATTTATTTTTCTGGGACATTGTATGTCGAATTGGATATAGGTTTGGATAGAAAATTCTAATACCAAAAACAAAGGAATCCTAAAAAAAGGAATCACTTAATTTGGATCAAAATTGTAAAAGATATTCTCCAAATAAAGAAGATTTATAAAACTTTTAAATTTCTAAAATTAAACAATTTTCACAATTAATACCAAAATTCACCAAAAGTACTAAAATTATGAAAATAATCTTACATTGTTTAATTGTAAGGGATCAAATCATTGAAAAAAACATCAAAAATAATGAAAATATTAACTCTAGAACCTATATTATTATCCCTTCCTTTTACATGGTAATATATTCATTATGATCATTTCTCAAATTACTTATTTGTGGAATCTCTTTTGATTATGTTATGAGATAAGATTATTCAACCCATTTATTTCCATGGTTAATTCTTATATTTTTGAATTATGATTGGAATAATTATGTGTAACTCATATGAATTTACATTAAATGAATGTGATGGATTGACCCAGAATTTTATATACCTCCAATACATTAGGTAATGTTTTTATCTTATGATATTTCATGCATGGGATTATGTAGTGAACATAATCTATTATGAGACTCAGTACACCATGTGATATTGTCTTGGAAGTTTTCCTTGACTTATGTTTATATAATTTTTATATAATTTACACTTTCCAATGTTTCCATAATATTATGATACCATTCTCTTTATGTTATTCCCCCATTTAAATACTCATACACCTTATCTTTTTATGATATCATGTTATACCTTTGACTCACATGTTATTTTTACTTTTCATGTTTATTCCCTTACTAGGATTTCTAGATCACACCTTTCATTATGTATTTCTCTAGGTTATCCCATGAAGTTTTAAGACCTCAAATGGATGTCAGGAGCTCATTATAGAGAATTAAATAAGGATTCCATGTTTAATGTTACTTATGATTTAATATTAACCAAGTACTAAAATTTCACCATGCCTCACGATAATTGGGATTGTACTTGTTTGATATATCTAATTAAAAATAATGTAATAAAATGTGTAAAAAGATTGGATCTATATAGATTTTATCAGAGTTAGTACTATTTCATATTTAGAAACTAGGATGAGAAGACATTAGTGACAACACTAGGGATGGGTCCAAGTATAAGACTAAGTATATAAAAATATCCTATAATCATGATGATGTATAAAATGAGTTGTTTTCTATAAATTACATCTATTTATGAATATTAAAGGTGGATGTGATTTTGGAACAAATTTACCTTTGGATAATAACTATATAAAAGGGGCATAGATCTTGAAGTGATTGTTACTTGGTATATAACAATAGGACTTACTACAAAATTGGTTTGAAACACCCATAGGATAGGGTTTATAAATTCACAAACTCTTTATGAATGATTATGAAGGTCCTAAATGAATTGTTTGGTTAGAAAACGTAATAGGAAGCATTACCATGGATAATTTAGATTGAAACCTAGAGTCTGATAAGTTAGGACATACTTATCATTTATATGTTATTCCTTCCAGGTTTATAATTTTATATTTGATATATCAATGAATTCTCATCATGTTTATTTAAATATTTTTTTAATAGTGGGAAATAGTAAAAATAATGTAGACAACCAATGTGATGTGAAATGTAATGATTTCCCTAATGAGATGCCCAACCTAATGGGAATGGAAGTTAGATATATTATGATCCTTACAAATGATCTATCTCTAATTATGATCAACAACTAGAATATAGTTGAATTTAAAGAGACATAAAAGAATATAAAAATGGAGTTTAATTGATGTTATATTGTTAAATATGAAAAAAAGAAAATCTGGCCTCCCACTTGTCAATAATGTGGGATGAATCACTTAGAAGAATATCTCAAATGAACTGGAATATGTTTTCTGTGTTGAAATAAAGGTAATAGAGCCATGAATTTCTAAGTAATTCGATGAATTATTTATGGGGAGCTTGAGAATTGTCTAATTAAATTACCTAAACCAAGGTTTTTCCCCTAGAACAATGAAGAAACTATATTATACCAATCATTTTGGTGAATTATTTAAGTATGGGTATCCTAAAATAATTACGTAAAAGTATTTTATCAATGGTATTTTGGTTACAATAAAAATGAAACTTCTAAGGATCATTCCATAGTAATTTTTATTTAAGGATTTTTAAGAATATATTGAATGATACTAATGACCTTGAAAGGAGATTTAATGGTATGGTGATATTATATGAAAAATTAAATAATTGAGGAAAATAAAAGATTTGATATGTGTTTAATATTGATGTAATTATATTCAATTAAAATTAGTTGATTTTGTAGAAAATAATAAGCTGTATATAAATCCTCAGTTGTTAAAAAGTTATTTGATTAATGTTATTTTGATAATTTTCATCATATTTTGGGATATTTTTTATTGGTTTGAGATGTATATAACCATTATGTTAAATGTAATTTATTATTGAGGAAGAATGCTATCATTTTTTTAGAGATGTAAGTTGAAAGATCATGATATAACCTTTGAGGTTAAAACCTTCATTCATGTTGATGTTATCAAGGTTATTTTGGATATAGGGTTTTTTATTTAAGAAATGATATATGTTAAATATTTGGTTTCATTATTGAACGTTTGAGATTAATATATTCATTTTCATATTTATTGTTATCTTACATTGTGCTAACTATTTTCATTTTAATAACGATAAGAGGAATTCATTTTTATTCTTTTATGGACATTATGATCTTTTAAAATTTAATGATAGTGATTCAGGCATAAAAATTCATATTAGATATTCATTCCTTAGAGTAAGAGTTAAAGTGGAAAGTTATTTAAGCACTACCAAAGGGTGAAACTTTTTTTATTAAATAAAAAACCAGATAAGTATATTTTCTAGTGTTATCTATCTTAATAGTAACATAATCCTTCAAATTTAGGGAATGTATCTTGAAACAAAAATTTTATCCTGTTACCTTAATATCTAATGAATAAATGGTATTTTAATTCATCATATATTTATGGTTTTGTGGTTGTTTAATTTCTCATGATCATTAAATCTGTTATGATCAATGATCTATACCACTCTCCAAAATTATTTATTATTTTCTTCAATGTAAATTACTTTAATTTAAACCAATTTTATCATATGTGAAAAATTATTTATGCGATGAACTTTGTATTTCACTTTACATCATTTTAAAATAAAGTTTTATTAACCCTTTTTATGATGTGGGCTTCTTCATAAGGAAATTTTCAAATGACACACCCTTGATTATTGAGGAGAAATTAAAATTTCAATGACACAATTTATTTACGGGGGATATGGGGATGTAACACCCCATGATTTTAAAAGTACACTATGTTCTATAGAGTATTCAACATATAATATTGAGTTTAAACAAACTGTGACATATAATTTTAAATATTATTATTTAAATATGATCATTTTAACATAGATGTTAAATCGAAGGTATGAATAGTATTTAAAACTTTATAAAATTTATATAAAGGTACTAAAAAATATAAACTTATTTATAAATTATTATTAACCAATCACTAAATTTTAAGAAAATTCATTTTATTCATCTAAAATACAATATCTTAAAAAAATGATTCCTATGAACCCATAATATAATTATTTTATTCTAACTTTAAAAATAAATTTGATAAAATATAATTAATTCTTAAAATTATAATATCAAAATTTAATTAGGGTGAAAACTTTCAATTTTCGAGAGATTATTTATTTATCATTGAATAGTAAAAAATAATGATTTTTGTTAAGCTGCCAGTTCTTTTAAAAAATTTAGCAATGTAAAAGTAGAATTATTATTTAAATTTTATTTTAAATAAACATAAGTATTATTTAGTTTTATTTAAAATAATAAAATATTTTTTAATCATATTTATATTTTATTTTAGTATATGTTTATTCTTAGGATTAAAAACAGTTTTTTTTCTTTTGAAAACATTTTTAAAGCTCATAATGTCTATCCACTTTAACTAATTTAAATAACTCGTAACGAGGAATGATTTAAATTATATGTATATATTATATAAATATATTATTAATATACATTAATTTATTTATTATTACTTTTCATATATTTTTTATAAGACGATCTTATGTTTAAAAAATGCATTCCTGGAAAAACCGTTTTTTCAACACGTCTGCAGGTTTAATTTTAAATTAAATAATTCTAATTGTATGAGTTGTATTTAGAAAAATCGATTAAATATTTTAAATCAGAATAATTTATATTATCTAATAAGGTAAACATAATTTTTTTTCGTAATTAATAGCGAAAACAATGAAAATTATTTACCACAATTATGGTAAAAACTGGTTTACTAAGGGGTTAAACTAAAAAGATAAGGGTTAAAAATGACCCAAAACATGTCTAATTTCTATTTTATTGTAATATTTATAACTTATATCTTATAATGATAAAATATTTTCCATTTTGGAGTGTTTTTTAATTTGAAAAACATGGGTGTAATTCTTTCTTTTCAAATATTCCAAGTGTGCCCTTCCCCCCAGTAATAAAAGACCCCCACTCTCTCCTCCTTTACACACATCTAAAACCCATTGGATTATCCAATAACTCCCCAAATAAATTCCTTAATTAACTTCCCTCATCTTAGTATCTATATTTTTATCATAAATCCAATATATAAATGCTTTAGTTTTAATCTTAAATAGGTGTCTTGAAGAAGTGGAAACATCCTTAACCGAGCATTTTATTTTATTTCTTCTTATACCTCCATAAAATAATATTAAATTTACTTGATATAATAAAATAATTATCTAACATATTTATATTTTTTTATGTTAATTTCATTTCCTACAACCATATCCCCTCTAAAAAATGGGAAACAAAACAGTTGATCATGTGTATGGTGGACTTCCACCTCACAAACCAACATAATTTGTTTTCCTTCACTGCTTCTAAAAGTTGGATATAATGATGTATTTAATGTTTTTATATGATAATTATTATATAATTATACTTTTTATTATAATATCACATACTATTTTTTTATTTTCCATACCGTATGGAATACGATAATGTTGTTCATGTGTAAAACGAACTACTACCTCATGATGCGATGTGATTAATTTTTCACATACTATTTACATGGAAGATAAAAAGGAGTAATTTTATATTGATATATGATATTAATAAAATATTAATAATTCTAGAAAAAAATTATACAATTTCTTACCTTACCATCCATTGAATAAATATTAACATCATTCGTGTGTACGATGAACTACGACCTCACAAGGAAACATGACTCATTTTTATTACTATATAACATGGATGGTATGCGTAAGGGTATCTAAATAAATAATATTATATTTATGATATAATTATTATCTTATAAATATAAAATAACACTTACATTCTTTCCATCATTATCATCAAAAAATGGAAACATTACTCATGTGTATGTACGACCTACCGTCTCCATGATTGTAACATAATTTATTTTTCATAACCATATTTCATAGTTTGTTTAAAAAGTAAAAAATATTTATAAAAATTAACATAATTTCATTATTACCATTCTTTATATGATTAAATAATAATATATTTTACCTTAGTCAATTTACTAATGTGATTTTGGATATATTAGAAGTTTATTGTTAAAATGTTTAATGTGAAATTAATTGGTTAAATAATTGAGCATGACATGATAAAAAAATGAAAAATAAACTTGAAAAAATTTTCTTAAGAAATTATATAATTAAATTAAGTTTATTATTGAATAATATAAAGAAAAATGCGATGAATCAGGTTTGAGGTAAAAGATTTTTCTAACCGACCATCTTCTTCATGTTATGAATATTCTCTCTCTAAATAACATTATTTCTTTTAAAGGTTATGTAATGCTTCTAAATTATTTATATATTTCTTTCACATGTATATATAAATTATTATCGCTTCCATTGATGGGGTAATATATGTCATAAGACCATTTCTCATGAAACCTACTTTAAGGAATCTATTTTTATTATGTTATGAGATAATATTATGCAACCTATTTCTTTCCATGGGTAATTTTTATGTTTATGACTTATGATGGATATAATTATATAGAAAGAATATTATTTTAAATTAAATTATTGTGATAGGTGGGACTAGAATTATATATCCCTCTAATGCATTGAGTAATGTTTTAGCCTCATGATATGTCATGTAGTTTATTAGAGAGTGAATTTTATCTATTATAAGACTCCTTCTACCTTGTGATGTTTTCTCGGATGTTATAATTGACTTATTTTTATGTCATATTTTATGTTGTTTCAAATTTCACATGTTCCCATGATTATATAAAACTATGATATTTATTTTATGACCCCATTTGATTACTCCTATACCTTCTATTTTAGGATATCATGTTATATCTTTGACTGACATGTTATGTTTCCTTATCATGATCATTATAATATGGAGTTTTTTATATCACCCCATTATTTATGTATTCCCTAATTTATCCCAAGAAGTTTTAGGTTCTCAAATGTATTTTAGGATCTAATTTTGGATAATTAAATAAATATTCCATGTTTTAAGTTCCTTTTGATATAATACAAACCTAGTTTTCCAAATACACTAGGCCTCATGATCTTTGGGATTATACTTGTTGGATATTTATGTTTAAAAATAATTTAACAATATGTATAAAAAGATTGGGTTTATATAACCTTTAATGAAATTTTATGTTTAATTTTTTAACATTTTCTAATTTTATATTTCTCGAAATGATGTATTATTGTTGATAGTATTATATTTCCTTGTTTACTGTTAGTGAGTTCTTAAAATCCCACATCTTTCATAGATTTGGAACTCCCTGTCCCTTGATCAGTGACTTAAGAACTTGTTTTTATAATAGAACCATAGAATCTATTTTAAAAAATAATGGGTTTGTACATAAAAAATGATCTGAATATCTCCCCCAAAAAAATTTCATGGAAAAACTTTCTAATTGAGAAGTGAAAAGAGTGTTTGAGAGAATTTTGAATCCCACCAAAAAAGACTGGCCTAAGAGACTTGGTGAAACACTTTGGTCTTATCAAACTATATATAAAACACCCATTGGGATGTCTCCTTTTAGGATAGTTTTTTGGTAAAGCATGTAATTTTCTTAATGAAATCCAACATAAGTCTATTTGGGTTGTGAAAACTTGTAATTTTGATTGTAAAAAATCAGGTGAAGAAAGATTTTTGTAGTTTATTGAATTGGAGATCTTCAAATGGATTCATATGAGAATTATAATCTTTACTAAGAAAAGGCTAAGGTAATCCATGACAAACACATCCTGAGAAAGATATTCCATGATGGTGAAAAGGGATTACTCTTTAAATCCTGATTTTAGCTTCAACTAGGTAATCTTAATTATCATTGGGAAGATCTTTTTATTATTACAAATGTTTACCCATTTGGTGTAGTGAAATTCCAAGACCCCTCTTAAAAAAAGACATTCATAGTTAATGGACATCGGTTAAACCATCACCATAAGAGAACACACAATCTTGTAACAACATCGACTTCCATTATATCCACAATATCTATAGTAAACCCACCACTATATGGAGATGGCGACCCACCAAATCCAAACCAGGGGGCACCTCTTTACCTTTAACTATATCTCTTTCTGTATCTCTTCCTCCCTCTCTCCCTCTATCTTTTTCTCCCTCTCTCTTTCATTTTTTACCTATTACTTCATCAAAACCTTTCTTTTTCTCTTTCCCTTTTGTGTGGTTGTGTGTTTTAAAAACACTACAAAAAATAAAAAATCACTAAAAAAATGAAATAAAGCAAAAAGAATCATACTTACTCACTATCCACTTTTGAAAATTTGTTCAACCATTTTGGGGAGTCAAAAAGACCTGTTTTTATCTCAAAAATTCTGTATTTTCATCATGACTTTGGATAAAGAATCTTGTGTCAAAACCAGCAGATTTTGAATGCTTAATTTTTGATTTGGAAAATGATTTTCCCCAACTACGAGAAACAATATTAGATTTCATGTCAAGGTAACCTATGGCCATCTTTTAAAAATGTGTTTTTCCTACCCCCCATAGTGATTCTTGGGTTTTTGGACCTTTGAGATTAATTTTCTACTTTTGTGAGCATTAATATGATAGAGGCATTTTCTAAACCTCATGAGAATCACAATAGCCAAATAGCCTCTCATTACCCTTACATTAATCCTTCTTTTAAAATCCCATTAGATCCTATGAAAACATTTTCTTTGTTATCCACATTACAATCCCAATACCTTTTCCCACCCTGTAACACCCCATGCTTCCTTGGTATGTATCCTTTCGAATAATGCAATGGCGTGCATTGTACGCAACTTCGAGATTTTAACACACCATAACCAATAAAACTAGCCGTTATGAATAGTAATACCTACTTTTTAAAATTTTATAAATTATATCTCTCAAAATGGACTTCATTTTTGGATTCTTAATATCGAAATTAGCCTAGGGTGAAATTTTGGTACTTTTCGGATAACTTTCATATTTTGATGAATAGTGAAAATTACTAAATTTTAATTAAAAACAAATTTTATAATCAAAATAATTAATAGTGATAAATTATGAATTTGAGTGGTTTTAAAGTATATTTAGAATATATTTTTACTATATAATACAATGTGGGTCATTGAACAAAATTTCACATTTAAACCAGACATAAACAAGTGACAATCTTTTGATAGTTATTATCTCTAAAAAACACGCTTTTTGTTTTAACAACGGGAATTAATTTTAAATTAATTTCTGCCACTTCTGTGTTTTGAATTTGGAAAAATTGATTCTATATTTGGAATCAGGATGTTAAAATTGTGTAAATAGGTAACTTTTATTTTTTAACATTTTGGATAATTACTCCGGTAAATATTTTATTTACCATGGTTAAAGGGTAAATCCGGTAAACAAGGGTTAAAAAATAATATTATAATAATAATAAATTACCCTAAAACGTGTCTTAACCCTATTGGTTGATACATGGTCGACCATGGTAATATTTGGGTCTATTTTGGGACCCCATGGATCCACTTGTAAGTGATAATGACACTTTATTTTAATTAAGTTAAAATAAATACAAAAAAATGACACAAGCATATATCTTTTAACAAAACAATTGTTACAGAGGGTTATATATGTTGTATTTTAGATTATAAATATTAATTAGAAAGATAAAAAGATTTTATACATTATGATATTTTATTTATAATTTTCAGACATTAAATAATTTAATTTATTTATGACACAATGATGATGAATTAATTACTTTAATAGTGAAAAATTACAATAATTGATATTATAAATACCCAAATAAATATAATATGAAACTTTTAAGGAATTAAAATAATTTTCTAGGATAATATGACATATTAGGATTGATTTAATTGACTTTTTTCGAAGTATTCAATCTGTTATGAGTTTCACAAAAATCAACTATTGAATAGTGTCAAAATTGACATAAAAGAGTTCTTAAAACAAATATTATATTATTAATTGATATTAAATTCCTAAAAATATAAGGATCAGCCAAGAGACTTATATCATGATAGGTTAATCATTAATGGACCACTTGGGGGTCTCTTGGATGTATATAGTAATTTTATTAACCATATAATATAAAAATACAAAGAGACATTGTAAAAGTGAAACTAATTAACTAAGAGTTAATACTTAAAGATAAGGTTAATATAATGACCCAAACCTGTCTAAATTCTATTGGTTGAGTTGTTTTCGACCCATCCCCACCTTAAAATTTAAATAATAAACTTTTGAGCAATTATAAACCGAATATAAATTTATTATAAATTAATATTTCTAGCTTTTCCAAAGGTGCCCCTCACCCCTCTTATAAAAGGGCACTCCTACTTCTCATTTCTTCACACCTTCAAAGCCCTTTGGTTCGGCCAAACCCTGCCCAAATACTATCTCAACTTCCCTCACTACAACCTAAAGGCCTTATTTTGATCAGAAAGGCAACCTATGGAGCCCTTTTGATCAAATCAAAAGGAAGAACCCGAAGAAGAGGTAATGTTTTCACCACCCCTTTTCAAGTTCCTTTCTTCTTCCACTTCCTCTTTCTTTGTTATTACCATTATAAAATAATAACTCCAGTATCATATATATACTGTGATGTTATTATAAATATGGTACAACCATATTCATTATTCTATCCATCCTTTGAATAACATGTCACCATACGTGGGTACGTACGGCTTACCGTCTCCACGTCGTGGTGTAATTGTTATTCAATATATTATTATTTGGATGGGTATAATAATGATGTGTAACTCATGTAAATAATAAATATAACATGATAATTATTTTGTATATATTATATAACATCCAATTATATATTATTTTAATATCAAAAGAATGATATTGTCGCTCGTGCGTATGTACGGACTACCGTCTCCACGAACGCGATGAGATTCATTCTCCATCATATCCATTCAAGTATAATTATAATTTTATGATTTAAAAATAGTATCTAAGGACTTTATATCATTCTGGATATTAATAATATACATCGCATTAATAAATATGGCTCACATAACAAAGAATATAAAGTAAAATGAACCCGTTAACACCCAAAATGACGATAATTCTAAGATATTATTAACAAATCAATGTTAAAAGATCATATATGATATCATATTAAAGTATATTATTCTTGTATAATTCAATAACAATTATTTCACCATTATACAGGAGGTAAACCTACCGTCGACCAAGGAAAAAGTACAAAGTAAGGGATTTTCTTATCTCACTTTCAATTCCGTGAGATTTCCATTGTTCGCTACTAAATTATTGAAAGTGGTGTATTGTGTACTGCCATTTGATATATATTATCATGATTCATTTTATATTCATTTTATTCTGGAAATCATTTGGTGGTTATTAACTTTTGTCCATACGACTCAGTTGATTAACGTGGTAAGGGTTTTCTTATCTCACTTTTAATTCCGTGAGAATTCCATTGATCACCACTTAATTATTGCATGTGGTGTATGTGTACTACCCACGATCATATTCATTGTGTAATATAATTTAATTTATGGGTATTTAAATCATCATGGTATGATACTTGTTTCATGGGTGTATGTTTCGTAAGTTACCTAATCGATAAGGGAATTTGAGATTTCAATTTCCACTCATTTGGCTTTACGCATATTTCATTGATTATATTACCCCAAGATTATGTGTGGAATCACTATTAATTTGATTATGTCATAATTTCCACTCCCATTCCTATGGATATACTTTTGATACACATAATCACTCCATTTATAATTCTCAAGTCATTGATATTAATTTGATAAGAGTAATTTTAACTCATTCACCATTTGTTGAGTTAAACATCCAATTCGTTGGTGTTGTTTTTACAAGAATATGTGTGAATATCCTTTGATTGTTTTACACTAAATATCCAATCATATTTAGTGTATTTATATTTGTCACACATAATTATTTCGTTGATTTATCCTTAACCTAAGGATACGGCCTTTATGAGAGATTTTATCTCAACTTACATTATATTGAGACTTCTTTGTTGATATACACCAAATCACTTTTATGTGGTGTATATAATGTACTTTGACATAGTATATTATGAATCCCTTTATTCTCATGATATTACAATGTTTTGATTACCTCCATTATTTGTATTCATGTGTCTTTCTTTTGGTTAGAAACTCTAACTAAAATACCATTTTTAAATGTTTTAAAGACTTATTCATCTAAATCATTCTCCTTAATGTCCATGTTTTAAAAATGGTTTTAAGGATTTATTTATATGGAAATTAAAGTTTAGAAATTAAAACTCCTTTTAAAAAGTTTCAAAGTGGTATGGGACACTTTGACTCAAAAATCTATTTTTAAATAGCTTCTCGACAAACAGTGTGACTTTTAAATGATTTCAAGAAAAAGGGAGATATTTCTCTCAAATAGTTTTGATGATTATTTTAATCTATGTCAACATCCTTCATTATTATTGATTTAGGTTAATGTGATACAATACAATCTTCCATATTGTATCGAATGAGTTATGTTTGACTGTGGATGTGCTATTTTTATACCATTCATGGTTTGTGGTTAAAGTATTGACATTTCATAAGTTATTTGTAATCTGAATGTTTATGTTATATTTCAACCTTTCATTCAAATGAATGTGTTAGACAAGTATGTTCCGGGTTGTGGACCAGTAAAAGTAAGCCCTCCGGTTTGGTCTCCGGTTATTAGAGGAACTCCGGTTTGGTCTCCGGTTATTAGAGGAACTCCGGGTTGGTGTCCGGTTATTAGAGGCACTCCGGGTTGGTGTCCAGTTATTAGAGGCACTCCGGGTTGGGTTCCAGTTACAGTTAGCCCCTAGGTATTGGGACGAGGCGTTGACAAAGAAATTAAAGTTCAGCATTATGCATTCCATCATTATGAAAGTGGTTATTGATAATGCATGGGATTGTTCGACTAGTAGAATATCCATGTGAGTAAGTAAATGGCATTATTTTATTTTATCTTTTCCATTTTATGCTGAAGTTCAAGTTTAAAAGTCTTTTGTTTTAGTTATAAACTGCCTTAAGTGTGTATGCTTATTTATGAAAGCTTCTTCTATAATGTTATCCTTACTAAGCATCTGAGCTCACCCCTTTCAATGTTTTATTTTTCCAGGATTATGAAGAAGTAATTTATGAATGACCTACAGGGATAGTATGAGGGGATATGAAGACAAGATGTTTTTTTTATGGTGTAATGTAAAAATTTATGGATGTATCTAGTTATTCCAAGGCTACTAAACTAATCGGTATTTCGAGACTTGATCTTTATCGTGATCATGCCAATGTTATGTAATAATGCACCGACTCTAGGTAACTAGGGTCGGGGCGTTACAGTTGGTATCAGAGGAAGTTTAATACAAACCTTGGAAGCTAGATTTAGATAAACTCTGATTAGAGCACGTAGACCGAAGATGAACTTTGAGGATTAGTATAAAAGAACTTCCTAGAATTTTGGTATTGTAGAGATTTTGTGAGTTTTCCGAGCAATACATCTCTGTCTGGATATGAGCAGGTAGAGGCGGCTCTGGCACAGATGTACCTAGGGGTAAAACCCGAAAACACCGCTTTGAGATAGACTCGAATGGGAACTGGTGCACGACAACGGGCCTTGCTGCACTCTTGGTTACGACACTCCCGGGGGATATGCTTAGGATAATTTACATTTTCTTTACAAACCGATTTAAGTAATATATATATAAGATGAGAGTAAATGACCTTGGTTAATCCTAATATGTTTTAAATTGAGAATATGGTGACATTTTAATCCCTAAATGATTTTACGACTACTGTTACTCACACAATGCTTTCTGTTTTTAGTCAATGGCTGGATTCTAAGGAAGTCATAGTGACTTTGAGAATGATGTACAAGGTGGGAATGATGGTGGCAATGAGAAACAAAATGGAATTTTTATAGGTGTAAAAGATATCGTCTTTATGCCAAATCAGTTTTCCAAAAATATGATCAACAACATATATATTAACCAAATCCCTGACTCAACAAGGAAGAGAAAGGTGATAAATGATAAGAGCTCCAGCAATGGAGACCATGGAGAAAAGAACCCTCAATTTTCATCATGCAGGAAATGTGGAAAGAGACACCCAGGAAAGTGTCTCAATGGGACAACGAAATGTTTTACGTGCGGGAAGGAAGGACATAAAGTGAATAATTGCCAAAGAAAAATGAAGAGTACTATGGAAGAAGATAAAAATGGTCCCAAGAGTCCATTTACAGTCATTTTCCGTAAATGTAGGGGACCTGGCCATTACCCGAGTGAATGTCCTATTCTATAGGATATTTTCTTGGTCAAAGAAGAAGCTGTGTGGAAATAAATGGTTGGAGAAAAATTTAAAAAGTATTAGCACTCCTTGTTGATGGGTTTACTTTGGAATAATTTTCTCTTGTATTTGTAACCCCGCAGTTTCCCTTGTGAGAATGATATTTGAGGAAGAATTGTCTCTTCTCTTGTGGATATAGGTATAAATAACCATTTGGTTTTATATGATCATTGGGGTTTGAGAAAATTATAAGTTATTATAATTTGGGATGAAAATTCAAGGTATGATATAACATTTGTGGTTAAATTATGTTATTTTGAGGAATTTATCTCATTTTGGTAATATTATAAAATATATTTTTTGAAAAAGGACAACACGTAGACCATGTGACAACCCGTCGCGTCGGACAAAGCTGTGGGAATCGAACCCACAACCAAAGTGAGATTGGGATTTATCGCCTACCACTGGACTATGTGAAGTCCCTGGTTAGTGCGACTATTTTTTTTGTTAAATGATTTTATTGATCAATAATAATATGATTTGGGTTCTTATGTCTTATCAAATGAATACCCCTGGTATAGGAAAACGATTTGGTGATTAAGTGATAAATCTTATTTTGGAAGATGTTCGCTTTGTTGGGAACACTACATGCCCAAGGAAAATAGAATACAATGGGGTTTCATTTGTAGAGTAATGGTGGATTTTTATCTACGTTTTTATTGTGGATTTATAGTGATTTGGGTTATTTATGGAAATGATTAACCTATAACAGAGAATATGTGATGATGTTAATTACTTTTAAGTATGTGAATTTAAGAGTATTTGATGTCATTTGGAGATACAATTTAACATGGGAGACTACATAATCAAATTATTCTATGTTGTGGGTTTCAATATTAGTTTGGATTATATTGAAGGATTTTAAGGACAATTTATTATTGAATGGTATTTATTTTACTTTGAGGTATTGTTGGTTCAAATTTAGAAATTAAGATTAGTGCATATTTATCTCGAGGAATATCCTTTTGGGGGATCATTATATCATTCACTAACCATTTTGGTTTTGATTAATCTTCAAAGACAATGTAAATATATAGTTTATCCTGCATGGATCATGTGATTCTATAGAAGTTTATTCTAGCTCTTCTAGTGTGACCAAGTCTTCTTGAATACTCATCATTTAAAAAAAATTGAGTTAGTGGTGGAAATTTATTAAAGAATGAAACTCTACTTAAAATGTAAGTATATCTCATAATTTTCTTAGTCAATATCATAAATGAATTCCTCGTCCTTATGTAATGTAACTTAAAAAAATGTTGTCTGTTTACTTTCCTACTAGGAGACTAATGGTCGTTTGTCCCAACACAAGTTTGTGGTTGTCTTATTGTTAACTTTCTCCTGATCATGATTTCTATCCCTCTCCATAAGAACTTGACACTTAGTTTATCATCCATATCCATGTTTTCCTACATGGAATCCTAGTATGGGTTATCTTGGATGACCCTTATACCTCCCTTTCTTTCTTTTAAAGTGATAGTTTTATTGACTCTTTTTCCGATGTGGGACTTTCCATACTATTCCCAAGCAAAATTTTAAAAAATTGCGAGGACGCAATTTATTGAAGTAGTGGAGAATGTAACACCCCAAGCTTCCTTGGTATGTATCCTTTCGAATAATGCAATGGCGTGCATTGTACGCAACTTCGAGATTTTAACACACCATAACCAATCAAACTAGCCGTTATGAATAGTAATACCTACTTTTTAAAATTTTATAAATTCTATCTCTCAAAATGGACTTCATTTTTGGATTCGTAATATCGAAATTATCCTAGGGTGAAATTTTGGTACTTTTCGGATAACTTTCATATTTTGATGAATAGTGAAAATTACTAAATTTTAATTAAAAACAAATTTTTTAATCAAAATAATTAATAGTGATAAATTATGAATTTGAGTGTTTTTAAAGTATATTTAGAATATATTTTTACCATATAATACAATGTGGGTCATTGAAAAAAATTTCACATTTAAACCAGACATAAACAAGTGGCAATCTTTTGATAGTTATTATCTCTAAAAAACACACTTTTTGTTTTAACAACGGGAATTAATTTTAAATTAATTTCTGCCACTTCTGTGTTTTGAATTCAGAAAAATGGATTCCGTATTTGGAATCAGGATGTTCAAATTGTGTAAATAGGTAACTTTTATTTTTAAACATTTTGGATAATTACTCCGGTAAATATTTTATTTACCATGGTTAAAGGGTAAATCCGGTAAACAAGGGTTAAAAAATAATATTATAATAATACTAAATTACCCTAAAACGTGTCTTAACCCTATTGGTTCATAAATGGTCGACCATGGGCATCTTTGGGTTGATTTTGGGACCCCATTGATCTACTTGTAAGTGATAATGACACTTTATTTTAATTAAGTTAAAATAAATACAAAAATGACACAAGCATATATCTTTTAACAATAAAATTGTTACAGAGGGTTATATATGTTTTATTTTAGATTATAAATATTCATTAGAAAGATAAAAAGATTTCGTACATAATTTTATTTAATTTATAATTTTTAGACATTAAATAAATTAATTTATTTATGACACAATGATGATAAATTAATTACTTTAATAGTGAAAAATTACAATAATTGATATTATAAATACCCAAATAAATATAATATGAAACTTTTAAGGAATTAAAATAATTTTATAGGCTAATATGACATATTAGGATTGATTTAATTGACTTTTTTTGATGTAATAAATCTTTTATGAGTTTCACAAAAATCAACTATTGAATAGTGTCAAAATTGACATAAAAGAGTTCTTAAAACAAATATTATATTATTAATTGATATTAAATTCCTAAAAATCTAAGGTTCGGCCAAGAGACTTATATCATGATAGGTTCATCATTAATGGACCACTTGGGGGTCTCTTGGATGTATATAGTAAGTTTATTAACCATATAATATAAAAATACAAAGAGACATTGTAAAAGTGAAACTAATTAACTAAGAGTTAATACTGTAAGATAAAGTTAATATAATGACCCAAACCTGTATAAATTCTATTGGTTGAGTTTTTTTCGACCCATAACCACCTTAAAATTTAAATAATAAACTTTGGAGCCATTATAAACCTAATATGAATTTATTATAAATTAATATTTCTAGCTTTCCCAAAGGTGCCCCTCACCCCTCTTATAAAAGGGCACTCCTCCTTATCATTTCTTCACACCTTCAAAGCCCTTTGGTTCGGACAAAACCTGCCCAAATACTATCTAAACTTCCCTCAATACAACCTAAAGTCCTTATTTTGATCATAAAGCCAACCTATGGAGCCCTTTTGATCAAATCAAAAGGAAGAACCCGAAGAAGAGGTAATGTTTTCACCACCCGTTTTCAAGTTCCTTTCTTCTTCCACTTCCTCTTTCTTTGTTATTACCATTATAAAATAATAACTCCAGTATCATATATACACTGTGATGTTATTATAAATATGGTACAACCATATTCATTATTCTATCCATCCTTTGAATAACATGTCACCATACGTGCGTACGTACGGCTTACCGTCTCCACGTCGTGGTGTAATTGTTATTCAATATATTATTATTTGGATGGGTATAATAATGATGTGTAACTCATTTAAATAATAAATATAACATGATAATGATTTTGTATATATGATATAACATCCAATTATATATTATTTTAATATCAAAAGAATGATATTGTCGCTCGTGCGTATGTACGGACTACCGTCTCCACGAACGCGATGAGATTCATTCTCCATCATATCCATTCAAGTATAATTATAATTTTATGATTTAAAAATAGTATCTAAGGACTTTATATCATTCTGGATATTAATAATATACATCTCATTAATAAATATGGCTCACATAACAAATAATATAAAGTAAAATGAACCCGTTAACACCCGAAATGACGATAATTCTAAGATATTATTAACAAATCAATGTTAAAAGATCATATATGATATCATATTAAAGTAAATGATTCTTGTATAATTCAATAACAATTATTTCACCATTATACAGGAGGTAAACCTACCGTCGACCAAGGAAAAAGTACAAAGTAAGGGATTTTCTTATCTCACTTTCAATTCCGTGAGATTTCCATTGTTCGCCACTAAATTATTGAAAGTGGTGTATCGTGTACTGCCATTTGATATATATTATCATGATTCTCTTTATATTCATTTTATTCTGGAAATAATTTGGTGGTTATTAACTTTTGTCCATACGACTCAGTTGATTAACGTGGTAAGGGTTTTCTTATCTCACTTTTAATTCTGTGAGAATTCCATTGATCACCACTTAATTATTGCATGTGGTGTATGTGTACTACCCATGATCATATTCATTGTGTAATATACTTTAATTTATGGGTATTTACATCATCATGGTATGATAATTCTTTCATGGGTGTATGTTTCATAAGTTACCTAATCGATAAGGGAATTTGAGATTTCAATTTCCACTCATTTGGCTTTACGCATATTTCATTGATTATATTACCCCAAGATTATGTGTGGAATCACTATTCATTTGATTATGTAATAATTTCCACTCCCATTCCTATAGATATACTTTTGATACACATAATCACTCCATTGATAATTCTCAAGTCATTGATATGAATTTGATAAGATTAATTTTTACTCATTCACCATTTGTTGAGTTAAACATCCAATTCGTTGGTGTTGTTTTTACAAGAATATGTGTGAATATCATTTGATTGTTTTACAATAAATATCCAATCATATTTAGTGTATTTATATTTGTCACACATAATTATGTCGTAGATTTATCCTTAACCTAAGGATATGGCCTTTATGAGAGATTTCATCTCAACTTACATTCTATTGAGACTTCTTTGTTGATATACACCAAATCACTTTTATGTGGTGTATATAATGTACTTTGACATAGTATATCATGAATCCCTTTATTCTCATGATATTACAAAGTATTGAGTACCTCCATTATTTTTATTCAAGTGTCTTTCTTTTGGTTAGAAACTCTAACTAAAATACCATTTTTAAATGTTTTAAAGACTTATTCATCTAAATCATTCTCATTAATGTCCATGTTTTAAAAATGGTTTTAAGGATTTATTTTTATGGAAATTAAATTTTAGAAATTAAAACTCCTTTTAAAAAGTTTCAAAGTGGTATGGGACACTTTGATTCAAAAATCTATTTTTAAATGGATTCTCGACAAATAGTGTGACTTTTAAATGATTTCAAGAAAAAGGGAGATATTTATCTCAAATAGTTTTGATGATTATTTTAATCTATGTAAACATCCTTCATTATTATTGATTGAGGTTAATGTGATACAATACAATCTTCCATATTGTATCGAATGAGTTATGTTTGACTGTGGATGTGCTATTTTTATACCATTCATGGTTTGTGGTTAAAGTATTGACATTTCATAAGTTATTTGTAATCTGAATGTTTATGTTATATTTCAACCTTTCATTCAAATGAATGTGTTAGTCAAGTATGTTCCGGGTTGGGGACCGGTAAAAGTAAGCCCTCCGGTTTGGTCTCTGGTTATTTGAGGAACTCCGGTTTGGTCTCCGGTTATTAGAGGAACTCCGGGTTGGTGTCCGGTTATTAGAGGAACTCCGGGTTGGTGTCCGGTTATTAGAGGCACTCCGGGTTGGGTTCTGGTTGCAGCTAGCCCCTAGGTATTGGGACGAGGCCTTGACAAAGAAATTAAAGTTCAGCATTATGCATTCCATCATTATGAAAGTGGTTATTGATAATGCATGGGATTGTTCGACTAGTAGAATATCCATGTGAGTAAGTAAATGGAATTATTTTATTTTATCTTTTCCATTTTATGATGAAGTTCAAGTTTAAAAGGCTTTTGTTTTAGTTATAAACTGCCTTAAGTGTGTATGCTTATTTATGAAAGCTTCTTCTATAATGTTATCCTTACTGAGCATCTGAGATCACCCCTTTAAATGTTTTATTTTTTCCAGTATTATGAAGAAGTAATTTATGAATGACCTGCAGGGATAGTATGAGGGGATATGAAGACAAGATGTTTTTTTTATGATGTAATGTAAAAAATTATGGATGTATCTAGTTATTCAAAGGCTACTAAACTAATCGGTCTTTCGAGACTTGATCTTTCTCGTGATCATGCCAATGTTATGTAATAATTCACCGACTCTAGGTAACTAGGGTCGGGGCGTTACACACCCAATATATATATGGATTTACATTGCATATTTTCTTGAAATTTATATGTGGGGGGAATTGATTTAATTTTGGGTACAATTTCCTTAATTTTCAATGTTTTATCATATGCTTGAGGGAAAAAATCCATTTAAGTGTGTGGGAGAGGTTTTCATTCCGTGATTTTAGGGAATGTATATATGTTTATGACATTTTGTACAAATTTTATTAAAAAGCGTTAAAAAAATGAAAAAAATTTAAAAAATGAAATAAACGGGTTGTGTCTTAAGTGGACCAAAAATAAATCTTCCTTAACATTTGACCTAATTATAACTTTTACAATTAGTTTCATGAGGAGATCAAACATGGATTGGGAGATGAGTGTGAGATCTGTTTCAAGTTCAAATTTTGAAAAATGCAAAAAAAGAAAAAAAGAAAAAAAGAAGAACAATTATATCATTGGGAGATATTTTTTGTAATTATTTTGTCTTCTCATACCCATAAAATCTTCTTCCTCCTTTGTGTCTTTATTCAAACAATCATTCCATTTAAAATATGTGTTTCCATTTACTTCCATGTTTCATTTCAAAAAAAAATTATGCATTGTTTTACCCATGTTGGTGTTTTACCTCTATTTTCCACTCTTTTGAACATTAAATTCCTACCATCACATAGCCAAAAAGCCCTTAAAAATACCTCTGGATTTTGGTTCACTTTAGGATAGGTAATAGAAGTTTAAGGCTCTTTCAAAATCTAAGATTTTCATCTTTGGTTGTTTAATGAATGAACCTCCATAAATAAATTTTATCATCTTGGGAGGAGTAAGTTTATAGTGCCCAAATTTTACATTTATAAATTTGAGCATGAAAAATGATTTGTTTGAAAAATTTTTCTATAACAATTTGTAGTTGAGTTCAATATGGATGAGTGAAATTGTCTAAACCTCCCCTGATTACGGACAACAAAATTTTAATATTTGTTGGCAAGTGAGTCTAATTTTGTTATGTTTTTATAATTGTTTCACATGAGGACATGCACAAGACAAAGTATGGGGAGTTGATGTTAATCATTTATTCATAGCTTTTTATATACTCATTTTAGTAAATTTCTTGTAAAAGTGCATAATTTGTGTGATATGCCCATGTTTTAATACTAAATATAATTTTTGAGCATTATTTGAAGAAGTCCAATTGAGTTAGTTTACTATTTTAATTATAAATCTCACCATGATTATTTAAATTTGATGGATTTTATTTTTTTAGGATTCCTTATTTAATTCCAAACCTATAATTAGAAGGAATCATTGGACAATTCTGCCATTTTAAGGGCCATATTATCCACACAAGAAGGACCACCGAATCTGTGAATAAAATGGATCATCCATGAATATTAAATTAATGGGATCAATCAAAAAGTACAAAATATTCGTTTCCCCACCACAATTATAGGGAAAATACCATTCATATTTGATAAAAATTTCAAGGCCCAGCTCTACTAACAAGGGGCCCAACTGATGCATTTAAATACAACCCACCATTCTACCTGGGAAATTAAATTAGAACACAAAACATGACTTGTATACTGATATAGATATCCATTAAATATGATATTTTTCAGTGTGAAATATAAGATATAGGCGGATGACTTGTTTTAGGAAAGGTTTTGGATTTGATGGAATATTACTATTCAAAAACACATTCACATTTTTGACTTTAAAAAGTCTGGATTGAAATGAAAAAAATTAAAATTGTTTAATTAAACTGCCATAACATTGGCTCCTTAAGTCCAATGGCTGCAAAATATTCTGATTATATAGATAATATCTATATATATAACTTTTAATAAGATCATATCTCATGCTTTGGTTGTCTAATATATCAAATTTTCGATGTAAGTGGAGGGGAAGATTTGTAATGAAAACAGTCCACCTCCTTGGGCTATAAATACAACCACATATTCTCCTTAAAAGGGGTTGAAAATTAAGAATATTGGAGGATCAATTGGAATGAACAAGGATCTTCCAAAGTTCTGGGAGTACATGCAAAACTCAAGTTTTCACTTGATAGACCCTTTCTCCTCTCTTTCGTTTCATCTAATTTTGTGTTTTTCTTAATTTATAATCTTGCAAGTGTTTGTTTTTTAATTCTATTTTAATGAAAATTTATTCTTTATATTACCTTTTAAGAATCTATCATATGTTATTGAATATTAATACTCTTAAAATAATTTAAATCATATTGAATCTCCTTTCCTTCATTCTCTTTCTCATTCAATCTAAATTCCGTATTTAACATTTACTTCACCATTTTTGTGTGTATTCGGTGCACTAATCTTATTTTGTCCCTTTATTTTTCTTCTCTTTATAATTATTAATCACAAACAAAAAACTATATTATTAACCAAAACAATGGCTGAGTAAATCTACAATTTTAGTGAGTTATAATTTGGGGTTGTTAAGAAATTGAGAGCTTTTGCATAATGAATATTCTTTAAATTAATATTGTGTATGTTAAACTTAGAATTTCATGGATTATTGAAATACTTTGTTTAACGTGTGGCTTAAATGGATTATTGGAACCATAAATACACTACCATAAACAAGATATTATTAATATTATAACCCTAATTTAATTTAAGGCTTGGATTAATGCCTTAACACTTAAGAATTCTAATCAACATCATCTTGTAAAGTTGGTGTTAATTTAATACAATATAAATAATAGCTTAAGAATATTGCAAGCTTAAATCTCTAATGATAAAATTACCCTAATATTTATTAAATTGTTAAATCAATCAATCATTTCAACTAATATCTGCAAAAAAACTCCAATAAAAATACAATCAACTAACAACTATTAATTATTAAAAAGTATCATCACCGAAGATTCGACCCGAGTGATGCTATACACATTAGCAGAACACCAAAATCTTGAATGTCCAGTAGGAGAAAATCATCCACATTTAAAATGAATTCATTTTGGAATTGATGAATACCACTCATTTCCTTTGGGATAGAAGTAGTACGAGAATCTTGAAAGAATTTTTCTAAGAAAAGTTGCTTCATGTCATTCCATATGGTTAGGGAACCAGGAGGTAGTTAGTAAATCCAAGACTTAGTAGTGTCATCTAGGGGGAAATGGAATGATCAGAGTTTGATTTGTTCCTCAAGAACCACTTAAGGTGTCATGGTAGATCACACCACTCACAACTCTTTATGTTTAAGATGTGGGTCCTCATTGACTAGCCCGTAGAAATGAGGAAGAAGATGAATAAAACCCGATTTGAGTTTGAAGTCAACCTATATGTTTGGATATTGAATACCAAAGGGTTGGGAATTCATATCAGGGGTAGAAAGTTCTTTAAGGGATTGTTCCCTAGGATTATCCATATCTAATTCAATTATTTTTATAGGGACTAGTTCTTGAATGATTTTGTTATCTCTAATGTTCCTCATAAGTTGGCGAAGAGTTCTCTCAATTTCAGGATCAAAAAAATATGAGGGATTCTTTGGGAGGCTATGTTACACTCAGATATATTTTGAGAGAAAGTGGAAGATAGATTTTTTCTTTTTTTTCTTTTTTTGATTTTTATGGGAAGATGGGTTTTTATTTCTGTTTTTTTCCGATTTTTTTTAATTTTTTTAGAATAACCAAAAAATAATGTCTGCTTAATGCACAATCCACGAAAATGAGGGCATTTGAAGCACGACCGATTGTATCCTATCAACCGTTCAAGGTTTTGGTGCTCTATTAATGTGTATAATAGCACTCAGGTTGAGTTCATCATTAGAGATTTAATCTTGAGATATTCTTTATCTTTTGTTTATATTTCATTAAATTAACACAAACTTTACAAGATGAAATTGGTTAGAATTACCAAGTGTTAAGGATTTAATCAAAGACTTAAATTAACTTAGGGTTCTAATCATAATAATATATTGTTTATGGTAGTGTATTTATGGTTTGAATAATCCATGGAAACCACACTTTTAACCAAGCATGTCATTAATCCACAACATTCTAAGTTTAACATGCATAATGTTAATTTAAATAATATTCATCAAGAAAAAGATCTCAATCACTTAACATCCCCAAATTATAACACACCACAATGGTAGATTTTCTTAGCCATTTTTTCATTTAATAATCTAGATATAATGTTTATGACGATGAATTATAAAGAGAAGAAAATAAAGGGACAAGATAAGAGAAGTGCACCAAACACACACAAAAATGGTGAAGTTAATGTTTAATATATAATTTAGATTGAATGAGAAAGAAAATGAAGGGAAGGGGATTCAACATGATTTAAACTATTTTAAGAGTATTAATATTTAATAATAGATGGTGGATACTTAAAAGATAATATAAAGAAGAGACTTTCATTAAAATATAATTACAAAAACTAACACTTACTAGATTACAAATGAATAAAAAAACAAAAGTAAATGACATCAAAGAGAGGAGGAAGGGTATCTCAAGTGAAATATTGAGTTTGGAATGTCCTCCCAGGCCTTTTTCAAAGACTTGTTCATGCGAATTTATCCTCATATATTCTGAATTACTATCCCCTTGCAAGGAGAAGAAGGGGTTGTATTTATAGTCCAAAGAGGTGGACTATTTGAATTCCAAATATACCCCTCCAATTGAATCGATAATTTTATAAATTAGACAAAAAAATATAGATATGATCTTTTTATATGTTCTATATATGGATCTTTTATATCTAATCTAAAAATTTGGCAGCCATTGGACTTAAGGAGCGAATGTTATTTTGGTTTTTTTAAATAATTTTAATTTTTTCATTTCAATACATACTTTTTTAAGCCCAAAATACAAATGGGTTTTTAAAAAGGAAGATTCCCCAAAATCTGAAAATTTTCTTCAACAAATTAAGAATCTTATATCTTAGATTTAACACTGAAAAATATCATCTTTAATAAATTTCTAGATAAGGAGACAATTCATATTTGTTTTTGTAGATTTCATTTCCCAGACAGAATTTTGGGCTGAATTTAAATGAATTAGTTGGGATCCTTTTTAGTGGTGCTGGAACATGAAATTTTTATAAAATATGAATGGTATTTTACCCCAAATTTTGGTGGAGAATCAAATATTTTGGACTTATTGATTGAGCCCAATTATTCAATCTTCATGGATGGTCCATTTTCTTGACAGATTCTATGGGCCTTCTTGTGTGGATAATATGGCCCTTAAAATGGAAGAATTGGACAATGATTCTTTCTAATGATATGTTGGAAATTGAATATAGAATCCTAAAAAATAAGATCTATAAAATTCTGATAAGTAGGGTGAGATTTATAATTAAAATAGTAAACTAACTCAATTGGACTTCTTCAAATAATTCTCAAAAATTATATTTAGTATAAAAACATGAGTATATCACACCAATTATGCACTTTTACCTAAAATTTACTATAGGGTGTATAAAAAAGTTATGAATAAATGAATAAATCACACACACAAGACTTATAGACCCTATTAACTTCCCATATAATTAAGGTAAGTGGGTTGATCAAATAATAATCAGAGATATGTAATTACTAGTCTAAGTGATAATTAGAAGTGTATAGATTATTTTATTCCCTTGTTTGAAATGAAATAAATGAGGAATGAAAATTGGTTGATTTATTGGCCATTTAATGAGAGAACAATACAGTATTGTTTTATTGAATCATTATCTATAGAGTAATTGTGGAATTATTGGATTTTATACCAATAATTTTAAAACAAAATTAAAACACCCCTTTATATTATATTAAATAAAAAATACAATTGATAACTATTTTCCACCAATACAAACCCACACAACATAAGAAAATAACACTAAAACTACCCCCCTTTCTAGAGACCCCATGAGTTGCAATTTTACTACATTTTTAATCTATTAAAATCTATTTATCGTGAGTCCCATCATAGCCACCACACCAACTAGGAACCATTTTTGGGGAGGCAGGTTAGAGTTGGGTTTTTATTAGGTTATTTTTATTTGGAATTGTTTCTGATAAATGACCAAGTTTAGTTTAAATCACTTATTTTACTTAGATAAATATTCTAAGAGTACTTAAATATCCATAGTGTAACATTTAAGAATCACTGAAGAAGTGGATAGGTGTTTGTCACTATCCCCTTAAGAGACTCTCAATATAATTTAACTTATTCATCATAAAGATATTATTTAAGAAGTAAAAACATTGAAGATAAAATATCATAATTTAATATAATACTCAATGAATTGAATTCACATAATTTTAATCACAATAATAAGCTTGTATAACCAAATAATCAATATGATTTTAAACTAAAAACTAGGTTATTCCAATTGACACCCATGTTTCATGGCTTGTAAAAAGTGGACCCCAACCATATTCAGAAGAAATTTTGGAATATGTACAATAACTATAAACCTAGAGGAGTTCCAAAATCTCAAATAAATTTGAAGTTTTTTATTTTAACTTTCATGATATCCCAAGGATTGGAATTAAAACCTAGAACCTATAATATCCACCACCTAGGATGAATTTAATAGGGAATAACTCTATAAATTATTTCCTTTTTAAAAAGTACTCACCTAAGGAAATAGATATATGGAATTAAAAAATATAGTGGAGAGACTCTATATGATTTTTTCTAGAGATTCAAGAGGCTGACCAAATCCTAACCACACAAAGCATTTGTGAACCATCATTTCATAGAGTTATATTTCCAGTGACTATTATATAATGAAAAATACCATTTGGAAACTTATTCTAAATGAACATATATAGACAAACATCTACCTGATTCCAAAGAATTAATAAATAAAATCTCACAGAACATTCAATAGTTTGGTATAATGTCTTCTATAAAAGTAGTCTATGAGATAAATATTTCTAACTCCACTTTAATTAAAACTAAAATGGATGAAATAACATTTCTTTTAATATAGTTATCAATAAAAAAAGTTCATGGAGAATCACAATCTACACCATCAATATTTTTCTATTTATACTATTCTTTGGATCATTTTATTTATGGTTGTCCCTAAGTTAAATAGAATTAAAAATTTAAGTCCATATACCATAGATAGTACCAACTACCCCAATAAACAATGGATTTAAATATTAATCTACCTATTAACATAGAACTAGAAATAAACATCCCACATGATTTATCTTCCAGAATAATTATCTACAGAAATACTAGTAATCAAAATTATATAGAAATGATTATCAGCACTATATAAGTTTCTAATGTAAATGAAAAAAATATACTTCTAGAATTACCACAAACCTAGTATCCCATAGCCAGTGGTTACTTTATTACATTGGCACTAGATAAAATTAATCACATCATGAGAGGTGGATGAGTGATGTGTGACATGTGGGGTTCGGTTCTCTTGGCATTCAGCATTTACTATAGGTCTGGTTCCTCGCTGGGTTCCAAATAAAGAGCTATTTTATCTATTGTTACACTGTGCAGGGATCGCGGGTTCCATACGGTAGAGGTGGAGTCAGATTCTGAAGTCTTGGTGAGAGCTTTGAAGGGTTTCCCTGAGGGGTTGTGGGAAATGATCTACTTGGTTTGAAGGTGCTCTACTATGACATGCTATGAGGGGAAGGTCCACCACATTTAGAGAGACGCCAACATTACGACAGAATCACTTTCCTGGTTGGGAAATGAAGCAGAGGAAATGATAATCTTTGACAGTTTGGGGTCCCTTCCCCCTGATTGTAGGGATATCATGGAGAAAGATACTCTTGGGATTTACCATTTCTGGCCTCCCTGAGGAGGCACTCCACCCCCTTCCAGTTTTTATTATAATAAAATAAAAATAAATTGTCAGTCAAAAGGAATCACATCATGAATGACCAAATAATTTAGTATTATTAGAAAACAAAATATATACTTGAATATCATATTACAATTTCAATATAAAATACAAAATAATAATACATTTTAGAATGCTATTATTCCATTTAGAATATCCATGTATATAGTTTATAAAAAAATTCTTGGCATCCTAGGGAAATGAAACATATTAAAGGGTTAAGATCAAATACTCAGTAAGGGTATGTGTACAAAAAAAGATATCATGGAAAAATAATGAATAATAATTATTGAAAGGTAAATATCTGTAAACACATTTCATTTAATCAATAACATACACAAAATATAGAAGGAATAAATTATGATTAGACAATGACATATACATAATCAAATTATATTGAAACTTATCCATGGTTATACTAACTAATAACATAATCACATAGATATCAATAAAAATATCATATTGATAAATTAATAATTTTGGACATCATAAAAAGAGAATCAAGGCCTCATTTCAAGATATCTTTTATAAATGGGTAAGGCCTTGGACAAATACACAAGCTAGTATTTCTCATGAGACCTACCAAAGCATATAGGGGATATAATAGATCTATCCCATCACTTAATAAGTCCAATGCATTCCTCAAATGAAATGAGATATAAATAATAAATGTAAACAATCATATTAAAAAACTAGAATATGAAATGTTAATAATTTCCCCACTCAATAAAAATAATCCTAAACCATCTAGAGTGATATGGTTAATGAAATAAAAATAGTACATCCCTAGTTAATATGATCATAAACTACCAAATAAATAATAAAGATTATATAATTACAAAATATTCCCAACAGATCAAAATTAAAATAAAAGTTTTTTCATCGATGAATATAAATACCATAAAAATGTCTTTAAAAAAATTCTTGAGGAAAATATCCTTTATAATTTTAAATTAAATTTTTAAAACTAAAAATTCACAAAATATTTTCAAAATACATTTTTATAGAAATAACATGGTAAAATTGTAAAGGAAGCTTCAAAAAAACTATTGGTCATGATGGTGGGTAATTCCATAAATTTTATATAACTGAAAAAATACTCCTTTTCACGGTGTTTTGAAAGGTTAAAAAGTACATCATTTGAAAAAAACAAGAAAATTACATCAAAAACATTTTTTAAAAAGTCAAAAAATGTGTAAAAATGTCTTTAATAAATCAATTTGCGAATGTTAAAAACTTTTTTGAAAAACTTTTTAGAAAACATGGATATGGAAGAAAACCAATTTTCAACTGAAGAGATAAATAAAGTTATATTTTATTAAAAAAAATTCTTAATAATTTAAATTAGCAAATATAGGAAAATGGAGCTATTACATTTTTAGGTCCACTAGGCTAGATACCCTAAGAGGGGGGGGGGGTGAATCAGGATATGACAAATTAAAAGAACTTCCCCTTTTGATCTTGTTTTGTTGCGAGAAAAAACTCTCTTCTCCTCCTACTTCCTGTTGTAGAGTATTAATGAATCTTAAAGTATGCATAGGACACAACAATTTTACTTGGTTCACCCTCACTGGGATACTTTCAAGGAGTATACACCGGTGAGGTTCTGATGTAACAAATCTAATATAAGCACACTGCTACATACAAGTTCGAAGAGGACTCACTATCCCTCATGGTTTACAACCAAACACAAATTGAAAGCTCACTTCTTTCTAAACTAAAGTATTCTCACTTCTTCTTCAGAAGATCTACTCACAGTTTAAAGAATTTTAGGTCCCTTCATTAAATTTAATGAATGTATCCTCCACTTCATGCAGATTCTTTATTGATGTCCCACTTTAATCCACAGATGAATACCTCTTTGTCACTGAACTCTAGTCAATACCTTTCAACCTCTTTTCACAAAGATCAATACCTTTATGAAGCACTCCTTTCAGAAAGCTCAAAATGGACTTCTCGAAGCACCTTTCTTGATGATGAAACTAGTCTTATAAAATTTCCTCTTTTCGTGAAGCTCAATCTATCCTTCACAAAGCACACCACTTTCACAAAGCTCAAAAAATCCATCACGAGGCTCAGAAGTTTCAGTTGGATTTTTAGGGCTATTGTGAAATCCTTGCTTTTGCGATGCTTAGAAAATTCGGTTGGATTATAGTCTTCACGAATGACCTCACATAAAATCTTCTCGAACTCATTTTTGAACTCATAGACATAGAATTTTCTTTGATTCTCTCTTCTATTCCTCTCTTCTGCTTCTCTAAATTGGGGTGGCCTCATATTTATAAGCTTGGCACTTCGCGATGCTCCGCCACCTTTAGCACTATCTTCACGGCGAACCTGCATTTCCCAAAGATCCATTTTAATTTTCTATTTGGGAAGCTGATTGTAATTTTAGAGCACTCCATCTTAATGGAGCCCATCCAAATCGTGAAGCCTTCCATAAACAACAACAAATAACTCCATCACTGATCGTGAAGCTCCATTTTTCTATAAATCGTGAAGCTCACCGTTTTCGTGAATACCTCATCCTTAAATCTTTTCTCCTTCACAAAACACAACTCTCAAGGCCCATATTCATGAAACACATGCCTTTTCCATATTTAGAGGTTATATTTTAGGAAATCCACTTTCCGTGATGAAAAAGAAACTCTAAATTTTGGACCCCAAAAATTTGGTAAACACTGGGAAACAACGCCACCCTATGTCTATTATTTTGTACCACCTCCAGATCTTCCATTACTTTTTCATGGTTCTTTATCAATATGGATTATCAATGATATCTTTGGAAGTTGGCGGTTCACCATGAAAACCCTGATTTTTCAGAAAGCACAACCAACCCAAAAACGTTTCAATATTACCCTGAGGTATTTTTCCAAACAATCTTCCCCTTTGGGTTTGTTGACAAATCTTCTCAAAATGATTCTCTGCACTTTGATATGTCACTAAATCAACTTCCATCATCAATCACCATTCGCCTATTGCAATTTAGATAATGATTAAACATTCACTCACCACATACTCTAAGCGCACATGAGAAATGATCGGCGTGAGAAACAAGAGTATTATGTAAAGTTCATCAATGGATCACTTCATTTCTGACACCAATCATTAATACCATAATGATATTAATAAACCACTTTTATCATGAACCTCATCTATCATGATATCTAATATTTTATTGATCACTTCATGCATCATCATATTTGAAACTCATACTCCTCCTATCTTATTTCTCTTTCTCTCCCCTACCTCGCTACTTCAACTGTCATCTTCTCTACATGTCTTTGAATAAGAAATTTTCTCCCTTATTTAGCCTCATTTCTCCCCCTTAAGGAACTATTTCTCCCCCTTTTTCAATGAATCCAAAGGTTACTCCTTTGTGGACTAAAATAGGGTATAAAACACATATCAACACTATAGGGAAAAACACACCATACCTCAGGGAGGGGTGGGGGAACAAATCCAGACCTTTTCAAGTGTGGGGATTCAATTGAACTCCCCAAGCCAGTTGATGACTTTAAGAAACTTCCTTGGGTAAGGCCTTTGTAATAATGTCGGAAACCAGTAGATCTATAGGCACATACTCCAACTTCACTAATCATTACTCCACCTTCTCCTTGATAAAATGATATTTTATCTCAATGTGATTTGAACTTGAGTGATAGAATAGATTTTTTATAATATTGATAGCACTTGAATTATAACACTAGATTCTAATTAGAGACTTCACTTCAATGCCCATATCATCAAGTTGTAGCATCATCCACAATAACTGTGTTCATGCATGAGTGGAAAAAATATATTCTACTTCTGCAGTGCTCAATGAAATGAAATATTGCATCTTGCTTAGCTAAGAAATACAAAAACCAACAAGATATAAATCACCTCCCAACATAGATTTCCTATCATCTGCTAATCCATCCCAATATGCATATGTATATCCCAAAATCTCTAGCAAATATTTATCATTATACATCAAGACGAAATCCATAGTGCCCTTAATATACCAAAGTATTATTTTCACTGAAATCATGTGTATTTACTTAGGATTTATTTGATATCTTACTTCTTGGCATGTGGCGAAAACAATATCAGGTATTGCCATTGTTAGGTACATTAAACTTCCAATAACCTGCCTGTATTCTATGAGATTAAATGCCTTTCCATCATCATCTGTTGATAATTTCATCTGGGTAGAAATCAGAGTCTTCATCTCCTTGGAATTTTTTATTCCAAATCTGTTCAAAACCTCCTTCGCCTATTTTCATTGAGAAATGAATGTGCCTTTCCTTCCTTGTGTTACCTGTAAACCTAGGAAAAACATCAGCTCACCTATTATTGACATTTCAAACTCACTTTTCATGAATTTAGAAAAATATCTACACTGAGCTTCATCTGATCCGCCAAATATTATGTCATAGACATAAACCAACACCATCATCCTTTGATTACTATCATTGTTGAAGTCGAGATTGTAATCAACACTGCCATGATTAAAACCAAGTTTCTTCAAATATAGATCAAGCCTCAAGTACCATGCTATTGGTACTTGTTTCAACCCATATAGTGATTTCTTCAATTGAAATTTTTTTATGATCTTCATGAATGAGAAAACCATCTGTCTACTCAACATAAAATTAATCTTTTATAACCCCATTCAAAAATGCAGATTTGACGTCCATATGGAACACTTTGAATTTATTTTTCACTATAATGGCTAAGAATAATCTAATTGTCTCCATCCTTGCAACCAATTTTAATGTCTCATCGACATCTATACCCTATATCTGGGAGTATCCTATACACACTAATCATTCTTTTTTTCAAATCGCTGTTCATCTTTATTCATCTTGTTGTGATATAACCATTTAGTCCCGATGACATTATTATCTATTATCCTCGAAACAGTCTCCCATGTCTGGTGCTTCTCAATATAATCTATCTCTTCATTCATATCTTGAACCTAGTTTTCATCATCAATTACATGAGAAAAGAATTAGGATCAACCTGAGATAGGAGATATTTCTTATGTAGTGATTTCATTCTTCTTGTATGAACTTGAGATGAATGATCACCAATGATATTCTGTCTATCAATTTCAGCTCAAATTCTTGGATTATATATAGATATAGATTTTAATTCCTCATTATCATCATCAATATATTATTCTGAATCAGTATCGACCACTTCTACTCCTCCTATGTTACTTTCATATTCATCACTTTAATCAAGAAAATTTTCACTGTGCTATTGAGTGTTCTCTTTATTTTTACAATAGTGACATCATTACTCTCAACTACTTTTCCCAACCTCTTGTTAAAGGATTTTTATGCTTTTATTTTTTCTTGAGTAACCAAGTAATATACCCCATCTTCACTTGACTCAAATTTATTATGTTTCTACTTATTGAGGATACAAAACTTACTTACAAAGATTCAAAATAATTTCACTGTTGGATTGTTTTTGTACCACATCTCATACAAAGTCATTCCTTCCTTTAGACTTAATAAACCTCTATTAGAAATGTAGAACAATGTCAACACATCTTCCTTCTATAACTTCTCTAGTTGGGCGTTTTCTATAAGCATCATTCTAGCCATGTTGTTGATGATGCGATTTATCCTTTCAAAACACTCCATTCTGTTGGGGAGTTATCACTGAGGAAACTTGATTCCTTATCACGTGTTTCTTGATATAGTCTTCCACTTGACTGTTTGTGAATTCTATACCATTATCAATACGAAACTTCATAATTTTCATTCCAAGCAGCCTTTCACACTTTCTATGGTACTGCTTTAAGCAGATAAATACATCGTACTTACGGGAAATAACAAATACCCATTCCATTATTCTATAATCATCAATGAAAAGAACTTAGTATGTCTTTTTATCAATTTAACTTGGTGTGATAGGCCGACAAACATCAACATGCACCAATTCAATCACTCTTTTTGAATTATTTTCCTTTTACTTATACGTCTTTATAATGAGATTATCTTGTTGGCATGTATCACACGTTTGAGTATTATCTCTTTATAGATTAGAGAGGTCTCTAGCTGCATCAAACTTTACCAAATCTTCCAAGGATGGCTGTAATAGATGACCAAGTCATTTATGCAACAACTTGTTTTCTTCCTCTTCGGATAAAAAACACACATCTTATTCTCCAATTACAAGGTAGAGATTCCCCTTTGTTATTATTCACTATAGGATCACCGTACCATCTCTTCCCTTGATGGAACACGTTTTCTTGGTAAACCGTATTGAATTAATTGAGTCACACAGTTGATTGTCGCAGTGAAAATTATGACTGAGACCTTCTACAACCAAGACATCAATAGTCTTATTTCTTTACCTCCAAACCTAGCCTTTCTCAATCCAATTATCTTCAGGACTTAATCATTTCCAAACATTACAAGTCCTTTTTTGTCATATATTATTCCTGTTACTAGATCCTTATTTCCTTTCATGTGAGACATGAAACCACTATGAATGATCCATGCACCAAAATGGTCTGATGCTTTAAGGGAAATTTCTGCAACCAATGACTTCTCTACTCTCTTCTTCTTAGTCCATATTTTTGTCATCACACTTGTCATATATTTATACTTATTATCTTTTTCAGAGTATGATGTATCAAAATAATCTTGAAAAACTGCATATCTATTTTTCATTTTCAACCCACCAGTTGGTTCATTGATCTGGTGATTGCAAACATTTTGATTCTACTCTGGCACATTCCTCTATATGGCCGATGTGAAGTATCTAGCCATGTTCCCAAATCATCCACACCAAAAATAGTGTCCTTTGAAATCTGTTCTAGATAACTGTTCTCTCTTTGTCTACCACCTCTATTATTTTTCCCTTCAGTATCTCCTAGCTATAGAAGACACATTCTGTGAGTGTCCCATATTTCCATAGCAATAAAAACTAATGAAAGGTGTATTCCTATGTGTCACTTCTATAATTCTAGTTGTCCCTTGGGTTCTTTGAATTTCATAATTCTTCTTTGTACCCACATCAATTTTCATCCATGAAACAAGCACTTGTGGTATGACTTCAACCCTAACTTCTTTCTATTTTTGATCGATCCCCAAATCAGCCTTAACATATGATATCGATTGCTCCTTCTTTCCTTCTAAACTATTAGACCCCTCTTTTATCTTTTTATTCTTCTGAATGACCTTCTTTCCCAATAACGTGCTGGGAATCATAATTTTTTCTTGGTCCTTAAATTTTTGTCAGAGATCAAAAAATTTATCTTCAAGCTCTTTGATATGCTTGATGTGAACTTTCACTATGTTATTCAAGACATCAATATCCTTCTTCCTCTCTTCAACCTTGATTTTATACTCACTTAACGATTCTGAGTTCATTGGTGCTAATGACTCGAGTTTCTCAATTTCTTCCATCAGCTTAGAATTTTCTTCTTCTTGCTGCTACATATAGAGTTTGGTGACACAAACAAATTTGTTGGCTTTATTTGTTTTGGCTCTCCAAACATCTATCTCTTCAAGAGTGGATCCTAACTCAGTTTGCATATCAATTCTTCCTTCAAATTCTTCTTCATCATCAGTGTCAGATTATTCCTTTTCCTGAGCACTACCGACAATATCCACAAAATAATTTTCTCCACAATATTTTCAGTTTTCAATCTCTTTAACCTCTTAAAAATTAGACTCATATAAACTACCAAATTCTTGTGAAAGAAGATTATTCTTATTGAAGAAATTTCTCTTGAACTGTTTCTTCCATTTCACATAGGTTGAAGACTTATTCTTGGAAATTTCAACTTCATCGTCATCATTATCATCATCTTGAAACATTTTGGGGCACCTTACTGCAAGATGAACGACCTTTCCACATCTAAAGCATGCTAATGGAAGTTTCCCTGTAAAATTTCCTTTTCCCCTTTGTAGATTTGAAGAAAGGAATGAAATCACCTCATCCATCTCTTCTTCTTCCTGAGTATCTTAAATGGAGAGCTTCTTCATGGACTTGAATGCCACCTCTTTGGATTTCACCTTTCCCACAGCCTTGTTATCAACGTTACTAATTTCATATGAAACCAAGGTACTATGTTAATTTTCCTCTGTCAGCTCTTTCAGATCATTATCTTTTAGTACTGAATTTTTTTGGATTTAACTGAGGTGGATGTTTTCTCAAGACGTGCTTCATGATTTTTATACCTTCAGTGAATTCTCAAATACCTCATATATCTTCCACAACAATATTTACCCTATCAAATAATCCACCAACAGAATTATTCAGGTTCATTTTCAAATCTTCATGCTTATTCTTCAACACTTGAATCTTTTCCTTTCAAACCTTTGTATCTCCTTCATATATGTTCAATAGCTTTTCCCACATAGCATGTGATTTTTTTCATAACATCACCTTTGTATAAATAGAATTGGATAGAGCTCCCCCTAAAGCATTAATTCCTTTGGTGTCAATATACAATTATCTTCTCTAAGATTATGATAAAGCACCACTATTGATATCAGCTGAGATACCATGCATTGCTGCTGTAAAAATGTCTATTCCCAATGATCAGAAGTAGTGTTGAATCCGATTATTCAATAGATGCAAATTATTTCCGTCGAATATCAGAATTCTGTTGTGATTGGTGACCTCCATCAATAGAGAAATACTGATATAAACAATTCCCTATGATACCAATTATTAGGTCCACTAGGCTAGATAACCTAATGGGGGGGGGGGTGAATCAGGGTATGAAAAATTAAAACAACTTCCCCTTTTGATATTTTTTTTGTTAGAAAAAAATATCTTCTCTCTCTCCTTCCCTTTATGGAGTATGAATGAATCATAAAGCACGTAAAGGAAACATCAATTTTACTTGGTTCATCCTCATTGGGATACGTCTAAGGAGCATACACCAGTAATGTGCAGATATACCAAATCTACTATAAGCGCACTGCTGTTTACAAATTCAAAGCAGACTCAATGTCCCTCTTGGTTTACAACCACACACAAATTGAAAGCTCACTTCTTTCTCAACTGAAGTGTGCTGACTATTTCTTTAAAGAATCTACTCATAGTTTAAAGACTTGTAGGTCCCTTTATTAACTTTAATGAATGCATTATCGACTTTATGTAGATTCTCTATTGATGTCCCGCTTTCATCCACAGAGGAATACCTCTTTGACACTGAACTCTAGGAAATACCTTTAAAACTTTTTTCTCAAAGATCACTACCATCACAAAGCACTCCTTTTGTGAAGCTCAAACTGGCCTTTGAGAAGCACCTTTCATGAAGCTCAAACTAGTCTTCGCAAAGTTAGTCTTTCCGCAAATATCAAACTAGCCTTCATGAAGCACACCACTTTCACTAAGCTCAAATAAGACTTCACAAAGCTCACATGTTTCGGTTGGGTTTTTAGGGACTTCACGAAATCCTTGATTTCGTGATGCTCAGAACATTTAGTTGGCTTATAGCCTTCACGAATGACCTTGCATACAATCTTCGTGAACTCATTTGAGAAATAGAAGACTTAGAATTTTTGTTGAGTCTCTCTTCTCTTACACTCTTCTGCTTCTTTGAAGTGGGGTAGCCTCATATTTATAGGCTTGAAACTTTCTGAAGCTCCACTTCCTTGAGCACTTTCTTCGGATCCGTCTTTACGGTGAACCTCTATTTCATGAAGATCCATTATAATTTTCTGTTTGTAAAACCTGTTATAATCATAGATCACTCCATATTTGCGGTGCCCATCCAAATCGTGAAGACTCCCATCAATGACTGCAAAGAACTCCATCACTGATCACGAAGCTCCATTTTTCTCGAAATCATGAAACTCATTGCTTTTGTGAAGACCTCCTCTAGAAATCTTTACTCCTTTGAGAAACACAAATATCAAGTCCCATTTTTTCAAAACACATTACTTTCCCATATTTATATGTGATCTTTGAAGAAATACACTTTATGCGATGAAAACTAAACTCTAAATTTTGTACACCAAAAATTTAGTAAACACTGGGAAACAACACCATATTATGTTTGTTCTTTTTTACCAACTTGAGATCTTCCATTCCTTTTTCATGGTTATTTTTCAACATGTATTTTCAATTATATCTATGGAACTCAGCAGTCACCATGAATACCTGATTTATCAACAAACACAACCAACCCAAAAATGATGCAAAGTTACCTTGAGGTGTTTTTTCCCAACATACAAGAAAACTTCCTGAATAACCATGGGAGAGAAAAATATATTGGGTTTAATATAGAAATATCAAATAATTCCCCCAATGGTGACTTAAACATAAACAATTCTGAATAATTATGATATTGTGAATAAACCATTACAACATTTGTAACTTTTTAAATGTAATCCCCATGAAAGAAATAACTTCAAATGAAACTTTAAATACCATGAATATTACTATATTCATGATATAACATGTAAAAGGGGAATTATATACACCACACAAAATAAATAAGTGGTGAATATGGCATATGTTTCATGGAAGTAAAAGTGAGATGAGAAGCCATTACCTCAGGTCTGATTTCCTTCATACCTATCCAAACAACCTATATATTAAATTTAGATTTATTATAAATACATTCTATAAATATACTCATATATATTATCATACCATGACCCCAATTTTCTTTTATTTAGTTTTTTTATTTTATTTTGGATGCTTGATATTTTTTATTGACATTTTGTTTGAAGTTCTAATGCTTTTTTTGAGTTTTGGGGGTTTTGGGTGATTTTTATTCCTATGAATGATTAGTGTGAAATTTATAGGGATAAAGTGTCAAAGTGGGGAGATTTTAACACCCACCGTGTCACTAAATTGTTTTTAACTCATTAAACAATCTTTTAGTGTCCTCTCCTAGTATTTGGGGTGTCATTTGAGGGTTTTGGGAAATTTTTCATGTTACAAGGTTTGATCACAATTTTCCAAAACCTTAAAACAAAAATATACAAGTTTAAAAAATGTTTATATATGTATTCATATGGTTTTCACACTATTTATAAAACTCTACAACAAAACCACGCATCCCATTAAAATATATATAAATTTTATTTTAAAAACCTGATTTTTGTGATTCCACCTCCCATTTGACCCCCTATAAGTTGGGTATCAACTAGTGGGAACCCCTTTTATTATACATCATCTTGGGATTTTTTTGGAAAATTTCTCACCAAATTTTAGTGGTTCTTCATGATTTCTTCATCAAATATCTTCCTTTAGTCTTCTCCTCTCTTCCCGTCTTGGTTTCATTCATTCTTCCCTCTTTTATTCTATCCCTAATGGACATGTAGACCGATTTTAATGGTTAGGGTTTGTCATAATTAGGGATTTAGTTTTTTAATGGTTTTGATCCATCCTTCACGTCCCTTTTCAATGGATTTCATTGAATGTGAAAATGTTCCACCACTTGAGGTAGGTGTTTCTGTCCATTTCCTTTCTTAAGCATTACATTTGATGATTAAGCCTTATTAAATAATTTATAAATGTTTTATTCATGTTTTTGATGTGTTTTTATTAATTATTTTAGTGATTATACATTGGTAATTTTATGAAATAAGGTTTTTCAAAGGTTTTCCTTAGTTACACACACAAACACACTAGGTATTTGATCAAATTATAATTGGAATTTGAAAATGGATTTGAATATTCTGAGGTTTTGTTTAATCTAGTTTGTGTTATGTAGTTGGGTGACATGTTAAATTTTGAATTGTGTGTGGGTTTTGGTGACTCTTTATTATTTCATGCTTGTATGTGAATCTTTGGGATTTGGTTTTGGCACACTATGTGACTCTTTAGTTGGATCCTTTTTTGTTTTTTTTGGTTGTCTATATATATGTCATTAGATTTGGTAATACCCATATATGCACGGGGTGAACATATGGATAGAAACATACACACATAAATGGAATCCATAAAAATGTCCATCTTGAACCCCTATTTCCAAAACTCACTTCATCCACTTTTCCTTTTTTATTCCAATCTCTCTCTCAATTGGTTTATTTAAAAACATCAAATGTTTTCTAAATGGATCCTTGGTTTCCAAATAACTTCAAAAGTGGATTCTAAAATGTATTCTCTAAATCTTGGACTATTTGGTACTTTGAATATGATTTGACAATCACATGGCTTGATAGTCTCATTTGGAATATTTAGATCTTAAATAATGTTATAACCTTGGTTTTGGAAATAGTTTTAAGAGGAAAGATATTTTCAATGTATGTGGTTTGGATTTGTAAATATTAAGGCCCAGTTGGTACTTTGTGATATTTGGGATATTTTTTTAAACTCATATGATGTGTAGGACCAATTAGAACATTAAAGGCTCTATATATCATGGGAACCGATATAACCATCCTTATAATGAGAGGGACTATTAATAGTAACTTTTGGGGATTAGGAAATGCATTCATGGTGGAATTTGGGAGTTTTGTTTAATGCCAAGTGTGTGATGAACATTAAATTATTCTTTATACTACTATCAAGGGATTCCTGAATGTTATCTATAATGGACCATACTTTACCTGTAGATATTACTTCAAAATTGAAGAATATTTATTACATAACATAACAAAAACCACTTCAAGACCATATAGGTTTAGTGTCTCTAGAAATTGGGAAACATAAACAACTAGTTCATACAATATCCACATTGTCTCCCACTTATTTCTTCATAACTAGACTATTTCTTTGACATATCTTACTCAATACCCTTATTCATGACTTGGGGAAAAGAAACATATGAAAGGGTGAGCTCAAATTGTCAGTAAGGGTAAATAAGGGAAAAATCAATCATATCATAATCATAAGAACATAAAATTTGAAAATCATATCCTGTATATAAAAAATCAAAATATCTTATCATGGGATAAATCATAAAATTAAAATTTAATGCCAATTTTCATAACATAAGACATGAAATTTTGTGGCATACACACATAAGAATAGAAAATAATTTCATATTAGTCAAGTCTCATTACCAATACCATTATAGTATACAAATTCCACACTGAACCGAGTTCACTCCTTGTTCTATCCTTGTATTAATGAACCAGATTTACTTGTCGTTCTATTCATGTCTATATCATGATATATAAATATTTACCCATTTCATTGAAGGGATATATAGGTCCCAAAAATCTCATAATGAAACCATTCTTATGTACGCCACAAAATCAAAAAAACATTCACCAACGCATAACCCATGAAATAAAATGGGTTTCCTAAAAATCATTCCATCACAATTGATATAAACAAATGGATTTACTAAATAAAATCCCATCATAAATAAAATAAAATAATATTAATAATAGGGATAGGAATATAACCCTATTTATAGAGTGTCAACTTATATGGAAAATAATTTTGAGAAAACACTTGAAATTAATTCCTAAGGAAAATACCCCTTCTTCTTCAAAAATGGGGTCCTTACTTAATATGCCACACAATTGTTTATTAAATCATTTTATGTGAAAATAACCATATAATATTTTAGGGTAGGATTCAAGGAAATAAATCATTATGAAATCATAAAAATCCATTCTTTCTGTACATGTTAAAAAAATTCTCCTCGTACTTTTTCCAAAAAAGTCAAAAAGTACCTCAAATTTAATAACCAAAAAAGATTACTTTAATAAAAATTCACCAAAGTGAAAAATTAAATTTAAAAACTTTATAAGAATAGGAATAATATTAAATAATTTGGAAACATGATTTTCTATGATAAATATACCCTAGTGAATACTTACGTATACACAATCTCAGATAAAAATAAGATTAAAAAATTATCCCTTACCTTAGGTCTGATATCCTTCGTATGTATCCAAACCAACATTATAATGATTTAAATAATTTTATTGAATTATTAAATAATAATAATAATTTTCATAAAATCATATATGATTATAGTTTAATCTGTTTGTTAGTTACATTTCATTGCTACTCGTTATTCGGGTATTAAATGCTTTATGTTCTTATGCATGTTTTTCCAGATAAGTTCTTATTACTATTTTCAAGTTATAGTTATATCATTTAAATAATTGTATTAGTGTAATTTATATCATATTTATTCCTTCAATTCATGTATATTATCATGGTTTAATGAAGATATTGTATAATGAATCACATCGCATCATGGAGACGGTAGGTCGTACGTACGCACGAGCGATGAAATCATTCCCAAAATTATTGAATGGTATTGAAGTGGATGGTGTATGATAATTTATAATTATTATAATGTTTTAATTACCCTATATAGTTATTTTTCCCATTATTATACCCAAAAAAGTAAGGTGGTGGGGAAAAATAGATTACACCACAACATGGAGACGGTAAGCCGTTCGTACGCACGCGCAGTGATTTCATTTTTCATAGGATGGATAGAAGATTAAATAGGTTTATTTCGTATTTATAATAATATATCAGTATAGTAGTGATACTAATGTCATTAATTTATAATTAAATAACTAAATAATTGTAATTATAAGAAGAAAGAAGTTTGAAAGAATCAGTAAAAGAAATTACCTCGTCCTCGATGCGTTTCCTCTAAATCTCTTCTTAGAGCACTAGAGTTTGTATTTAAATATGACCAGAACCTCTAGAATGAAAATAGGTAAGTTGATAAGGAAATAGGGCAGGATATGGATGAGATTGAAGTCTCAAAATTAATTTAATATGTGAGGAAGGAGGTTCCATTTTATAATTGAGGTTAGGGGCACTTTTGGAAACTCCATAAACAATAATTTATAATAAAATAAAACCCTACAAAAAAACCTAAAAAATGTCCCAAGTTAGAATATGATATGATATAGGGTTGTAATATCATCAACCAATAAATTCTTGACAAGCTATTTTATCAATTTAAACAATATTTTTTAATTGACACTTAGTTATTCTATTTAATTTTAATTGTTGAAATAACATTTTGAAAATTTAATGGTTATAAATATGTACTTATATGGTAATTATTAACCGTAAATCAAACTTTTATGAAATTTCAGACCTTATAATTATGACTTTGTAATTTGTAATTTTCTTTATGATTTTTAAACAATTATTAATATGTTATTTCAATAAAATATCAATTGTGTCAATTTTGACAATATTCATTTATTTGACTCTAAATAAAATCCAAAAATAAGATAAATTAGAACCAAAATATTTAATACACTCTTAACATGTCATAGTCACATATAAAATTTGTGGAGAACATTAATTAGTTCATATGATATTTATTTTAATATTATTAAAACCATTTATTTGATATTTCAATTAATAAAATAATTTTTACCTCACTATTATGTCGTTATTAATGGTATTTATTTAATATCTAAAAATTATAAATATATTTAAATGATGTATTTAATTATTTTATATTTTTAGAGACTCTATACAGTCAATATTATCTCCCAGTTATACATATATTTAAATTAATATAATTTTATAAAATGAGATTGTTACATTTTGTCACATTCATTAGTTTTTATTATATTCATGTCAGATTCATATATAAGTGGATGAAAAGTGATTCAATTTAGAAATATTAATGATAAGGGTATAATTTAGTAATACAATAGGATTTTTACAAGTGTTAAGGTAATTTATAATATTATTTTTACCATTAATTATCCGATTTACCTTTAACCATGGTAATAAAAGAAATTACCAATGTTACTATTCATAATTCCCAAAAATAAAAGTATACTATTAACATAATTTAAACCTAATGATTCCAAATATGGAATCCATTTTTAAATATTCAAAACACAGAAGTTGCAGTAATTAATTTAAAATTAACCCCTTTGAGAAAATGGGTTTTAATAGGTAAAAATAATGAAAAAGAATGATTTTTTTACATATGAATTTAATGTAAAATTAATTCCAATGACCTAAATTATATTAAATGGTAAAAATATATTTTATATATACTTTTAAAACATTAAATAATATAGTTTAACTATATAAATTATTCCAATGAAAAAATTTATTTTCAATTAAAATTTGAGGTATTTTTACTATTCATCAAAAACATAAAAGTTATCAGAAAAATATCAAAAATTCATCCAAAGTAAATTTTTATACCCCAATTCAAAATATAATTTTTATGTTGTCATATAAAAATTATTAACTTTTAAAAATGTTAATTTAAAAGGGGTTCTCTATTCAAAGGTGTAAAATTAAACTTTTTTTAAAAAAAATAGGGTTTTATACATCAAATAGGGTTTTATTCATACCCAATAACTAAAATATCCCTTGGATGATTATAAAAAAATATTTTATTAAGAATATAGCACATAAATTTCACATTAATGTTTTTTACCAAAAGTAATTCACTCAAAAAAATAAAAATATCTAATTGATTAATATTTTTCATAAATTATTAATAGCCAATCAATTCAAAATGAATTTTAATAAGTTAGTTATAATTATTCCCACTAACCTAATGGCTAGGCTATAATGGTAATTTCATAATAAGGTAATCTCAGGGTTTGTTTAAAATCATGAATGCGTGCAACACAAGCTACCAAAGAATAAAAATTATTGAAAGAAAATATTCCATAAAAACATCCAGGTGTTACATTATATATAGGGTCGAGTGGAAAATACTTTCTTGTCCCAATTATATGAATTATAACCCCCTATATTGAGTATAATACAAGTTGGTTTTTCCATTGAAGATTCTAGTTTAGAGTATCCAAGTTGATTATTCACTATTAAGACACACCATATGACAGAAGGTTGGTTTGAGTTGAGTACTTTTAGGAATTGCTTCTAGGGATGCTTAAGAAATCCCCATTATTACATATGCGTAAGTTCTTATTTTATTTCTCATCAGATTGGTTATTTAATCTTCTGGTATTTGATTGTTTGAACTTTTGGTATTTTCCTTTATCTCTATATTCAATTATTATTCCATACGGCATGTACTTTTACTGCTTTTCATTTAATTTTTGAATTATTTGGGGTTTTTTTCACTTGGAATTTATTTTTCAAACTGGGTTTCAAAAATAAAATATGTTATTGGATATCTAAATGATGAGAAACTTATTTTATTTAAATGTACTTTGAACTACAATTTATAGACTATTTTAGGAAAGGATATGTATGGATTCTGTGGTGCTTACCTACTGGGTTATTTTATACTTACACCCGAATTGTAAGAATCGGTGTTGGTAGACCCAAGATGTTTTTCAGGTTCATCTTTGTTCAGGTTCTACCATGGAGTAGTATGGTCATATGGATGATAGTTAAAAATAGGTCACATGGATATCATGTTATTTTTGGTTTGGGTTCTATTTCAATTTTGTTTTAGTTTCTATTTCATTTTACTATAGTTTTTTATGGTTTGTTTTTTGTATCAATTATTTATGGGATATATCATTACCATTTCTTTTTTATTTGATTTTTGTCACAGGCTGGTTCTGGTGACAAGTTTGGGTTTGACCCAATTTGGTTGGTGATAAAATGGTATTAGAGCATCCCTTTATTATATGGGGAAGTCAAGTATACTTTATATAGGACTATCAGTACATTAGAGGAAGGTAAAATAAGAGAATCATGAAACATTAATCGTCCCAAGACCTGAGTTACCAGGGTTAGTTTGGGGATGGAGTCCTTTATTTTTATTTTTGACTTAATTTTATTGGTTTTTATTTGGATTTAGTGATTTGTGGAATGAAAAAGGAGGTGAACCAGTGTTACACGATGAGATTATATGGATTAGTGACCTATGTGGAGCTTGAGTGTATAGTAATTGATGCTTCTAATGGTTGGTGCTATCTCATGGAATGGTCTTCTAAACTATGTGGTTGGGTTATGAATGTCCAATAGTTCCCCATTTCAGGAGTTTCAATGTGATTTATAATTGGGATCGATTTTGGTCAGTGCGAGTCGATTTTGAATGAAAAATAGTTTTTGAAAAAATATGTTTTTAAAATGAAAATGATTTCGGGACAATGATTTATTTTAAAAGTGGTATTTGGTGTTTGAATTGGATTTTAGAATGTGTTTTTTTATTTTAGGGAAGTGTCCTTAGAATAAATTAGTTTTGGAATTTGGAATGGAAAAAGAGATTTTGGAAAGAGGAATTGGGTTTTTCTTTGTGATGTTTTGATTTATGAGTTGGTGTTTTGGTTTGTAATGTCCTTTTTGATTAATTTTAATTTTAATGTTGATTCAGTTTTGGGTTTTTGTGTTATATAGAGTATTCCACCTAGAAAGATACTAATGTTTTTTTTCTAGTCTCTTCCAGTTGCTGGCCTCAACTAGAATCCTAGAGGGGTGGTAGAGTTAGGTTCTTCTCAAAATTTTCCCATTTTCTATGGTGATCGAGGTCTGTTAGAGGCAATGGAGTGGCTTGAGGAAGTCAAATGTGTTTTTAGGTCTTTGGAAACTCCTGAAGCAGTGAGGGTGAAAACTTTAATTGGTTTGTTTGAGGGTATATGATTGTATTGGTGGAATGTGATCATCCCATAATCATTTAAGGCTGGGATGTCTTGGGAAGTCTTTTAGACCAATCTAATCCAGTGTTTTATACTTGAGGTGGATCAGTTTAGGAAAGGTGCAGAGGTGTTGGGTGTTTAGAAAAGTTAGCAGATGGTAAAGGCCTATTTTGACCACTTGAAAGACATGGTTTCTTTTTCTCTAGATATAACTTAAAAGGGTTAGTTGAAAGATCCTCTCTTCTTTTGGGGTATTCATATAGAGATTAAGGATCACATTTTCCCATCCATGGAAGTTCTATTCCAGAATCTAGTAGATGAGATGTTTTAGCTGAGATGGTCACCATAGCATAATCTGTAGTAGTTGGAATTATATTTTATTTTGGTGCTTGTGATGGTTCACCATATGGTGAAGACTGTGTACCAGAGGATCCCATTATTGAAGATTCTCCCTTGTCAGTTCTTGCCTCTCATTCATCAAAACATTCACTCTTGTGTTTTAATTATAGTTGGTTCATGAAGTCAAAGCTATCTTATTTTCATCATCCAATGTTCTATCGATGATGTCTCCATTTGGGTCACTTATAGAAGATCATCAAGTAGAATTTCTAAAAAATGAAATCTTAGTCAGAGGTTTCCGGCTCTAGAATATGGGGAAACAAATGCTTCAATGCACTGGGGAACTATCCATAGGACTCAGAGTTAATATCTTATCGCAATAAGAAATTTTTTGGTGTGGGTAGTCTTGTCCCATATTTTTTCCACAATTTTGAATTGGGGAAAATTTATGTTCTTCTTATTATAGTTTTTTATAAAATCATTCTTATTATAAGGATCTTGGTAAAAAAAATTCCTGTAATTTATATAATGGTGTTTTATAGATATGAATCATTAAATAGTTATCCTTTTCATGGATAGGTTTTTGTTTGGGTTGTGCTTATTTTGGAAATTCCTGTGTTTTGTTGAAATGATGAATTTTGGTTTATCTTGTTGTATGATTTGAGATTTTCCATTGGGGACCCTTATGTTGGGAGTTGATCCGTGCAGGTGGAATTTAAAATTGTAGGGAGACCCACCTATTTGAACCAAGTCTTTTCATTGATGGAAGTGGAGTATCATTTTTGTTTGTTGTAAATCCACACTAGGTTGACTAGGGAGTTTGAAAGTAAAGTGATCTTACCGTAAAATCTGACCACATCATTAAAAGTGGAGTCATTTCCTAGTGTGTGCCAAATTTTTGGGTCTATAAATTGGAGAATGAAGAAATGTGTTTCTGGAAAAGGAAGTTTCATGAATGTTTGAAGGTTAATCTGAATGTTTCACAAAAGTTAAATTTTAGGATCATATCTTTTGAACACATAAAGGGAAAGAACCATCTAAAAGATACATTTTTTGCACAAAAGATGGTTTGTGAAATAATACGTTTTTCATGTGAATAATAACACACAAAATAATCTTATGTGCCAAATAAAACATCAAATTTGAGTTATGCACAAGTGGAGTTTCAATATCTTCATGTAAAAATATGAAAAAGGCATGATCTACATGAAAAATATGAACTTGTGAAAAAGGATGTTACATGTAATGTACAATGTGAAAATAAGTGTTATGATCATGGAGGAAGGCACACAAGGTACTTTAAAAAAATTTAATCTGATTATATAAATAAGATGCTAAACCCATATATAACATAGAAAATTTTCCAATGGGGATTCAGTGTCTCTTCTATGTGAAAGAGTTGCGTGAAGAAGACTTACACGTAGTAAATCTTGCATGTAGAATTTTCCTTGATTCTATAAATACCAAGTGAATATCATGGTTTGTCTGTATGAATGATAAGGGTTGTGAGAAAGGCATATTTCATGATAATCCCAAAACTTGTGCACAAGTACAAGTGTTATTCTCAAGGATTGTGTTGATCTACTAGCAAAATCTGAGTATCTATTTTGTTAGAACATCGCTTTCAAGTGCTTCAATTTTGGACTTCTATGAAAGTAGTTTATAGTGCTTGATAAATAAAAAGAATTAAATTCCAATATACTAATGTGACCTTAAATTCATTAAAATAAGTAAAAATTCACCCAAAGTAGTAAGCTAGAGGGAGTCAATAATAGTGTTTTGGGGGAGGTAGTGTGTTATCCTAAAAATTGTGTAAAGGTAGTGTGCCTGGAACATAGTGACCATTTTTGAAATTTTTTATTCAAAAACTATTTAATGCTAGTATATTTAGGTATGATGACATCAGTGTTGGTGTATTATCCTTAGACTATCCCTTAGTGGTGAACTAATTAAAATTGTTGTGTTATTTCTTTTCATGTGATTGTTTGTTTTCTACTCATTTTACTTTTTAAAAGTTTAACAACTTCCTACTAATGTAGAAACAAGATCCATAACTTTAAAAGAAAAATTTGACACCCTAATTAAACCCTCCCCACTCAGGGTGTTCTGGGGTCCTAAAACAGATATTAGAGCCTTCATGTTGATGGAGTTAAATATATACTTTATTTTTGTCATGGATAATTCAGTAAATGTTAGGGGAGTCCCCCCTCTTTGATGGAAGAAACATCAATATTTTGAATAAAAAATTAAGATATCATAAAATATCACTTGGAATGGATGTTATTTTTTCCATTGCGTAGGGGATTAAGTTCACTAATTAAATAAGTCCTTTAATGACTAAAATAAAGAGAAAAATACTTGATGCAGACACCAAATCACATGATTCTCTTACTGAAGATCTATCTAATCAAATCTATTTGAAGGTGATGAGTTTCACTTCATCCAAGTCTATTTTGGAAAAAATTGAAAATATATATGAAGGTGAAAATAAAGTTAAGGAGAAAAAACTCCAAGTTTTGGGCAATAGGTTTGATTATTTGAGGATGAATACTAATGAAAATACAGATACCTTTTTTAATTGAATTGCAGAAGCTGTTAGAGAAATATGAGGAATTGGTGATGAAATCAAGGATATTAAAATTTTGAATAAAATATTGGCAAGTATTTCACCCTCTACAATCCAAATAAGTGTCATCCCTTGATGAAAGAGATATATCTATACTTTATTTGGATGATCTTCTAAGAATTATGGGGGCATATGAAATGAGATTCAAACAATAAGATGCAACAAGTTTAGTTATAAAGGAAATATAATTCAAATCCATAGAAAAGATTTATATTTCTAGTGATAGTTTTGATGAAGATAATGAAAAAATGAACTTATTTCTCTTTTTACAGAGAAATTCAAGAGAGGAAAATGGAAATTTAAAGTAAATATTCCTATGATCTATTTTTGATGTGGCGGAGTTGGGAACAGTACCTATCAATGCTCAAAGAAGTTAGATGATAAATAAATTGAATTTGAAAGCATGAAGAAGCCTTAAAAAGGTTTCCCCAAAAGGGAGACTTCAAATTTATAAAGAAATTATAGAGAATGAGTTTCATATGTAAAGAAGAACAAAATGACAATGATTTTTTTGAGGATGAAGAAACAAGATTTAAATCTAGAACCCAAGAATCAATTATTGATATAGTTAAAAAATCATAACCTAAAAAATGCTAAACCTGTAGATAATCAGTTGATTGGTGATGTTGATATCAATTTGAAACTTGAGGGTGCTCTTAGTAATATTGGTAATAAAATAAAGAGAAATATAAAGATGAGCGCTGTTCTGGAGGAGTTATCAGATTATATTGATCGACATGAAGTAGAAATTGATCGATTGGAAGGAGTAAGAGAACATTCAACAACTCTTGAATGCTAAAAATATATTTTGGAGTTTAAGATTAAGTTTTAATAGAAATTAAAGGTCATTAATTTTATTATATCTAGATTGGAAGAAAAATATTAGATAATTGAGGGGCTTGTAGAAGAATCTGTTACTCTAAGAATTAAACTAAAAACTTAATTAAATTCAAGGGAAACAAAGAAGAAATTAACGTTTGGAAAATTTATGATTCAGAGCTTTTAGAAAGAGCTAAGTGTGGTTTTGAAATAGTATATAAGGCTTTTAAAGACTAAATATCCACATGTTTAAGAAAAAGTGGAATTAGATATAATGATGAAACATCAAAGCATGGAATCAAGATGATACAAAATAAAGGGAAGTAAAAAATTGGACATGTCCTAAAGGCACCTAAAGTCCAAAAAAATAAATCCTCAAATCAAACTGAAAGGATAAATGTAATCTATCCACAAGTATCCAAAAATGATATCCAGTCAAATAATTTTACTAAGGGTACATGGGGAGGAATGGAAATGAGAATAAAGTTCCTCTTATTGAAATTTCAATTCTGTGGCTATCTTAACCATACCATGTCATACTATGAATAGGAAAGGATCAATCTGAATGGGGACGAAATTCAAAGTCAATAAAATAGAATGATATCATATACTTTACTATATATAAGAAATAGTTTCTATAGATATATTTTTTCATTATTCTGAATATGCACATAACGTTATTCATGGAAGGTAGAGGAAAGGTCAGAACAATACCTACAGAACTCAGAGACAAGTCAATACTCACCAATCAAGAAGAGTTTCTTTTGCGAATAGTTATTCTTCTATGGAATAATAATATGAGTATGATTAACCCATGTATAATCAAAAGATATTGGAAATGACATCTTTATCCTTCACACAATAAAATATATTATTGAAGGAAAAGAAGAAAATTGAAAAATCTAACCATATAGAAATAGATCTCAATGACACAAAGAATAGTAGCACCTAGATTCTTGATAGTGGATTCTCATCCCATATGATAGGAAATGAGAAATTATTGAATAATATTGAGAAAATGGTTGATGGAACAGTACCGTTCATTAATGACGGTTCTTTGAAAATCTAAGGCATTAGAAGTACATAACTGGAAGATGATGATCTTAATAAAATTTAAGTTCTCTATTTAGATAGTTTGTGAAAAAATATACTTAGTGTGTTTCAATTCCATGACTAGAGACTTATAGTGAAATTAAATCAAAATTGGTTCACTATCAAATGAATGATAGGGAATTATCTTATTAAAGATGGATCACAGATTGAAATTTATACCAGGTTAATAGTAAAGAGAAAATTTGTTACTTAACAGTTGAAGATGAAAACAACTTGTGGTACCGAAGGATGGGTTTCATTAATAAAAAATTAATGGAAAATATTTCTATGATGAATATAGTCATGGATATACCAAATATTAATAATGAATGGGAAATGGAATGTGATGATTGCATGCTTGGAAGGTTAGTTTTCAATTCATATTGGTCAAAGAAGAAAATGGATTCAAATATTCTTGATCTCTTCCACATAAATGTATGTGGTCTAATAAATGTGGCTGGGACATGTGGAGAAAGGTACTTCATTATTTTTATTGATTATTATAGTATAATGGATTGTTCAATGATTATACATAGAAAAAAAGTGCTTAATTACATGTAAATTTATCATCAAATAACACATAATGACATTGACCGCAAAATCAAAGTTCTATGATCTGAAAATAGAGGGGAATACACATCCATTGAATTTGAAAATTCCCTGAAAACATAGAATAAAGCATGGGGTTTCTATAGTGAGAACCCCACACAAAAAAGAGTTGTTGAATGCAGAAATTGATAGGTTAACAACATTGACATAACTATATTGATTGAGATTCAAATCCCTCACCATTACTAGAAATTGGATATTCAAATAGCAATGTTCACTCAAAATCAAATAAGGCTTTATATGGAAGAAACTAAGACACCATATGAGTTGTTTTGTGGAAGGAATCCCTCTGTTAAGTATTTTTATGTTTTTTGAATTAAAATTTTCATTCAAAATAAAGAAGTAAATCAATGAAAATATGGTCATGATGTAGATGAGGGAATATTTATAAGATATTCAAGGAAGAGTAAAGCCTACAAGGGTTCCAACAATCATCTTAGATGAATTTTGGAAATAAGTGGTGTCAAGATCATTAAATATAAATCCAAAATACCTCAAGGATTTTATATACTGATGTGATAAAAGATTAAGAAGAAAGTGTAAAAGGGAAAGATACAAATTTAGAAATAGTTGAAGGCTTATAAAAAATTCAGGGACTACAAAATGATTATGATTCAGAAAAAGAATCATAAAATGAAATCAATGCTAAAGAAACATTGTAAAAAACTCACAAGTGAAATATAAGATAAGAGATTGATCAATCCAACATAATTGGGAATTAGACAACACCCACATAGACAAGAAGAATAAGGAATTAAGTACAAACTACCTTAATATAATGAATGGAACCAACCTCATTTGAATAATTAAAAAAGGATGAATCATGGGTTAAATCCAAGAATGAATAACTAGATCAGAATATCAAGAACCAAACATGGGATCTTATTAAGATATGTTACTTAAGAAATATCAGGAGTTAATTGAAAAATTTAACTAATCTACCGAAAACTTTGATGATCATGGAAAAAGGATTAAAACATTACAATATGACATATAAAATTATAAAAGTTCCAATATTTTCTTTACAAAAGGAGAAAATATTATGAATGAAATTCTTGGAAAGAATGTAATTAAAAAGGAAATATTCGATATAGGAAGTAAGGGTAAAAAATCTAAACTGTATAAGAATTATTTTGTTCCTAACTCAAAAAGTGTTACTTGTCATTTTGGTAAAACAAAAGGACTTATAGAAAATATATATTATTTAAAAAACCATCAAATAAGTGGTATTAAAAAGGATTTTATTCTAAAAATTTTATCTAAATAAAATGATATGAGTTATGGAAAAATAAAATAGATCTAGATTCTCAGATCTCTACTAGATAACACTGCTAAACCCAATAAAATATGAGTACTAAAGAAAACATTTTTTTAAATGGTTTTGTAGGTAAAAGTACATAAGAACAAAAATACGATTTGGTATATGGATAGTGAATGCTCAAGTCATATGAGTGGAGATCCATCAAAATTTCATACATTGACTCAAATTGATGGAGGTTATGTTACTTTTGGTGATAATTCTAAATGGAAAATAATTGGATTTGGAACTGTTGGATATCTAATGATCATATCTATCAAAAAATTAATTTATGTGCAAGGATTGAAGCACAACATGATATGTATTTATCATCATTATGATGATAATTTTTATGTTGATTTATCTAATAATTCCTTCTCAGTTTTTAAAAATTAATTGCTTAAGTTTAGAGAACCTAGAGATGATAATGTTTATAATTTGGACCTACTTTTGTTGTGTAAATAAAAAGTGAGCTGTTTATCTACTAAGACAAGTGAATAATGGATCTATCATAGGATACTTAGTCATTTTAATGTTTATGATTTATAAAAAATTTCTAATAAAAAGTTAGTTTCTGATTTACCCAGTCTTAAATTTGAAGATGATAGATTTTTTGATGCATTCCAAAATAGAAAACAATAAAAATATTCCTTTAAATCTATTAACAAAATTACTACAACAAAAAATTTAGAAATTATCCACATATATCTATTTGGAACATCTAGTATATCAATTTTGGTTGGTAAATTATATATTTATGTTTTAGTTGATGATTATTCTACTTGGGTTTATTTTCTAAATATTAAGAGAAAAGTTTTCTCTGTTTTTGAAAATTTATGTAAAATTGTACAAAATAAAAAAGGTTTCAAAATAATTTCATTAACAATTTATCATGGTGGTGAATTTTATAATTAATAATTTAATTATTTTTTCTCAAATATGGGTTTTAAACATACCGTCTCTGCACCAAGAACACCACAAAAAAATATAATTGTTGAAAGAAGAAATTGAACTATTCAAGAAATGGATAGGACCATGATTAATGAATATAGTATACCTACCTATTTTTGGGAATAAGGTGTAAGAACAGCCTGCTATATCATGAATAGTGTTTTAATTCGGCCTATTTTCAAAAAGACACCGTATGAACTTTGGAATAAGAAAAAGACTAAAGTAAAATACTTTAATGTTTTTGGATGCAAGGTGTATATCCCAAAAACTAAGGATAATATTGCTATGTTTTATCCAAAATCTAATGAAGGAATATTTTTAGGATATTTTACTACTTCTAAATCTTATAGAGTGTTTAATAAAAATTCAATGATTTTTGAAGAATCAGTTCATGTGAATTTTGATGAAATTGTCCCTTTCATTAAATAGAAAGATCAAGAAGGTGAAGATACAAAGTCTTTTTATAAAATGAGACTTTAAGCCCTTAAAAATTATTTTGATTCTAATTCTCATAAAGTTAATTCCAGTCCAAAATAAATTGAAACTGAAGAACTTGAAGGCATTCTACTGAAATAGTCTAGAATCCTAAGGAACCACCCTTTAGAAACTGTTATAGGAGACCTAGACATAAGAATAAGAACTATAAGAAGTGTAGGAAACCTAGATTAATTATATTCCTTTATATCTCAATTAAAACCTAATACTATTGAATAAGACTTAGAAGATGAGAGTTGGATGATAACTATGTAGGAAGAGTTAAAAAGGTTTAAGAGAAATAAAGTTTGGTAACTTGAAAAGAGACCAACCAATTATCCAGTGAAAGGAACCAAGTGGGTTTGTAGAAACAAAACGTGGTAATAAAGGGATCATTACTGGGAATAAATCTAGATTAATAGCCAAAGGTTATAATCAGGAAGAAGTTATAGATTATGATGAGACCTTTTCCTTAGTAGCTATATTAGAAGTGATTATAATTATTCAAGATTATGCATCTCATATGAATTTTAAATTATATCTGATGGATGTTAAGTCTTCCTTTCTAAATTTTTATTTAACGGAGTATGTTTATGCTGAATAACCTCCTGGTTTGGAAAATCCCAAAAAACCTAACTCTATTTTTAAACATTCTAAATATCTCTATGGACCTACCAGGAACCTAAATCTTGGCATGAATGATTATGTTACTTTCTTTTTAAAAGTGGTTTTATTATTTTTTTGGAAGATCCAACACTTTTTAAGAAAACAATTTGTCCTAATATTTTATTAGTTCAAATTTATTTTGATGATTTTATTTTTGGTTCAACTAATATAAATATTTGTCATGATTTTTCAAGTATAAGGGAAAAAGAATTTGAAATGAGTATGATGGGAGAACTAAATTTATTTTTAGGATTTCAAATTTATAAAAAAGATTATGGAAATGTTTTAAATCAATTTAATTATATTATAGATTTATTAAAAAAGTTTGGGCTTGAAAACAACAAGACATATACAACTCCCATGTGTACTAATATAGAACTTATTTTGGATGAATTTGGGAAACCAGTTGAGAACATGTTATATAGAGGTATGATTGGTAGTTTTTTATATCTTACTACTAGAAAACTAGACATTATGTATTCAGTATGTCTCTATTCTAGATTTAAATCCAATCCAAAGAATCCCATCTTACAACTACTAAAATAATTTTTAGATATTTAAAAGGAACTATTTTTCAATCTCTTCTTTACCAAAAAAAATTCTGATTTTAATGAAATTTCATATTCAAATACTTCCTTTAGAGATTTTAGATTATATAGAAAAAGTACCACAAGAACATATAACTTTCTAGGAAACTATTTAGTTTTGTGGTCTAGTAACAAACAATACTATGTTGCTCTATAATTTTCTGATGCAGAATATGTGTTTGCTGGATGATGCTATGCACAAGTATTTTAGATGAAAAACACTCTAATAGACATTGGTGCAAATTTTAATATTATTCCCATTTTATGTGATAATACAAGTGAAATCAATATTTTAAAAAATCCTACAAGTAATTCCAGGACTAAGAACATTGATATAAGGCATCATTTTCAAAGAGATCATGTCCTTAAAAATGATATATCTTTGGAATTTGTTCATTCTTAATATCAATTGGATGATATTTTTACCAAACCACTTAAAACTGCTAATTATTATTTTATTAAGCGGGAGTTAGGTTTATTTAATTTTTAACTAAGTATTCATTAAATTTCCTAAATATTTATGTCAATTAAATTTTGTTCACTACTTTACTTTTTTTTCACTTTTTATTTGTTTAAATAATTTGGGTTTAAATTTTTTTTAATTTCACGTGTTTTCAAAATTCTTCATAATTATATTACGTAATTCCCTGAGAAGCAAGGTGATGTTCGAAACTTTTTTCCTACTGAAACCTTTCATATTCCCTTACCTTTTTTGTTTCTCAAACCATTTAGACTACAGAATCCTTCGTCTACCTTAGAAATTCTAGAACCTAAGAACCTCAGATCCTTGAATTTTTAGAAATTGAAAAAACCAAGTGAAATGATGAGGTTGAACCTAGTGACCCAAAGCGTCAGTGAGTTTTTTCAATAAATTATTCAAGGAAAACTCATCAATTTTGAGTAGTTGTTTGAAACCAATTTGTTTCTTAAGAAATCACTTTCATTTCAAGGTTTGTAATATATTTTTAATGAGGTAAATATAGAATTAATATATGATATATAATTGAATCTTTATTTAATAGTTTTTAGTTTAGTTTTGGTGAGACTGAGGGCACTGTTTATGTAAATATAGAGGACAATTTTTTTTTGATTTCCTCTGTAGAAATAGATGCAATTTTAAAATTTCCCCATGAAGGTGTTTTTCATTTTGATATAAGTTCTATTGAAAACCTATATCACTAGTTTGTGGACATTATGTTGTTTCTTTTTGGATAAACCAATATTAGGAAAATGTTTGTTAAGGACCTTTATGCTAATCAAAAAAATTTGGTAAACTTTATTCAGATATAAATTTCTCCAAGAGTATATGAGATAGAGAAAATTTTATATCCATATATGTAAACTATTTTTTTGTTCATAAGTGAAATAAAGTTGAATTTTACTTGGTATATGTTGAGGTATTTGAGCTATTTTTGTCATGTAGAGGCTTAAATATTTTTTTTATCCTTATGAAAGGATCCTATCTTTCATTCTATTATGAAATAATATGGTTTGTGTGTTCATCTCAGGAGATAAAAGTCATCGCATTAATGTTTTGAATTCCGATACTCTTAATAAATTTTGTTTTTACTGGAGTACAATGAAAGGGAATCTTATTCTAGTTGGTGCAGATGAGAAACAAAAATCAGGATCATTTTCTCCAGGAGAGAAACATGCTATTATAAATGAAGGGATTTTAGAATCCAAAGATGAAGAAGTTTCCAAATATGCTAAAAGAAAATTTATATTTAATGAAGAAGAATAAGAATAAGAAGAAGATGTTGTAGAGGAGTTGGTTATGAAACCAAGGAATAGAGATGATCCACCTTCTAAAGAACCAATGTTGGGATCAGGTGAAGCTACTAGACCAGTTAATTTGGAAGAACATGTTCATGATGAAGACCAACAATTTGAAAGTAAAGTTAAATATTTACAGGATGTTTCTATTCTAGTTGTTCAGGATAAATATCTAGCTATTCAAGAAGAAGTTTTCCAGGAAGAAACCTTTTAGGAAGAGTAAAAAATTCTAAGATCAAAAAATGTGGCAACAGAAATTGTTGAGAATCCAGATTGTTTAGGTTTTGATCAATTGATTGAGATAAATTGTTTTTTATAGAGACAAAATAGAGGTTCTTGATAATGTTTCTTGTTCTAGTGAAAAATTAATTTAAAAACAAGTGGAGAAGTCTATAGAGAAGTATTCTTAAAATACATTAGAAATTGTGGTTGTTGGTCCTTCACAAAATCTAGATGAAGGGACATTTGATTCCATAACTAATCAAGTAGAAGATCTTGCGATGAAGTTTAATAAAGTTCAAGAAGAAAATTTTGTTCTTAAGTAGGAGTTGTAGGCCTCAAAGAAATATTTGGATTATTTGCAGAATTCATCAAATCCAAGGCTGGAGTTTGAGTCTATTTAGACACATCTTAGATAATTGAAAGAAAATTATCCATCAAGGAAATATTTTGATTCTTTTAAGAGAGAGATGCCCGCGAAAGATGGAAATTTTTTATCCGAATCTATTTCCAAAGCATATTTTAGATACTCGAATTGTTATTTAAGAATCTAGTTTGAGTATATTAAAGGAATTATTTCTCAAACTTGTACTACTACCTCTACCCCTTCTACCTCTCTAGATCTTATTCACATATTTCAAGATATAAAAACTATTATAGCTAACATGAAAAACTATATAAATAACCTTCAGTTCAATAGTTCTCCATTATCAATTTTGTTGGATAATAAAAGATATCTTAATGAGAAATTTAATTAAAGTTAACCTAGTATCAGGATTATGTGCAACAAATTCATAGATAATTTAGACTAGTTTATGCAACAAGAGGATAGTTTACATGACTTTTTAAAAGTCAATATTGTTGATAATATGCATGTTAGTCATGATTCTATAGTTTTTTTATGATGTTAGGAGATATTCTTATGAAAAATTTACGAGTATAGATGGAAGAGTTGAAAGAAATGTTTCAATATACTCAAAATCCTACAAAACCAAAAACCGAGCCAAACCCTAACCAAACACTTCTACTCTAACCACATCAATTGGAAAACCTATTTCCTAGTCAAACTAAATATTGTATTTATAAATATTTTGATTAATGAAATCAATTTATTTGTATTTTCTCTAAATTATTTGATATTATTTTATGTCTATATATTCTACCATAAATCTAGTATTATTTATCTACCCGTATTATTATAAAATTCACTTACTATTCAATGAAAAATTAATAGTGTTTTAATCCTTTTTCTATACTTTCTTTTTGATATGAAAAAAGGGGGAGAAATTTGGATAAACACAACATTCTTTTATTAAAATAATTCTTTAAAATCAAATTATTTTCTTTAAAATGTTTTGAAAATTTTAAATTATGTTAATAATTTTATGGGTTTTGTGATCATCAAAAAGGAGGATATTATTGGGAATGTATTGTATTAACAATACTATATAAATTATAGTAATTTCGATGCTCACAAATACCCTTTTTTATTTTACTAATGATTTTAATTTAAGTGTATTTTTGAGAATTAATATTATTTTTATTTATTTTCATACTATTTTTTTGATTTTAATTCGCAAGATATATTTATTAAAAGTGTTCAAGATACATTTTTGAACATCATAGAAACACTGTTCACACCCTTTGTGGTTTGGAATAATGTATAGAATCAACCCTACGCTATGTACAATGTGTATGGATTGTAATACCTACATTTTTCTTCTTCCTTATATCAGAATAAGAAAGTATGGTTTATCAACCCTACATTCATATTAGTATGTATGGTAAAGTAACCTTACATTTTAAAGGAACCTTATGTTTGGAAAGAGAATAAAGTATAGTTAAATAACCCTACATAAGTAATGAACCTTAAGTTCCAAAGAGAAACATATAAATCATCAACATTACTTTTATGATCAACCCTACATTATCAAACTTACATTTGAAATATAAACGCTATGCAGTTGAACCCTACTTTCATTATTTTTTCATTTTGTGAAGGAACCCTACGTTTGACTTTTCAACATTGGAGATTTATTTTCATGATATTTTCCATAATTTTTGAAATGGACTTGACTGAGTTTCAAGATGTTTTAAAGCTCATTTTCAAACATTTTTTAAGATTGTTTTATTTGATTCAAAGAACCGTATTCAATGAAGAAATTTAATGCTATTCTTAAGGGAAGTTACAACTCCCCTAGTAAATTAAAATTTTAATTTCTATGGTTCATTAAGCGTCTTTTGTGGATCTGGAATTTTAAAAAGCAGAATGATCATTATATAATTCTTCGAGTATTATTTTCTTTTGAAAATCGAGAGAGAAGAATATTTTGATTATTATTCAATATTTTTGGTTATCATATACACAGTGATAAAGCTAATGAACAACTTAGTAAGAGGAATGCACATTTGAGAAATATATGTTTAATCCTGTTATTTTGTGGCTACTCTGTTTTTGTTTTTTTTTAAATCAAAGATCTATAACGAAACTAGATCTCTTCAGACCTATTAAATCTTGAATATTTTATTTCTAAAGAAGAAGATCAATCTTATGTCATTTTTGTGCTACTAGAACAATAGAGATCAATATATTTCAAAAAATCAAATATCTTTTTGATTTATTTGAGTTTTGATTGCTCGTACTTAATTGAAGTGAAGTTTCAGCTTCTTGATCTTACCTGTGGATAATCAGTTCTTTTTTAGAACAAAAAGAATTTATTTTTAGTCTTAATTTTAAAGGTGTCAACTACATATACTCTTTTTTTGTATTTTTGGTCCTATGATAAGAGGACTAGACTTGTGAAATTCCCCAAGATCATAGAAAATGAATTTTATGGACTGGACTAGGGGATATTTATGCCCCTCACCACTATAAAAAGCCATGTATTTTATTTTTATTTGTCTACTGATTATTTTTTTATCAGAAAAAAAACAATTATTATACACACTAATTAAAAGAGGGTGTTTAAATTCAGAATTATAAAAGAGTTTTTTAAAAAGACACAATTCACCCCTCTTGTGTGTATTGTATATTTATACCTAAATTAAATAATAAAAAATTATTTTCTATCAATTAAACCTCTAGTTTAACCTAGGTCATCCATGATTATCATCTATTCAAATATTTCATAATTTTTTGTAAATAAAATTTTAATTAACTCTAGCTTATCGCATGGGAGTTTCAATCCAGGTATGTAGTAAAGAGACACTCATCATGCACTATAATTATGGATGAGATATAATCAAAAAAACTGTTTTGGGGGTTATTTATTATAGATGTATCGATTAAAAAAATCAAATCAACTTGTAGTATCTATATAGAGATGTATTTTTCAAAACAAAACTATAATCCCTACCTTACCAAAACATTAGGATGTTTTATGATACTGAGAATTTTCCTCAAAATCATTTATAGGGTTATGTTCTCTAATATATGTTTTACTATATCCAATTCCCAATGTTTCTAATAAACTTCCTTTGATACCCACTATAAAGACCCTGAACCTAGTAGCCCAAAGTCATTGGTTACTTCTTTACATCATTAGTATATATAAGTAATTGAATTCTAAAAGATTTAATTGTGTAGTTTTATTGGAAAACTATATACATACATGAATATAAAATTATAGTTGAAACATAAAATATAATATAGTAATTAATTTGAGAACACCACTATTCCCTTTAGCATATCCCTGCATATCAATCATAAAACACTTCCTGGAATCTAAGGGAAAGTTAACATAAGAAAGGGGTGAGATCAAATTCTATGTAAGTTTATGCATACAATGGAAGATATAATGAAAAAATATGGCATGATAATTACAGAGAGGTAAATATTTTAAAACACATTCCATTTAATCAATAATATAATCATAATATAGTAGGAATAAAGATGATAAAATAATTCTTTATATAAAATCACATAATATTGAAACTCTTCCATGGATATCATAACTAGTCACATAATCACATGTAAATAAATAACTAATCTCATAATGAGGAATTAATAATTTTAGAAATGATAAACATACCATCGAGGCCTCATTCCAAGATATCATATGTAAATGGGTAAGGCCTCAACTGAATATACAATATAATTCATCTCAAGAGACCTACTAATACATCAAGGAGCTATAAAGGGAATTTCCCACTACTTACTAAGTCCAATCCATTCCTAATATGAAAGGGGAGAAATATAATAAATGTAAACATTCATATTGAAAAACTATCATACTAAATGTTACTAATCTCCCCATTAAATACACATAATCATATATTATCCAGAGTAATATGGAGAATGGTATAAAAATAGTACATCCTGGGCCAAAATTTATAATTACAAAATACCCCAATAAAGAATAATTAAAATAATGTTTTTTTTAATTGATGAAAAGAAATACCATAAAAGTTTATATAAAAACAATGTTGAGTAAAATAGCATTTCTAATTTAAAATTCAGTTTTTAAAACTAAAATTTTAAAATATATTTCTAAAATATATTTCTTAATAAATAAACTTGTAAAATTTTAAATTAATCTTCCAAAAAAAGAGTGTTCCTGATGGTGGGTAATTTTTTACATTATATATAATTAAAAAATACATTCTTTTCACACTATTGTAAAAAGGTTAAAAAGTACCTCATTTAGAAAATGATAAGAAGATTCATTTAATTTTTTTTTTGTAAAAAGTCAAACATGGATAAAAATGAGTTTAATAAATCATTTAGATAATCTTAAAAAAAATATAATTTTTTATAAAACATGCATATTGAAGGAAAAGGATTTTTGGACGAAGAGAGAAATAAAATTATCTTTTCTTAAAAACAGTTTATCAATAATTTTAATTACCAAATAGAGTAAAATGATACTATTACTTGAAAATTTCATGAATAAATAGAGGATAAGAAAATATATTCTGTTTTAGATAAAAATATCGATTAATTTCTCTAAGGGTAACTTAAATATAGTCAATCTCGAATAATGATGAGATTGTGAAATAAACCCTTACCACATTGACAACTTTTGAATAATACTACTCTTGAAAGGAATAAATTCAAATAAAAATTTAAATATCCTGAACATAAATATATTCATGATATAAAAAAACTATGAGGTAATATTATACCATAAAAAAGAAATAATTGTTGAATATTGCATATGTCTCACGAAAGTAAAAGTGAGACGAGAACCCTTACCTCAGGTCTGATTTTCTTTATACATGTATGAAAATACTATATTTTAAAGGTATATTTATTATAAATATATTTCATAACCATAATCATATATATCAAACCATATATTATTTTCTTACAATCCTTTATCATTAGTTTTTACCAATTTCTTATTAAAATCACTATTTTGGGTGATAACTGTTTCGTTTTCCATATTAGTTTTGTTTTGTTAGTTTGAGTGTTTATAAATTTAATATTTTTAAATCAAATAGATAATGTTGATAATTAATTTAATTTCAAATATATTTAATTTTTATTTATTTATATTCATCCATAAAATATAGAGATGAATAATTGAATTACACTATTTAGGGAGACAGTAGGCTTCATGTATGCATGAATGTTGATTTCATTTTTTGATAGATGAAAAGAAAGAAAGGTAAATAATAATTCAAGTTTAAAGAATCATTATTATATAATATAAATAATATATTTTCATCAAATCCATTATTATTATAATTCAAGTCAAAATAAAATGAAAAATGAATCACATCGCTTTGTGTAGGCGGTAGTCTGCTATACATAAGAGAAACATTATCACATTCCAAAGGAATGGAATGTAAGAAATTATATGTGATATTATAATAATATAATTATAATTATTTAAAAAATATAATATTGATATATTAAATCCATCATTCCATAGAATAGTGAGAGGCGTTGATGGAAAATGAGTTACATCAGTTTGTGAGGTAGTAGTCTATCGTACACACAATCGATGGTTTTGTTTCCCATTTAATGGAAAAAGAGATAGTTGTAGTTAATGAAATTAACATAATAATACCTTAGTATTTTTAATATACTTATTATATTATTTTTTATTAGATGGATAATATTTTAATAGGTTAGAGGATGAAATAAAATGAAGTTGTATAGTTAAAAACTATACCTATTCTTTGGAGACCCTCTTTCAGTTTATACATAAAGCCTTCATAGAAAATGTTCTTATAAAAACAGGGACTATAAGTCATGGGAAAATATTGAATTATGGTATTTTGTAAGTTATTGGCAAAACCAAATGGCTTTGGATGTGTGAATCATAGAGTAGAGAGGGTTCCCCTTTATAAGTGGGAGAGATGACACATTTGGAATTTTTGAAAAGAGTAAATTATAACCACATTTTTCACGTGCCAAAAGGATAAAAAATGAAACATTATCAAACCATAGATTATATAAGGTCTAAATATGGACATATAATATGAATCAAATATATATTTGTTTTTCATTTTTATAATTATATTTTAATTTTAACCTGTGATAATCCTGTTTTAACATTAATCGTGGTAATTAATTTTTAATGTTTTCACAATTAATTATAAAAAAACATAAGATGAAATTATTAAATAATATTAGTCATTATAATTAATCATATCGAATAAATTTTTCCAAATTAAATTTATATAATTGGTAGAATTTAATTTAAAATTAAATTTGTAGACATTATAGAAAAAAAGTTTTCCAAAGGTTTTGAAAAGTATAAAAAGTTTTTATTTAAAAACAGAAAATATAATTGATTCCAATGAAATTTTTTTATTAATTATAACATAATTGAACTAATTTTACTTTAAAAATAATATTTAAAAATGGGTCTTGTAAATTCTATAAACTACAAGTCATGTTTTAATGAGAATCCGTAATTTTTCTATTCATTGAAAAATTAATCTTTTCAGAAAATTATCAAAAAAATCAGTGTAAAATAATATTAAAATTATGATTTTGAAAATTAAGTTAATTTTATCAAATAAATTTTATATAATTGGTAAAAAATAATTTCTAAAAATAACTGTGGAAAACATGATAAAACATTTTTTTAGAAAAATATAATTTTTATAAACTAAACCAGATTTATTGTTTCCCCATGTTTAGAAAAAATATTAGATAAAAAAAATTATTTGATAAAATATGTAATATATAATATTTCATTAAATTAATTCACCAATAGTAATTAATTTTACTTATTAAGATAAAAGCACTTTTCACGCATAAGAAATTTGTTTTAGAAAAATATTTTTTTACATTTAAATGATTTTTATTTTTATTTATTATCAATAGATAACTGATGATTTAATTTTATAAATGTTTACACCATATAGCTTTCATAATTTATTTGATCACATTCATTCCCTTCAATTTAATATATATATTATAATAGTATACTATATTATGATTCATTTAGTCTCAGGGATGCACATATCACAAGCTATTTAAGAGATTGAATTTATTTGAAAAGAATATGACATTAAATATTTTGGTGTTACAAATTCAAATAATGAAAATTTGAAATATTCATTGGGGTCCCAAGGTAATTAATAATCCATCCTTAAAAATCATGGATCAGAACTAAATAAGCTAAAGGTTAGTTTGGATAGGTCATTTCTACTTTGAATAACTTGTTAAATAAAGGATTAGATGATATTCCTTACTGATAAATTCCTAAAACTAAGGGAAATGTAAGTTATATATCTTTAATAAGTTGTAGGGATGTTATTATTAATAAATAACTACAATTGTAAACTGAATCTGGAAATGGAAAACCCAAGGAGGAAGAACCTGGACTTATGAAATAAAAAAATGAGAAGGTACCCATAAAGAAAGAAACATTAAACAATAAGAAGTGAAAATTTGATATGGAGGATCTACCTTAACCCTAACCTACCTTGAATTCAATAATTACCCCATCATAGAAAACTAGTGAATATTCCCAAAAATATTTAATGTCAAACACCTTCAAGAAAGTGGAAGTTCACATCCCTTTACTATATGCAATAAACAAATTCCAAAGGTATGCATTGTTTCTTATTGATATGTGTACCAAGAAGTGGTAACTAAAAAATGATGAAAATTTATGTCTAGTAATAAATTTTTATACTATAATTACTATAAATTACCTATGACATATCAATATCCAATAACTTTTTTTATACCCTTCACTACAGGTGATCTTACTTTTTCCAATGAATTATTTGATTTATGAGCATGATTTAAGGTTGTGACTACTTCAGTTTATTATTATCTATAGGTAAGATAACTTAATCTAACCATAGTTTTTACAAAAATATATAAATAAATCACTACCCACCTAGTAGAGGATTTAAAGTATGTACTAGTAAGAGTAAAATTCCTATTATTCCCTAATGATTTTTATTTAAACAACATAGAATAAGAAAGAGTTATATCTCATTAACCCATTAACTTAGGTAGGAAATTTATTAAATCATCCAAAAGCATAATAATTGTCCATGAAGTAACACTGTCAATGAATTTTAGAGAAGAAACTATTAGTTTCAATATTTTGGATTCAATGATATATCCTGAGGAATAATAATATATTTTCACACCATCTCATTCTAAAAATTCCTTTTGTTATAAAGAATAAATTGAAACGATGGATGAAATAATCAAAATATATGAATTTATAGAGTCACAAATTATTTATAATAATTGTATTTTTTTAAGTAAATTATATCTAAAATCAAATATTTTTAGTGATCAGTTTGAGAAGATAGATTTAGTGTATTTTGATCATTTTATTAAATCTATTACTGATATTTATACTTGGAAAATACATGTTGAAAGCATTATAAACACTGATTTAGCACTATCACTATAACAACAACATGAAATGGAACTAAAACTACTACCATATAATCTCAAATGTACTTATCTTAAGGATGATGAAAGATTTCCTCTTAGATTTCAAATAATTTATCACCTAATGAAGAACACCAATAGTAAACATTCTAAAACAAAATGCTAGGGTCATTACTTGGTCATTGGGAGACATTCCTATAATTGATCCCAAAATATTTGTACACTTGGGACTCCTAAAAAAGGAGTTAAAACCTATGTGATAACCACAAATAATACTCCACCCAAACATTATGGATGTTGTGAAAAATGAAATTGAAAGACTATTAGGTGTTGGAATCATATACCTATCTCAGATTCTTAGTGTGTGATTCTTATTTAGATTATATCTAAAAATACTAGAAACAACATTGTACAAAATGATAAAATGAACTAGTTCCAGTGGGATTCAAAATATTTCTTAAGGTCTTTATTGATTATGTAAAACCAAACCATGTGACCCAAAATATCACTTCCCAGTTAATTGTTTATATAAAATATTAGAGAGATTTACTTGGAAGGATCACTATTGTTTATTTTATGAATTTTCTAGTTATTTATAGGTCCCCATAGCCTTTGAGGATAAATATAAAAATATATTCACATATCCATTTTTTATTTTTTCATATAGAACAATTCCTTTTGGGTTATTCAATTACCCAAAGCACTTTCCAATGATAAATGTTAATCAACTTTTTAAATATAATTAAAAGCTTTTTGAAGGTATTTACTGATGAATTTATAGTATATATAATATTTCTTAATTTCTATCTTTAATATGTGGTAAAATATTTAAATATATTCATTACAAATAATTTGGTCTTTAACTTTGAAAAATGTAATTTAATGGTGGAGAAAGGAAATGTCCTGGAAAAACACATTTCTCAAGAAGGAACTAAAGTATACAAGGCCATGGTAGACATAATTTCCACACTACCTTACCTAAACCATGTGAAACATTTCAGATCATTTTTAGGACATAGAAGATTTAATAGAATATTTATTAGTGATTTTAGAAAAAATGATTTATCTATTATTATCCTACTCGAGAAGGATTATAATTTTATGTTTCATGAATCATATAATAACTCTTTTGACAACCTCAAAGAATATTTGACCATATCCCCTATAATTATACCACATCATGGGAAGATGCCTTTGATGTATTGTGTGATGAATCCAACCAAGCAGTATTAAATGTGATTTCCTGAGATATTAATGGAAACTCCCATGTGATGTATTATAGCTCAAATACCTTGGACAATTCTCAAATAAATTAAACAACAGTTTATGTCTATAGTTGTTGTATTGAAAACATTTCATGAATATTTCATAGGGAGAAAAATTAAAACTTACAATTAGGTATTTAGTAAATAATGATAGTTCAAATCTAATATTGGTTAAGTGGATTCATCTATGAAATATTCATGAAATGTTTTCACTATACAAACAACTTATTAGACATAAACTGTTGTTTAACTTTTACTCTTGAGAATTGTCCACAGGTATTTGAGGTAGATACACCCTCAAGACAATAGGGAGATTATCTCATTAATATCTCAGGAAAATCACATTAATACTGCATGGTATGGTTTACATCAGAAATTAGTCACATCAAAGGCACTCCTTCCTTATTTTATAAGAATAAATTTATTAATCACAAATATAAATCTAAAAACATTGTTTGGAAGGATCCAAAATTGGGGAAAATATATAATGATAAAGTAATTAGAATATGAATAGTTTAGGAAGAGGTAAAATCTTTTCTTAAATTCCCCCATACCCTTGCACGTAGAAGCCACTTTGAGCCTTAGATAATATCCAATTGTTTTTGAAACCAGGTTAATTTTGGAAATTTTTCTAAAGACATATATAATTTTTTCAACGTTTTTAAAAATTCTAATTTACTGGATAAATTTATAAAATATAGTAAATTCCATAATTTGTTTTTATTTTATGTGAAATATTTTAGGTATGGGGTATAAAATTCATTAGTCCATTTTCATTATATATATATATATATTATTAGTATTAGATTATGTTTATAATCTAAGTAAATAACATAAAACTATAAATGATGATTCAATATTTTTTATTGAATTTTTATGATCTTATATATTTTTTAGGTTTGGAGAATATTGGGTAATCATCAGTTATTAGGTAACACACTTCTATATCTGTAAAATTATTTATTTTATTAAATTAATATTATAAATATTCCTTGGAGATACCTGCTATATTTAGATGTTTTAGTTTTGGGTTTTTCCACACTCATAAAAAAAAAGTTTGCACAAACATGGATTAAAAAAAATTCAATATGTGCCAATTGAAAAATGGGATATAAATATTTTAGGAATTATAAACTTATATTAAGAAGGGAAAATTTATATAACTTAATTTAATTTTGGATGTATCAAGGATGAGTGAAAAGGGACTTTGGAGTAGTGATATTAGGGTAGAGGGATTTAAGAAAGTTCTACATTTTAAAAAATTAATCCACTAAATTCCATTCCATTTTCACCCATAAAACTATAATGTTTTTTAAGAGGGATTTTAACCCATGTGAATATGAGGAAAATTTATATTTTTATTATAGGCTAGTGATCATGCCACAAATTTTCAAAAAAAAAGTTGTTTTTATAAATTTCAAATTTTTTCCCATAAATTCAAAATAAAAGGATTAACTATAGAATAATGTCTTAACTAGAATTTCATTGATAATAAGATTTTAAATCTTTTTTTAAATTCCTTAACAAATTATATTGTCATTTAGATAAAGAAAATAACAAGTTTGATATTTCTATTGTTTTTAGGTGATTTCCAAGAGGTAAATCTTGAGTAGAAATGAAAAAGTGTCTCTATCTCTAAATACATAAAATTATAGAGTTGGGAATTTAAAAAAAACGATAAATATTTTTTATTGCATTGGGTAGTTCATAATACTTCTAAATGAGTTTTTAAAACTTTGAGTGACTGTACAAGACTTTGTTACTAGTTCTTAAGACTTTGGAATCACTTCATAAGGCATTAGTAGTAATTTCATAATAATAATTATTTTACTAAATATTGATATAGGAAATGTTTCCTGGGTAATTATAAAGACTTTTAAAGACTTATGAAAAATAATTTATAAGAATAATTTGAAAAAAAATCATACATTCAAAGAGTATTCTTAATAATTTTTCTATAACTTCATAATACTTTAATCTAACGATGGGATTTAAAAAAGAATGAAATGTTCATAAGACTTTTAGATCTGTAAACAAGAATTTATGACTTCATAAAAATTTCACTAAATATCATAATTCATTTGAATGACTTCATAAGACTTTGTAAGTTTATAAGACTATTTATGAATTTTTTAATACTTTTTTTACACTTTATAAGTATTTTTTAAAACTTTATAATAGAGTCTAATAGATAGAATTTTTCTTATTCAAACTGAATTTAGAGTTTATAAATTTTTTATGAGATAGTTATGTTACATATTTATCCATAGAGAGTAGATACCTATGATATTTTTAGAAGTATAGATGATATGTAACATAATTATTTTCTAGTTTTTTAGGCACAAAATATTATACTTAGTGAAATTTTTATATTTTTTTTTCATGTGAGATTTTAAACTTGAAATCAATGAAATAGAAAAGGAATCTATCAAAAATAAATCTTCATTACCCTATTTTACCAAAATCAAGAACAATAATCCTGATCTTTTATGTAGTGATTTGGAAATGATATGAGAAACATGAAGATAGTGGGGTAGAATAATGTATCTTGAAATATTTATGAAATGAATTATTGAAGAGTAAGACACATAAAAGGTACACCAGGAATCCATCAAATTAAAATGGTAACTTGAAACTGAAACCTTAGAGGATTTTGAACACACAAAGGGAACACTTCTCTTGATCATGGGAAAGGAATTCCATGTCATCCATGTGAGTAATATAGATCACCGTAACTATAAATAACCAAGATAATTAGTTTAGTTATACAAAGAGGGATTAAACCTCACTATAAAAGAGGCTAGTTATTCAATTTATGGGATGGAGGAGAAATACTTCTATTGCTGGATATTTTTCTCTTTTCTATAATCCTTCTCTTGTAATAGAACACTAGACCAATAATGGTCGAGCCAAGGAGATTTCCCCCACCCCATGTAATGAATTATTGTCTTTATCTATTAACTCACTCTTATTCGATAAAAATAGAAATGTTTTATTGGTATATAAAGTTAGAGTTTTCATTTGTTTATTGTATTTTAATTCATCTTCCTTATTCATTAGTGAAACACCCCACCTGGCAAGCCACGAAATCGGTACCCTGGGCCAGTGCACAACATACATCGATCATGCCTCTCTATTCTCCAGGGGCTTCCGACTAGTAGTGAGGGTCTATAAATATATATTGTGGAGACTATACCATGTAGTTAAATTATCAAAGAATTAGAAATAATAGAAATAATAAGAATGAAAAATAAACATTGTTTATAAGATAGGGAGAGTTCCAAAAATAACTATAGTTTGAAATGATACAACAATGAGTAATTCTATACATGCCATAATCGATCCCCCATGAGAGGATCACAAACAAAGATAAAATAGAACCAATAAAATCACAAATAAATCTAATCCTCTAACCAATCTCGAGTATTACTCGATCCCATCATAAAAAATCCATAAAATCCATAAAAAAAGAGTAGTCATCAACATTGGTTGTCTTCCCATACCTAAATTTGAAATATATAGTCTATTTTTTTCTGGTACTAAAGTTCCCTAGTGGCATGATAAGTGTTTGCATAAAACTCAATAGGCCACCAACAATTTCATCCCTAAAATGACCAATATATAGTAAAGTGTATGTAGGATTATTATAAAATAGAATATATATAGTTAACCAATTTATCTGTCTAATAGTGAATATATTAACAAATTAAATAAAAATTATTGAACAACCATCAATTCCCATATTTCATGGTGACACTTGAAACTGATTTATACAAAATTATTACCAAGATGATGAGTCCCCAATCAAAGTAATGGTGTGGCTTGTCTAGTTCCAAGATATACTACCAAAAAAACTACAGTCATTCTATCCTGAAGGAATCCACATGGATCAACCAGAAATTCCCACTCAACAATTCCCATAGGGAATCCAATGGAGGGTTTACCCTTATAATTCAACTAATATGAACTACTAGTATGAACTCAAGGATAATTTCTTGAAATTTAATATCATGTCCTGATGGGAATCCTTAGATTACACCAGGGTAATTATACTCAAAAGTAATCAAGCTGAATCTAGGGATCTCATTTTGTAACATTCACCAAGGTACCATACTAGAATAAATAAAATTAATTTTAGGAATTTAAAAAATAAAGACATTACCTAAATCTAAGGGAGATCCACCCCATGGAATTATGAATAATGAATGTAAGAAGAATCAAATGGATTGATTATGGAATTTTATAACCTTGGACCTCTATTAATCCAAGGGTGTCAACACACCGTGGAATTCTTGAGAGTCCCATAGTGGAATCCATGGATTTATCATGGAATTATATACAAGTCAAGGTCCATAATAACTCCAAGGAATCCTCCTAAGGCATTATAACCCATCTTTATATCAAGAGACACTCATTTAACAATTATTTATTTATTGAGAGTACAAATTATATCAAAGAAAATTAATTAATAATGAAAAAACCCTTGTTCATATTTATAGAAAATTCCCACCAATAACCAAAAATGAAAATATCCATCCATTAAATTCCATACCATTACATAAATGTTTTATCACCTTCCCTTTCAAACAACCAAAAAACTAATCACTATAGGCAAAGTAATTTTTAAAACCCACTTATAATTTCACAATAATTCATCATGACTTTCCATTTTCCCAAGGAAACAACTCAAGTTCATTAAATAACATGATCCAGTTATTTTCATTTGAAAAAAATTCATTGAATAGAACACAAAACTATATCATTAGTTATAATATAAAACTCAAAATAAACATTTTACAAACCCCATTATCATTAAAAAGTTCTGATTCAAGAATAAAATCCATTTCACATTAACTAATGATTTTGAAAATCCATTTCTCAACTGTTACTTCCAAAATACAATCCCATGTTGGAAAAATTGAAATATGGTTTAACCATTCTAGAATATAAAGTTTAATAAGTCCAAACAACTCAATTAAGGGTATTTAAAAAAATGAAAAGCTCTATTAAAAACTTCAAATTAAATCCCAGATTTTCGTATGAAAAACTAGAGTTAAAAAAAGATATATAAAACAATAATACAAATCTATAGCTTAAATTGATGGACCACCTACCTTTGGCTCATATGAGTATACTCATCCAAAACCAACTTATGATTTACCTTATAATGGAAGGAAATGAAAAAATATTAATTACCAAAAAAGGGCATATAATAAATAAAATTATAGAGATTACAAGATAATAAAAGAAACCGTAGAGGGAAGAAAAATGATTTATAGCCTTACCACTAGATCCAACTCAATCCCGATGAAATTTAAATGATCAAGGATATAGAGAGATCCTTACATAGAGCTAAGAAGAGAGTGAGTACATTTGGGGGTTGGTACTAGCCATGGGGATGGAAAAAATATATAGAAATGGGTTTAAAAAAAGGAAAAAAAATGTCTTGACCCGTCCTCAGGGCCCGTGTCGTGACTACCCCAAGCCCGCCTTCCATAGGCCAAGGGCTAGCGACTAGCACCAAATGCGTAAATACTGATAACTGGGAAGGAGTTGCCTTTATAAACTTAAGAAAAAACACAACCAGAGTATGAGCGGAAGAAAACACTAAGTACAATAGTAAAAAAAGTGTTGAAAGTACAAAGGGGCCAGAAATACAAGCCCAACAGATAGGTACAACTACAACTGAAAGTAAAGTACAACAAAAAAGACAACCAGATGGAAGAAGACACGCAGCTCCTGGATCGTCCACCACGGATCCTATCTGAAGGGTAGGTAAAGATGTCCTCCTTAGATCTCCACGTCCGATCGTCCGTCCGTCTGTCTCCTCCAGGTACCGACTCGTCATGAGATCTACCTTCGGGTACCGTCCAGTCCTCGAATGCTCGTCCTTCGTCAGCACTGTCTGTCGTCTGCATCCAACACAACGAGGTCCAGGCATAGCCCGTGCATGGGTGAGTATAACGTTACTCAGTAGGGACCCCGAGACCCTCAAGGTCTCACTAAATCCAACAAGGATAACCACAAGAAATATCTCAACAGATAACCTTTACTTAAGTATAAGCCCATAATTATACTTATGTTATCAAGTAACCCATCTCAATCATGAGTAAAACACAAAGGTCATAGAATCAGCTCAAACCAGGATTTTATTTATGATGTCGAAACCACGGATCCTGGAGAACTCCTCCTCTGTCGAGTACAGTGGGCCTACCGCTACAACCAAGCGCATCCCACTAACCTAGGCTGCTGAAGTACTCCACCTGTCGAGTACTGTGGGCATGCCGCTGCAACCAAGCGCATCCCACCATGAGTCTGCTGCTACAACAAAGCGCACCCCCTCATAGCCTACAGAGGTACTCCTTCTGTAGAGTACCGCGGGTTTGCCGCTACAACCAAGCGCACCTCTGCTGTGGTTCTACTGCTACAACCAAGCGCACCCCACTGGGCTATCTGAATCACTCCGAGATGATTGATCAGCAGTCGTCAAGTCTCAGTCAGCTACTAGGTCTCTGCACTCTGCCAGCTCGTCACTAGGAGAGTCCGCTCCACGAGCTACTGGTCGATACTCCAAGTATCACAAAGTCCCACGAGGAAGTATCTCAAAGGACCGCCTCATAATAGGGGTCTCAACGCAACAGACGGTGCGTCAATCGGATGCTCGGTCTGTGAGTTATTAGCCTTTTAGTCCTGGGGGCCTGGTTGGTTACGTGTACGAACCAACCTAACCATATCTCAACCGTAACCTGAACTCTCATAGGGTATACTCATAGGGACCGTTTCTCAACGTGACCACCAACACCGCTGATGGTTCATCAAACGGATGTCCGGTCTGAAAGTTATCAGCTTTTCCGTTCGAGGGGCCCGGTTGGATTTTGGGTACAATCCAACCCGCCCATACTCCAACTGCGTCCAAATCTTAGGAGAAGTACGCCAAAAGTTCCGTCTCATCAAGAGAAATCCAACAAAGTTGACGACATGTTAATCAGACGTTTGGAGCTCGAGATATAAGTGTTTCCGCTCCGAGGGCCCCGGTTGGTTTCGTGATCGAACCAACTCAGTCATAACCAAAGTTCTCCGAAACCCTGAGTTTAATATACCGAAATGACCGTCTCGATCCAAGGATCGCATAGAAACTAACGGTGCGTTAATCGGAGGTCTGTAGCCCATGTTTTGGCAATTGAATGAAAACAGTCTGAAAATAGGGGGTTCAGGCCAGGTCCGAGACCCCCTGAGTCAGCACGAACTGGGTCAACCCGACCCGGGTCCAGGTCTGACCCAATAGGGCGTGGCCCGGCCCGGCCTGGGCGCGGCCCGGCCTGGCAAGCATAGCCTGGCGCGCTTGGCCTGGCCGGCATGGCCAGGCGGCTCGGCCGTAATGGCCGAGCGGAAGGTGGGGGGCGCTGCCCCCCTGTTTAGAAAACTGTGGCCCCCATGTGGGGGGCCACTCCTTTGGCCGGACGGGGGTTATGACCCCCCAGTTCTTCGTTCGTCCGGGCCGGCGGGTCGACCGTGCTGCTACCGCGGGACCCCGTGGTCCCTCCCTCCTGCTTCGGCGCCGGCGGCCGATAGCCAGCCGTCTCTCACTGCTTCGCCGCGGCCAAAGGTCGTGGCCTTGGTCCGACCGACACGACGTGATGGCGCCCCGCCCCTCCGCCGTGGTGTCTTCTTGGTGTCCTGGCGCGGCACGACGGCGCCGCGCTGCATTGCCGCGGTTCTCTCATTTCTTGGCGGTGCGACAACGCCGCGCATCTTCGCCACATTTTCCCATGTTATCGTGCGGTGCCGTTTCACCGTGCGCCTTCTTTAGAACCGCAACAAACATATTCATCAAGGGAGAAGAGGATCGGTCGTGTTCATGCGGTCCGACCTCCTCACGTAATTGCGATAACAGGCAGCCTATTTAGAAAATCGATGAACGGCGACGAAGTATTCACGAAGAATAAAATTAACCCCTACCTCATTGGAGTCGTAAATCGAGGTTTCTCGCGGAAAAAGACGTCACAGAAGCCGGCATCACGGAACGAGGTTCCGTAAGCTTCGTCAGTGTTCGTCTGATTAAGAATGCAGTGTCTCGCTTCCTTTGACGTGGAGAGAAGATTCAAGATGAGACGACGTTCTTCGACAAAGGTGATGAAGCATTCTTCTTCGGAGGAAGAAGTTCTTCAAAACTCAAGATCTCTCTTCCCTTTCACTTATCACAACAATTCCAACCAAAATAAAATAAGGCTCCACCTTATTTTATTTACCCATGCCATGCATTCAAATTTACAAAATTCAAATCCAATTCACTTAATTAATTAAACCATGAGTTGTTTAATTAATTAATAGGTAGGTTGGAAAATTAAATAAGGAAGTGGAAGAGTTACTTAATTAAAGGGAGTTAACAAGTTTAAATGGGGAGTTTATTAGAGTTATGGGAATGTGAAAGGTTGGGGCTCTTGTGGTCCTCACCTCACATTTATCCTCAAATTTATCCTCACATGGGTATTTAGGTGCCACCCCAACTTTCCCATGTAGGATAAAACCACCTTAGACTTAAAAATAAAATTGTTTTACAATTTTATTCATTCCTCATTTAATCCACAAATTTAACATCTCCACCCGCACAAACGCAACTCCGGAATAGGTGTTCCTAAGCAATTACCAGTGTTGCGGTTTCATCGGTGACATAAGATTTCGATTCCGAGCACCGGTTCAAAAGTTAGAAAACCCCGCTCGTTCGTTCACTGAACGTACCCGAGCTAAACTTCGGAAATTGATTTCGGGCACACCGGGCCTCGGAATCAGGTGCCATCAGAAACTGCGTTCTTGTAAAATCCCAAATAAATTAAGAAAAAAAATTCCTTGAAATTTTAGGGTCTTTACATTACTCCCACCTCAGGGCTTTATGTCCCCATAATTCTTTAACATAAACTAGGGATACAAAAGTGGTACTGAGCACGCATCTGAGCCTTCCGCTCCCATGTGCTCACCTGGAGGTTCTCGTGCTGCCAACGAAAGCGCACAAGAGGAATCGACTGTTCTTGTAGGACCCGCTCCTTTCAATCCTCAACCTCTACTGGAACCCTGCAAAATTCATCCCATTGCCAATGTCCAGCTCCCCATGGTCGATGATATGCGTCGTGTCAAGAACGTATCTCCCCAGTTGAGATACGTGGATGTCGTCGTGCATCTGGTGAAACTGAGGTGGATGGGTCAAACGGTAAGTCACCTCGCATACCCTACTGAGGACCTTAAAAAGGTCCACTGAACCTCGGATATTGATTGCCGCCTTGGCCACATCTCCATAGACCTCATCGAGGTGAGACCTGTAAGAAAACGTGATCGCCATCCTCAAATTCCAGTGGTCCTGTCTCTTATCAACATAAGACTTCTGTCAACTCGGAGCTGTCCTCATCCACTCCTGGGTGACCTAGACCTTCTCTATCATGGTCTGGACCATCTCTGGTCTCACAAGAGCTGCTAAGATTTATTCTTTGACGAAAAGAGAAACCTGGTCTCATCCCCTGGATGAACCACGTTCTTTGCCTAATACAGTCAATCATGTCATGAATGATACTAATTCATTCCATGGATGACATCTTAAGGCCTCCACGATACTACCAAGAGATCCAACCATTACTCTCGCTTCCAAGGGTTGAGTCACACTGTCGGCATTAGTGTGTGGTAACTGGGTCTCATCCAGTAGGAGTCTCAAAAGTGAGGGTCAAGTCAACAGTTTAAACCAGAACCTCTTAGTACAAAAAAAAGGAAGGAAGAAAACATCACAAGAAAAAGTGTCTTTTATTATTGCAGATCAAGTACAAAGACACACAACAACCACAAAAAACAACAACAACAACTAGGAAACTGGTAGCACAAAGATCAAAGGCCTCTATGCCTGGAACTAGTCCCGCTCTTGTCCGCCAGCTTCCGGAGCTCTGTAGTCAAATACTTCTGCTGCCTTAAGCTGAGCTTTCCCATGTCCACCTATTCCCTGCAGTCGGGGTAGACCACCTGGTGGTGGTGGTGGAAACACCTCGAAGCGTTGTCCACCTCCAACTGCACGACCAGCTCCCCTGCCTCGGTCTTCTGCTCCTTGCGGTCTTCCTCGATTGAACCTCTGCCTCTGCCTGGGAGGTCCTTCGTTTATCTGATGGTCATATGTATGGCGGGTCGGATAGTCACGTGCCATGTGATCAACCCCGCCGCAGGAGTAACACTTTATGCTCCTGGTAAGTCTCTCTCCACCCTGGGTGCCTCGCCCACATGATCCTGTGTTATGCGGTCGACCACCTATAGGTCTGGTCCTCTTGGACCTCTACGTCATCTGTCTACTGCCCACTACAGAAGACTCTACCACATGTCGGCTAGTGGTGGGTCCTGCTACTGGAGACTGCTTAGCAACGAAACTCTCCACTAAGAGGGCTCTCTCCAACACCCATGTCTACGTCGGGATGCTGTGAGAAATAACAGAGGCTCTAATCTCTCACCTGAGCCCCTGATCGAAGGTTCGAGTCCTGAAGAATGGGTCCCGTACCATATCTGTGGAGTAGCGCGAGAGGTATGTGAACCTCAATGAGTACTACGCCACCATCATGCTACCATTCTGAAGATGCAGTAGCTCATGAATATGCACCGCTCAAAGGGTGGTGGGTACAAACTCTGCCCGGAACAGGATCTCGAAGTCTGCCCACAGAAGTGTCGCCTCGTCATGCATCTGGAGAATCAGGCTCCACCATCTGCCTGCTGCTGCCTAAAGGAGGTTGGCAGCAAGGATCACGATGAAGTCTGCTGGCATCCCTACTAGCTTGAGGACTCTCACCACAGCCTCCAGCCAATCCTCATCCACTTGCGGGTCCATCTCTCCCCTGAACCTGGGTGGCCTCTAGCGCTGGAACTCGTGTAGTGCGCTCAAGCGACGTGCACTCTCTACTGCTGGGGCTGGTGGCATCGGTGGCCCAACGGGTGGTAGTACCGCTGGTTCCTCATCAAGGATAGGGCCCTGTACTGAGGCCCACATCACTCGGCAGGCTGTCAGTACGTACAACTCTCAGGGCTCTAGTTGGTCGTCTGTGGGGAGGCATCCTGAAGGAAACAAACATGACACGGTCAAACGATTATACCTGGTGAGCTGACCTGGTTTGAGCTATTTTAAAAGATACATCTGAAAACACACACGCAATTAGTGTTTTCATGCACTGAGTCAGAAATCATAAGTCAGGGTCCTGATGTATGGATACGTCGGCCGCCCGCACCAACACTGGATTCCCTGAACTGAAAACCACACTCGGTACCCTTAACACTATTGCTTCACAGAAAAGGAATATCAGAGTTACGTGTTCTGCGGTAGAACCGACTCCTCTGATACCAATTTGTCACGACCCGTCCTTAGGGCCCATGCCGTGACTACCCCAAGCCTGCCTTCCATAGGCCAGGGGCTGGCAACTAGCACCAAAGGCGTAAATCCTGATAAATGGGAAGGCGTTGCCTTTATAAACGTAAACAAAAACACAACCAGAGTACAAGCAGAAGAAAACACTAAGTACAACAGTAACAAAAGTGCTGAAATTACAAAGGGTCCAGAAATACAAGCCCAACAGATAGGTACAGCTACAACTGAAAGTAAAGTACAACAGAAAAGACAAGCAGCTGGAAGAAGACACACAGATCCTGGATCGTCCACCACGGATCCTACCTGAAGGGTAGGTACAGATGTCCTCCTCAGCTCTCCACATCCGATCGTCCGTCCGTCTATCTCCTCCAGGTACCGACTCGTCATGAGATCTACCTCCGGGTACTGTCCAGTCCTCGAACGCTCGGCTTCTGTCAGCGATGTCCGTCATCTGCATCCAACACAACGAGGTGCGAGCATAGCCCGTGCAGTGGTGAGTATAACGATACTCAGTAGGGACCCCAAGACCCTCAAGGTATCACTAAATCCAATAAGGATAACCACAAGAAAGATCTCAACAGACAACCTTTACTTAGTTATAAGCCTATACATATACCTAAGTTATCAAGTAACTCATCTCACTCATGAGGAAAATACAAAGGTCATAGACTCAGCTCAAACCATGATTTTATTTATGATGTCGAAAACACGGCTGCTAGAGAACTCCTCCTCTGTCGAGTACAGTGGGCTTGCCGCTACATCCAAGCGCGTCCCACTAACCTGGACTGCTGAAGTACTCCACCTGTCGAGTATTATGGGCCTGTCGCTGCAACCAAGTGCATCCCACCATGGGTTTGCCGCTACAACCAAGTGCACCCCCTCATAGCCTATAGAGGTACTCCTTCTGTCGAGTACCGCGGGTCTGCCGCTACAACCAAGCGCACCTCTGCCGTGGGTCTGCTGTTACAACCAAGCGCACCCCACTGGGCTATCCGAATCACTCAGAGACGATCGATCAACAATCGTCAAGTCTCAGCCAGCTACTACGTCTCTGCACTATGCCAGCTCATCACCGGGAGAGTCCGCTCCACGAGCTACTGGTCGATACTCCAAGTATCAAAAATTCCCACGAAGAAGTATCTCAAATTACCACCTCATCATAGGGGTCTCAACGCAACAGACGGTGCGTCAATTGGACGCCCGGTCTATGAGTTATTAGCCTTTTATTCCCGGGGGCCCGTTTGGTTTCATGTACGAGCCAACCCGACCGTATCTCAACCATACCCCGAACTCTCATAGGGTATACTCATAGGGACCGTTTCTCAATGTGATCACCAACACTGATGACGGTTCGTCAAACGGATGTCTGGTCTGAAAGTTATCAGCTTTTCCGTTTGAGGGGCCCGGTTGGAATTTGGGTACAATCCAACCCGGACATACTCCAACTACGTCCAAATATTATGAGAATATGCCAAAAGTTCCGTCTCATCAAGAGAAATCCAACAAAGTCGACGGCACGTCAATCGGACATTCGGAGCTCGAGATATAAGCGTTTCCGCTCCGAGGGCCCGGTTGGTTTCGTGATCGAACCAACCCGGCCGTACCAAAAGTTCTCTGAAACCCTAAGTGTAATATACCGAAACGACCGTATCGATCCAAGGATCGCATATCAACTGACGGTGCATTTCTCGGATGTCTGTAGACCAAGTTATTGGCAAATGACTGAAAAAAGTCCCAAAATAGGGGGTTCAGGCCCGGTCCGACCCGGTCCGAGACCCCCTGGGTCGGCACGAACCGGGTCGACCCGACCCGGGTCTGGGTTCGGCCCAATAGGGCGTGGCCCGGCCCGGTGGGCGCGTCCCAGCCCGGCCTAGCGCGCGCGGCCTGGCGCGCTTGGCCTGGCGCGCTCGGCCTGGCCAGCGTAGCCAGGCGGCTCGGCCGTAACGGCCGAGAAGAAGGTGGGGGGGGGGGGGGCACTGCCCCCCTGTTTGGAAAACAGCGGCCCCCATGTCGGGGGCCGCTCCTTCGGCCGGCCGGGGGTTACGACCCCCAGTTCTTCGTTTGGCCGGCCTGGCTGGCCGGCCGTGCTGCTGTCGCGGGACCCCGTGGTCCCGCCCTCCTGCTCCGGTGCCGGTGGCCGGTAACCAACCGTCACTCCCTGCTCCGCGGCGCCCAAAGATCACGGCCTTGGTCCAACCGGCACGACGCGATGGCGGCCCGCCCCACCGCCGCGGCCCGCTTCGGTCGTGGTGTCTTCGTGGTTTCCTGGCGCGGCGCGACGGCGCCACGCTTCTTTGCTGCGGTTCTCTCATTTCTGGGCGGTGCGACGGCGCCGCACATCTTATCCACATTTTCCCATGTTACCGCACAATGTCGTTTCACCCCGCCACCTTCTTTAGAACCGCAACAAACATATTCATCAAGGGAGAGGAGGATCGGTCGTGTTCATGCAGTCCGACCTCCTCCCGTAATTGCGATAACAGGCAGCCTATTTAGAAAAACGATGAACAATGACGATGTATTCACGAAGAAGAAAATTAACCCCTACCTTGTTGGAGTCGTCGATCGAGGTTTGTCGCGGAAGCCGGCGTCGCGGAATGAGGTTCCGTAAGCTTCATCGATGTTTGTCTGATGAAGAATGTGGCATCTCACTTCCTTCAACGTGGAGAGAAGATGACGGCGTTCTTCGACAAAGGAGACGAAGCGTTCTTCTTCGAAGGAATAAGTTCTTCAAAACTCAAGATCTATCTTCCCTTTCAATTATCACAACAATTCAAACCAAAATAAAATAAGTCTATACCTTATTTTATTTACCCATGCCATGCATTCAAATTTACAAAATTCAAATCCAATTCACTTAATTAATTAAACCATGGGTTGTTTAATTAATTAAGACGTAGGTTGGAAAATTAAATAAGGAAGTGGAAGAGTTACTTAATTAAAGGGAGTTAACAAGTTTAAAGGGGGAGTTTATGAGAGTTATGGGAATGTGAAAGGTTGGGGATCATGTGGGACCCACCTCACATTTATCCTCAAATTTATCCTCACATGGGTAGTTAGGTGCCACCCCAACTTCCCCATGTATGATAAAACCAACCTAGACCTAAAAATAAAATTGTTTTACAATTTTATTCATTCCTCATTTAATCCACAAATTTAACTTCTCCACCCGCACAAACTCAACTCCAGAATAGGTGTTCCTAAGTAATTACCAGCGCTGCAGTTTTATCAATTCCCTCAGATTTCGATTCCGAGCACCAGTTCAAAAGTTAGAAAAACCCACTCATTCGTTTACTGAACGTACCCGAGCTAAACTTCGAAAATTGATTCCGGGCACACCGGGCCTCAGAATCAGGTTCCGTCAGAAACTGCGTTATTTTAAAATCCCAAAGAAATTAAGAAAAACTTTTCCTTGAAATTTTCGGGTCTTTAAAAAAAATTCCAATTTACTCTTAAAAAAAGTCACCAAGGGCCCCCCGACTAGCCAGTGATCCCAACAATACTTTCTAGGTTCTTTCATGGACACCAGTTGGAAAGTGGATACAATAGCAGCCAAACTAGCCCTTGTATCCCTCATATGTTCTTATTAATCCCTAATATACAACTAAACCCTCATTACATGTAAAAATGTGGTGATTCTGAGGGGTTATAACCCTCATAATTTCCTGTTGAATATAATTTAAAAAAATATCCCATACATAAAAACCGATGCTCAATATTCTTCTTAAAATTCCAAATGACTATTCAAATAAGGGAATTACAACCTCTACACCATAGTAATTTTCATCCCTTAGAAGTTTGTGTGGTTATCCAATTACATAACCCAATATATGAAGTTTTCTAGTTTGATTCCAAATGATTGTGTTCCATTCTCAAACACCAAACACACTACCAAATCATTGGTCACAAAAATAAATTCTCCTTAAATCATCAATGACCATAAAGAGGATCTATGAGATTCATATTTCTCGAGAAACTCATGTTTTATTATTTAGTTGATATGATGGTCTATGGTGCTCCCCACTATAGGAATTAGCTCAAAGGGACAATTTTAAATCTCAAAACCTCCCAACAATGAATATTTCTAAACAAATATCATTCTTAGTGGTCCAATGAACTACTATATATAGTTACTTAACACACCATATTTTAACGCACCTGAGAGCACAAGTCAATGCTAGTACCAACTCTTATTTTCTATATCTGAAATAAAAATGGGTGTTCCTACCCCATCAAATAACAACTTGAACATGCCAGGTTTTCTTTGAAAATACACGAATAAAACTAGAAACATAATCATCACATCCAAAATGAATCCCTAGTTATGAATTCTAACTTGCCACACATTTCTATACACAATAAGAACCGTAGAACCCCCTCAGGTTGACTTACATATATATCCATTGGCTTCATCCACCGATACACCTTTAAATTATTATAGAAAAATTCCTTTCTCACCAGAGGCATCCCATTATGATCCTAACTAATCGAGGTCTAATCTAACCTTCTGGTGAAATTACATGGTTGAATCACCAAACACCCACACTACTCACCGTGATCTCACCTGAGCACAAATGTTTTTCAAACTGAACCATGCATGGACCACACCATCTCATACTAACCCCAAAATGACTACTCTAACTACATCATACATTGTACATAGATTTTCCCATGTAATTCCATAAAGAATAGAGATTTCACTGAGACTACACATACACTAGAATATGGTGCCATCATGAACACCCAAAGATCAGTAGTTCTCCCAATTAACCCTTCTAGAAAGAGATTCAAATTCTCACCACTGACATGATGCTCCCCACCATGGGAGTATCATTTCCAATGTTCCATTGGGTCAAAAGACTAATATTCACATAACACATCTCATCAGTCACTAAACACAACATCCAAACATGCTCACACTCAAGAGCCACTTCATCTATTGAGAAAAACCTCTTCCAGGTCATAAAACACCATCCTCAATATTTTTCAAAACTTCTCCAAATAAAGGGTCACACCCTCGACAACTTATGGTGGGATTCACACCATATTAATTTCCCGGCACTAATCCATAATCAGTGACCCCAATGGGTCTTACCATCCACCCAACCGTGTTGATCCTTCCGATCCATGATTAATATCCTATTAAACCTATCCAGGACTGATCTATTGGATTAACCGTGTCATAGAATTAATGTCTTAACTAATACTACCACTATAATCCAAGGATATTTCCATTTTGTATCAAAAAATTGAGCTACTATATCCACAATTCCTCACCGGGGTCATCATCCCTCGAATAACACATGAACTGTCACTAATCCGAACTATTTTTGGAACCATGATTTCTATATGACAACCTATTTTTAACATAAATAGGCATTACATTAATTTTGAAAAATAATTAAAACATTAAAAAATTAATTTCCCAAAGACCGTATATGTTTAGTTACATTGGAAGAGTGGAACAAAATATTCTAACTCTGTGAAATATCTTCAGTGTTTTCCACAAAGATCTTCCCCCATAGTAATTTTGAATTAAAACCTTCCTTAATAACTCTAGGAAGGGAAACATAAGAAAATGGTGAGTTAAAATTATTACTAAGGGTAAATAAAGGAAATGTATAAGAATATCATGAAAAAAATGGTATGAGAACGTGATCATGATTATTATAAGATCATTCCCTGCATGTTAAATATCATAAACATGAATCATGGTATAAGGATTTCTAGTTCATTAGACATAAATCATAAGGAAATCCATAGCATAATCCATGAAATCATAACATAAGAATAAAACTTGGAATTGTGGCATACAATTCAGTATATAACATCATGAACATGTATAATTAGAAATAGGTTCACACATTGAGGTAAAGACATGTAATCAGGCACTTGCCTAGAATTATGGATATGCAACCAAGTCCACGAATAATGTTTTGAACATGAAATCAGGTTCATGCATAACATTGTGAACATGTAATCATGATTGAAAATAAACACATGAACATGAAACCAGGTTCACGTATAACATTGTGAATATGTAATTAGGTTCACACATAACATTATGAACATATAATAAGGTTCACTCATAAAATTGTAAACATGTAATCAAGTTCATGCATAAACTGATCGACATGAATCCAGTTCCATGCATAACATTGTGAACATGTAATTAGTTTTATACATAAAATTAATACTCATGAGTCATCCATAATTACCAAATGCATTGGAGGGAGATATGGGTCTCACATATCACATAATAAAATCATAAATTAATGTTACAAAAAACATTCATTATATCATAAACCATGAAAAGAAATGTGTTTTATAAACATAAAATCATAAACTATGAAATGAAATTGTTATTATTAACATTTCATCACATCATAACCTATGGAAAATAGATTGGTTTTGATAATATTTTCATCAAAGTATAAACCATTAAAAGAAGTAGGTTTCAAAAGGAAATAACCCATATAAGATAAAAAGATGAAATACGAATAATTCCATAAAAACATAAATAGTTAAATAAATAATATAAATGTAACCATTTTATCATTTACTATAAGGGAATGAGTAACATCAATGGATGTTATATTATATGGAAAATAACTTGTAAGGATATTTCGAAAAATTTTCTTGAGAAAAATATAATTTCTTCATTGAAAAAGTAACTTTAAAACATAAAACCTTTTGAAACACATTTTCATTGAAAATACTTTGAAAACTTATAAAGTAGTCTTCAAATCATTTTAATCCATTTTCCTTGAAAACATATTAAAAAAATCTTGGTTTTTTAAAAAATGTTTTTATTGAAAAAATATAGAATAATATTCAATAAATTTTAAAAACCTTTATATATGAAAAAATTTGAAAAATTATAACAAAATCATGGAAATGTTTTGAAAAACATTTCTTTAAAAATAAATTTTAAAACTTATAAAGAAATATTGAAAATGTTTTTAAAACTACTTCATTGAAAAAACATTGAAAACTTATAAGGAGATATCGAAATCATTTTGAAAACCATTTATTTGAAAATAACTTTGAAAACATATAAATAAATATTGAAAATGTATTGAAAACAATTTCATTTAAAAAATTATGAAAAATTATAAGGAAATATTGTTTTTTTGTAAAAGTTTTCTTTAAAAACACTTTGAAAACTTATAAAGAAATATTTAAAACATTTTAAAAACCATTTCTTTGAATATATATTTAAAAACATATATATAAAGATTTGAAAAACATAAAAAATATTTAAAATCCTTTTTACTTGAAAATTATCTTCAAGGATAATTTTAAAACATTTTTAAAACATTTTTTAAAACATTGTTTTTGAAATAAAATTGATTTTTGACTAAAGAGAGAAATACAGTCAGATTTTTATTAAAAACATTCTCTTAATTATCTTAAGTATCAATGAATAAAAAAATGGTACTAATAAATGGTGATATATTTCATAAAAATAGGATAAGTAAACTAATGACTATTCTTGATATATGTATTATAATATTTCATTAATAGAAACATAATCATAAATAATCCTGAGAAACGATTAGATTATTTCACCAAACTCTTACGCCATAGTAACTTGGTATCGTACTCTCCATGTAAGTAAGTTAAATTAAACTAACCTTAAAATATCATAAAAATAATTATATTCATGATATTTCATTTCCAATAGAATTATATAAACCTAAAAAATGAATTTAGGTTATAACAAAACATTAGTCACAAAGAAGGAAAATTGAGACGAAACTATCTTATGGATATAATAGATTTTGAAACATAAAACCCATGAAATAAATATCATATAATGGATATGTAAATACCAATAAATTTAATAATAATAAGAGAATACATTCATGAGAATTATATACACCACATAATAGAAAAGAGTGGTGAACATGGAATGTATCTCATAGATATATAAAGTGAAATGTAATTCCATTACCTTGTGTCTTGACTCTCGTCCTACTCATTCGAAACTCTTGTATAATAAATGTAAGTTTATATAAATATTTTACAGAACAATATTATTATATCTAATACCATATAAATTTTTATTATGTCTTTATATTACCTTCTTGTCAACAATTTCATTTTAAGGTTACACCTAAGGTAATATTCGAATTTTTACTTGTATCTTAATTTGTTATATATTTGGTAATTATAAATATATCATGATTTAAAAAACTTAAACCATGGTATAAAATCATGTATATTAATTATATTTTTATTATAATAATATATAAAAATATATAATTATGAAACGGAATACACCATTCATAGAGATGGTAGGTTGTACATACGCATGAACTATATTTCTATATTATTGTCCTATTGAAAAATAGAAAGAAAATGACATATATTTATATATGTATGTAATATCATTAAATTTTAATTATTATTTCATATATTGAATATAATTTCACTAAATAGATCCTTAATACATTCCATGTAGTGTGTGAACAAATCACATCGCTTTGAGGGGGAGGTAGTCCACACTTCCTCAAATGAAATTATCATATTTACAAAATATGTAAAGCATAAAGGTATATCATAAATAAAAATTAAAGAAGAATAAAAGCATTATAAATATAATATATATTATATATAAATATATTTTCCATCATAATTTCCACCATTAGAGGCAGTAAAGAAAAAATAAACAATCATCATTTTGTGAGGTGATAGTTCGCCATACACATAAACAACATGTTCGTTATCAATTAGATAGAAGTGCATGTGAGTGTAGGTAGAACACTTAGAATAAACAAAATATAATTATATTTATTATAATTATTTTATTTATAATAATTAAATAATGATATTTTAGGGGTGGAGAAATAAAACAAAATAAAGGAGCTTGAGGGAGTGTGTTACCTCTAAATCGGGTAAATCCTTTTAATTTACACCAAAGGGAATACTTGGAAGGATTTATGAGAAAATATAGGAATAAAGATAGAAATTAGGGTTTTTTGTAAGTTTATTGGTAACATATTTTCTGATACTAAGTGTTTTGATAGGTTTAAAGAAGATGGATATGTGTTTGCCTTTTATAGGGAGGAGAAATGAGACACTTGGATTTTTTGAAAACAAGTCCGGTGTGCACAAGTTTTTAGCTAAACAAAGTCACAAAAAATAACAAATAACGGTAGTTTTATGGCCAAAATATGTCAAAAATATGGGTTTTGGAAAATCTTATAGGCCATTTGGGCCCTTAAGTTTAAATTTTATTCCCTTGTTAATCTTAATTTTACCTTAATGAGTGTAATTAATTTTAACTACATTCACTAAAATTTTTTGTCAAAAAAAATTGAAATTATTATAAAATTATAAATTATTATAATTAAAAATATTTAATACTTATTTCCAAATTACAAAATTTTAATTGGGAGAAATTAATTTCGTAGAGAGTACGACAATGCATGTTTTTAAAGTAAAAACGTCCAAAAGTTTGATAAGTTTTTATACCCAATTTCAATGTGAAATTGATTCCAATGACATAAATTGGATTAATTTATAACAATATTATATAATTAAAAATTTAAACCAATTTAAAATGTAATTTAAAATTATAAATAAATTATATGAAAAGGTAGTTTTGAATTAAAATTTACTATTTTCACTATTCATTAAAAAATGAAACTTCACAGAAAAATAAAAATAAGTCATCATAAGAATATTTTTATGTTTAAATTTGAAATATAAAGTTTATTTTTACTTAAAATATTTATAAATGTTCCTAATATTTTATTTAAAATATGTTCTCTATTAAAAGGTGACAAATGTGGCTTAATAAAAATATTGTATTTTATGCGTAAAATTGGGTTTGTTTTTATCTTATGCTTATAAAATATATTGGATGAATATAAAAAATATTTTATTGAATATATAATATATATATTAAACTAATATCACTTACTAACTGTAATTAATTTAATTTATTAGGATAAAAAAACTTAGTGAGCATAAAAATAATAATATTTTCTTTTATATTCAATCAATTTTCATATTGATTTACAATTAATTGGTAACATATGATTTCATATTATATTTTTGTAAATCATATATTTTCATAATTTAGTTAATACTATTCATAACCTTTAATTTAACGACTATGTTATAACTTATTATATTAAATAATAATATTTTAATTATATATTATTGTTTTGTAAAACATGGTCTTGCATGTTATGAAAGGAATTGAGGAAAGACAACGTTGCATGAAATGAAAAATAACCATAGTGTTTTGTATAGAGAAAGTTAAAATTTAGGTTGAATTTAGTTCATGATTAACTTGGTGTTTCGTATAATGCAATCCAAACATATTTCTTTAATATAAAATAAACTATTTTTAGTGTTGCATAAAATGAAAAATATTAAAATGATTAAATTAATTCAAAAAAAATGATTCCCAATATCTCGGGGTATTTCATTCTACCCCCTTAAAATGAATTTCTCTCTTGAAATTCATTTGGGTTATCAATGGTTTAATACTTGAAAGTTTTATTCAGAGAAACCCACATCATTAAAATGAATACTAAGACTTCCCTTCAAAAGGGAAAGTTGGAAGCATAAATGTTACCCAAGGTAACATATAACTCGGTTTCCACATAGAAGAACCTAGGTTGGAGGTGAAAACATGGACATGAAAGAAAAATTTGACAATTATGTTCTGATGGAGAGTGATAGAAAGCATGATTATTATAAAGTTAACAATCACAAATCCATAAATCAATTATGATCTAAGGGGCCATTTGATTAATCGAAAATCAAGGTAATAAGATAACATTTTTGGATCAAGATTCTTTTCCTAATGTTGAAAAATTTTCATGAAAAGATATAATTTCATGATTTTAGGACAACCTCAGCCTTTGTTGTTCCATGATCCAATTTATATATTTCTCTAAAAATAAAGGTGAATTTTTCATTCCTGAAGTAGTAATAGATCATGAGATCCATGATACGCCATCCTATTTTTAATCAGTTATCATTAATGAAGAGTTATTAAAATAGGTTATCAAATATGCATAAATCCTTATTTGGTGAGATAACAATTTAATCATATTGATTTTTTGAAACATTTCAGAGTAGGAAATTGCATTTTCATTAAATAGATATGAATCACAATGAAAATGAGACTACTAAAACCACAATTTGAATAGAATTTGGCCGAAATAACTAAAAAATCACAACCACAGACAACATACCACCAAGACTCAATCATAAGAAATCAGGGATGAAAAATTAGGAATTGGGGAACTCGGTAAAAACTTTAGTTCCTTCAAAGATAGAATGCTTTTCCAGTTATCTAAGAAAAACAAGCCGAGCCAATGTTTGGATCTCCCAAGACATGATGGTTGGTTTCTTATTATACTAAACGAGGTGTGATGATTTTTGAGTGAGCTTCTCAAAGATTTCATTGATAAAGATGTTCATGATCCCCATGGACTTACTAAAGATTTTTATATCAGGATGAACCTTCTTGAGAACCTTGAAGATGTAGATCTTGTAGGTCTCGATGCTCTTCTTCGAGCACTTATTCTTCTTGTCAGCCAACGCTGCATCCTTCAGTAGCTTCTTACCAGCCTTCAGATACTTCTCTACAGCTATCTTCTTCTCCCCCACCAGATTTTTCTAAGCTAGTTTATTCTACACCTTGGGTTCCATCGTAATATCTAAGAAATGGAAAGGGATACATTGATAAATAATGGGATATGTGATTGGTTTTGAGTGGTCTTACCAACTTCATATTCAGTTTAACTTCAAAGTTTTTATAAATGGTTAACATTATATCCCTTCCAAAAGATGAAAATACAAATCTTCAGAAATAAATTCATAAAATAAGATTAAATTTGACCCATATATCACAAATGACGTCATAGTTGTCACATTCTAAATATGTGAATACCCTCATCGTATATTCCCTTGAAACATGGTAATAACCTGAATTACCATAAATCCTTTTGGAAGACATGTATGCTTCCTTATTATGAAGGTTACTATTTATATTCCTTAAAAAAATAAGTTTTGAACTTCATCCATGATAAAATAGACCACATTATCAATAAATCCGTATTTGGTTATAAAGTCATTGATACTATCCAATTTACTTTATCTATATCAATAATATTTTTATCCAAGTTAAACTTAATTTTCTAAACATCTTTAACACATTATGGGTTATGTAATATCACTTTAATAATTTTTCATCACCATTCAAAATATATTTTTTAATTATTTATGAAAAAATTATATTTAAAATACTTATATATTTCATTATTAATATAACATAATATTTCAATTCCAAAACATAAATACTTTATTAATCTATGTTTATTCTTAACCCCTAACTCATGCTTTATCAACTTATTCCATAATACCTATTTCCTAAAATATGAAATATGAATCATGTATTAAGGTTACTCAACCTTAATCTAATCATTATTCTTATTGTTAATGTAAAAAATACTAAAAGAACATCACATACATTTCACGTGTCCTTTTCAGTATGTTTTTCTTCAGAAATATAACTAATACTCATGCCACCTTCCTGATTCTCTTTAGGAGATTTTCACTTGGGAAATAAATTTTCAAAATGACCATACATTCCACATCTTAAACATTCAATGTTAACCATGTTCCTTCTAGTTATCTCCATTTATTAAAAAAAAGAATAGGGTGAGAAACAAATATCATAGAAGAAAACCACATAATCATGAAAAATTAATTATATGATATCTAAACCCTGAGACCTTCTTTTTAATCAAAGACACCTTAGGTTTGTCATATATTATTCATAGTCCTGTTATATTTAATTCTTTAAGGATGGTTCACAAAGAGTTTTTGAATTTCCAAACCATATCCCCCAGGAGTGTCAAACTAAGTGTGAAGTAAGGCCCGTGGTCATGTACCAGGTTATGCTGAGTCAAGCTTGATACACATTATCCAATTTGTTACTCCTAGTTAAATCTATGACATATACACATCCACTTGTAGTATCTAGAAAGATATGTAATACTTGGAAACCAATCACTCTATCCTTTATCAAAATTCTAGAACATTTTCTTAAACATTAGCTCATCCTTAGAATTATACTTAGATACATCCCTAAAAATATCCTTATAAATATCCCCAGGGATCTCAATAAAGTTTTATCATCCTAGTGTTAAAAATTCTGACTAAAAATTCACTCTGATACTAACTATAATGACCCATAATTAACGTATATAGAATTACATTACTTTTGAGAAATACTTAAAACATTACAAAAATGGATTACTAAATATTGTGTTAGTTTAGTGCCTTTGGTAACATGGAACAAAGTATTATAATTTAGTGAAATATCATTAATTGTTTCCCAAAAATACCTACCCCTTAGTAATTATACAATAAAACATTCCTTAATAACTACAGGAAAAGAAACCTAAGAAATGGGTGAGATCAAATGCTCAGTAAAGTTAAATAAAGGAAATGCATGAGAATATCAAGAACATAAGGTCATGAGAAAATGATCATGATCATTATAAGATCTTTACCTACATATCAAAGACCATAAACATGAATCATGGCATAAATATTTTTAGTTCATAAGACAAGAATCATAAGGAAATCAAGAGCATAATCCATTAAAGCATGACATAGGAATATGATATGGAATTGTGTCATACACATCAATGTATAACCTCATGAATATGTATAAGTAGATGCAGGTTCACACATTTAGTTATGTATTTGTAATTAGTCCCTCACATAGACTTACAGACATGAAACCAGGTCCACTCATAATGTTGTGAACATGAAGTCCAGTTCATACATTACATTGCAAAAATTTAATTAGGTTAACATATAAACTTATGGAGACGAAACCAGGTACTCACATAACATTGTGAACATGTGACCAGTTTGAGGCATAACATTTTGAAAACATAATAAGGTTCCCTCATAACATTGTGAACATATAATGAGGTTCATAAATAAACTTATGGACATGAAACCAGGTCCATGTATAACATTTTGAACATGTAATCATGTTTACACAAAATATTTATACTCATGAGTAATCCATCATCACCCAATTCCTTGAAGGGACATATAGGTCCCACCAATCACATAATTAAATCATACATGCATGTGCCACAATTTATTCACTATTTCATGAACCATGAAAAGAGATATATTTTATTAACATCAAATCATAACCTATTACATTAAATGGGTATCATTAACATTTGATGACATCATATCCTATGGAAAACAGATAGGTTTCATAATCATTTCAACAAATTATAACCCATTAAAAGATGCAATTTTGAGAAGCATATAACCCATAAAAGATAAACAAGTGTTATAAACATAATTCTATAAAAAAATAAACTAAAGAAATAATCTGAATCAAACCTTTGGGTTATTTCCTAGAAGTTCTTGAGTAACATCAAAATATATAATCTTAGATTAAAAATAACTTGGAAGGATATTTGGGAAAAAATTCTTGATGAAAATATCCTTTCTACTTTGAAAAAGGATCTTTAAAACAAAAAACCTCTTGAAACAAATTTTCTTTTAAAATAATTTAAAAACTTATAAAGAAGTCTTGTAAACATTTTCAAAACCTTTTCCCTTGAAAATAAATTAAATAATATTGAAACCATTTTCCTTGAAAACATATATAATATGATTTAAAACATTTTAAAAACAATTTTATTTAAAAAAAATTGAAAACTTTTAAATAAAGCCTAATTTTTTTTGAAAATCATGTCTTTTAAAATAACTTTTAAAACTTATAAATAAAGTTTGAAAACATTTTTAAAACCATTTGACTAAAAACAATTTGAAAACTTATAAGGAAATATTGAAAAGATTTTTAAAAACATTTCTTTAAAAATAAATTTGAAAACTTATAAATAAATATTTAAAATGTTTTAAAACCACTTCATTAAAAACACTATAAAAATTTATAGGGAAAACTTGAAAACTTTTTGAAAAAAATTTCTTTGTAAAAACCTTGAAAACTTATAAATAAATATTTAAAACGTTATGAAAAAAATTTATTTTAAAATAACTTGAAAATTTATAAAGAAATATTTGAAAACCATAAAAAAATGTTAAAATAATTTTTTACTTTCAAATGAACTCCAAGGATAATTTGAAAACATTTTTGAAAACATTTTTGAAAACATGGATTTTAAAATCAAAATGATTTCCAGATGAATAGAAATATGGCCAGATATTTATTAATTTTTTTTATTGATTATCGTAAATACAAAAGAGTGGAAAAATGGTAATAATACATGGATATATCTTGAATAAAAATAGGAGAATAAAATTCACGAGTTTTATTTAGATATGGATTATAATATTTCATCAATAGGAACATAATAATAAACAATCCCAATAAACGATGGTATTGTTTCACCAAACTCTTACCAAATGGTAACTTGGGATCTTACTATACATGTCAGTAAATGAAAATAAATGAAGCTTAAAATATCATGAAAATAAATATATTCATCATATAATATGTGTAATGTAATTATATACACATTAAAAATATATTTAGGTTCATCATGAAATATGAGTCTCAAAGAAGGAAAATTGAGACAAAATTATCTTACAAATATAGTAACTTTTTAAACATAATCCCCATGAAAGAAATATCATAGAATGGATATGTAAATACCAATAAATTTAGGAATAAGAATCATAGAATACATTCATGGGTAGTATATACACCACACTTATGAAAAGAGAGGCAATAATGGAATGTATAACACAGATATAAAAAGTGAGATGAGATTCTTTTACCTTGTGTCTTGACTATCGTCGTACTCATTAAACAATCATGTAAAATAATGGTAAGTTTATTATAATTTTTTTTCAGATCCATATTAATATATATATTATAATATTTGGTATTATTATGACTTTATATTACCCACTTCTTAATAATTTCATGTTAAGATTACGCTTTGGGTAATATTCGCTTTGTTTTTCACATATATATTAATTTGTTATATCTTTGTTACATATCAATATATAATTATTTAAATAATTTAAACCATGATATAAAATAATTAATATTTAGTAAATTTTTATTATAATAATTTGTAGAATATAGAAGTATGAAATGGAACACACTGTTTATGGAGACGGTAGACCATACATACGTATAAACACTGTTTCCATTTTATTATCATTTTTAAAGAAAGAAAGAAAATGAAATATATGTATATATGTATATATGTATATAATATCATTAAATTAGAATTATTATGTCACATATTTATAATTTTTTCACTAAACAGAACCTTAATACATTCCATGTAGTGTATGAATGAATCTCATCGCTTTGAGGGGGTAATAGTCCACACTTCCTCAAGTGAAATTAACATATTTACACAGGATGGAAAAAATCATGGTATGTTATAAATAAAAATTAAATAAGAATAAATAAATTATAAATATAATATATATCATATATAAATAGAGTTTCCATCATAATTCCCACCATGATATGTTATAATGATAAAAATGAACAATCACCATTTTTTGAGGAGGTAGTTCATCGTACACATAAATAGTATGTTCGTTACCCATTAGATGGAAGTGTTTGTGAGTGTAGGTAAAAAACATAGCATAAAAAAATTTCAGTATTGTAGGGTCTTAAAAATTCCACCAAAGGAAGAAAATACCCCCACAATCAATTTTCAGAAGAACAAAAGTACCCCTATAAGTCTAGCATGGTGAAAGGACTCAAATCGAGTTACAAATTTCAGAAGAAACTTAAAGGAATTAATGTTTACAAAGAATTTAAAGTGGCTCATATACCATCACCCAGAAAGGATCATGGACCTCCTGGACCATGAACAACTAGGTACACAGAACGATCCACGTACCATACCAAAAATGTATCAGTTCTCAGACAAAGCAAACCAATAGGGTTCCATGAAACATTATCATGAACCGAAGCCTCCTCAAACCCCAGTTTACTGAGTCTTATGCATGTTAAGATATCTCCTCAGAGGCCTCTGCCAATTGTGTTGCATGCATGTTGGACTCCTCATGTGTTAATCATGTTTTAATTATCACAAATCCTTTTACTGTTAATTAATCTCAATCTTCATTGCACATCTTGAAAATGGTCTTCAATCTCAATAATAACTACATATCACGGTTTAATGATAACAAATTTTATGGATGCTAATTACTATCTTTATTATTTAAAAGTCTTATGCATGATCACAAATGTCACATATATTATCAAGACTTTTTGTTTATGATTCAAGTTCTCTTACTCTCTAATGGTTAAACTTAATCCATATTCTTCAAATTCTGTCTAAGTCCAAATACAGATATTTGTCTAAGTATGGACTCACCGTGACCCAGACACCGTGAAGGACTCATCATGACCCAGACACCGTGACCCAGACACCGTGAAGGACAAACCATGACCTCAACACCGTGAGCTAGACACCGTGACATGATCATACCGTGAAGCTCATACTGTGAAGCTCAGACCGTGAAGCTCATACTGTGAATCTCACATCGTGAACCTCATACTGTGAAGAAGACGCCGTTTACATAATCACTATGACACCGTTCCTTAACTTTTTTTCAATATTATTTAAATAATACTAACGGTCATATTTGATGTTTTTAATGCAATTAATGTTATTTAATGATAGTTTTTGGCATGTCAGGAAATCGTATCTCGTACCTATGAAAAGGTAATCATTCCTACTACCAGAACTCGTGGAATATAAGGATGATTAAGATGAAGTACACGATATAGAAGGGAAGTGAGAAAAGTGGAAATACATAGTGAGAAGAACTTACATACACCGAGAGCACTACAAGAATAACAATATTGAACAAGAAAGAGATCACTAGAGCTTCAAAGAATTATCATGAATGCAATACAACACCACTAAAGAACACGAGACGAATCAAGAGATCTATTTCATTCCTGAAGAAGACAAGATGACAACGACACTCTGTTTTTCATCAGAAAAACCAGAGAAGGACTCAGAAGCATTCCTGCTGAATCCAACGAGTCCAGAGCTGCATTGATAATAACTAGAGATTTCTAAACTCTTATATGATCTCTCTAAGTGATTTATTTATTAACTTTTGAGTAGTGTGGTGTACTCTGTATTTCTTATACACACACTATCTACTGCACTGAACTGGAGGATATCAAAATCCTCAAACCATAATTGTTTACTCTTGTTTACCCACGTCAACTGTGGATGAGGTCCTTGTGTGGCCTGGTCTATTTGTTTCCCATGAAGAATAGTGGTAGAGGTCCCTGCGTGGCCTGGACAGTTTTGTAAACTGTTGTGAATCCCGATCCAGGGTGTGGATCAAATTTATATAAATTTGATCGGACTAAGTCTCATCTTGAGACTATACCTATTGTTACATCTGCTGTTCATCTTTAGTTTAAGTATATATATACTACATATATCTTATTTATTTCGCTGCTATTACTTTGAAATACAAAACTATTTTAAAGATACTTTGATAGTTAAATTAGCAAGTGTTTACACTTATTGTAAATCAGTAGGTTAGTTTCAAAAGTTAGTTTAATCTTGTGGTAAAATTAACTGAGACCTAATAAATCTTTGAGAAGCTAAGTGAACATTTACAATCTGTATAAATTCACAATAGTTTAACTTGTTTTATAAATTGGGGGATTTTAAATAGACAATATTTTAACAGAAATTTAAATTCGAACTCAATTCACCCCCCTATTGAGTATCCACTCCGACCAACATTTGGTATCAGAGGATTTTTGAAATACTCTATTTTTCAACTATGATTTTAGTTGCATCTTTAAAGATCTTAAAATTTCGGTTATTTCTAAATTTTTATCTCTTTAAATTTTTTTCTCAACTTAGTTATCATAGATAATAGACTTGAAGGTGATGCTACTAATAGACCACCATTTTTCAATGGTACAAACTATGCTCAGTGGAAACATAAAATGGAAATTCATTTAGAAAGCATGGGTTTTGATATTTGGACTGCTATAGAATCAGAATATAAAATTCCCACAATTGTTAGATCCACTTGGGATGAACCTACAAAGGCTGCCTACAACAATAATTGTAAAGCTTTGAATTCCATGTATTGTGCTCTAGGAGATGAAGAGTTTAACAGAATTTCTTCTTGCAAAACTTCTTTTGAAATTTGGGATACTTTGGGTGTTTCTCATGAAGGAACAACCAATGTTAAAGAAATTCAATTGAATATTTATACTATTAAATATGATAATTTTAAGATGAATACTGATGAACCTATTTCTGATATGTATCTCAGGTTCAATGAGATATTCAATACAATGAATTCACTTGGTAAAGTTGTTCCAGCAAAGGAACAAATTATGAGAATCTTGAGATGTCTACCAGACCAATGGAGGGGCACTTCCGTTTCAATCAGAGAATCATGTGATATTGGTAAACTGCGAGTCAAGGAACTCATTGGTAAGTTAATGATGTATGAAGAATAACTCAAGTTGAATAAAGAGGAAGATGATGAACCTAAAAGAAAATTTGTGGATTTCAAGACTACTACTTCAAATAATGAAGATAAGGAGAAGCTTCATGTAAGTGATAGCTCAAGCTGTGAAGAAAGTGAAATTGCATCTGACAGTTATGCAGAAATGGCTCACATAGCCAGAAGATTTAATAAGTTTTATAGGAAGAAGATGTTTTTCAGAAAATCAAATTACAAAGGAAAGTATGATAATAAGGGAAACTGAAAAAATGACTGGAAGAAATCTGAAAAATCTGATGAAGTTGTCTGCTATGAATGCAAAAGAAAAGGACATATAAAAGCAGACTGTCCAAAGCTGAAATACAAGAAGAAATATGAGTATAAGGATAATAAGTATAAGAAATCCATGAAGGCTAAGTGGAGTGATTCTAAGGATAGCTCCAGTAAATCTGAAGCTTCTGAGACTGAAAACAGAAATAAGGCAAACATGTGTTTTATGAAAAACACTTCTGAGGTAACATCTGAAACTCCTGCTTTAAATACATTTTATTCAGGAGAAGATTCTGATTCTGAAAATATGTCAAAATCTGGACTGTTTGAATACTATGATATGTTGGAAGAAACCTATAATGAGCTGAAAGACAAATACACAGGTTTAAAGAAACAGTATTCTTTAACTGTTAAACATAAATCTGATCTTGAAATAGAAATGGAAAAGAATGCTCGGTTCCTTAAAGAAAACACTGAAGTAAAATTATAAAATGAGAAACTTAGAAAGGACTTGGAGAAATTCACAAATGGAAAAGATACTCTTACTCAAATTCTAGGTAAGAAGATTTCACCTAGATACACTACTGGTATAGGATACCAACCTGAAAAAAGACATATTACCATGAATAGATTTATTTCTAAATCTGGACAGAATATTGCAAGTTCTAGTTCTGGACATTTTTATGCTTCAACTAGTTATTCACTTAGTTATAAATCTAATAGAGTTTATTTTTTAAAATCTTTTGATTCCGTAAATTATATGAGACCCATAAGACAAATTTGGGTACCTAAAGTTTTATTGGCTAACCTGTCTGGACCCAATAAGATTTGGGTACCAAAATCATTTCCTATTTAAATCTGTTTTGTAAGAAACCTGCTTGAAGAGTTCCCACAAGAAGACATGGTATCTGGAAAGTGGATGTTCAAGACATATGTCTGGGGATTACTCGTGTTTCAAAAGTTAAATAAAGGTTTATGGAGGTCATGTCACCTTTGGTGATAATTCTAAAGAAAAGTTCATCGGCCTAGGCCAAATTGGTAACACTGATTCTGTTTTAATTTCCAAAGTTTTATTTGTTGATGGACTGAAATATAATGTGTTAAGTATTTCTCAATTATGTGATGATGGTTTTAATGTCAAATTTGAATGTGATTATTGTAATGTTTTTAATTTTAGAAATGTTTTAGTCTTTTCTTCTCTAAGAAATGAAAATGTTTATGCTGTTGATTTAAATTCCTTAGCTAAGCACAATATTACCTATTTAAATGCTTTTCATAAAGATTCATGGTTATGGCATAGAATATTAGGACACTACAATATACACTCACTTAGAAAACATAATAGGAAGAACTTAGTTAGAGATCTACCTAAACTTGAGTTTCCAAATGACAAAGTTTTTAATCCCTGTCAAAAGGGAAAGCAACACAAGGTTTCTTTTAAATAAAAGAAAGAAGTTTCAATTTCTCAACCTCTCGAGTTGGTTCACATGGTTTTGTTTGGACCATCTAGAGTTTATAGCTTAAATGGGAAGCACTATGTCTATGTCCTAGTATATGACTTTTCTAGATATACTTGGGTATACTTCTTAGCTCACAAAAGTGAAGCTTGTTCTTACTTTTTAAAATACTCCAAATCTGTAGAAAAACTTAGTGGACTTAAGATTAAAACCCTAAGAAGTGATCATGGCCGTGAGTTTGAGAATAATGAGATTTAATCATACTTCTCACAAAATGGTTATAGTCACAATTTCTCTGCCCCTAGGACATCTCAGCAGAATGGTGTAGTAGAAAGAAGAAATAGAACCATGAAAGAAATTTCTAGAACTATGCTTAATGAATATGATCTGCCTTTTTTACTTTTGGGTTGGAGCTTTCAATACAGCTTGTTGTATCATTAATAGATTCCTATTTAGACTTGTTCTTAAGAAGACCCCTTATGAGTTTTGGAACAATAGAAAACCTAAAGTTAGTTATTTTTGAGTATTTGGTTGCAAAGTCATTATTATTAATACCAAAGATAATCTTGATAAGTTTTCTTATAAAAGTGATGAAGGAATTTTCCTAGGTTACTCTATTTCTAGTAAAGCCTATAGAGTTTTCAATAAGAGAACCAAGTGTGTGGAAGAATCTGTTCACATCAAGTTTGATGAAACTAATCCACATGAGCCTAAAACCTCTCTTGAAAATCTTGAAGAAGATTTATCTGTTCTAGACCTTAATGAAAAATCTAATGAACCTTCTATAAAGACAACCAGTTCTGGACTTATTCCAAAATTTGTTCCTAATGAACCCGAAACTAGATAAGAACCTGAAATTTCTAGTCCTACCTTTACTAGATCAACTAGAATTCTAAAGAATCATCCTTTAGATGTTGTTGTAAGAAATCTTGATAGAGGGACACAAACTAGAGCTTCTCTAAGAAATCAGGTTGAACATCAAGCCTTCTTGTCACAGCTTGAACCTAAAAACATTGATGATACTATTAATGATGAATTTTGGGTAATTTCTATGCAAGAAGAACTAAATCAATTTTAAAGAAATAAAGATTCAAATCTTGTTGAAAGACCTAAGGACACTTTCAAAATAGGCACTAAATGGGTGTTTAGAAACAAAGTTGATGAGTCTAGAAACATAGTTAGAAATAAATCTAGGATAGTTGCACAAGGATATAGTCAAGAAGAAGGTATAGACTATGAGGATATTTTTTCTCCAGTAGCCATATTATAAGATATTAGGATCTTACTTGCTTATGCTACTCATCTAAATTTCAAACTATATCAAATGGATGTCAAGAGTGCATTCTTGAATGAATATATTGCTGAGGATGTTTTTTTTTTGAACAGCCACCTGGATTTTCGAACCCTCATTTTCCAAATCATATTTTTAAATTATCAAAAGCTTTATATGGTATAAAGAAACCTCCAATAGCTTGGTATGATAGATTAATTACTTTTCTAATTTCTAAAGGTTTTACAAAAGGAATAGCTGATCCTACTCTATTTATAAAATGAATTTCTCCAGATATTTTATTTGTAAAAATTTATATAGATGATATTATTTTTGGATCTTCAAAAACTACATTATGTACTGATTTTTCTAAAATGATGCAAAATGAATTTGAAATGCGTTTAATGGGTGAAATTAAATTCATTCTTGGATTTCAAATCTTTCAAAATGAAAATGGAATTATTTTAACTCAAAGTAAATATACTAGTGATCTTTTAAAATGTTTTGGATTTGATAGCACAAAAAGTAGTGACACTCCCATGAGTACCACCTGTAATATGGATCTTGATGTAGATGGTAAATCTGTTGATCAATCCACTTATAGAGGAATGATTGAAAGTCTACTCTACCTGACTTCTAGTCATCCGGATTTTATGTTTAGTGTGTGTATGTGTGCTCATTTTCAAGAAAACCTTAAAGAGTCACATTTAAATGTTGTAAAGAGAATTTTCAAATACCTCAAGCATACTCCCAATTTAAGACTATTCTATCCCAAAGGACAATCATTTGAATTAGTTAGTTATTCTGATGATGATTTTACTGGATGTAAGCTAGATATAAAAAGAACCTATGGAACGTGTCACCTTTTAGGAAAGTCACTAGTATCATGGTGTAGTAAGAAACAAAATTCTATTGCATTATCCACTGCAGAAGCTGAATATATAGCTGCTGGAAGTTGTTGTGCACAAATTTTGGGGATGAAACACACATTACTAGACTATGGATATCAATTCAGACATGTCCCAATAAACTGTGACAACACAAGTGCTATTAACATTTCTAAGAATCCTGTTTCTCATTCTAGGACAAAACATATTGATGTAAGACATTACTTTTTGATGGATCGTTATCAAAAAGGTGATATCACTTTGGAATTCATTGGTACTGAATATCAACTTGCTGATATATTCACTAAACCATTAAATTCTGAAATATTATACTAAATCATACATTATCTTGGTATGATTAATCATAAGTGAATATCTTACTGATCTTAATGTTTAATACTTTATTGTATTTTTCTTTATAGTTTCATAGTCACTGTTTCTAAGTTACTATTTTATGTTCACGGTCTCACCGTCAAGATTTTATGCTCACGGTCTGTCGATTTACTGTCTCACCATGACTACACAAAATTCTCACTGTCTCATTGTGACGACTATCAACTGTCTCACCGTGATGACTACCTACTCACGGTCTCACCGTAAATTTTTTTCTTCTTATTTTAACCTGTATCGCGTAATTTTTATTTTACCAATATTTGATTTTCCGCATTTTTGTTTTTATGATGTTTGACATTCCCAAATGATAAAACTTAAGGGTTTCATTCGATTATTTACCCGAACTCTCTCCTGAACCTTCTCTTCTCTCTCGCCCAAACCTTCGGTGGATGCCAAGGATGAAGCGTCCATATTCACCCTCGTCTGAGAAGCGCCGCTCTAAGAAACAGAAAAGGATACCTAGGATAGCTCCCAAAGGACCTCTAAACCCAAACCTGGTAATCCATACAGTTGTACCTGAAAAAGAGGTTTGTGAAGAGTGGTTTCTGTCTAGCAGATATTTAGTTTTAAAAGTTTTAAGAGATCAAGGATGTCTTGGATGGTTCACTGGACAGAATAGACCTATCTACCTGAGATTGGTATCTCAATTTTATCATTATGTAATGTTTTCTTTTCAGTTTAGAGAAATCTTTATGGTGACAAGCTGGATAAATTGTAAAAAGTGCTCTTTCTCTTCGAGGTTGTGGGATGTATTCCTAGGGATTCCCAATGAAGGAGTTTGTGAGGATTACCAGAGAGACCCTCCTCCAACAACTGACATCTTTTACCTGGAGACTGCTTTGGAAAACCTGACTGGAAATGGCACTAAGCGAAGGGCCATAGCTGCTGAATTAGATGGGGAGACTAGACTTCTGTTCAAATTTGTTCAAAATTTGATTAGACCAAGAAAAGGAGATTTTGCTGTGATGAAGTATCAAGATGTGTTCCTGATTCATCTGTTGAAGAATGTCCATAAGATCAACCTATGAAAGTATGTTATCAACCATATCTGTGAGCTGATCAAAGTCACTTCCAAATCCACCTCCCTGTTCTACTCAAGTATGAGTTCAGCTATGTTAGTTTCAAAAGTGATGGTTGTACCGAATGAAGAAAAGTTAGAGGACCATTATTTCTACCTATCCATGCCTATCATTAGAAGGATGAAGATTAGCTGTAACCCCTGGAAGAAGCAGTGGATTGAGGAAAATGATCAAGTGTATAAAAAGTTTAATCCTGTTGACTATCCAAGAAGGCTAAAAAATATATCTTATTCTGGTTTGGAACCAGATGAAGTAGCCGAGTATTAAGAAGAAGAAGAAGAAGAAGTAACTGTTGAAGTATCTCCAAGAGAATAAGCTGGAAGACCACAAATGTAAATAGCTCTTATTGAAAAAGAAATGACTGTTGTCCCTGCTGTTATCCCTGCTGAAATACCTCAAGAAGAGGAAGTTGGTGTTAGTTTGAGAGAAGAGGAAGCTCCAGTTTCCAGTGCAGATGTAAATACAGAAGCTCATTCTAATGATGCAAGGAAGTTGGTTTTTCCTGATTCAGAACAGCAAGAAACCTTTGAGGTAGATCCTGTTGAAGAGGATCTTTCTGTTGAAAAAGAAGCAAGTCTGGATGTCCAACCGGTGGAACAGTCGGTTCCTGAGTTAATTCCATCTGCTGAAGAGAGGATGGAAATTTCCTTCCAGTTGTCAAGGCAAGAATTTTCTGAAGAGATCAGGGATGATCCTATGGATCTTTTCCATGTTCCTGAGCCTCAAGAATCTGAAATGGAATCATAATTTGAGGGGGAGGAACCTCAAAATCTTGAGATTACAGAAGCTGTATCTGCTGAAGCTTCTCAACCTGATGTCTCATAATCTGTGCACACTCGATTTGTTTTCCCAAGATTTTATGATGTGAATGAGTCAGAGCAAGTGTCTAGAACTAGAATGGATCTTTCTTCTCTGTTTCAAATGAAGTTTGTAGCTCATCTAGAACCAGAACCAGATCCCCAACCTCAATCTGAATCAGAATCTGAGTCTGAAGATGACTCTGAACCTCAAACAGAATCTGAACCAATACCTTTACCTGCACCCTTACCTGGGCATCACTCCTTTGTGACCAAAGAGAATCTGAAAGTTTTTGGAGAAAATATTTTAACTGGAGTTGAGAAAATTGTCTCCACTCAGCCTCGTCCAGTAACTCAGTTAAGTCAAGTTGATGCATCAATTCTCTTGGAAAATATCATATTGCATATTCAACCAAGGATGATCCGATAAATTCAAGAAGTCAGAGTTGAGAATAATCTAATAAGTGCTAATGTTTCAAATCTGAAAATTATGATAGCAAGTTTGCAGAATGAGTTATCTTTGAGATCAGAGCCTGCTCTTGTTTCTGTTCCTGCTCTTGTTTCTGCTCCTGCACTGGTTGTTACTTCTACTAAGCCATCTGATTCCCTCTATTCTAGGGAAATTGTGTCTTAATTTCATCCATACCTCCTTTATTTTGATAAAAATATTGGAAAAAGACACACCAAGATGTTGGAACGCATGAGAGAGCTTGTGGAAACTCTGAATAAGCTTACAGATGAATACACTGGATGCCTGTAAAAAGTGTTAAAACTACTCAAAGTTCTAACCGAAGCTTTCAAGGATTCACCTTCTTCTGGTCAGACCTCCACATCTTCTTTGGATGATTCTATGCTGAGATCCATAATCAAGGAAGAAATTTAGAGTGCCTTTACTGGCTTGGATCTATCTTATTTGATAGAAGTGGTTAAGAACAGTGATAGAGCATTGGACTTGGTTAGGATTCATTCTAAGATAGCCAATGATGCTCAACAATAGATCACCAAGAAAATAGATCTTTATCTCTCCCATATTTTCTCGAAAAGTGATATGACAGATCACTTTAGATATCTTATTGAATATTTGAGAATCCCTCCGGTGACTCATGATTTTAAAACTCAAGTTCAGAAACTTACAGAGTTCACCATATTATTGGAAAAGTTTATGGAAAATAAGGATGATTTTGAAAAGGATATGCAATATGGTGGTGAAATCATTACTAATTTAATAAATCTTTTGAAGATGTATCTTCATGTGCAAAGTACTGCTATAGTTCCTCCATCTGCTGCACCCCTTAGACCTGGTCAACCTGCCTTAGCCTCAACTGCCATGTTAGTCAGCCAATCTCTTTCTCAGATCCGGCTAGTCATTCTTGACCAACCTAAGCCTCGATATTCTTCTACTCCCACTTTTGCTCCATCTGTTTTTGAAGGTCTACCCTTACCCTCTTTGTCTACTGCATCCATGCCTTCTTCTACTTCAGCAGCAACTCCTGTTGTTGATAAAGGCAAGGAAAAGATGGATCCCTGAAGAGTCCAGAGAATCTTTTTTTTGATGGGATGTCATATCGTGTTTACTGTTTTTATTTCTTCTGTATGTTGTATTCTGAACCCTTTTTTTAATGAAAACTAACGAGTTTCATTTAATTTTCTCTACTTTTTGATAATCCTAAAAGGAAGAGAAATCTCTCCAAGTATATATGGGGGAGAAAAGTTATAAGTGTCAGTTCTAAAATGTTTTTTTATATGCTAGTATCTTTACTGTTACATTTTATTTATATTATTCCTATATCTGATTTGTGATCATCAAAAAGGGAGAGATTGTTGGACTCATCATGTGTTAATCATGTTTTAATGATCACAAATCCTTTTACTGTTAATTAATCTCAATCTTCATTGAACATCTTGATAATGGTCTTCAATATCAATAATAACTACATATCATGGTTTAATGATAACAAATATTATGGATTCTAATTACTCTCTTTATTATTTACAAGTATTATGCATGCTCACAAATCTCACATATATTATCAAGCCTTTTTGTTTATGATTCAAGTTCTCTTACTATCTAATGGTTAAACTTAATCCATATTCTGAATATTCTGTCTAAGTACAAATACAGATATTTGTCTAAGTATGGGCTCACCGTGACCCAGACTCTGTGAAGGACTCACCATGACCCAGACACCGTGACCCAGACACCGTGAAGGACTCACCGTGACCCAGACACCGTGACCCAGACACCGTGACCCAACCACCATGAAGGACAAACAGTGACCTCGACACCGTGAGCTATACACCGTGACATTATCATACCGTGAAGCTCATACCGTGAAGCTCATACTGTGAACCTCATACCATGAAGAAGACACCATTTACATAATCATTGTGACACCGTTCCTTAACTTTTTGTTAATATTATATAAATAATACTAACGGTTATATTTGATGTTTTTAATTCAATTAATGTTATTTAATGATAGTTGTTGGCATCTCAGGAAACCGTATCTCGTACCTATGAAAAGGGAATCATTCCTACTGCCAGAACTCGTGGAACATAAGGAAGATTAAGATGCAGTACACAATATAGAAGGGAAGAGAGAAAAGTGGAAATATACAACGAGAAGAACTTACTTACACCAAGAGCACTACAAGAATAACAATCCTGAACAAGAAAGAGATCACCATACCTTCAAGGAATTATCATGAATGAAATCTAACACCACTGAAGAACACACGATGAATCAAGCGATATTTTTCATTCTTGAAGAAGACAAGCTGACTACGACACTCTGTTTTTCATCAGAAAAACCAGAGAAGGACTCAGAAGCATTCCTGATGAATCCAATGAGTCCGGAGGTGCATTGATAATCACTAGATATTTCTAAACTCTTATCTTCTCTATCTAAGTGATTTATTTATTAACTTTCGAGCAGTGTGGTGTACTCTGCATTTCTTATACACACATTTTTTCCTACACTGAACTGGAGGATATCAAAATCCTCAAACCCCAATTGTTTACTCTTGTTTACCCAAGTCAACTATGGAAGAGGTCCTTGTGTGGCCTGGTCTTGTTGTTTCCCATGAAGAACAGTGGTAGAGGTCCCTGCGTGGCCTGGATAGTTTTGTAAACTGTTGTTAACCCCGATCCAGGGTGTGGATCAAATTTATATAAATTTGAGAGGACTAAGTCTCGGTTTGAGACTGAACCTATTATTATATCTGTTGTGCATCATTAGTTTAAGTTTATAATATAATACATATATCTTATTTATTCCACTGCTATTACTTTGAAATACAAAACTATTTTAAAGCTACTTGGATAGTTAAATTATCAAGTGTTTACACTTATTGTAAATTAGTAGGTTAGTTTCAAAAGTTAGTTTAATCTTGTGGTTAAATTAACTGAGACCTAATAAATCTTTTAGAAGCTAAGTGAACATTTACAATCTGTATAAATTCACTACAGTTTAACTTGTTTTATAAATTGGGGGATTTTAAATAGACAATATTTTAACAGAAATTTTAATTGGAACTCAATTCACCCCCCTCTTGAGTATCCAATCCAACCAACAATGCCCATATATATGATTTCCCCAATGCTCTATAAAAGGACCATATAATGAATTTAGAAAGGATGGATAAAGAAAGCTTGAAGGGGACTCAGAGGTTAGAAGAAAGAGTTTGGAGAAGATTCTGGCTTCAGTCTTGATTCATCAAGGAAGCCTGAATTTCAAACCACACTCTCCATAGGTACAACTGGCAGCAAACCATAAAATAGGTAAACTTAATAATAAAAAGAGAACCATGAACCTAAATGCTAGAACCATGAACCATATACTTGTTGCATATGAACTTCCCATGAACGATAATCCCTCAAAGCCTCCTTCAAAATCGTGATCTGCGTAGTGTACTACAATGCGGACTGAACTCGGTGCCTTGCATTACATCAGTATGTGGATGGAACCCAAAGTGGTGTGATGGGATACATTCCACTATGGTACATGGTGGTCTATAACCATTCCCAATACTGCATCGGTATGTGGATGACCCCTCTACCGACATACCACTATGGTATGTGGAGCTTCCCCTATCCCGCATAAGAAACCAGTATGAAGAATGGGGTATTTTTGGGTATTATTTCATACAGTTCAAACCTCACCCCTCCACTACTATCTAGTCCTCTATAATCCATCCGCAAACCCATCCTTCATCATCTCACCAAATCCTACGCCAAAGCCACCAGACCTGTATGATTAGGCTATCAGGTGCATCAGCATGACCCTTTGAGTCTACATACCCATGGTTAGTGGAGTCACAAAGGCTCTCCCCACAACGGTTCGGGCATCACGAATTCCCGTGGGTCTACATTCCCATGGTAACCCAAAGTCAAACTTTGGGATGATTATGTGAACCACCTTATTATAGAGATTAAGGGTGATCTCTTGATTTTCCATTCAATAAGTAATAATGATCAGTTGAATGAGTTATGTTCACTTGTTCTTTTGATGAGGAAAAACTCGTCCTTTTCCGAGAACATATTCTGGGGCCCTCCCACTAAGGTAAGTCCCCAATCTTTTGAGGCCGAGCCACATGACCTTTAATGTCATTTCACATTGATAGGTTCATCACTCTATGCCCTCACCCACGGTCACCCCGGCCTCGTCCGCCATAGGCTCTCCCTCTCCCACCAATAGGAAAGGAAGCATGTGGTTGGTTGGATCTATCACACCCTATTGTTTCTCACACCAAGCATGAATCATGTGGATTTAGTGGTTTGTGGAAATTACAACATCAACATAATATGAACTATGAGAACTCTAATTCCTGATAAAACCATGATATGCAGGATTCCTACTCAAAGGCCCAATATCCAAAGGGTGCCCTCCCATAAAGGGTCCACCCAATCATGTCTCCTTAAATGGGAAACTCCCATGCGTAATCCCCACACACATTTGAACTTTGAGAAATTTGATTCTTGATAAAACTAGGATACATAGGATTCCTACTCAAAGGCTTGATCTCAAAGGGGTTCCAGAGCAAAAGGGTTCACCCAATCATGACTTATCAAATGGGAATCTCCCATGCATAATCCCCACACAAATATGAACTATGAGAACTTTGTTTCCTGGTCAAACTTAGATAAATAGGACGCCTAATCGAAGGCCCGATCTCAAAAGGGTAACCTTCCAAAAGGGTCCACCCAACCATGTCCCAAAAATGGGCAGCGTCCATGCGCAAGTCTCAGTCATTCCGAACTACAGGGGTTTTGATTCCTCTATTGAGGATACATAGGAAACCCATCTTATATGTCTGATCCCAACATCAAATCACTTTCCATCCCCACTAGGAGACAATAAACTCTAGAGTGCCTTGTTGCATGGACCAAGTCAGCAGTACCTCCATAACATCAAATATATTCATGCCTACAAAGATCATTCAAACCAAGGGTAGCCCATGGACACACTATTTGAGAATGAACCAAGGATTAATGAACATTTGAACATGAATAAAATATATAAGAGAGTACCATAATAGGTGATAATCCGCCCCTAGAAGGGTGTGGTGAGCCTAACTTCCCATCCTCTTGACCAATGGAGTCCTCAAGTGTCGTTGGATAAATCATCAATCAACGAGCACCTGTTTTTGGAAAGAAAGTCTATTAATCATGGATACCAGGTTCTTTGTTTGTTTCTAGATCCCTCAATAAACCCATTGGAGACCATATAAAAAAGTTATATCCTAGGAGGTATGATTGCACGGTTACTTGACCCCACACAATTACCCGTTGGGACCGACTGATTGTGGAACATACTTCACAATGTGAAAGGGGTAAATTGACTAGTCCCCATGGGGTTAATCCAACCTTATTTTAAAGGATAATGATGAAAAATGGGTCGAAAAAAAATAAATGGTGAATTTTAAAGGAAACTGTCTCCATAAAAAGGGATAGGTGATGATCCTCATCTAACCATTTCACCATCACCCAAAACACGCCACCTCAGAGGCAGAACAAAAATGGTGAACCTGACATGAATCCTTAACCAAGGTGGTGGTTCTACCATAATGATAAAAGACAAAAATACATTTCATGTCAGACCATTTTGTTCCCCTCGGTATACATGAAACACATCACCACTGAGGCATAACAAAAATGGTGAACCTGACATGAATCCTTAACCAAGGTGGCGGTTCAACCCCAATAATAAAAGAAAAAAGTTCATTTCACGTCGGCCCATTTTGTTCTCCCCAGTACACACGAAATGTGAAACCTCATAGGTGTAATGAGATTGGTGAACCCGACATGAATTGAACATGCAAGGTGGAGGTCTTACCCCACTCAAGCCCCTTCGCCCCACAACAAAAAAATGGAAGATGGGAAGGAGGCCAAGTTGAATTGTCAGATATGAATGTGTCTAAAAAGAATGATACTTTGACTAGGTATTTCGGTATTTATGTAATATATGCTTGTTAAAGGTTTACATAGAAAAAAATTCAATCAAAATGGCATCCCAACAACTGATGAAGACATGCACATCAGTGATCCCACAGGCGGACATGGCCCCAACAAAGAGAAGGACCCCCTTGCCTACCCAATGTATTCAATGCTGGATATCTAACACACTGATCAAAGTGTACCAGCGAAATGGTATTATACCCATGTTGGAGGCTGTGAGACAAGAACTCTAGTCTGAAAAGGTCTTATAGCCACATACTGAGCCATGACTGGCACCCCAGCACAAGGAGGACCCAGTGGTCATCTCAAACTGTTTCGGGACCTTGTCCCTAGAACGTGACAATGAGGACCTACCTTTTCTTAGGGAGACAGATGTAGTCGATGCTGACAACTTCATCTCAACTGCACATGGGTCCTACTCATGGGCCCCCTCCAGAGAGCATCTCTACTAACACCAGACAACCAAACCTCCTCCCATCGAAGATGACATTATGACAAGGGAACCTGCTAATGTCTAGGAGACCCAAGCCCCTCGAGCTTCCTGCTAAGGGTGGAAAATATATAATCTGGAACATGCTATCACCTGGGTTCCTGAGGAGCAACTCCGCTGCACTAATGTAGATGCATTCAACAGGAGGACAAATGAATTTCCCCCCTCCACTCAAAACCACCATAGAAATAGTGTGGCATAATACGAGAACATGCATGTCCTTGCTAGCGCTCACCAGTCCCGCCATGTAGACAAAGTGGAAAACTATAGGCAGATGTAGATATCTGCTGATGCACAACAAGCCCATCAACCAAATAGGGTGGAATCCAACTACACACGTGGACAAATACCTACTGATGTATTTCATGCCCACTGTCCAAATAGGGCGGAAAACGGCTATACGCAAACACAAATACCTACTGATGCATATCAATCTTGCCATCCAAATAGGGAGGCCAGAAAATATGAGTAGAGTAAAATTCTTGCGGATGCATAAAAATCACGTGAGACAAATACAACAACATGCTAGCAGATGAAAATCCCCACTCATGAATATAAATACCACCAGCCAAATATGGTGGAAACTAGAGAATAAAACCATTGGAATACTTGTTCCTTTTTCCCGGTACAGGAGAACTTCTAGTATCTACTGGAAACTTATAGAGGACCAGAGCAGGAACAAACATATGCTCCGATATCAGAATGGGACTTTATACCTATTCCAACCAATGATGTATCTTAGCATATACTAGAAATAATGGAATATCAAATTTCAATTCTAGACCATATCCTCCAAACATGCCAAGATATCATTGCATCAGTAGGAAAGGCGAGAAACTAGGCTCATGACCCGGTTTCCTCAAACGGAATGACCCACTCAAAAAATGAGTTGGTCACTATGGAGAAGTTATGAATCCCTACTCCAGCATAGGAGGGTTGACTACAATATCCCGCGATACATAGAAAAATGGATTGGGAACAAACACACATTACAACTAGGGGACACCGGTCCAACGTGGTGGGTACTCCAGGGCAGACATATATCCCTGCCAAAACTCAAGATGCCTGTTGGAATATCCCAAAGACATCATGAGACCCAATAAGAAAGGGAATCATATATGAAGGCTATTACCAATAGTATAAAACCCCAGTTTCCCACAAGAGAGTGCTTAAAAATTAAATGCACCAGAGGCAACCAGAAAATGATGAGAACATACATGATCCTACTCCACTAGAAGATGGGGTTCTTGATTCTTTCAAACATATATCAATAAAACCTCAAGACCCTATCAGTAAATTACCTAATTACGGAAGTGGTAGTAGCAGTTGCGAGGGTTCTCCCCACAATATCTCCACCAGCAGCTCTGAAGGTCCTCTCTAGAGCACCCATGGGGGATCACTATGTGGTCCAAGAATGATCGATCATGACAGACTATCTTCTGATTCATGTTAGGGTATCCCTACCCTCGAACTGAATATCAGATGGAAATAAGGTCATCCTATTACTGTCATCCTCCCTAATGGTCTTCCCCAGAGTATAAATTGTATATATGATTCTCCATATAGTCGGATATCTAGTCATGATGGTATTCCTTTCCATAATGACAGTCATTGCGAAGGCCATCCCCGAAATGGAAATTACTGTGAAGGACCTCCCCATAGTAAAGTCAAGAAATGAGAAGGTCCTCCCCTAATTGCAGTACATCCTAAAGGCCCTCCCCATTATGTGCACTACATAAATTCTCCTTGAATTTGGGTATCAAGATGTTATGGTAGTCCTCTCCATTATAGAAGTCACTAAGAAGGTCCTCACCTCAGTGAAACAAATCAACAAGAAGGTACTCCCCTCGATGCAGATTTCCCTAAAGGTCCTCCCTAGGGTATACGCCATAAGGAAATTTCTTGTAGTCATGCATCAAGTTTCAATAGTATCCCTCACCATTTTAGCACCAATTGCGAAGGTCCTCCCTACAACAAAAAATCCATACTAGAAGGAAGGTCTTCCCCTTGCTGAAAAAAATTCCAGAAATCCCTCCTATGTGAGGCACTCAGAAATATGGAGTCATACACATCAGGTACTCTATCTATAATGAGTGAAAATATTCCTCAACCATAGGATGGCCTAGGGATACACTCATCCTATGAGCTATCCCCACGATGTCCGCAAATCAATAAGGCTCCCACCAGCCCGGTTTCTTGGAACGAAATTATTAAGAGGCGGTCATGCTGGTCATATCAAGTAGAGGATCCTCCGAAAGAACAACAACATGATATGTTTCCTGTGAGAAGACAACTAGCTAAGGATAATATACCAGTGATGTATGGGCCTACAACCACTTCTCACTTTGATATACCGGGAGAGTTGTCTAGGGAATGTATACATGACATTCACCTCAATATATGGATGACACTTCTTCTGTTGAAAGAAATATTCCTACCCTTCAAAGGGTATGAGGACCATGTCAACACGTTAGGGGAGATTTGACATATAATTGAAAAGGAAGCCTTCTAGTCCGTATGGTAACCACAATTAGAAAGGTGAAAGAAAAACCTTGAACTAGATTTCCTACACTGCACAAGTTGCATCGCCTCACTGGAAACGCCCCGGCTGGAGTTCACATTCAGGGATGGGAAGAACATAGAGGTATATACTTTACCCATCATCCCGTCCATAAAGACCCATTATAAATGACATCGTGAAATGTCATCACCCAAAGGCTGCAATCAAGTTAAACCCCTACTCAAGAAATATGAGATACACAAAAAAAACCAGCTCAGAGTAAGTCTCAAAAGTGCCTGGACTGAAGAGATCAATCCATAGAAAATCTTATGAGTTAGAAATCCAAGAACATCTAGTAGGATTCCCATATAAGGGAATCCAACCAAAAATTAGTGCTCATTTCTTCAAAAGACCATAGACTCCATGCAGGACCAATGCCATACTCAGCTCACACCCGTACGAGAGTATGTGAAATTGAAAAGGTAGAAATAGTAGCGGTTACTGATGGAATTCAGTAACAACCCCATACCATAGGTTTGGGGTCATTTTTAAATCAGAATTCCCCCATAAGACCAACAAATTTAGGCCATAGCGCATCAATGGAAGAATGGTAACAACCTTAGCCCGCAAGGCTGGGGAAATTTTTACCTCTAGTACCCACACAGTAGATGTCTGTCTTCCACCATCTAGAAGGAATGATGGACAAAGGATTCACCTGTTCAAACCCTTATTGTGGTTCACACCCTTCGAGACAAAGGCACATTACGAGGTCAGACCAGGGCTCCCATCGGGTCAATATTTTCCAATAAACCCTAAGAATGCCATAGAATTGAAGGAGAAAATCCATCAAAGGACACAAAAAGAATTACTACCATTCGGAACTAGGTACACCACCCACAATGTGGTATGCCTCAGTGAACATGGTAAATGTAAACCCCATGGATCTCACAAAAAATGATGCAGAGGGAGAGGATGAGAAGGATGATGGTTCCCTCCTAGAGGAATCCCACACTGAGGATGATGGTGTGCATACTTGAAACCAGAGACCGGTCCAAAATTTGGGTGCCCCCTCAATTAATACGATATTACCACCTATGAAAACCCCCAAAAAGGGAAAGAATAAATCTAAGGTCATGTATGAACCACCTTCTATTCCCATGGGAAATGTATCCCTCACTCTAGAGGAAAGGTTTCCCAAGGAGAAGGAAGAAATGAAAGAGATCAGGTTAATTAATATCGAGCTGTGTCGAGGGAGCTACCTCGCCATATTTGTTACCCCTGTGGAATGTCAACAGGTGATCCTAGAAGAGGTTCCCTTGCCAGCGGATGTAATCCCAGTAAATGAAGCCAAGATTGGAGCCTCATTTAATCTGGAACCAGAACCATCAAACTACATAAACGTGACCTCTAAAGGAAATAAATACTTCCCCCTACTGGGAAGGCAACCATAATATATTCAGCTAAACCCACCCATGACACCCGAGGCTGGGTATCCACCCCAAATTCTAGTTGTGCCGGCATGCCCAGTCATGGCCACTGCCACACTAGCCAAAGCTCAAGTCAGACATGATATTCATCAGGGGATCTTGAACAATGTTGAGTAATTAATAGATTGAATAGAATCCACGGAGGGGCGGCACACTCCAATATAGCCAGAGTGAAAACCCTACCTTGAGTGGGACAGTAATTTTCTGCCACTTCCAAACTTCAGGAACCCCGTATTCCCAGTATTAAATGGATTGGGGGACCCAAAAAAACATTTAATGCACTATGACTATTATTATGACCCCATTATGGGCACTCCAGTGCATCAAGAAGCAGTGAAATTCAGGTGCTTCATACGAACTCTATAGGGATTGACTTTTGTTTGGTATAATAGCCTATCAACTAACTCAATCACAGTCTGGGAGGACCTTCGGTGACAATTTCTCTTCCAGTTCAATACAACGTTGCCTAAGATGATGTCTAGTGATCTCATGAACATTACATAGTGGGAGAAAGAAAAATTATGATACTTCATTTTTAGATGTAAAGTCCTGACTTATTCCCTGAACCGTTCACTTCCCCAGGATGAAATGATCGCGATGCAAATCGATAACCTCTATGATGAATTGTGAGAACTTATCATATTAGATAAGTACACAAATGGGTTTAGATATTTCTGCACCATTTCCCAAAGTATAGAAGACTCCTTGGAAAAGACTAATATTAATTCTTGAGTGGCCCTGTCAGCCCCTGGGAAAAGAATGGGAAAAGCTGAAGTGGCTTCTGTCACGCTTAAGCTACCCCCGATACCAACTCCAGTTATGAGGCCCCCGTAAAATCGTATAGGATCCCCTGGATGACAACAACCTCCCCCACCTCGGTAACAAAAGCGATGGGGTGCTAAAATAAATCTGTTATAAGAATGAATAAATAAATTTTACTCGTTCTGAAATGACCAAGTCCACGGCTATTTCATAGATGCAATGAATTGTATGTTTTTTCAGATACTAGGGACAAAGAGAGCCAATGAAGTGGGTCTCAAAAAATATAAAAATTAATTTCCCTATCACCATATACTAGGACATGCCATTCAAGAATGCTTTGTTTTCAATGATCTCCTGCAAAAGATGGTAGATTCTGGGAAACTCAAATTGGGCCCACCACCAGTACAAGTGGCATATGTTTCCACCTCAGACTCAAGAGAGGAAGAGAAATGTCAAATAGTCGCCAATAAGAAGGAGAAAACGTTTGAAAATTGGATGACTGAAAGACAGTCAACCGAGTCCATGGAATCCTCTATGTGTAGTTGAAATAACCAACCGTGCCCCCAAAAGATCATAATAAAACACATCCATCCTCCTCGTCCCCACAATCCTCTAATGGACAGAAGTCCAAAAGCAGGAGGAAAAAGATGGGATGAAACCAAAGCTGAAGTCAGTGTCGGTTCTTTCAGACTTTATGCCAAAAAATTTGGTACAATGGGCACTGCCCCGCCAAATGGTACAACAGGTACCGCCCGACCAAACAACACCGTCAAAAGGAGACAATCAGATAGAAATAGTGTCAGATCAAGAACTGATCTTTGGCTCCTTTAGTTTCATTCACTTGATGGAACCCTTATCGGATGGAGACTATGGCCACAAACCCAAATTCCCCATGCCTAACTAAAGATCCGGAGGAATAGACTGCAGAGGCTGGAGGTTTCCTAGAATGCATGATCATGCCAGGAGTTAGACTCCCAGACACACCGTAAGCCAAACTGTTAACATCATAGTAACTCATGGAAGGACCCTTTGGCATACACAAAAAGAACCAGAATTCTCTTCTGCCCCCATTGAAATAAATAAATTACCAACTATCTTGGAATATCAATTAAGGGAAGAACAAATCAGATAATGCCCAAGGAATATGGTCATACTAGTTTGGATAGGCCCAGAAAGGACCACAACACCACCGACCCTGACTACAGAGGTCGAACAATCTGCGTCCAAATCCCAAACCCCTGAAGTGTTTGTGAAAGAGAAACCCTAAGCTAAGAAGCACCAAACTTTTGTGCAGATGTATGATATTATAAAGTAGCTAGCTTCAATACCAGCAAATCAATCAATACTGGATGCATTATGTATGTCCTCATATTTTAGAGAGGCACTCATCAAATCCTAACTAAGTACATAGGAGTTCTAAGATGAAGTAGCAGCGGCCTAAGTCTATCGGACGAAGACCAGTCCTGAATAATGTCACGCAAACATCTTCTTCACAGATAGGGATGAAGACGCCATCATGCAGGGGCACATCAACCCCTTATATGTGTCTGGAAAGATAAATGGAATTGATTTTTAGAGGATTATTATCGACAATGGATATGGATTTAACCTCCTCCCAGTGTGAATTCTTCGCCGACTAGGCTATGATAAAGACAGATTGACATCCCTACACTATAAATCTACTGGGATATGACAAAAAGAAGTAGAATCCATTGAGAATAATCAAGATTAAAACTTGACTCGAAGACCTCATGTCGGATTCTGAGTTCCTGGTAGTATGAAAAATTACGGCCTTCAACATCCTATTAGAGAGGCCTTGGATACATCAACACACTACAATTTCATCATCTTACCATCGGTGCGTCAAATATTTATCTAATGGAAAACATGACATTTCACATGGACAAGTCCATGTTTCAGTCCTATGAGTCACATTATATCGACATAGGTTTTAATTAATCAAAAGAAAATAATCTTTTGGACAATGAAATGGATTGTATTACTACACTGAATGGATTGGAAATGGATCTCATCGACCCCCTCTAGTATCTTGGGGAAGAGTATGTATTACCCATCAAATTAGTTGAATGCACGAGTGCAAGTCTAGATGCAGACTCAATTGTCTATATGATATCCGCCATGACCACCAAGTCCCAAGACATGGAAGAGTGGGATAACTCCCATGATGTGAGGGAAAGCCCTATAAAAGATTCTACTGGCCCATCCACTGGACCTCAAACTACCCCCATCTCACTCACTAAGGAAAAAGATGATTTCTCTACCAACATTGGAGAGTTTATGTCAAAAATACTCTCTACATCAGTAGAGGAATAAGACGAAGGTGTAGAAGAAGAAGAGGAGGAGGAAGACCTTAGAGATTCCCCTCCTACATTCAAAGAAGGTGTCTTCACCACAATCGATGAAATTAGGGAGATAAACCTAGTCACCGAATACAACTCGCGGCACACTCTGATCAGAGTGGATGTTCCTGTAAAGTAGAAGGAGGAATATACCTCCTTCCTAAAGAAGAATCAAGATGTGTTTGTTTGGAACTACACTAAAATTCTAGTCCTTGATCCTAAGGTCACCACTCATCATCTGGACTAACCAGAAAACCAGTAGGGATATAAGCAGGTATCCAAAAGGACCCACCTGACACATTCTTCCAAAATAAAGGCTGAATTTGACAAGATGATCAAATCCAACATCATATGGGAGGTCCAATATCTGATTTGGATAGTGAACATAGTCCCTATCAAAAATAATAATAGATATATTATAATCTACATTGACTTTAGGGACCTTAATCGGCATTTTTAGGTACCTTTAGGGACCTTAAACCATGGAGACCTCTGATTCACCTGTGATCTCAAAGGGAATTCAAATTAGGCTGTATTTAAGAATTCAAACTGAAAAAGAAGGTATCCATACCTCATATGAATATATGGGTTCTTACAATACCCCCTTAAAGTAATTTATCCCCAAATTTCTCTCTAAAGGGTGGTCAATATTCGTCTGAAAACAATTATTGCCATTGACCACGTATATCAGCCTCTCACTCCAAAGTCTCATATTATAAACGGCCTTGTTACCATACCACCAATACTAGAGGTACTATCGGGTCTTAGAGAACATCTGTGCTCCTATCAATGATAAGAATCAGATGATTCTCAAAGTATGTATCAACATGTAACTCAACCTCTTCATGATGAAAACCATGAGATGGGTACGAATGATAACAACATAACTCAGATACATGGAAGATTTCATGCATGACTCAATAAAACTGAGTTAACTGTAACAGATAGGTTTATGACCTGACTCTCTCTAGAATCCCGAACAGTCTGACATATCATGGTGAAAGATTAACCTTTAGCATGATTATCCTATGTCCCAGCCTTGGTGAAATATGAAAAAAGACCCGATCACTAACCTCTAACTTTGAAGGTCATCTGTGGCGATGAACATAATATTTTTATCATGATTTTTTAGTAGGAATCTACTTCTAAATAAAATGGATCTTCTTAAAAGTCTCATACATGAGACATGGTCCTAGTAAATCTATCTCACCATCCTCTAACCAGTACAAGGGTGATCACCATGACCTACTATACAAAACCTCATATGGTTCCATCTGTATCATCACCTGATAGATTTTTTATAGGTTAACTCATCCTAAGGTATATGAATCTTCTAATAGCCCCCAAAATATAAGATGAATTATCATGGAATGTCCCCAAGCACCTTTATCATATGCTCTAACTAACCATCAGTCTGAGGGAAATAGGATGTTATCAAAAGAACCTATATTCCAAACACCCTCTACAAACTCTACAAAAAAATGAGACATAAAGTGGGAATCCCTATCTGAAATAATAGTGAATGGAACTCCTTAGAGTCATAATATCTCAAAAATATACAACCTCCCAAGATCATCAACACTGAAGGTATCCTTGATCATTAAGAAATATGAAACCTTTGTGATCCCATAAAACAAACCCACAAAACATCATTACCTCGTGGAAACATTGGTAAACCGATCATGAAATACATCATGAAATCATCCCATTTACACATAGAAATAGGTAACTACTATAAAATATTGGCCAGTCACTGATGTTCCACGTTCACCTGCTGACTGGTGGAACACCTCATAACAAAGCCTGATACCTCATGCTTCATATCCGACCACCATTACTAACAGCATAAGTCATGATACATCTTGGTGACACTATGATGCACTACCCAAGATGAGACATGATATTACTTTATCAACTCCTTGCGTATGTACACAAGAACCCAAACACGACCATGGATATATAGTATCTCATCCTCGCCTACTATCTAACCAGTAGGTGGGTTCTCACCTTCCACACACTCTTGTGGGAACATGCCTTCTGAATCCTACAACAGCCTCATCCTCACTCTATCCATCAGGGTAGAAATCATAGATAAGGATGACATAAAAGTCTTCCCCTGACAATCATTTACCTCCAAGTGTATCTTAGAAAACAAATAAACTATATTCCACTCACTACTGGTCTGTTGAACTGCCTGTATCTGAGTCCTCATACTTAGTGAATTAGACACTAAATTTCCTTTACAAGGCATGCATGAAAGCTCAAATTAGAAAGACTATTGGTACTCCACCCACATCCACTGCCTCAGATTTAGTTCACACTGTGTAAAAACCTACCTGAGGATTTTTTGGTCCCTGTACACCACAAAAATATCTCCTAGTAAGTAATGTATCAAATCAAAAAATTCATGAATTACTGTAGCTAACTTGAAGGTGTGATTTGGGTAGTTTCTCTTGTGTGGCCTCAGTTTCTGAGACTCGTATTCTATGACTATATTCCCTTTCATCAACACTACTCCAAGATCGATACCAGATGCATCACAATACACTGTGTAGCTCCTAACCTACTTTGATAGTATTAGGACCGATGCTGAAATCAACTCCCTTTCAACTATTGAAAGGCTGTCTCATAAGTATTTATCCGCAAAATCTTCACACTGATCTTATTCATGCCCATTAGATGTTCTATTAAGCATGATAAGTCCTGTATAAAATAACTGAAGTATCAAACCATCCCTAAGAATCTCTATATGTCAAAAAAGTTATTGGGTTACTCCCAGGAAACTACATATCTTTCCTTCTCTGGGTCTACTAATACTCTCATATATAATATAATGTGACCAAGGAAGTGAATCTAATCCATTGAAAAGTTTAACTTTGTGAGATTTACATACAACTGATTCTATATCAATGTATCCAAAATGATCTCGAGATGTTTATAATGGTCACATCGATTATGACAATACACTAAGATATCATCCTTGAAAATGAACACAAATAAATCAGGATAAGGATAGAAGACTCAGTTCATCAGTGCCATGAAAACTGCTAATGCATTTGTAAGACCGAAAAACATAACCAGATACTCATATAGACCATACCTGCTACTAAAGGATATATGAGGTACATGTTCAGATCGAATACGGACCAAGTGATATTCATATCTAAAATGAATATTCTAGAACACCCAAGTTCCTTAAAGATGATAAAAAGGTCATCTATCTATGGAAAGGTATATCCGTTTTTAACCTTCAGCTGGTCTAGTTTCTAGTAATCAACATATAGCCTAATGGAACCATCCACATTTTACACAAAAAGGACTGGAAAACCCCATATAAAAGTACTGGGTCTAATAAACTCCTTACCCTCAAAATCCTGTAGCTACCTCTTGAACTCATTCAACTCCATAATAGCCGTCCTATATAGAGGAATAGAAACCAGATAAGCTCTAGGAACTAGTTCAATGGAGAACTCAACCTCTATCTTAGGTGGTAATCCAGAAAATTAATCTGGGAACACATACCTGAAATAATCAACCACTAGAGGGAAGTCTATCTGATGCTCCCCTAATCATCCAGATATAAACTATAAATATGAGATGTCATCCCACCCATCCCACGATTCTCTGGTCCTGCTCATTTTACCTTGAAATCTAATTCACCCTTGTGAGTATACATTATTCCATATTGTGATGTGAACATCACCCTTAAACGGTAACATGCATCAAATACTCGATAAGCTACTAGAGAGTCCATCCTGAGTATGACATCAAACCCAATCATCTCGAGGAAATAAAGATCCCATACTAAGTGATTCCCACCAACAACAAGGGGGAACTCCCTAAAATACCATAAACCATCCTTTTTTATTCCAAATAGAGTGTCTAGTGTCATAAAACTGTCATAAGATATTATAGTGAGCCCAAGGATTTTCACCATAGGTGAAAATTTAAAACATTACATTACAGTTGTATCAAAAAGTGAAAATGAAATAGTAGAGGCTATTATGATTATACCTATCACTGTAAATGGCCTGACACCTTTCTTCTTAGGGGTGGGCTATATAGAAATGATTTGGACGAAACCACAACCCTATGACACAACCTCACTACCTGATGTAGGACTACTAGGATGTCTTGGTCTAACTGGTGCTTGGAGGCCTCGATAATGACCACCACTTCCTCAGTTTGAATGAATGGTACTGCTTTAGCTCCCTTACTGACAGAGAGTTAAGAAACCTTCTCCTAAACTTGGTGTCATAGATGACCCCTACCAATCACACCTTGAGGGATAGTCCTACATAAACATTTCACATGTCCCATCCTTCCACAATCTTGACACTCGACAGGGTAATGGTCACACTGGTTCTTCATATAGCCTCATCTACAACACTAATTACATAACACTGAGCTACCAATACTCATAGCCTGACTGATACTCATCTCATGAGAAACCATGAAATGAAACTTCCTGCCTGAAGATGATGAACTATTAGGTCGTGAAATAATACTACCATGCTTTATTCCCCCAGATTCCATTAGGTTCCTCTCTATAATCATCACCCAATTCAAAATTTTAGTGGCATAGGTCAATATAAACACATTTTCCTATGATCCAATAGCATTTAATAGACCTTCCTCGATGTATCTATCCCTCGATAGATCATTAATAAGGTACATTAGTACAAAACACTACAACTTTGTAAACCATGTACAGTGTTCCATAACCAGAATCACACCCTACCATTGATGCATGAATTAACTATCCTAATCTACCCATAGGGTATCAGGGTAGAAATAGCCATATAAATAAGTTTTGATATCATCCAAAACAATATCTCACGGTCTATCAGAATGGATCAGAATATACCACAAGAGATTTTATACTCTGTGAAGTATATAAGTCGCGAGCTTCAATCTCCTCTGAGGAGGGGTCTCCAAATGCTCGAATATTAAAATCATAGTCTCTAGAACTCTCAAAGACCTACGTACTACTATCCTATGAGAACATGGGAGGATTCTACTACTAGAAAATATGTATTATATCATCCATAGGCAACGAAGGCTACGGTGCTCCCTGAAAACTCTGTAATAAGTGATAGAATCACTAATGGAATTTTGTCTCAACATATATGTCTAAAAAAATAATTGGTGCCGAAAATAGCTCTAAGGGAGAATCCACTGGTAGTCCATGGCCCACCACCTTCAGAGCATGATTGTCTCTACCCTCCTATCATACGAATGGAGTTTATCATGGTGGAATGCCTCTACAATGATAAACACACGCTTTAGAAACTCATAACATCAAAGTTCAAAGCTCAAAAGAATAATAAAGGTCAAAACCCTCCTAAAACTACGAAATAAACCATATCATACTTCTAAATTCAGGACTGTAAAGAGAACAGTCAATAAAAACCACTAGAGACACTACCTCTTTCCCTCTAAAAAATTGGGTCTAGACCAAGTCTCAGTTTCCATGTTCATTTATCCATTTCAATTTCATTTAACATTCTTTCCCTATTATATCACAATTAAATTTAAAATTTAATCCCAATGGTTTTCCAAGTTCTAATTCATGAGGGCCCATAACACCTCATGAACTAAAATTTGGTGCCCAAATAATTCATACCATATCAAATTCACCTTAATTACTTTAATTAAAGGTTGTTTTACTTTACAGTCAATAAGGGAACATAATTCTTATGAACTGAACTATGGATTCAATCTCTCTATCCTCTAAAAAAATATATCATAATAACAGGTGTAGCTATCACTTCACCTATCACAACTGCATGTAATAAGTAATTCTTTATAAATGGAATGGCATAATACATGGAATGTGAAATATTGTAGGTGCCTAAGATAATTCAAGATACATCATACCCTCATATCATCAGTTTGAGAAAAAATATAACCCTCAATAATATCAATGATATCATCACAAATCAAGTGCATCACCCAATGGTGGAATCAAATCAACTTTAATAGTCAAAATCAAGAAAACAACAATTCAATTGAAGGAAATTTGGATTTTTCAAATACGAGGGTTAGCTACGCCTATGGAAAGCTCAATTAAAATCATCAATACCTTCTTATCCCTATCTATTATCTTCAACTAGTAATGAAAACCATAAAAGGGGATCTGATTCCACTTTGTAACATGTAAGTCCCAAATCCCACTTAATAGTGCCCCGATCCCGGTTGGTCACATAGCCTCAAGAACATCTCTCCTAAGGCCAGAGTCTGCTGACTAGTAGTGAGGGCCAAGTTGCATCTGTGGGGAGGTTATTCTCTCATCACTAAAGTGTAACACAATATAATACACAATAACAATCAATAGTGGATGTAAATACAAAAAGTAGATTGTTGATAAATAAACAGGACAAGAATATGTAGACAAATCCATAAGCAATCTCATATATATATTGGGATGAAGATAAATGTAATTTGACTAGTAATGTATCCAAAATATGTACACAACATTAAAATAAAATACATGTATCCAAAATACTAGAAAGAATAAAAGTTCTATCTTTGAATAGCATCATAAGCCTCAGCTCAGTCCCATGTTCCTCTGTTCCTAATCATGGCACAAAATGAACCCTCGAACTATTAATTCTTTACTTTATTTATACCTAAATCCAAATAATCTATTCAGGTACCCAATGGTGGTCTGAACAGGGTCTGAGATACAATCACAATAGCTAATCACCCAAAGGTCTATACAAGTCCAGGCTGTGTAATATTATAAAATAAACAATGAGTAGGTAAACAAGTAAGCAGTAAAGTAAAGCAAAGATTCCAACAGAATGAACATACTACAAGTGGTCCTACAAAGATCAAGAGTCTCCCTGTAACAAGTTTCAACACATATATCAAGGTATATATACAAATAGAAATAACCCACATTGGATTGCTGTATATCCAAACATCTCATATTAATCACAGCCTTGCGGTATATTGAATGTCTCAAAGAACCAAGACTGAGTTGTAAAACCCAACATGTTATATATCCCATGACTATGCCATATAATGATGTACATACCATGTAGGGCTATATAAAAGGTATAGAAGACCAATGGATCCTCATTGAGTCCTAGAAGAATCTAGATGGAAAATTGGTAAGGGAACTGGTTGGAGTTATAGGATCATGTCAACTGAAAATATCCTATATGAGTCTAAGAAAGCCATATCCAAGGGGTAGTAAGGCCCATGGTATCCCATGGAATCAGGACCCAAGTTTTATACCCTCTCCAAGGCATCTGCTACCATGTCATGATCTAAGGAATAACATCCAATGCATCTAATCAATCTCTATTTCATACCATTTATCATTTCATGCCATTTTAGTATACCCAATTATATAAACATTTCATATTACTTTACAACAATGATTACTCCCACTCTTTTATCCATCCACATAAAAAGATAAATAATCAATGAGTATAACCACCCATTTATCCAATCCATGAACTAAGGCTACCAAGAGTATACCCAATCTTACAATATAATCTAAGAACTCCATTCTGTAGTTCAAGTTCTGTATAGTTTTTAAATTCAAGAGAATCAACATTCAAAGAGGAAATACATATCTTAATTAATAAATTCATTCTCATTTAATTACAATTTATCATCTTCTCACTAGTAAAGCCTAATATTTCATCCAATGGGTGATTCGTGGTGGCTTAAATAAGTCAATTTCATCCGGTTCACCCCATGGGTGGAATTGGGTTGGTATACCACCACTAATACATCTAAAATGAACCTATGGGCATCCAAAACATGTTGAATTACATCTAATTCAATCAACTAGTTTAATTTAGGGGTTATGTTGTAATGTATGGTGGAAGGTCTAATGAAATATAGCCTAATAAAGCACCAAAACTCAAGAAAGATGTATAGACTACCTACCTTAGCTTGATAGTGGAGTGATTATCCAGTATCAACTATTGATTCGAATTATATTGATTGAAAAAAAATAAGAGCATGTAAAGAACATGAAATTAGGTTAGATCAGATTGCACCGAAATCGTGTAACAAATATCTATAGAAATAAATAAGGACTAAAAAGGAATCATGTAATCAACAACATAGATCAAATGAGACATTACATGATTGAATTAGAGACCAGAAAGATAAACCACCTCATTTACAAGATTAGTTATCAAAGTAGTCTTTCTAAAAGTTTATTTTCTATTTATTGAATGAAAAACATTTTAGGTTTATAAAAATAATTTCATTTATTTAAAAATTATCAAATTTATTAAAATATCTAGTACCACAGAGTTTAAAAAAAATATTCTGAAGTTAAATTTTATGAGTGTAAAAGAGGTGGACATATCAGACCTGATTTTCCAAGGATAAAAACAAATTATAGTAAGGATAATAATTTTGAAAGAAATTAGAGAAAGTTTTATAACCCAAAAGGAATGAAATTTCATAAAGAAAATCACTCTTGGAGTGAAAGTGGAGGAGATTCATCAGATAATTCTTCTAATAATAACATTTTTGGGTAGATGAACCTTGGTCTTTTTAAAATAATACCAAATGTGAATGTTTGTTTAATGGCCAAGGAACACACTGATGAGAACCTGAAAAATATTTCTTTAAGTGAAAATTATTCTGAATTCTATAGTGATAAAAATTCTAAATATTCATATGAAGAATTCTCCTGTGAATATGACAGTACTATTCCTTTATATGAAAATGTTTCTCATTTTTCCAATTTTGTTGAAAATGAAAGTTTCCAAGAATTTAATAAACATAATAAGGAAAACTCATGGGTTCATTTTTTTAGAAAAACCAGTATCAGATATTTCTAAATATCTTGATGAAACTATTTTTAGAAAAGATACTATCTCTAAAAATTTAGAAAATTTTATTTATGAAAAGAGTAGTTTACAAGCTAGATTTGAAAAACTCAATTCTGAAACCAGTGCTAAAGAGGAAAATAATTTATTTATTTAACTAAAGTATAAAATTTATTCTTTGAGAATTTTTTGTCAAACTCTAGTTATTGTAAGGTTGTTTTTAATAAAATGTATAAACAAATCTACCCTCATGTTACTAATTCTGGAATAGGGTATACTCATAAAAAACCATTTTTTATTAATAAGTTCATTTTTCCTAAAAATTATTCCCTTTTAACCAAGTTTTAAATTGGAGTACATTGTAAAAAGAACTATTCATTATATAAATTTGATTCTTTAGGTTTCCACAAAGCTTATTTTTCAAAACAAATTTGGATTCAAAAAATTTTGTTTGCTAATATTTCTGGACCCAATAATATTTGGGTGCTAAAAACCTAATCTTTTTATTTTCTAGATAACAAAGAAAGTAAAAAACAATAGTAAAAATTGATATATAAATAGTGTATTTTCGCATCATATGACTCGTAACAAATAATATTTATAAAATATCATCAAGATGAATGGTGTAGAAGTTACCTTTTGAGATACTAATAAAGGAGAGATTATCATTATAGGTAATAAAGTTCTTCATGGTAAATATTTAATTTAAAATGTTTTATTTCTAACGGTATTAATAAAAACCTTATAATACTAAGTCAATTATGTGATGAAGGTCACCTTGTGAGTTTTATAAATGATAAACGTGTAGTACATAATTACAAGGATGAATACATTATTTCCACCCACTAGCATGAGAATGTATGTACACTAAACACTAAATACATTAGGATACAAGAATTACCTTACCTTAGTAAAATAAAAGATCAATATTGGTTGTGTAATAAAAGTATAAAATAATATAAACTTATAAAATTATGTAATATGACTAAGAAAATATTTTCTAAGGATTTAACAGAGCTTATATTTGATTATTCAAAATTCGGAAACCCTTGTAAATACTTTAAGTAATATAATACAAGATTTAAATCTATTAGTTTTTTCTCAACTTATGATGCTTTATAGTTAGTGCACATGTATTTATTCGGTTCTATTTAAATAGGGAGTATTAGAGGAAAATACTGTGTGTTTTTCTTGTTGATGATTACACTAGATATATATGGGTCTATTTTCTAGAAAATAAATCTGAATCTATTTCTTTTATTTTAAAACTTTTTTAGCCAATGTTTACAATGAGAAAAAACCTCCCTTGATAACTATTCATAATGATCATGGTGGAGAATTTTAATATTACAATTTTGAAACCCTTTTTAGTAAAAAAGCCATTACACATTACTTTTCAACACCTAGATCCACTCAGCAAAATGGTGTTGTTGAAATAAGAAAACATATTCTTAATGAAATAACAAGAAACATGTTGATTGAATTCTCAATTGCTAAATGTTTTTTGAATGAAGCAGTTAGAAATAGTTTTTATACTATAAATCAAGTTTTTATACCAACATTTATTAATAAAACTCTTTATGAGTTATATACTAGTTGAAAACCAAAAGATTCTTACTTAAAAGTATTTGGATTAAAAGTATTAATCTTAAATACAAAATATACCTTAATCAAATTCACACCCAAATATGATGAAGGTAAATTGTTAGGTTATTCCACAAATTCTAAGGAATAAAGAATTTTTAGCAGAAAATCTTATACTGTTGAAGAAATAGTACATGTTAAATTTGGGGAATCTAACCCTTTTTTTAAACAAACCCAACCAACACACTAGTACAAAAACATTTTTTTACGTCACAATTTTTCACGTCGGTTTTTTAGAACCGACGTGAAAATATCTAAAAATAGATTTTTCACGTCGGTTATTAAATAACCGACGTGAAAAATCCTTTTCCAGGATAATATATTCAAATTTTCACTTATTTTTCACGTCGGTTATTTAATAACCGATGTTAAAAGGTATTTTTCACGTCGGTTATTTCATAACCGACGTGAAAAATGTTTAAAAAAATGTAGTTCATTTCTCAGGCTTTAATTTGACAGGTCACGGAGCTCAAACGGAGTTACGGATTAAAAGTTATGGCCTTTAGAAGTTGATCATCTCTAAATGATGTCTTAAGGATGTCAAACTTCGGAAGGCCATAACTTTTAATCCGTAACTCCGTTTGAATGAAAATTTTAATATCCCGCGAACGCAAAATTTCAATTTTTTTACAGCGCGGCATCGAAATTTTGAATTGCCGCCTAAAATTTTTAATACCGCGTTTTCTCATAGAATATCAATTATATGTTTCCATTATACACCCATCTTAATTTTACGATCATTTATTTCAACCATTATCGTTCCCCCAAATCGACTCTTTTTCTCTCAAACGCGAATCAATTATTTCTTCTTTCCGCGATCTCGTCAAGGTATATTTAATCATACATCCATGGTTTATGGTTTTTATGATTTGTTTTCTTAAATGACATACCATTTTAAGATTATTTCATTCAACCATCATCGTTCCACCGAATCAACTTGTTTTATCTTCAACGTGAATCAACAATTTCTTATTTCCGCGACCTCATCAAGGTATTTGTAATTATTTTCCCATGATTTATATTTTCTATGAGTAGTTTTCTTAATTGATATACCATTTAACGATTGTTAATTTATTATAATGATGGATGATTCTTTATATCATGATAAAACTACAAATCCTCCTACGGATTCAAAAATTCTTTCTAATATGAAGCTACGGTTGGCTCATTCAATCTTTCCTCGAAAACAATATCAAACTTCTGATGGTCATAACTTTTGATCCGTAAATCCGTTTGAGCTCTATGACCTGTCAAATGAAAGCTTAGAAAATTTTCTACAATACTGTAAACATTTTTTACGTCGGTTATTTAATAACAGACGTTATAAATAACTTTTAACATCGGTTATTAAATAACCGACGTAAAAAATGACTTATAACGTCGGATTTTTCAAAAACCGACGTAAAAAATGGCTTCTTATCGCCATTTCCAGAATGTATTTCACATCGGTTTTTTAAAAACCGACGTTAAAAACTATATTACTCCATTTTTTACGTCGGTTATTAAATAACCGACGTAAAAAATCATATTTTTAACATCGCTCGCAATAACGTCGCCTAAAAACCGACGTAAAAAATGGTTTTTGTACTAGTGACATCCTCAAATTTGATTTCCAAAAATGATTCTCAACCTTTTTTGGAAAATTCTTATTATAAGTAAAATATATAAGAAACAATTTTTTAAGTAATTACTTAGGAATATTTTCTACCTTATATTTATTAATAGGTTTTACAAAAACCAAGTTAGTTACATCATTGAAATAATCCTTGTGATAGTATCATTTGTGATGTTAATGAACTAGTTATTTCTAGAAGTTCTTTAAGGAATTAAGTAGAACATATTGATTTTTTTTTCTTAATTTGAACCTAAAAATATTAATGAGTCTTTATGTGATGAATATTGGATTAAGGCTATGAAATATTAGCTAAATGAATTCTAAAGGAATAAAGTATGTACCTTGGATGAAAGACCTATAAAAACTTCCATAATTAGAGTAAAATGGGTTTTCAAAAAAAATGTGATGAAATTAGAATAATAATTAGAAATAAATCTAGACTTGTTGCAAAATTTCATAATCAAGTAAAGGAATAGACTATGAAGAAACATATTAACCAGTATCTATACTTAAATTTATTCTTATTCTACGATCCTTTGCAACATTCTTTAGTTTAGAACATTTTCAAATGGATATGAAATGTGACTTCCTTAGTGTATATGTTTATGAAGAAGTTTATGTTTAAAAACCCCATAGTTTTAAAAATAAAAAACATATTTAATATTTTTATAAAATTACCATTGATTTATATAGCCTTTAACAAGCCCCTATAGCTTTGTATGATATGTTAAATGGATTTTTTTACACGGAAATTTTGTTAATTGAGTTGTGGATTCAATAATTTTTATAAAAGAAATTAAAAAAATATTATGATAGTTTAAATCTATATTAATGAAATTATATTCAGATCAACTCAACATTCTTTGACATACTACTTTTCGAATCATATGAAGTTAGAGTTCGAAATGAATATGAGTGGTGAGTTAACATTGTTTCTTGGTTTTCAAATTTCTAAAAAACCAGAAGGCACTTATATATATATCAAAATAAGTATATAAAATATATTATTAAAAGTTTTTATATAAAAATACTAAAAGTATTATTACTCCCATTGTCACCTCAAATACACTTGATCTTGATGAATCTAGGAAACCAATTGATCAAACAACTTTTAGAGGTATGATAGGAAGTTTACTATACTTAATTTCTAGTCGACCAGACTTAATATTTTTTGTATTGTTATGTGAAAGATATCTATCAAATCTAAAGGAATCCCATTTAAAACCGTTTAAATGAATTTTTCATTATCCAAAGGGGACCATGGATTTATAACTTATCTATTCTTCTGGAAATGATTTTGAATTAATTTTTTTCTCAGATTCCAATTTTGGTAGTTGTAGAATGGATAAGAAAAGTACTTCCAGAAGATATCATTTCCTAAGAGATTCATTAGTTTCTTGGTCTTGTAAGAAACAAAATATTATTATCAATTTTCACTAATAAAGATGAATATATAGTAACTGTAAGTTGTTGTGCTCAAGTGTTAAGGATAAAACACACAACCACAGATTATGACATGAATTTTACAAAAAACCAAATACTATGTAACGACACTAGTGACATAGATTTATTTAAGAACCCTTCACATAACTCTCATTAAAAACACATAGATATTAGAAATAAATTTCTTAGAAATCACACACTTAAACGAGATATCATTTTAAAATTCATCGGAATGTAGGAATAACTTGATGATATTTTTAAAAAACCATTACCTTTCATTAGATTTGAATATATTAAACAAAAGGTGGGAATGATCAACGTAAAGTGATCATTTATATCTACTTCTTTTTTACCAATCTCAATACATTAAGTTTCTCCTATTCATTGGGTGATTAAATATGTTTATTATTTGACTACTTTTTTAGTTATTGATTTTTTTTTGATTTTCTTATTTTTTTGGGTTTTTAGGATTCATGTTTTCTCAATTTTTTTATGAGTCTATTTTCCTAAGTGGAAAATCGGATCTAGAAATCGCTATCCCCTTTCAAAATTTTTAGTTCAATTATTCCAATTTTGGTTTTTATTTCCAAAAAATATATCTAATTTTTTTTCTTTATTATAATCTAAATTGATTACAAATATTCAAGAAGAACATTGTTATCATACAAATAAGCCTTTCCAACTCAAAAATTTACTTTTCCTATCTATCTATTTATTACTATTCCATTAAATTAATTATCATATTATTTTTACAATTTCTTTTAGATTTTATAAAAAAACTATGTTTAGTTTTTTAAATTTATATTTAATCATATTCTATTCCAATATGATAGTTTTTTTAAAACCTAAAGAGATCACTTATTTTAAAAATATTCATCAGTTAAATTGAAATCGTTATATCTGATAAGATGAAATCTTTACTATTGCATTAGATCTGGAAGTTGAACCACCACTTGAAATATCCTATATAAAGGGGGGACACTCCTTATCTCACGTCATAAATCTTCAATATTCTCACCATGATGTGGTTCAAAATTCAAAAATATCCATTATAATTCTAGAAATATCCTCAAATATGAATGTTTGAATCCTATGGCTCTTCTCAGAATACAGCTCTCATTGAAAAAGATTTCAACAAATGGCCTGTCTTCTAAGAAAGGTTAGTGGATACAACAATTTATGATAAGTATGATTCCATTTTGAAGAAAATATTTGAATTTAAAGGTTGGGAATATCTTTTTCTCATCAAACCTAATGAGGATCAGGAACTGGTAATTATTGAATTATTTTTATAATTTTAAAAATTAGTGGAGTTTCATGTGGAGAATGAAAAAAATGTTACCTTTCACAATTTATAGAAAATGTTATCAAATGTATTATAGAAAATCCTCAAATTTTCATGAAATACCATTAGATGGAGAATCTCTATACCCTTATCATAAATTTCCCAATAGTAGTGGAAATCTTAATAAGAAGAAATATTAAGATTCTTTGTTTAGAATTTATATGAAATTTAGGAAAGTAACTCATATTATGGAAAAAAATACGATTTTTTCATTTTGGTTGTAAGGATTTTTTATACCAAGGAAACGAGACCACGAGTCTTTGAAGGTCAATGATATTTTTATTCTAGAATAAATTATCAAACTGAGAAAAATAGATCTTATGGGATATATTTTTCTTACCACTAGTAAACTCAAGATTATATCCATCAAATCCTGGTTCATTATAAAGCCAACAGTTTTAACAATGTTATTAAGGAAGTGGAAGATCTATTTTAATATTTAAAATAATTCAAATCTGAAAAAGATGAAAATAATTCTTGTTATTGATGACACTCTTAAAAGGTTTAAGTATGTTTTTGATGAAGAAAAAAATAATTTTGTTGAGAAGTCAGGTGAATACACTTTGGAAGAAGAAATTTACAAGAATCTAAAGAAATTAGTTCAAAATAAGATGAATAAATTTGTTTAGGAAAAGGAGAAAAAGAAATGAAAAGTCAAACATTCGAATCCTGAGAAAATAAAGTACAAAAAATATATCCCAAATAATATTTCTAAAGAATAGAGGAATGGAAATTCAGAAAGTAAAGAAGGAGAACCTCAATTTGGTTTGGACCCCATTAAAGCTCTTGCTATCAGGGTATATGATTCTAAAGTGAAAGAAAAAGAGATAAAGAAAAGAAATAAAAGAAGAAATTTCAAGGTTCTTGTTTAGTAGATTTTTTGATGTATTATGTTGAGGTAGCCTCATCCAACATTTTGTTTACTTCCTCAAATCCAGATATAGGTCTATCTTATCCAGGAGACACTTTCATTAATTTCGTAGTCCTATCTTTCACAGATAATGAAAAATCTATTATTGTTGAAAAATATTTGGTACCATCAAAAGCTTCCTATATAACTTTAGAGTTAGTAAAAATAGGTAAAGGTTATTTAAGTTCATAAGAACCACTTTGAGAAGAATTTTCTAAGTCTATGGAAGAAGAGACTCCCGGAGTTAATGTTCAAGACAAATAAGGAGAAGATGATGAATAAGATGAAGAAGAATGATTTGAAATTAAGAAATATGATGGAAATGAAGAGTATAAGTGGAATGAAAATGAAAAATATGAGTAATCCCAATCAGATTATATTTCATTAAGTACTTCTCAAACATCTTCAATGGAATTTAATTCCTTAGTAAACTAAGATAAAAAGTCTAATAGTACTGAGAAGAAAAAGTACCCATTAGTTCAAAGAGTATAATCCTCATTAAAAATATATTATATAGTTCATAATTAAAAAATGAAGATTATAGTGATCCCTATCATAATAAAAATAATGATGATGAAAATATCATTCAAATATCTAATGAAAAATAAATTAGGGAAATAGGTGAAAAATTTGTGACCAAGGTAGATAAAAAAGTAAAGTCAAATAAATTTCAAACCGGATCCATCCAAAAGTCCCTTGTGATTCATTCAGAAAATATTATTCAAAATGATTTAATTATATTGTTTAGAAACTAATAATACTTGAATGAATTGTAACTTATTTTCTAAATATTGAGTATTGATTATAGATGATTCAAGATACGCTCAATCAAAATATAGACACAATAAGGATTTTGACATAAATGGTGATAAAAATTGAATATGAGTTCATAAATATTAATAAATTTGTTTAGAATCATATAAATTCATGAAGTTAAGTGAAAATGTGGTCTCATTTTTATGATAATTTTAAATATTTAAAGAATGATTTGAATGAATCATCAGGATACATCAAAGAACTATCCACAAACATGGAAGATAATTTAAAGTCTTTGGAGAAGTTAAATGTCTTAATAGATATATGGTCTTAAGAAGCTAAAGATTTAAATTCGAATTTGAGAAACATCAACACAGATATTTCTAGGATTAATAGATACAGAGAGGAAATCAACAGTGTAAAGAATTATAATATCAAAATGTCTGAAAGACTCCAGGTTCAGGAAGAATGAAATTGGGATCAAGATGAAATTATTAAAAATATGGAGGAAGATATAATGGAATTAAAGAAAATTATTACAGCTGTAAAAATATTTATGGATAAGAGAAATCGAAATCACTTTTTGAACACTTGTTGTAATTTTTTTAGAAATATTATTTAATAAATGAAATTTTATTCCAAAAATTATTTCTTGAATGTTTTCCCAATTCTAATTACATTAAAATTATTACATAAATTATTGTGGATGATTATTCATTTCATTATTTTATTTCACATAAGTTTCTTTTCTAACCCTTTTAAGTTATTTTATGACTTTATCCAATCCTTTTTGAAAATAAAAAAGGGAGATAATTTTATAGTTAGGGGAAGATGTTTTATTTAAGGGATATACAATCATTCTTAATGAATATATCTATAAAAGAAGATAAATTTTTTTTAATATTATAATATGATCATTAGGGGGGCTTGTTATCCTAAGGGGGAGATTGTTGTATTCACCAGTGCATTAATAAGAGTTATAAAGTTAGGGGTAAATATGTATTAATGAATATTTCCTAATGTAAATATCTTAAAAGAATAATGGAATTATGTTTTCAAATTTATTTTATATTTATAATTTTTGTTTTTGTTTTCAAAAAAGGGGAAGATTTTTGAGTCAAAAGTTTGTTTATGAATTTTACATTCATTTTGTTTTCGAAATCACAAACAATTTCTTAAATATTTGATTACTAACTCTTTTATGTCCAAAGTGTTTTAAATTTTTTTTATAGAAAAAAATAAAACATTATCATACTTAGAATGAGTTTTTAAGTATTTGAGAAGATAAATTAAACTTTTCATTACAATAAATGTAATGGGTATGGATTAGATAAAAAATGGATTCAACTTATTAGAACAAATTTAAGACCTTATATCTTATCTCCATAATTATAGTATCTTTAATATGACTGATATTGGAATCAACAAACATTGGATTCACAATCATAAATATTTTTTTAATGAAAACTGTAATAAATTCCATTGTACTGACTTAATTTAAATTATGAATTTGAAAAAATTATTTCTATAGTAATGAGATACCATTTACATTGTAATTGTGTCATACAAAATAACATCAGAAATTTTATTATAATATAATTTTTGGAGTGCCAGCTATCCAAGTCGTTGAAATAAACTCGAAGAAAATATGACTGTTGGGAAGAAAATATGATCATCAGGGATTTTCAAATAAATAGCCAGTAATTTGAAGAGTTTGATGCTAATAAATTTCATTTAAAAATTTATATTTCTTAGGAGATCCTAAGATTTCACGTGTGAACGTCTTGTTCTTAGTTCTTATAATCATTTAGAGTCTTGTTTTATAATTATCATGTTCGATTCTGTGAATATGACTGAGGGATTAAAAGGTTAGGAATATGGAGAATACAATCTACTTGATCGAAGGATTTCATGGATAGAAATATAGAATCCAATCCACTTGAACGAGGTCTTGGAGGGATAACAAGATAGAATCTGATCAATCAGATCAAGGGATATTGAGGATAAGAATATAGAGAATCTGATCATTTTATTGAGGGATTTCCCTAGTAAGGTAAATATAGAATTTCATGTAAGTATAAAACAAGGGAACATTTATTCTAGATTATTGGATACCCTAATATTTTGGTTAAAATAATTGTATTCATTTTTATTACTTGTTTTCAAGAAAGCATTTTATTTCTACTGCGTGTAATAGAATATGATACTATTATATTCATCTTTCTATTTTGTATTTTGTTTTTTGTAGTATCTTTAATTACATTGTAATTTTTTTACTCTGTATTAATCTATGAATATTATTTTACTATGATATATTGTAACTTTCCTAATTATTATATTATTTTGTATACTATGATTAAATAGTTTTCTTCTGTGAATACGATTAAACTCTGATTATATTACCACTGCTTATTGATTAGGATTTTATATATTGTTAATATCAAATAAATCTCTCATTAAGACATATGTAATTAAATATTAGAATCTACTTTATTATGATAATTTTATTATCATACCCAAGGGAAAAGTCATATTATCATTCAAATAATTTATAGGCTTTGTGAATATGATTTTTTAACCTTGTTAAACTAATTTTATTTTATGGTTAAAAATGAAAGTTTTTAAATCTACAATTCACTCCCTATTATATATTATTCATATTAATATAAATTATGATCCAACAGAGTTAATTATTCTAGAAATTAAATTTTTTAATCTTATGTATCTTCCCTGGAGATCCTTATGTAACTATAGGAAAAAACATTATGTATGTCCTTTGCATTTCAAAACTTCTACCACACCCATACATCATTTTTTTGACATTAAAATCCTAAATAACATTTGTTCTACATTTAGAATATCCCTTACTCCATATCACTCCATCAACCAAAATATGGTTTTTACTCAAGTTCATGAGTCTAGAATATCATCCTTTGACATTCCCATACATGAATATTTCTACTACTAATGTTGTTCTTGTTGAGATAAATTCCACTCAGTTGCATCTATCTAACTAACTTACACTAAAATGTAACCACTAACCTATCTTATAATTATAAAATTATCTTATCTTGAATCTAAATTTCCATGGTTTGAGGTGTACTATATCCATGTAGTTTCAATGAGTGTATCTTTAGGATTTTTATCTTCTATAAATCCCAAAATATATCGAGAAAATATTCCTCACACTAAAACATAATAATCTCCTTCTTGCGAATTATTTGTCTAGGAAACCCTAACAATATGTCACTCAAAAACCATTCTCAAGGATTTCACCATAGTTTTAGTATTAAAATCCTACCCCCCCCCCCCTTGTACTGCATTTATGACTCCCTAGAATGCTTCAAATTATCTTAGCCCCACTAACATAATGCCGACTATGATTTTCTAAACCATGATCTCCCACTCTCTTGCTATCACAAAACCTCTGAAATGACTCTATGAAATTACCCCAATAAAATAATCTCATGTTCAATTTGAAATTTTTGAAGTCCCATAAACTTAATAATCTCCTTCTTTCATTTCATCCATTGGGAAAATAGAAACATCGTTCATGTGTACGTACGACCCCCCATCTCCATGAACAATGTATTTCATTATCTATATCTAAATTTTATAGATTACAATAAATACATATATAATTAACATATATTAAATTTATATCATACTTAAAAATAGGAATATTTTGGAAGCATGATCAAATAAAGAGTACCGAAAATAAAAAATCTAAACATATAGTAAAAATAAATCAGTTATTTCCCAAAATGTGATTTTAACATGAAATTATAAATAAAAATGTAATAAAAGTTCATAAGGGAATAATATATGGTATGTAATATTTATACTAATAGTTGTATAATATATTTATAATAATCATATATTTATTATAAAGGATTTTATAATTTATAAGAAGGGATTTGAGACTTAATGTAATGGATTTTTGTTTCAATTTGTCTTCTTTGGGACATACGTTATGTTATGCTCCTACCTTATTTTATGAGGTGTATATACATCCTATTTGAATTTTAATATCTTGAATTTATTTATTTTCACCATATTTTATATTTCATTTAATGTCATACTTTCATGGGTCTTACGATTAAAATTTACCAAAGTGGTAGGGGTTTCATGACACAATCTCATCACCTATCGAGATTTATTATATTTATGTTTTTGAGGGAAAAATATTATAATATATCTTCCCTGAAACTCATAAATTTTCTTCTATACTGGTTATTTCTAGAGAATAATTTTTTCCCTTCATTTTTATCTCCTTATGTACATATGACTCCAAAATAGTTTTTTAAAGAAAACTAATTTTATTTATCATTTCAGAAAAACCAATTTTTATTATATATCTATGTTTACTAAAATTCTTAAAAAAAATGATTTAACATTCTCTAAAGTATTAAATAAATTTATTCATACCCATGTTTTAATTTTTGGAAATTATTTTTAAAAGTAATCTTCATGTATTTTTTCAATCAAGGCCTATTTGTATTTTACCAAAATTTTGAAAGGAATCTTTGTTTTAATGTGTATGGCATAAAAAAATTTCCCTCCACCTGGACCATTTTTTAAATTTGAATATTCCTTTGTAAGTTTCAAAAGTTATTTTTTAAATAAATGGATTTTAAATTTTTTTATGTTTTAAAAATAAGTTTTTCTGTGGGAGAAGGTTATTTTCCTCAAGAAACATTTTTATTAATCTTTGAAGCTTCTTTTATAATATCCCAAGATTATTTTTAAAAGAAAATGATTTTAAAAATGTTTTATTTTATAACTATATTTTTTGGAAGTGAAAAGGTTATTTTTCTCAAGAACCATTATAATTGATTTTTTGTTATTCCTTTATAAGTTTCTAAGTTTATTTTCAAAGAAAAGGATTTTGAAAATGTTTTATAATTTTTTAGTTTTAAAAAGGTATTTTTGTAGTGGAGAGGATATTTTCCAAGTTATATTTCAAAATCATTTTCAATAAAATATGAAACCCTTTGATGTTACTTATTTTTTACCAGTGGTATGATCCTTGGATACCATTCTTATTTTTTCTTTGAATCATTTAATATTATAATGATAAGATATCCCAGAAAACAATTCCACTTTGATGTTTTTTATATGATGAAATGATGAATTATTTATGAAAACTGTTTCTTTTAAATGGTTTGTACTATGATGAAATTTTTATGCAACTCATTTATTTTCATGGGTTATGACATGACGAATGATTTATAGAACCCATTTCTTTTTATTGGTTCTGATATAATGAATGTTTTATGATATTATGGATCATGTATATATGATTTTCAGTATATGATAGGTGGGACCTATATATTCCTCAAATTAATTGGGTGAAAATTGATGTCTCGTGGGATAAACATGACTATAATGGAGAGTAAATTTAGTTTAATTAGAGAATTTGTACACTATTATAGTCATGGGAGTGATCTATGACTACTCTGTTAGTTTGGAGGAGTAAAACCATTCCATAATGATGGAATTGTAATTGGTCCTTGACTACTATCAAAATGACATTCTATACTTATTTGTATCCCAACTTCCATATATTATGTTAATGTTAACTCTCATGGATCATTTTCTTTGATTTAATTATGATTAATGTCTTGTTAACTATTAATCTTTATTCCATGACTCAAGATTTTTATCTTTGATATACAAGGTATGGTTTTCATATGTTATGATCGCATTCTTATACCCTTATGATCAGGTTATGTTTACATATTTATCTTGTTCACCCTTATTTAGTATCTAAGATCACACTTTATTAATTTTATTTTCCTCATGTTATGATTATAGGTATTATTTGTGATATGTCTAAGAAGGGTGATAGTTATGAGGAGTTATTTGGGAGATGATATAGAAGTATTATGAACCAATTGTTCATGATTCAAAGTTTCCAATGGTAGTATACCTTTATAATACTTATTTGTGTTTATATGTAATTGTTGTCAATATTCATCTGAAATGATGTAATATCTATGTATAAAAATCTTGGGTCATTACAGTTGGTATCAGAGGATAGTTTTAGTTAACCTTTAGAACCTTGGACACAAAAACCTTTATGAGAACCCTAATGTTAAGCCTAAGTATAGGGTAACATCATAATGTTTTTTAAGGAATAAATTATGTAAATTAACTAGAAATACATCCCTATATTGATATTATAAGTGGAAGTGGTTCTGGAATAGATATAACTAGGGGTAGTAATTTAGAAAAAGTCATGTTGGGACTGACTAGAGTGTTACTTAGTACATGATAATGAGCCTTACTTTGCACTTGGTTTGACACTCATATGAGATATTCATTGGTTAATTTACTTTTTAATTTTGAAACATAATGAAGGATTTGAATAGATGAAAACTCTGAGTAACCAAGGTAAAATTTTGGTTTCATGGAATTTAAATATGGTTTCTTGATTTAGAAATCCTACAAATGATTTTTTACAATTATGTGTTTTCCCACTATGATTATTATTGTAAATAGTGATATTTTTTAGTATTAGTCAATGGTTATAAACCGATGTAATAATATTAATATTGAATTCAATGTAAATTTAAATGATTATACTCTCAAAAAACCGTATGTTATAGAACATGGAATTAAAAATCTCATTTCTATGCTCACACAACTTTATAGAGCTATAAATCATGCTAAAATTTCAAAATAAATAAGCAGACAACAAATTTGTTTTCCATCCTTCATGAGGTAATGTTCACAGTCTCTTCATGGTTCTACTTATTTATAAGGTTCATAGAAATGGATCAGTACAACCAGAAATTTATTTTCCATTATCTAGTGTTTGAAACATGAAAAATTCTTTTTGCATGTCTATAGTTTGGAAGATGAAGAGGATAAATGATGTGATTTCATTATGAAAATGAGGAAACATGTTGAATTTGAATCCATATATTGAATGAGTTTAAGATTTTATTTTTCAATAATTACTTCACTTTTATTCTTCATAAAAAAATAGAGATGTAATTCCTTGAGATAAAGTATAAGGATAATGAAATTTTTGGAATCTACGAGGAAATTATTACAAGACCTGTGGGGACTGATTCTGGGATTATAATTTGTCCTGAAATTAAGTTTAATCATTTATTCTATTGATTAAAACAAAGTATCTTAATGGATACATCTATAAGTAACTTTATTATTTATGAATAAATTTCTAAATATTCTCTCAAGGTGTAAGTGGAGATTATCCATCAATCTAATGGGTTTTATAAGAAAATAAATATGGAATACATAATAATCACTATAAACCATGGATAGAAGAGATGAGATTTCCTTAATATAAGGAGTGTGGTAGGAAATGTGAAGGAAGTTGTCTTAAGGTAATGGTGAATGTTTTATGTGTGTAAAGGAAGGTTATATGGCCATGAAATTCAAAAATAATTGGAAAAAGTTAGATAATAATGTAAATTGAGGGAATAATCCATAGAATGCACCACCCACACTATAGTTCTTCATATGAAAGGTGTTTGTGAATTATGTGAATCAATGAATTAATCCAAGGGATAATAAGTATGAGAATCCACAAAAACCCTTAATGAAAAAGGACAAAGGGAAATCTTATGAAATCATAATGGATGAAGTGAATCATGATAATAAGGGGAAACTTTTATTTCAATCATAATTTGGGAATTTCATATTTTATTTTGTATTAATTATCCATGTGAAAATATTATTGTTCACCCTTTAGTAAAGTTTTTTGTGATTCTGAGAATTTATTATGTCTATCTACATAGATTATGGAATAATGAAATCACATTTTATATTCCATCGGTGCAATGATGAATGAAAAATTACAATAGAAATGTTTTTTGTATAATATTAGAGAATATTTAAAGAATAAATTTTTAATTATCTTTTTTTAGAATATATGTCTCCATATAAGATTAACGTAAGAGTTATGGATACTATCATGGTTTTTTGAGTTTAAGGTTTATCATAAGTTCAAAGCCATTGACACCCCTTTTGAGGTTCTATGTGATGAGATTTTATCATGATTAAATATATTTTAAGAGAAATTTATTGAAATATAACCATTTGTTTTTATATATTTATTAGTGAAAAAGTTATTTAATGGGGATTTAGTTTAACCTTTTTTGAAATATGATTAAAGGTATTATAAATCATTAAGGTTTATCTTATCTTTTATGTTGAATGAATCATGGGTTGTAGTAGATTACCTTAAAAAGTCAGCATTCTTCATTACTATGAGAGATAATTTCTCTCTAGATGAGCTTGATAGAATATATACTATGGAAATGGAAATGTTTCATGGATTACCACATACCATTGTATCTGATTGGGGATCAAGGTTTACCTCAAAGTTTGGGTGAAATCTTCCACATTCCCTAAATATTGAGATATGTCTCATCACTACGTATCATCCTTAGATAGATGGCTAGTTAGAGAGAATAATTCAAACCCCATAGGACATATTGAGATCTTGTTATATAGATTTAAAAGGTGTTTTGGATCAGCACCTTTTCCTAGTTTAGCTTTCTTAAAATAATACTATAGCAACCTAGGATAAACATACATGGATACTACATTTTTTTTGTGAATATTCAGAATTTTTAAAAAGTACATGCCGAAGGACTGTAATAGTTTAGTGTCATTGGAAACAAGGAATAAAATATTCTAACTTGGTGAAATAAATTCAATGTATCTATAAATATCTTCCTTTCTAGCACTACTCCCAAAAACATTCCTTCATAACGTGGGGAAAGGAATCATAAGAAAGGGGTGAGATTGAATTCTTAGTAATCACAAATTAGGGAAATGAGAAATCATTACATGAACATAAGGGTATGAGAATATGAGAATAACATTTAAATATCATACCCTTCATATCAAAGATCATAATAATGATACATTGAATAAATAATAGTAGATCATAAGACATGAATTATAAGGAAATCAAGAGAATAATCCATGGAATCTTACCATATGAATAAGACATGGAATTATGGCATACACATCAACACATAAAATAATTAATATATATAAGTATAAATATATTCAAACATTAAGTTGGTGACATGAAATCAAGACCTCTCATAAACTTCTATCCATTAAACCATGTCCACATATAATGTTATGAACATGCAATTAGGTTTCCGCATAACAATGCGAAAATGTAATCAGGATCACAAATAAACTTATGGACATGAAACCAGGTCTATTCATAACATTTTGAACATGTAATCAAGTTCAAGCGTAACATTATGAACACATAATAAGGTCCACTCATAAAATTATGAAAATATAATCAGGTTCGAACATAAATTAATGGACATGAAACTAGGTCCATCCATAAAATTGTAAACATATAATATAGTTCATTCATAAGATTTATACTCCCGAGACATCCTTTTTCACCCAATGCATTAGATGGAGATATTGGTCCCACCCATCTCATAATAAAATCCTACACATATGTTCAACAAGATAATTAAAACTGTCATCATATCATGACCCATAAAAAGATATGAGTTTTATAAAAATAATAACCTAACCCATGAAATGAAATGGGTATCATTAACATTTCATCACATAATAAAATTAGGAAAATATATATGTTTTATAATCATTTCATCAAATAATAACCTTTAAAAAGATGAAAATTTCAAAATCATATAACCTATGGAATATAAATGGGCATCATAAGAATCATTCCATCAAACATATACAATTAAATAAAGGATATGAATGGTACATTTGGAACATTTCATAGAATGTAATGAATGACATCAACAAATTTTATTTTAGATGGAAAATAACTTAGAAAGATAATTTGAAAACCTTTCTTGATGAAAATATCCTTTCTTCTATGAAAATTATTTTTAAAACACATGATCTTTTGAAAACCATTTTCTTTGAAAATGCATTGTAAATTTAAAAAAAAAATTAAATAATTTTGAAAAACATTTCCATTGAAAACTTATTAAATAATCATGAATGCATTTTGAAAAACTTTTTCCATGAAAATTTGTAAAATAATATTAAAAACATTCTGAAAAATATTTCTTTTAAAAATACTTTTTAAAAATTATAAAAAAGTCTTGAGAATGTTTTAAAAACCATTTTACTTACAAAATTAAAAAAAGATGCTCGAACACTTTTTGGAAAAAAATTATTTGAAAAAAAATTATTTTTTTGTTAAAAATTAACCTTTTAAACATGAAAAAGAAGCTTCATAGAAATGAAGACGGTAAAATCCCTACATGTCATATGAGTTAAAAAAACATTCCTTGTTCATGGTGAAAAGGTTAGAAAAATGAGTTTTTTATAAAGAGATAAGAATATTCCTTAAAAAACATTGGTAAAAGAAAAATATGGTAAAAATGTATTTTAATTATTATATAGTAATATAATGTTCTTAGAAACCCTTTTTGAAAACATGGTTTTTAAAGAAAAAATATTTCTGACTAAAGGGAGAGGTAAAGTGGGAAATTCTTAAATGCACTTTATTGGCTGTATTATGTACCAAATAGTGGGAAAATTGTACCTTTACTTGGATATAAAATGAATAACCATAGTTTAATAAAAAATTATAGTTATTGAGATATGGATCAGAATATTTCATCAATGGGAGAATAATCATAAACAATCTTGTTAAAGGTGAGATTATAGCCATAAACCATTACCAGTTTGATAGCCATGGATCATAACAAAATGGAACGAATAAAATTACATGAATCTTAAAATATCATTAAATCAAGTAGATTCATGATTTAACATGTCAAAGGTACTATATAAACCTCATGAAAAAATATTATTGCATAACATGGAATGAGTCTCAAAGAAGGAAAATAAAGAGAAAATCACTTTATCGATTTGGTAAATTTTGAAACATATAACCTGTGATAGAAATATCAACCAATGGATAATTAAATAAGCATAAATTATAGAATAATAATCATAAAATAAATCCATTAGATGTATTAATTCCAAATAAACTAAATGAGTGATGATTAAGGCATGTATCTCACAGAAATAAAAAGTGAGATGAAATCCCCTTACCTTATTTATTGACACTCATCGTACTAATTAAAAACTATTATATAATAAATATAATTATATTTTAAATATATAATAGAAACATATCATTATATATAATTCCATATATGGGTTTATTATGACTTTATATTACCCACTTATTAAAACTTCAATGTTATGGTTTCCCGTTAGGTAATATTTGCTTTGTTCATTATATGTGTCTTAATTTGTTATATATTTGGTCCTTATACTCATATCATGATTTAAAGAATGTATAAAATGATTTAAATATCATTTATATTCATTATTTGTGTATTATAATAATCTATAAAATATATATTTATGAAATATAATACACCGTTCATGGAGACGCTAAGCCGTGCATACACATGAATGATGTTTCTGTTTTTATTGTCATATTGAAAGAAAGAAAGAAATTGACATATATATATTATAACTAAAGTATAATTATTATTTAATATATATCATATAATTTCACTAAAATTATTTTTAAACTCATCCTTAATAGATTTCATGTACTGTGTGAATGAATCACATCGCTTAGAGGGGGCAGTAGTCCACACTTCCTCAAACAAAATTATTGTATTTACACCTAATGGAACATATAAATATATTTGTTGTAAAAGAATTATAGAAACTTAATGAGATATTAAATATAATATATAACATATATCAAAATAGTTTACATAATAATTTCCTCCTTGATAGGTACTAAAGTAAAAAATGAACATTCATCGTTTTGTGAGGTAGTAGTTTGCTGTACACGTAAACAGTATGTTCTTTACCCATTTGATGGAAGTGTGTGTATGTGTAGGTAAAACCATTATCATAAAAATACTAGTATATTTAATATACTTTCATTGTTATAAAATCATGGAATAAATAGAGAGTACGAGGTATATAAATAAAATTAAAGAAAATATCATGAGAGAAGACGTTGCCTCTTAATCGGGTTACTCCTTTTGGTTTGTTGCCAAATGATTTCTTGGATTTATTTATACCAAAGGGGAGGATTAAAGGAGTAAATTATAATCTTTGGGATTATATTTGAGTATATATTGGGTGAACCTAAGTGGTTTGATAGGTGTGAAGAAGTGGGAGAGGTTGTGGATTTTATTGGGAAGGGAAAAGATACACTTGGCATTTTTGAAAACAAGTTTGGTGTACCTGCATTTTTAACTAATAAAATTCATAAAAAACCAAAAAAAAAACTTCTTAATGGGCGGTTAATTGTAGAATAATTTCCATAAAATTGGTGTCTTACATGTTTATAGGTCGTTTTGGGTTTTAAATTTAGGGATTAGTACCTTGTTAACCAAAGTTTTCTCTTAATCATTGTAATTAATTTTAATTACTTTCACTAATAGTTTTGTTAAAAAACTAAGTTGAAATTTTTATAAATTATGAATTATGATGATTCCAAATTTTTAAGCCATTTTTAAAAATTCTAATCACATAAATGTTTGAAATTAATTTAAAAATAATCCCAGTGATGGGACGACACTCTGTGTTTTAATGTAAAAATATCCAAAAGTTTGTAATGGTTTTATACCAAATTGCAGAGTGAAAATGATTCCAATGACCTAAATTGAATTAATTGATAAAAATATGATATAATTAATCTTTGAAATAAAATTAAAATATAATTTATCCTTATAAATGAATTATATGAAAAATAAATTTTGAATTAAAATTCAATATTTTTAACTATTTATTAAAAATTGAAACCTTACAGAAAAATACAAAAAATTCATCCTAACAAAATTTTTATAATTATATTTAAAATATGAAATTTATTTTGGCATATTAAATCTATAAAAGTTCAAAAATTTTGATTTAAAATGCGTTCTCGAATAAAAGGCAGTAAAACAATCTTTATAAAAATATATGTTTTTAAGCATAAAATTGGGTTTATTCTTATCTTATGTCTATAAAATATATTGGATAAAAATATAAAATATTTTATTGAATATATAAAAAATATATTACATTAATATCAATCAAAAATTATAATTAATATAATTTATTAGGGTAAAATATCTTTCTATCCATGAAAATTATAACATTTCCCTTTATATTCAATTGGTTTTCATATTCATTTCTAATTAATTGGTAACCTACGAATTTATATGATATTTTTGCAAAAAATATATTTTCATAAATTATTTAATACTATTCATAACCACTAATTTAACACTGTAGGTTATATATTAATAAACCTCAGTCATGTGTGTTATGCATTCCATCTAGGAAAGTCGTTGTTTCATGTATCACAAGTTAACCTCAGTGTTCCATGTAGAGAAAGCTAAAATTTAAGTTGTGTGTAGTACATAATTATCTTGATTTTTTGTATAACATAATCCTAACATAGTTCTTTAATATAAAATAAACTATTTTCAGTGTTACATGAAATGAAAAATATCTAAAAGATGAAATTAATTAGAAGAAATAATAATTCACAAAATATTTGGGTGTTACATTCTACCCCCCTTAAAATTAATTTCTCCCTAAAAATTAATCTCGATTATCAAATTTTTAATACTTGAAAGTGTCATTCATAGAAATACACATCGTAAAAATGAATACAAAAAACTTCCCTTAAGAATGGAATGTTGTAACAATAACGGTTACTCAAAGTAACATATAACTTAGTTTACATATATAATGAACATAGGTTGGGAGTGAATATTGGACATGGAAGAGAAATATAAGATCATGTACTGGAGGAGAGTGATAGAAAACTTGGTTAGGGGAAAGATAAAAATCATAAATCCCTAAATATGTGATGATCTAAAAGACCATTTGATTCATCAGAAAAGAAGGAACTAGGATAAACTTTTCAGTTTCATGATTCTTTCCCGAGAGTTGATGAATTTTCATGAGAAGTAATACTTACTTTATTTTACTCCCTTTTATATAGAAAATATCACCATTTGTTTGTGATTTGATAGATTTTTACTTTATCTCTTATCCTATGAAATGAATGGGAATTTTTTTCCATTTCTGAAGCACTAAAAAATCATGTGATTCATGATAAGTCATACCATATGGCTTTGGTTACCATCAACAAAAATAGGTTATCCAATATGCACAAGTCCTTATGTGATGATATAATACATTAATATCAAAACATTTATTCCAAGTTTGACTTAAACTTTCTATAAATAATTAATCTTATACTCATTCCAAAATATATTTCACCCTTTCTTCCTTAAATATGATCTTATATTATACCAAAAACATTTTTATTGGACACTTGAGTTCATCCTTAAATTGATATAACATTAAATTTTATTTTATTATTCAAAAATCCATATAGAGGGATATAACCACATGAAACCACACTAATATATGAACAACAATATTAACATAGGGCTTATTCATACATAATAAAAAAATAAACTTCCCAACTAAGGGGGGAAAGGATAAGTTTTCCCATAATTTTCATTGTTAATTTGATCCATTGTGATTTTATAAGAATTCCCTTTATCCTTTTTCCTAATAGGTTATTGTTTTTTATCATCCATATTATCCCTTGGATTGGGGTATTAATTCACATAATTCTAAAAATCCATGCACTTGCAATGCTGAAGTGTGGGTTGTTCATTCAGTTGAGATTACTATTCCTCATTTCATTGAATTTCCACTTCTCATCACATGTACATTATTTTTCTCAGTGTCTAGGATCCCCAAACTTGAAACACCTTCTTTTTCCTTTTAGGAACTCTCTTAAGTTATCTTTCCTAATGTTTTTGAAAGTATAATTTTGAAACGTTTTATTCTATCCATGAATTTTAGATTCCCATCTGAACTCCATCATCCTCTTCTTATTAAAATCATGACATTGATATGTAAATCCAAATTCTATTTTAGCTTTGATTTCATAATTCACAATTTCTTAATAGATACTAATGTATCTTATGGAAAACAGCCTTTCAATACTTGTATTTAATCCATTGAAGAAACTATCAACAATAAATTCATGTTGGATGATAATTCCAGAATATTACCACATAAGTCTTTTAGAATTAACCTCATAGGTCCTAATAGATTCATCATCCTTTTCCTTCAACTCAAGGAACTCCTTTTCCTTATTCGTATGAAGAACAATAGAAAATTACTTATTGATGAACAAGTTCTTGAAATTATCCCAATCAATGGATTCAATTTAATCTTTCTTCCTTGCATTCTTGATTAGAGTCCACCACTGGTCCAATTCACCTTATAACCAATAAATATCCAGAATTAATTTATGATGATCTGAACATGGAATAATGGAGAATATATTTTCAAGGTACTAATCCTGTATTTAGGAACAACTAAATCAAAATACCCACTGAAAGAAGGAGGATGTTTCTTTATGAAGGACTCAATATAATTTTATTCCATAATATGATCATTTGGAATCTCAACATGATTCATAGCTTGAAAAAGTTTTGATAGTATAGAAACAAGTTTTTATATACTGACACCCATAGAATTCAGATCTTCAAGAGAAAAATCATGGGATTGTCCATCACAATCACCATTAACATGGTTCCTTTGGGTTACAACCATTGACTAAAACCAAAATCATAGAGTAAAAAAATTATGATAATGAGGAGACACATAATCCTGAAAAGTCACTTATAAGATTTCTAAATTATAACTCTTCTTTTATGCACGACACATTAGGTTTATCCTATATTATCCATAGGCAACTTATATTTAAATCCTTCATGATGGTTTTTGAAGAGTTTGTGAATTCCCAATGTATATCCACAGGAGTGTCAAACTAGGTGTGAAACAAGGCACATTGTTATGTTACAGATTACACCAATTCAGGCTCTAGACATCTATTCGGAGTTGTTACCCCTTGGTACATCTATTCCAACACCACATTGATTTATAGTATCCATACATGGATTTATTTCTATGAATACAATCACTCCATTCTTAAAATATAAATAAATTTTCCTAAAATTTTCCTTATCCTTATAATTATCCGTATATATTTCCTTAGAGTTCTCACTGTGGTTTTATCTTCTTAATTTCCAAAGGTTTAGTAAACTTTTCCTTTGATACCATATATAGAGACCCAATCTTGACATACATAGATATTACATCATTTTTGACAAATATTCATCATATTACAAAAGTATATGCCTGAGGTTTGTAATAGTTTAATGTCTTTGGAAACATGGAAAAAATATTTTAACTTGGTAAGAGATCTTTATTGTCTCCAGTAAAGAACTTCCCCTCTAATAGTTTTAGCTAAAATATTCCTTCACAACCTGGGGAAAGGAAACTTAAGAAATTGGTGATCTCAAATGCATTGTATGGGAAAATAATGAAAAAAAGTAATCATAACATGAGTTTAAGGGTATGGGAACACGAACATAACATTTGAAGATCATACTCAACATATCAATGATCATAATCATTATCCATGGAATAAATATTGGTAGTTCATAAGACATGAATTATAATGAAATAAAGGGTATATTCCATAGAAGCATAAAATATAAATAAGACATGGAATTTTGGAATACACATCAACATATAACATCATGAACATATATAAGTATAAATAGGTTCACAAATTAAGTTCCCTCTCATAGACTTATGGACATGTAAACAGATCTATGCATAATGTTTTGAACATGAAATCAGGTTCACGTACAACATTGTGAACATGTAATCTGGGTTATGAATAAACTTATAGACATAAAACGACATCCATGTATGACATTGAAAAAATGTAATCAGGTTTATTAATAAAATTATGAACCCATAATAAGGTTCCCTCGGAGCATTGTGAACATGTAATCCGGTTCACACATAGATTAATATACAAGAAACCTAGTCCATCCATAATATTGAGAACATGTAATCAGCATCATGAATAACAATTATACTCATGATTCATCCATTTTTACCGAATGAATTGGATGGAGATATAGGTTCCACCCATATCATAATAAAATCCTTTATAAATATGCTGTAAGATAATTATAATGTTCACTATATCATGACCCATAAAAAGAGAGTGGTTTTATAAAAATCTTATCAAAACCCATGAAATGAAATGGGTATCATTAACATTTCATCACATTATAACCTATTGAAAAAGATTGATTTCATAATCATTTAATAAAATCATAACCCATGAAAAGAAGCTAGTGTCAAAAGCATATTACCCATGGAATATAAATGGGTTTCTTAAGCATCATTCCATCAAACATAAACCATTCAAGAAATTATGGGAATGTAACCTTTGGATAATTTACTAGAAGGGAATGGTTAACATCAACATATGTTATATTTGAAGGAAAATAACTTGGAATGATATTTTTAAAACCTTTATTTACAAAAATATCATTTATTATGTGAAAAGTATTTTTTAAAACATAAAACCTTTAGAAAATTATTTTCTTTGACAACGTGTTGAAAACATAGAATCAAGGATTTAAATCATTTTGAAAACATTTTCCATTGAATAATTATAAAATAATCATGATACAATTTCGAAAATATTTTCCTTGAAAACTTATAAAATAATCTTGAAAATAATTTGAAAACCATTTCTTTAAAAAAACTTAGAGAACTTATAAAAAAATCGATGAAAATTATTTGAAAACCATTTTCCTTGATAAATGTAAAAGTTACTTGAAAAAGTTTTTAAAACAATTTCTTTGAAAATAATTTTAAAAAAAATTTCTTAAAAACTAACCTTTTTAACAAGAAAACTATGATTCATATGAATGATGATGGGTAAATCCGTACATACTGTACGTGGTAAAAAACATTCCTTTTGCACGCAAAAAAGTTTAAAAAACTTATTTGATCGGAATGAGTCAATAATATTTATTTAGAAACATTGTTAAAATAGAAAAAGTGTAAAAATTAATTTCAATTATCACATAATAGTATAATATTCTTGGAAACCCTTTTGGAAAACATGGTTTTGATGGAACACAGATTTCCAACCGAAGGGAGAGGTAAAGTTAGACTTTCTTAAAGACACTTTCTTTCTATATTATGTACCAAATAATGAAAAAATGGTACCATTAATTGGATATAATATTAATAATGAGAGGGTAAGAAAAATCAAAAGAGTTCTTGAGATATGGATCATAATATTTCATCAATGTTAGCATAATCATAAAAAATCTTGATAAATAGAGATATTGTAGCCATAAATCATTAAAAACTTGGTAACCTTGGAACATAAAAAAATGGAATGAAAAAAATTAAATAAATCTTAAAATATCATGAAATTAAAGAGATTCATGATGTAACATGTCAAAGGTAGTATATACACCTCTTGTAAAAATATAGGTGCATGACATGTAATGTGTCTTAGAGAACGGAAATTGAGATAAAAGCACTTTAATGATATAGTAACCTCTAAAACATTGAACATGTAAAAGAAAGATCATAAAAAATATATATATAAATACACATAAATTAAATTATAATATTCATATAATACATAAATGGTCAGTATACAAACCACACAAATGAAATAAGTTATGACTAAGGCATTTACCTCATAGAAATAAAAAGTGAGATGAAATCCCCTTACCTTGTGTCTTGACTCTCGTAGTGCTCATTCAAAAATATTTTATAATAAATATAGGTTTATTATAAATCTATCAAATAACCATGTTATTATATCTAATACCATATATGGTTTTATTATGACTTTATATTTCCCACTTATCAACATTTCTATGTTATGGTTTCACTTTGGGTTATATTCGATTTATTCTTCGCATATTCCTTAATTTGTTATATTTTTGAACATTATACTTTTATAATTATTTAAAAATGTATAAAAAGATATAAATATTATTTATGTTTTTTTCATGTTTATTATAATAATATTTATAATATATAAGAATGAAATATAATACACCGTTCATGGAGACGGTAAGCCGTATGTATTCATGAGTACTGTTTCTGTTTTTATTGTCATATTGAATGAAAGAAAGAAAATGAAATATATATATTATAATTATAGTTGAGTTATTATTTCATATATAAAAAATAGTTTCACTAAATTCATACTTACAACATTCCATGATGTGTGTGAACGAATCACATCGCTTTGAAGGGGTGGTAGTCCACACTTCCTGAAACGAAATTATCGTATTTACACCAAATGGAAAGTATAAATATTTTTTTGTAAAAGTAATACAGAAGCATAAATAAATAATAAATATAATTTATTTTATACATAAATATAATTTACATAATAATTACCACTATGATATGGGGTAAAATAAAAAAATCATCATTTCATGAGGCGATAGTTCGCTGTAGATGTAAACAGTATGTTCGTTAACCATTAGGTGGATGTGTGTATAAGTGTAGGTAAACCACTTAACATAAAAAAATACTAGTATACTTAATATAATTGTGTTTTTATACAATATTTAATAAATTGTGTTTAAGGTTTGTAGATTGAAAATAAAATAAAGGATATTGGGAGAAGACGTTACCTCTTAATCGAGTAAATCCTTTTGGTTTGTGCCAAAAGGATTCATTGGATTTATTTATGACCAAATGGAGGCTTAAAAAAGTAAGGGAGTATTTTTATGATGACATTTTATTAGATCATGGATGAACCTAAGTGTTTTGATTGGTGTTAATAAGTGGGATAGGTGGTGGCCTTTTATAAGGAAGGGAAAGGACACACTTGTCATTTTTGAAAACAAGTTAGGTTTACCCTTGTTTTGTTCAAAAAAAGTAATAAAAAACCAAAATAACTCATTAATATAAGGATAATGGAATCATAATGGCCATAAAATATGTTTTTGAAAAGTTTATAAGTCATTTTGGATCTTATATTTTGTGATTAGTACTTGGTTAAGATAATGTTTCTCTTAATCACTATAGTTAATTTTAATCACTATCACTAATATTTTTGGTAAAAACCTAAGTTTACATTATGATAAATTATAAATTATTATTATTCCTAATATTTAATTAATTTTTAAAAATTTCAATCATATAATTGGAAGAAACTAATTTAAAAATAATCTTGTTTATGGGATGACACTGCGGGTTTTTGAAGTAAAAATGTCCAAAAGTTTTTTTGAGTTTTTATATCCGATTTTAAAGTTAATATGATTCCAATGACCTAAATTGGATTAATTTATAAAAATAAAATCTAATTAAACTTTTAAATAAAACTAAAATATAATTTATCCTTATAAATTAATGAGATTAAAAATAAGTTTTGAATTAAAATTCAGTATTTTTAACTATTCATTAAAAAATGAAACCTTACAGAGAAATATAAAAAATTTATCCTAACCTAATTTTTATGTTTATATTTGAATGATTCAATTTATTTTTATATATTAAATTTATAAAAGTTATTGGATTTAAAATGGGTTCTCCATTAAAATGTTGTAAAACTACTATTATGAAAATATTTTGTTTTAAGCATAAAATTGGGTTTGTTCTTATCTTATTTATATAAAATATATAGAATGAATATTAAAAATATTTTGTTGAATATATAACATAAATATTAAACTAATATCAATCACTAATTATAATTAATTTACTTTATTATGTTAAAACATATTTGTGACCATAAAAATAATAATATTTCCCTTGATGTTAAATATGTTTTTAAATTCATTTCTAATTAATTTGTAACTTACTAATTAATCTGATATTTTTGTAAACCATATATTTTAGTAAACTAGTTTATAATACTCATAATAGATAATTTAAAATTCTAGGCTATATATTGTTATATTAGATAATGAAAGTTTAATAATATATTTTTGTTCGGTTATCCTCATTCATTCCTGTTACGCAATCCATTGAGGAAAGTCATTATTCCATGTAACGGAAGCTAACCTCAGTGTTCCTTATAGAGTAAGATAAAATTTATGTTTCATATAGTGCACGATTAAATTGATATTTTGTATAACATAATCCAAACAAAGTAATTTAGTTTAAAATAAAATATTTTCAATGTTGAGTGAAATGAAAGGTTTCAAAAAGATTAAATTAATTCAAAAAATAATAATTCACATAATATCAGAGTGTTACAAATATCTTTAATTTGAGAATTAATATTGCTCCTTATGGAGAACTTTGTGGAACAAAGTGTAGAACATCAATTTTCTAGAATTAATCTTTAAAAAAAATATATTTAGTCCTAATCTAGTTGAAGAAATGGTAGAGAAAGTTAGTTCCATTAAAGAAACATAGAACAGAAACACAATTTTGATTGAAATAATCAATGAAATATTGAATTTTGAGTTGTTGAGAAGGTGTTTCTATGAATTTCTCCCTGGGTGAAAGAAGTTAAATCTAACACCTAGGTATATTGGTCCCTTGAAATGTTTGATCATATCAAGAAAATAGATTATCTATTAAATATTACCTTGATAAAGTACATACCTGGCCCTTCATATGAACTGATCTTGGGGTTCAGATTGTTGGATCATGATCTTTCTTATGAGGAGGAACTAGTGGATATTTTGGTTTTCATAGAGAAAGTGCTACAAAATAATACCACTCACCTAGTTAAAGTATTATGGGGAAACTACAGACTTAAATAATATACATGGGAACCTAAGGATGTAACAAGGCATACTGATCCTTAGTTATTTATACCAAAGGGAAAAAAAATTCTGCTGAAAATAATTTTTAGGAGAGAAGAATATTTCACATTGAGATTTTCTGAAATATATTTTTTACTAATATTTTCCTTTTTTGATAGTTTAGGTTTTATGAATCACCTTGTTTATCTGGAATTACATTAAACACTACAATTATCTTGCATTATACTCAACAGTGATTTAAAACAAAACTATATATACTATTAAAATATTATTATTTAATATGATAGTTATCAACTAGCCATTGGGATGATGGGTATAAATAAGACTAACTAAATTATAAATATATATGTTTTACACCTATGTATAAAATTAATTATTTAGTTACTAATTAAATATAAATTAAAATAAAAACCCATTTAAAAATATCATAAATTGTTTTCTGAAAATCTATTTTATAGGTAAAAATATTTCTTGTCTAAATAAATTAAATAAATCAATTTTAGTAAATTCTATTAATGATATATATATATATATTATTCAATGAAATATTTAATATTCAACATATGGTTTTTTATTGGCATTTGATAAGAATAAATATAGTTTTACACTTAAAAACTATATTTTTCTAAATAATAGTGTTATCACATTTTTCACACTTATTTTAAATTTTATTAAAATTTTAGAAAATTTATTTAAAAAAATGAAACTTATTTTATAAATAATAATGTCAAAATTATCTTGGAGTGATTTTTTTAGAATTTATTGAAAAGGTAAATTTTTCAGTGATTAGTGAAAAATACTCATTTTTATTTAAAAAATCACATTTTCATTCAATGAATTTAAAAGAAAAAATTTATTAAATGTAAAAGTAGTGAAATTATATATATATATTAATCTATTTTAGTTATTTTAATTCAATTTTATATTTAATTTTGATATAAGAACTTTTTAAACCTTTGACCATTTTCTCTTTGGAAACCTGTTTTCTCATCACGTCAGTGAGTATAATTTTAAAATAGTTTTTTTTCTATTATATGAATTGAATTTGGAAAAATGGGTTAAATATTTTTAATAATAATATTTAACATTTTCAACTAAGTTAAAATTAATTTTTTACCATAATAAATAGTAAAAATAGTAAAAATTAATTAAAGTGGTCACGGTTAAAATTGGTTTACTGAGGTGTTAAACTAAAAAGAAAAGGTGTAAAATGACCTATAAATTTTTACAAAACCCATATTATGGCCATATTTCAACCTTATAACTTTTAATATTTTATAATCTCTCATTTTGGAGCCTTGTGTCATTTAAAAATCATGGGTACACTTTATTTTATTCTAACATTTCATGTGTTTCCTCTCCCCCACTTATAAAATGCCACCACCTATCCACCCCTATTCAACGTTATAGAACAATTTAGTTCATCCAATCCATAAAAAATGTATTTTTTAAATCTATACTCATATCCTAGAATAATTTATGAGATTATAAATCCAATATAGGAAGGAATTAGGTTAAACCTAAAGAGTTTGTATGAAGAAGATGTAGTGTTTTAAACTATAGGTTTTTAGTTTTATTCTTCTTATAAATCATTAAAATATTCACCAATTATGATGATATAATAAAAAAATTATCTCCCATAAAATAAAATGTTTTTATTTTATTTTAATAAATAATATACATCTCTTCTTTCATCAAATGGAAAGTGTCATAATCAATCATCTGTATGACCGACTACAACCTCACGAATCGATGTTATTCAGTTTCCATCACCACCTCTCATAGCTAAATATAATTATGTATTTATATTTTTATATGATATTTATAATATTATCACACCTCTAGAATTATAATACCAAATATAAATTCTTACCACCCAACCCATTGGAAAAAACTAACGTCACTCATGTGTACAACGGACTACCGCCTCACTAACCGATGTGATATCTTTTTCATTTATGTTTTACTTGGATGGTAATAAGAATAGATTAAATGTATATATATGAAATTTGTAACATAATTTTATTTATAAAATTATTATATCACATTTAAATTCTTAATTTATATTTTGCTGGGGATACAATAACGTCATTCATGTGTACAATGGAATACCGCATTGTGAAGTGATGTGATTTGTTTTTCACTAATTCTTTACATAGAATTTAATTAGGGTAAATTTAATGAATATATTGATATGTATTTTCTAAAAATGATTCTATAAATTTAATTTATTATTTAATTTTCTTTCATTTTATCCATTGAGAAAATGGGAATAACACTCTTGCGTATATATGGCCTACTTTCTCCATGAATAATGTATTTAATTTTCTTTCTATAACTTTTATATATCACTCTAAATACTTATATACTGAATATATATGATATTTATAATTTTTTTAACCTTATGGATATTATGTAACCATGATCAAATAAAGAGGACATAAAATATAAAATCAAACCAAACATGGAAACTAATAATTATTTCCCAAACCATGATTATAATATGGAATTGTTAATTAATGGAAAAAGGTTGTAAGAGTGATTAAACTGACCCAGATACCATATAAAATTTGTAAGATACTGAAATTTACACACACCTAAAGGGTGTTTCTATTCCCCAAGGGTTGGAGACTAACACAATGAAATCAATATCAACTAGAGGGACCAATTTCTCCCAAATTGAAGAAAATAACATGTGATATATAAAACTAAATGAATCACTAGAAGAGATAAATGCATGAAAAAATTGAAAGAAGATAATAGAAATGATACAACTCAAAAGTATATAGAACATCCCAATGTATAATTAAAATCATCAAAGGAAAACTAAAACTAAACAAAAAACTCCATGTGAATGCGTGGGAAAATCCTACCATTTTACAACCAGCTACACATAAAAATCTGACAGAATTCTTGTAACCTCACTATGGATTTCTTCCTATCCCTACATCAAAATACATGAAAATGTATACACACTTTCTAAGGGGTGTACATGGTGTGATCTAAATAGGATTAGTATGACCCCACCCAAGTGTTTAATAAAAAGTCTCTGTATAATAATATGAACATTATCATCTTTAAAGAAAAAAGGCATCATAAATAGTTAAATAGTTTTTATAAATAAATTGAGAAAAAAAATTAATTTCCCTTTTCTAAACATTTCCAAAATAATCAATGTTAAATAGTTTTAAATCATTTCATATTCATCAACCGGTCAAATAAAATCAATGAATGCATCACATATCAAATCAAATCCTTGGTAGTATAAGTTAAAATACCACAACCCAACACAAAGGTAACATCACCCCACAGATCACTATAGGTCAGTCTATCTAGGAAATGTTTACCTAAACAAAGAGAACAACGCACATCAATACTGTAGATATATGAATTAAATCTATAGAGGAGAGGAAAAACCCATAAATTGAACCTCCCATTAAGTTTACCAATTCCTCAGAATTATTGTCCTTTAGAGAAGAGGAACAAACCTTGAGTGAACCCATAGAAAAATGGATGAGTCATTTTACTACAACTTCCACTTAAGTACCCAAGGATTACAATGTGTCCTATTTTCCAATAAATTTCATTCAATACTATTATTTTAAAACCATTTCATAATTATTTTCACAATTCTTTGAAAATATATTTTCTCTTATTATAATATAGTAAAACCATATTTTCTCAAAATCCCATATCCACATGCACAAATCAATCAATAATTCATGAAATTTCATTTATAAAAAATTCATCAAAACTAGAGCAATACAGCTCATCCAACATTGTCTAGATATTGAACCACTAGCATAAAAATTTGTTCATACTCACCTGCAATAGGATCCACCAATAAGGAAGAACACAATGGAAATAATATTGGTCCGAGAATCAATTCTCACATCTTAGAATTGATTTAATAGGTAAAATTTTTGGTGAAGAGGTTAGATCATAACACACATGAATGAAACTCACACAACACACTACAAAAAACATTATAACTATCCTTCGATGGAAGATATCATAGTTGATAGAGAAAGGATTATGAATATTATCACCACAAATCGACATATCTAACAAGGAAACCCAACTGTGCTACCACAATCAATAACAATGAAGAAATAGAAGGATTGATTACCTATTGAAATGTCCTGTAACCATAATAATGCTCAATCACTAAAAGAAATGATCTATAAAGAGATAAGGTCCCCAATAACTCATGGGAGAAATCTGAGGTTGAGAGGGTATAGGATGAGGATGAAAGAAATAAAGTTCATTGATGCAACACCTGGAAAAGACCAACCCCTAAAAATTATATGGCATGTCATCCCTTTTCACATTTTTTTATCCAAGAAACCAAAATATGCCTAATAACACCTTTCCATTGGTTGAAAATCCGAATTTTACCATTACAAGGCATGAAATATATTCATATCATGAAAAATTATCTTGACTTGAACTGATTCATGAAATCTTCCCAGTTCCCATTACATGATGTTTAAATACTTTACATGGTGGGTAAATTTCTCATGATTTATAATATTTTCATGCTCTAATCCAAACTCAAAACATATTACTGGTGACCAATACATGTCATTGTTGATGCTCCATTCCATCACAGAGTCTAACAAATGGAAAAGGGGAATACCTTAAGCACAAGAAGAGTCATCCTTTGAAGAACATCAAAAATTAACAAAGGCAAAACAAGTATCCCTTTAAGAAGAGGTCGCACAAGTTTCCTTCTGGTCACGCAAGTCACTTGTGTGCCACATATGGGTCATTCAAGTCACTTGAATTCCCTATTCCTTTTTTCACCCAAGGTGTTCAGTGGCCTATAAATATCCCCTGTGGGCCCCCCTTTTCGAGGATGAATTTTCCAAAACTCAGATTCAAGCTCTTGTCGCCCAAGTCTTTTTCTGACATCTTTTGAACACTTCTAAGGTAATTCTTTACCTAGAATGGAAGCTCTAAAGAGGAAGAATAAGGCCTAAATATTAGAACTCATAAATACTTGTGTGCCTATGTGTCCATCCCTTAAGGTAATTGAAGATACTTATTCACCGCCTTTCCCTCTCAAGGGAACTTGCGTGCCACCCTTCTGGAAGCCTCTAGGGATGATACTTAAGTCTTGAGTTCAAAGTCTCCCAAGTATTACCCTATAGATTCTTTATTTCCCAAGTTGACTCATGTCATGCAAGTATACTTGCACGACCAGGACATGCAATCCAAAACAATACTTTCACGCCTCCATCCTAGTCACCTCCTTTCTTCAAATCCACCTATACTCTTCAAATATATCCTTAAAACCCCTCTTCAAAGACATTTGTGGCATCATTCCTTTGTTGGATTCTTTATAAAAAAGGAATTATGAAAAGATCTTTTGATTTGGGCCTCCTTCTCAGGAGTAAGCCCCAAATTACAAGTCCTCTTAGTATGGGCCTCCTTCTCAAGAGTAAGTCCTAATTATAATTTACTTTATTTGGGCATCCTCCTCATAAGTAAGCCCTAGTCTTAATTTCTTTTGATTTTGGGCCTCTTTCTCAGGAATATACCCAATCATAAGTCCCTCTTAATTTGGTCTTCCTTTTCATGAGTAAGTCCCGGGTTAAAATCCCAAATCTTCAGAAAGTACAAATACCTTTATAGACCCTGCTCTTGGGCAGTCATACATACGTAATCCCTACATCATTTCTTATGATTGCATCTTTCATGGAATAATCGTCAGTTTTACTCATACCTCTTTCTTCTCACACCGAGAATAACTCACATGTGCTTAGAGTGTAAAAGTAATTATGAAATCTCTCCTTGGGCCATTAATCATGCATAAACTTCATACTTCTTCACCTGAACTACGTGGACTTTGATCCCAACCTTAAAAGTAGAGTACGTAGGTAGAATTTCTAATGTTCAAGCCCATATTTCATTAATTATTTTCCATCCCATATGAAATTAAACTATATCCTTCCTATCAAACTACATGGGTTCTGATTCCTTTCTTTTTAATAAGCATATGTAGGTAGCCCATATGCGGGTATGATCCCAACTCTGAAATAATCCCTATCTTTCTGAAGGACAATAAAATTCAAGTGCCCCACTAAGTGGATTTAAAACTAGTATGGTTATCATAATGACCAAGATATTTCTATATAATGTGTTGAAGGATACCATTGACTAAGAATCTATATGGATGATTCTCTCTCGATGAAGAACCTCAAATACATATAAAATATTCTCTAAATCCCATACTTATCAATCATTGATTGCTATATCTAAAGGAAAACTCATTTTCAAACTTGGTAAATTAATAAGGATTCGGGAACATAACTTAAATCTATAAGAGAGTCCCTGAGTAGACAATAATTCCCCCCAAAAATGTGTGATGAGTCTGACCTCCCATCCTCTCGACCAGTGGAAATTCTTAAGCCTCATCAGTCCACAATGAATGAGCATCTACCTTTCTAAAGTAGGTCCAAATGGATATAAAATTATTGGATGTTTCCGGTTCTACGGATAAAACCGTTAGAAACCGATTGGAAAGATTGAACCAAAAACAAACAAGGTCATTCCCATTTCCAACAGGAACAAAAAATCACTACTGGAAATTTAGGCTAAAGCCACGGTTTCAAACTGTGGCTATAAGTCCCAAAATCATGGCTTGTAATGGCGTGGCTATAGGGAAAGACCTATAGCCACGGTTTCAAACCATGGATAAAGCCCTAAACCATGGTTGGAACCATGGATATAACTCTAGAGCCATAGTTTCAAAATGTGGCTGTAGGGTATTGCCACGGTTTGAAACCGTGGCAGAACATGAAGCCGCACAAAGTCTATATCCACGGTTTAAAACTGTGGCTTTAAGTCTACAACCACCGTTTAGAACCGTGGCTTTAAGGCTTGAAATTTCTTAAAAAAAACCATAACCCCCTGGATAGCCCTTGCACCCCCCCTGGATAGCCCCCCATGCCCCCTGGATAGCCCCCATGCACCCCTCGGATAGCCCCCTTGCACCCCCCCAGACAGCCCCCATGCACCCCCCTTGACAGCCCCCATGCCCCCCTGGACAGCCCCCATGCCCTCCCTGGACAGCCCCCTTGCACTCCCCCTGGACAACCCTTGTACCCCCTGGACAGCCCCCCTACACCCCCATCCCCCCCTGGAAAACCCCCTTTCACCCCCCTGGACAACCCCCTTGCCCTCCCACCCCCACTCCTACAGTATCCCACCCCCTCCCTACAGCCCCCCAGGCAGCCCCCTGGACATCCCCCTTGCTCCCCACCCCCACTCCTGCAGTAGCCCCCCCCCCCTCGTGCAGACCCCCCCCCCAGCACACCCCCAGCACACCTTGCACACCCTCCCTGGATATCCCCCTTCCACCCCCTGAACAACCCTTGCACCCCTGGACAGCCCCCCCTGGACAGCCCCTTGCACCCCATGGACAACCCTTTCACCCCCAGACATCCCTTGCACCCCCCTGGATAGTCCCCCTGCACCCCTATGCCCCCTTGTACAGCCCCCTTGCACCCCCCAACTCCTACAGTAGCCCACAACCCCACCCCCTCCCTGCAGCCCACCCGGGAGATGAGTGGAGAAGACACTTGAGAAGCTGTTAGACTTATTTATTCCATGTAAATCTGTAATCTCTAGAAAGTGCTTGAAAAATCATTTATGAGGTATTCATTTCTCCCATCCCTGTTAATGAAAGAATAAATTTTGATATTAAGGGGGAGAAATTTAATTAATCAATGACAAGAAGTTGAGGAAATTTGAGATATCAAGGCTGATTTCTAAAACCTGCTACATGTACTTGAATGTTTTCAACATGTGTATTGAGATGAGTGAAAGATATCAGGTTGTAAATTAGTAAGAAAAGTTGTTTTATGCCAATATATAGATGATAAATGGCTTGCAAGTTAGTTGGAGTACCCAAGAATATTGATGAGACAATTTGGAGCTGGACAACTTAGAAGGGAGTTGGAAGTTCCCAAGCTTGTTGAGAAGGAATATGAAGTTCTCAAGAAAAGGTGTTAGTATGCGAATTGTAAATCCCCCCATGAACACCTCCCCCTACATCCCCCCTTCCCACCTTGGACCAACCCCACTCACCCCCCTGGATAGACCCCCCAGGACAATCCCACCCGAACAGTAGCCCCCCCTACTGGATACCCCTTGCACCACCCCTGCTGGACACCCCCCCCCCTGGACAGACCCCCCCTCTTGGACACCCCCTCCCTCTTGGACAGAACCCCCCTAGACAACCCCACTCAGACAGCCCCCTGGATAGCATCCCCTACTGGAACCCCCCCCCCCCCCTCGTGGACACCCCCCCTCTCTCCTAGATAACCCCCCTGGACAACCCCACCCAGACAACAGCCCCCCCAGACAGCAGCCCCCCCTCCACCCCCTGAACAGACCCCCCTCCTGGAAACCCACATGGACAGACCCCCCAGGAGAACACCACCTGGAAAACAACCCTACTGGACACCCCTCCCTCTTGGAAACCCCCCTCTCTTTCCTGGAAACCCCCTTTGACCACCCCACCCAGACAGCCCCCCTCCTGGAAACCCTATACTATTGTGCTTCCATTGGGTCCATTGTGGGTTTTTGGTGCTGGATTTATCAATGAAAAGGGATAAGAATGTAGAGTGGATTTTTGGATAGTTCTCAGCTTCTATGGGTCATGCAGGCGATGTTCTTGTGGAGGTTCTTCTTGCTATTATGGTGTTGGGTGGGTGTGGGATGTTTATAGTGCAAGGATCTTGTGCAGAGGATGCCTGATTTTAGTGTGTGGGGATGATTCTAGAGGGGATTATAGTGTGGTGCGGATAGAGTCACATGTTATTATTCTAGGTGAAGTTTTAGAGGATAGGGTTCATGGTGTGGGTGATTCAAGTAGGGATTTATAGTTTTTGGTTGATTGGTTTCTTTTTGGGTTGTGGTTTTCCTACTACTTGGCTACATGTAGGGGATGCCAATGAAGGAAATGATGGAAATGGGTATGGTCCAACATAGGTGTAGGATGTCCAATATCAGTAGGAGGATTGGTGCCTCGTTGAGGAGTCACAACAAGTTGTGGATGAAAAAAATTCTTTCAGTAGATTGTACTGATCTTATGGATGTAAATCAAACATGAGGTCCGCTGCCATACTGTGGAGTTTCATGGACCTGTTGAAAAACGGAGAGGCCTACGACTCCTCTTCATGTATTTTATACACATGAAGAGTACAAATTAGATACAGTTTTGGTGGACTCCACTCAGGATAATGATGTTGAAACCCAGGTAAAGGATGATTCCATTATCAATAACCCTGACATGGATGCTTACAAATATTCGGATGCAGGTTCAAAGATTATTGAGTAACTCAACAAGCATTGGAACACAATGAATATTGGGGGAAAATGTTCTGACACAGAGAATGATGGTTCTCCAAAGAAATGTTCATATCGGGACGCTGTTAAAGGTAAATCAGTTTCCAATGAAGACTTTTCACCCTCAATGACAAAGTCCCATCCAAGGAAGGACTACTCACATCTGAAGCCCACTATGGTGACTAGATCCATCTATAGTGGGAGAAAGGCTCGAGGCAATTCATTCAGTCCCTTGGAAGATGAGTCTAATTGGGATTAGAATGAGTATAATCCTCTTGAATTTGACTACTAAGGTCATTGAAATTATATGTTTTAGAATCAGGGCAGTGCGTCTTGTCTGACCCCATTCCCTTGCTGTTCCATGTTTTGGATTTTTTTGAATAAAGAGGCTTGCCTCACCTTTATAAAAAAAGAGAATGTGGTGGTCTGGTGCCATGATATTTTAGTGTGTTTCCTTGGCTTCAAGGTTCATGAAGTAGTAGGTAGTTCGAGTTGCTTATGGACTAGTGTTGTCGTTCCTAGAGTAAGGTTTTCTTTATTGGATGGGTTCTTTCCAGCATCCTTTTGGGTTGTAGTAGCTATTCTGGTGTGAGTGGCTAGGAGGGTTGGGTTTTTTTTGGTTTTGGGTGGGATGACTGCAATTATTGGCGTTTAGGGGAGAAGTGTTGTGGTTGGGTGGTAGGTGGATGGTTTGTGGTTTTTTAAGGGTACAATAAGGTGGGTTTGATTGATGGTGTTTATTGTAGGTGAGTTGAGTGGTCTGTTGTAGGGATTATGTGATTCTGGAGATGATTGGCTAATGCTCGCCTTGGATGGATTCTGGTGGTGATTTGGAGGTGTTTCGCACAGGATGTTCAATTTTATCATATCACTGGACAGACCCCCTGGAGAACCCCACCCGGACAGTAGCCCCCCCGGATGCGAAGAGAGTGGGAGGAGGTGGGGAAATATTCCGGTCATCGCCCTGCTGGCATAAATTGTGATTAGTCAGTCTCAACATTGATCACAAGACTCATGGAATACTATCACTGTGAATCTCCGCGGGGTGTCATCCTAGAGCAGGGCCAAATCACTGCATTACTGCGGCATGACCGCGGCGTGACCGTAGCGTGACCGCGGCGTGACCGCGGCATGACCACAGTGTGTTGGCCCAGTCCAATGACATCCATGGGCCAGCATCTTCCGGCCAGGAGCGAAGGGAGTGGGAGGAGGTGGGGCAATATTCCGACCGTCGCCCCGCCGGTAGAAATTGTGATTAGTCAGTCTCAACATTGATCACAAGACTCATGGAATACTATCACTATGAACTGTCGTGGGTTTTCTTCCTAGAGCAGGGCAAAATCAAGGACTGACTGTGGTGTAACCGTGGTGTGATCACGACGTGAATTTTCAAAAAAGGATGACTTTGAAAAATAGTATGACTTTGCAAAACAGGAGTTGTAAATGGTACTGGAATAGCCTCCTCGAGGGAGTGAAGGTTTCCGTCACGTTGTGTTTGAAGGTCGGTGGTTCAGCAAGGGAGGAAGTTTCCGATGCAGAGACGACAACCTTAATTTTTTTTGCTCAGCTTGATCCAATTTGCCTGAATAAATTGCATGTTCTTGCACCTAGAGTTGTTTTACAAATTGGACCATTATTATTGATAGATAGAGCAGGTATTACAAGGAAACTTTTTATCATCAACAAGAACAGAACAAAGAGAGTGGCAGGCTTCTATAAAGAAAATAATGAAGTTTCAATGTTAGTATATCTTGGGAAAGGAAAGGGCTGAAACCAGTCCCGAAGATGTTAGTGTTATGCATACTATTGTTGTCCTCTTGAAAAGGGTGGCCATGCTTTCTTGGGATAATGGTCAGGGAGGTGATTTCGGAAACAAAGCTGCTCCTGGTTTTGGCCAATATAGATGCAGCTGAAGATGCATCTTTAGCAAGAAGTAATGATGCTTAACCTTTTGGTGGGTATGAATGATCTTTTGAAGTTTCCAACATTAGTAGGATGAGGATGTGGAATGGCTATGGTTTTTGGTGAAGTGATCCAGCAATGGTGAATTTAATTCATGATAATTTTTGAAATAATAATCAGGGAAAAAATAAAAAAAACAACATTATAGCTCAATTTGGATCAATTTATAGAGAAAAAAATATTATGTTTAATTATTGATGACAAGATCCAAGAGCTTTGTTTCACAATGATTGATGATCCATGATTTGGTAATCGCTCATCAATGGAAGCCCCTCAAACCATCTCTAGTGAGTCTTATCGATTTGAATAGATATGTGGATATCAAAAAAATCCACCATAATAGTGTTTGTGTAAAGAATTAAATAGTTTGATGTGATTAAATAAAAAATAAATTTATTCAGTAAATATATTTAAATGTCCTCCCAGAACCTCGATCTACCTGAATGCCAGATACACTCCAAGGTTATATCACACCTAGGGTAAAAACCCATACTATGAACTCAATGATACCCTTATATATTTTATCTGAGCCTCCCTTTTAAGAGTTATTACACTTTTTTAAAAATGTGGCATTAACATTAATTTAATATATTTAATATATTTAAACAATTAATTTTGGGCACACTAGGACATAGAACCTCATGTCATCTCAGTGACTAGATCCATAACTAAACCATATAATAGTACAAAAAAATACATTGAAAATCCAGAGTGGTTAATTCTCCCCACTATGGGGATTTACATATTAGAAATCTGAAAAAAGGATACGCAAAGAGATTTCAGTATGATAATGCATCTGGATATCTCACTCCCCGGTGTTGTCCTGAAGATTCCTATAATGGAACTAGACAATCACTTGGGGAAATCTATCAGCCACTAAGAGTCCTCTATTATCGACCTTCAATATCTACCATGTACTCAGCAAAGGTAGCTCCATCCTCAATATCCAACTCACTGACATCCCATGGACATGGGACACACAAATTTACGTGGTTCGGGAATAACCCTACATCCATGGACATCCCTTGGACAACCCTTGGACACCCCATCTTGCACTCTCCCCCTGTCCTGCAGATCCCTCGGCACCCCGGACAACACTTGGACACCCCAACTGCACCCTGACCTACAAACCCCCCCCTGGAAAACCCTTATACACTCCTTAGATATCCCCTCCTAGACACCTCACCTGCACCCTCCCCCTACCCTACAGACCCCCAACACCCCCCGGACAGCCCTTGGACACCCCACCTAGACAACCCCTTCTAGAAAATTCTATAGCCATAAGTACCTTCACTTTATTATGAAACAATGTTAAATTAAAAATGCATTGAAACTTTTCCAAGAATATTCTTTGTCTGGCTTAGTCTAAATAATAGACTTCCACCACTTATAACTCGGACCCTCTAGTAGTATGGTTATAAAAATAACCTTTAGAGAATCATAAATCTTAATATGGATAAAAATATCCTCAACCTTTAGTACCAAAACCAATTCATCCTAAGAATCTTGTTACCCAGGAATTATTGTGGGGCTACCATCATGATTATAAGGAGATGTTGCGGGCTGAAATGTAGGTGGAAGGGGGCTGGTGTGGACTGGATGTGGCTGGAGCAGGGAAAAATCACGGTATAAATGTGGCGTGACCGCAGCATGACCACGACGTGACCACGATGTGTTGGCCCGGTCCAACGACATCTCCGGGGAAGCATCTTCTGACCAAGAGCAAAGGGAGTGGGAGGAGGCTAGAATTCTGGTGGAAGGGGGCTAGTTCCAAGTGATGGGGAGATGGTGTGGGCAGATTCGAAGGTGGAAGGGGGGCTGTTGTGGGCTGGAATGTGAGTGGCAGCGGGCTGAAATGAAGGTGGAAGGGGGATGGTGTGGGATAGATGTGACTGGAGCAGGGCCAAATCACGACATTAACACGGTGTGACCGCGGCATGACCGCGGTGTGACCGTAGCATGTTGGCCCGGTCCATCGACATCCGCAGGGCAACATATTCCAACCAGGAGCGAAGGGATCAGGAGGAGGCTAGAATGCTGGTGGAAGGGGGTTGGTAGCAAGTTCTAGGGAGATGGTGCGGGCTGATTCGAAGGTGGTAGGGGGGTGGTTGAGGGATAGAATGCTGGTGGCAGAAGGCTGAAATGAAGGTGTAAGGGGGATGGTGTGGGCTGGATGTGGCTGGAGTAGGGCCAAATCACGACATTAACGCAGTGTGACCATGGCGTGACTACGCTGTGACCGCGGCATGACCGCGGCTTGTTGGCCTGGTCCAGCGACATCCGCAGGGCAGCATCTTCCGGCCAGGAGAGAATGGAGCGGGAGGAGGTTGGAATACTGGTGGAAGGGGGCTGGTTGCAGGTGTTGGGGAGATGGTGTGGGCTGATTCGAAGGTGGCAGGGGGGGCTGTTGCGGGTTGGAATGCTGGTGGCAGTGGGCTGAAATGAAGGTGGAAGGGGGCTGGTGTGGGCTGGATGTGTCCGGAGCAGGGCCAAATCACAGAGTGACCGCGACGTGACCACGACGTGACTGTGGCCTGACCGCGGCGTGACCACGGCGTTACCACGGCGTGACCACGGCGTTACCACGTCGTGAGCACAACGTGACCACAGCGTGACCACAATGTGTTAGTCCGGTCCAGCGACATCCATGGGGCAGCATCTTCCAGCCAAGAGCGAAGGGAGAGAGAGGAGGCTGGAATGCTTGTGGAAGGGGGATGGTTGCAAGTATTGGGGGGATGGTGCGGGCTGATTCGAAGGTGGAAGGGGGGGCTGTTGTGGGCTAGAATGCTGGTGGGAGAGGGCTGAAATGAAGGTGGAAGGGGGCTGGTGTGGGCTGGATGTGGCCAGAGTAGGGCCAAATCATGGCGCGACTGCGGCGTGACTGCGGCGTGACAGCTGCGTGACTGCGGCGTGATCGCGGCGTGACCACAGCGTGACCGCGGCATGACAGCGGTGTGACCGCGGCGTGACTACTGCGTGACCGCGGCGTGTTGGCCTGGTCCAACGACATCCATAGGGAAACATCTTCCGGCCAAGAGCGAAGGTAGCAGAAGGAGGCTAGAATGCTGGTGGAAGGGGGTCGGTTGCAAGTGTTGGGGGGATGGTGTGGGCTGATTCGAAGGTGGCAAGGGGGCTGTTGCGGGCTGAAATACTGGTGGAAGTGGGTTGAAATGAAGGTGGAAGGGGGATGGTGTGGGCTGTATGTGGCCGAAGTAGGGCCAAATCATGGCATTACCACCACAGGACTGCGGCATGACCACGGCGTGACCATGGCGTGACCGCGGCGTGACCTCGACGTGACCGCAGCGTGACGGCGGCATGACGGCGGCGTGACAGCGGCGTTGAGGGCGGCGTGACCACGGCATGACCGCGAAGTGACCGTGGCGTGACCGCGGTGTGATCGCGGCGTGACCACAGCGTGACCGTGGCATGATGGAAGCGTGACTGCGGCATGACCGCGGCCCTAACCGCAGCGTGTTGGAGCTTTCTAACTAAAAGTTGTTGCTTCCCACTGAGTATACACACCTTCACACATTAAATGTATTTTTACAGAAACCTTAAAATTAAATGGGCAATGTCTCGCATAGAATTTAAAGAGGAAGGTGGAAAACATAAAAAACATTTAAAACAAAGTAGAAACACAAACCTGGATGTTGTTTATGCTTCCAAGAACAGTATGATTCAATCTTCAACAAGTGTATGAGGTGTTGTCCATATTTTTTCATGCCCATAAAATAAAAGAAAAATGTTATTAAATAGTAAAATAACTAAACAAAATAAAAGAAAAGAAAAGGGAAAATAATTTTTAGGCTTCAAACCGGAACAAGGGTTGTTGTTAACCTGTCCACAACTGCACCCCCTCCACCCTCCTCCCTGCCCCCTGACCCCTGCCCCCCTGCCCCCTTCCAACCTACCCCCCCTTCCCCCTGCAACCTGCCCCTACCCCTTGCCCCCCCTGCCCCATGCCCCCTCCAACCTGCCCCCCTGCACCCTCCACCCTTCCCCCCTGGACCCCTCCACCTTGCACCCTGCCCCTGCCCCCTCCACCCATCCCCTAGCCTGTACATCCCCCCTACACCCCCCCTGTACCCCCACCCCCTTGCCCCCTGCCCCCCTCCTCCCCTGCCCCCTGCCCCCTTCCCACTCTACCCTGCCCCCTGCCCCTACCCCTTCCACCCATCCCCCTAGAGAAGCATAAAACACATGTTCCCCATCAAGATGAGTTCTATATTAAGCCTTTAATATACCTTTGGACCGAGACTCTAGCAGTTCAATATGGAATTGCCTCTGTTTCCTAGACAATGTGTTGTTTAACTTTGAACTAATTTCAGTAGAGAACCAAATAAACTCTAGATCGTTCTTAGATAGGTCAAGCTCTACAAACAAAAAATAATGAATGAGATGTTTCCCTTTAAGCATCTTCTGATCGACCTAAAATATTTCCAAGAATATTGCTGAAAATAGTAAGAAAAGAAGAATTTTAAAAAGTCAGATGCAATCTGATAATCTAAATCCATTGGGATGAAAATCGAGAGTCTCTTCTAGAGTGAACAATTAGGTTCCACTGGTAGAGGAAACATGGTTAACAGTTGAAAGAACATGAATATTTGGACAAAGACAAAGCCAGATCCACCACTTCATGCAACCTGAGAAAGAATCAATGAGAACTCAGTTCAGTACACCTATGGTGGATAATTCTTCTATTAGGGATGTAAAGAATTAGAAAATTTTAGGGAATAATTTTTGACTGCAGGAAAACATTTGAAAAAATACTGAGACATTCTGGTTAACCTGAATACTATTGATCGATCTTGAAAGAAGCGATTTCAAAATTGATGCATGTCAAACCCCAGGAAAAAAGATGTAGAAGAAGAAGGTAAATGATACATAAAGGTACCGAATAATAGATTAGGTGAAGGATGGGAAACTATGAAGGGAAGGAGTAGGCCTGAAGGCAGCTCCAAACCCCTGAAACCTCAAGTCACCAGTGATACTTAGTAATGTTTCTCATGGATGGGAAATTGTATAGTGGATAGTTTGTAATGACTATGGGTTTCATTTTTGGGTTATTAAAATTTAATTTGGGTGATTTCTAATTAAAATGATTAAGTTTTAATTGAAATTTTATGTTTCTGGTGGATGGATTTAGTAAAGGGGGGAAGAAGTATGTGGTGTTCCTAAGAAGTAGTAGATGGGGCCACCAGTTAGCAATTATAAAGCACCATGAACATATTAATAGTGATAGTGGGGGAGGGTTGGATCTAGACTAACTACTGGATGGTTGATGGTTGGAACCAAAATGATTGTGTCCATTAGTCAGTTGGTGGTTTTTCACTGGGTAATCAGTGCCTTCCTTGACCTTATTTTTCATAAGGGAAATTTATGTCATTTTTATCATTGATTTTGAAGGTGGATTAGAATGGAATTGGAGTAATTGTTCCACTTAGTTTCAAATAGGATGATATGGAACACGTGATAGGATGTTTTCTCAGAAGATTTAAAGAAATTAATGCTAATCTATGATGACTAGAGGATTGGATGACCCCTGATATACCTAATTCGGTGGGGTTTGGAGATCTAGAAACGTGTAGGAATACCTAGAGGAATACCCCATGGGATCAGGAAAATCACAGGTTACATAAAATGTAATATGACATTACTGGTACTGTGGGACCCCAGAGCTGTGGAACTAGGATTTTGGTTGGATTTAAATATCACATGCCATGTGACATAGTCAAAATACATGGGACCCATCTTAAAAGTCTAACGACACTTAAAGAGTGTCTTGGTTCAAACAACTGTTTCAATAAAAAGAGGGAAACCCCCTACAGGGATATAAAAAGGGTCAAGTATGATGTGTGCTTTATGACTAACAACAAAATCATGTATAAGAAAAATATCAACGCAATAATGTTAAGCAAGGTATTCCATAGTGAGTTTTCGCAGACAGCGCACCTCTGTTGGAGGGGTTTTATTACAAAACCATGACTTATTTATCAAACGAAACAATTATCTTCACTAACACTTATTAAAGAATTGAAATTTAATATAAAAATGAAGAATTTAGAATGAAACTAAATGCAATTTAAAACATTCTTGAATTAAATAGGCTAGGATAGGGACCCTGCCTCAACATCAAGGCGTGTTTGCTTTTGACGATGACAACTCAAATCATCCTTTGTTCTTCTTGCAAGAATATGCAACTTAACATATATATAAGTACACCTAGCCCCTATGTACATATTTTCATGGCCAAATATGCACAAGGGGGTCCTTATATATATGTTTATACTTGCATATACCCTTTTACACTTACACATGTATGCATTTTTCATATCTATATATAAGCACACCTAGCCCCAATATATATATTCATACTTCCATGAGTGAATATATATAAAGGGGGAAATTATATATTCATATGCCTACCTATGCATACACTTGTAATCCTTCATCAACGACGACTCGAATCCACCTCAACGAAATCCAAAACACACAACAAAAATATAAGGAACCCAAAAAATCAAAAAATCCCTAATTAAAATTGGGACAAAGAATAAAAACTGAATAAACCTTACCCAAATCTTGAACTCATTGTCTTCGATGGTGGTGGATAGAACCGGTCTTATCATAAGAAACCACCTATAAGAAAATAGTGGGAAAAGAAATGAGATATAACAAATTCTTATATATATGTGATCAGTGTGTCAACTATACAAGATAAATTAGACACGAATACATAACAAAAAATGAACAAATAATATTAAAATTGATATGTACATCCCAATACTAAAGAACGTGATCATTAATAAAGATCTTTATTTTTCAAACATCACCATCAATTTCCTATTCAAAAATATAAAATCGCAAAAATATGAGAATAAAGTAAACCTCCATCATCACTTAAAAGCGAGAAATAGGGATTAGACATTGTTCTTAGCTGGGCAGATGATGTGGAAGAACAAGACAATTTGATTAATGATCAAAGCCTCTTAATTGAAATTAAAAATCTGGTCCTAGCCACTATTAGGATATCCACTGAGCAGGAAAAAGACTGCACTAAAGTAGACATGATAAAGAACATGGAACCTTTCCTACATAACAATACACCTTCAGTTATAGTACCCAAACATATGCATATTTTTAAAGACCCCCAGGAGCAGAAGCATAGTCATCTGAACTCTATCAAACAACAGTCTAATTTGGATCCAACTGTCCTAGGTACGCCTACTCCTCTCACTATTGCTGGTGGAGATTATTCTATGAATCTGAAAAGTTGCTCTATGGTCAAAACATCAGCAATTTACTGCTTAGTTCCAAGTGTTCCACATACTCATGCACTAATTTTTTCTCTGATGATTCTGATTCATTACACTTATGTGATCTGACCACCATAGACCCAACCCTTAATGCTGCAAAAAACACTAGAAATAGGGACCTAGTTTTAAATATAAGTGCTACCACTATCAAAAAGAGGAATGAAACCAAAACGCATGATTTTTCAACTCCCTATGATCACACTGTCCCTCTCAACAAGGTTTTTCATCCCGAGACACAAACCCTATGTACTGATTTTACTGCATATGTTAACATGCCATTAGAACCTGTTCTACATGATAGTCTACCATTTGTGCTGGAACCGATCCATCTGCAGGAAAATAGGAACTCCCTGGAACATAAACAAAGAATCATCTAACTTTGTCAAGCCGCTATCAACAGTGGATACAGAGGCTCAAGGTAATTCCAATCCCCTTACTTTATTAAATGCAGACTATGCTGCAAATATCTGAAATCTTGGTATCTCAAAGTATCAATGACCTATCTCTAGGCTCAAAGGATACCACATATTAAGATATGACTACACAAATAAAAGAACCCACAAATAAGAACAATGTAATTTCTCAAAAAGAATAAGAAAAGACCACTAATACTCAAGAAATTATAAGGTCTACTAGAAATAAAGAATCTGAAAAAAGGGAGTTCTAACTCTAAAGATAGGTTTAAATGAAGATCCTTTTTTTGAATTTTCAGGGTATTGCGAACTCTGACACCCTCAATGTTTTGAAAATAATGGTTAACATGCATCACCCTATTCTTTTTTCCTATTACGGAACCAAAAATCTATTTCTCCTCTAAATATTCTCACTTGTTTCAACACAATTATATATTTTCTGGTGCAATCAATAATAATCCAAATGCTGATTCTTTATTGATTTTTGTGCATTCGTCTTTACAGGATTTTAATGTTTTTAGTATCTTTGATCAGATTATCACTTGCACCTTTACTATTCATGGTACTCATATTTACTACTACTTTGTTTATGCTAAGAATAAATACCAAGAATGAATAATTCTTCAGAATGAACTCTCTTATTTAGGAACTAACACGATTTCCCCCTGGTTTCTTATGGAAGACTTTAATGATATTCTTAATTCTAGTGAAAAAATTGGCTCATCTCATGCCTCTATCTCCATGAGAGAATTTAAAGCCTCGATCGAGGGAAAAACTCTTATTGAAATTAATCTAACTGGTGCAAAATACACTTGGTATAGAAGACATTACATAAAGTGGTTGCTTCCAAATTGGACAGATCCTTTACGAATGTCCCAGCTCTAGATAAATAGGAAACTATCTCTAGCATCACTCATTAGATATTGAACTCTGATCATCATCCTATCCTGGTAAACATTTCCTCCAAAGACATGAAACCTAGGTTACCCTTCCGCTTCAATAATGTGAAGCTCTCTGATGAAGAATGAAATCATGTCATCCAAAACTTTTAGTCCTCAATATCTCATACCAATAATGTAATTACTTGCAACCTCAAACTAAAACACCTCAAACAGACTCTCAAATCTTGGTGTAACACCAAATCCAAACAAGTTAACAATGAAATTACTCTTCTTGAGAAAGAACTCGATGATATCCAAAACATAAACACCAACTCTGATCTCCACACTGATCCCACATAAGAAATAACCATCACGGTCAATCTCAATTCCTTGCTCACTTTTAAGGACAACATGAGAAATCAAGCTTATAAAGTTAAATGGTTAACTGATGGTGAAAGAAATACCAAATTCTATAACTCCCTCCAAAGAATCAGGAAGGCCTGCACACCCCCCTGATCCCTTCCCCAGCACCACCCCCCTACACATCCCTAGCCCCCTTGCACATCCCCATCACCCCTGCACCACCCACCCTGCACCAGCACCCCCCTGCCCCTACACCAGCACCCCCTGCCCCACCCCCTCCCCCTTTCACCCCCACCTGCCTAAAAATATCTTTCTTAAAAATCCACACATTTTAAAAAGAATTATGACAACTCACTTCAAAAAGAAAATAACATTGAAAAGAATCTCACTTCTTTAAAAAAATACAAAATCCATTTTATAGGGTAAAATTACAACTTCCCAAGTATAGAATTTTAAAAAATATTAACACCAAAATTGATAATCATGAACTTATTTAAAATAAAATGTAACTCAAACTTCATAAATTTCTCCTCTATTTTCAAAACACCTCATGAATTTCATCATAAGACCAAAAAATTTCCTAAAATCCAATTTCGTTTTAAATCATTTCCCAATTTATATAATGTAATCAAACACTTTCAAAGAATCATTTGAAAGTTAAAACAAATCATAAATCCTATTTTTTTAATCTAAAACATCCATGAGTCCCATTTTTAAATTAATCATGGAAAAGGTTTTAAATTAAAATACTTTATGAAATGTATTTTTATTTTAAATTATTTCCCAATTTCTTTTTAGACCTTACTACTCTGGAAAAAATTATAAATGATATTCCAAATACTTTAGAAATAAGCCCCCAAAAATAGTTTTGGAAACAAAAAATTTCAATAAATGTACTTCTGTATAGAAAAATTGAAGCACCAAACAAAAGAAAACCATAATGTGGCACAACATACAAAATCCATTACAATAACACAAAAAATTTACTAAAACTTCCTTTGATCTATCTTCCAGGGTTTAAATTTCCTTACGATACATTGGAAATCAAAATAGGTTTACAAAATAAATCCAAAATTGATGAAAAGATGTGCATGACTTGGACACATGGTTTAGATGATCATACACCAATCATACAATAACATCTAAAAACTTTCCGAGACCACACACATAGGCTCTATTTATTTTTTCATACCAAGTGAGATGATGATGATACTTTGGTTCCTTCCTACTGAGATCCCAAATCTTAAATAAATCCCCCAAAGTATCTGATATAACTTAATGGGGATCTAATCATCATTATCAAAATAATTAAAACTAGAATCCAAATCAAATATTGAAATAACAACTACCCATGGAAACTCAAGTTTTTTTATGAAAAGTGGTGATCAATAAACTACTCGTGACATAACTATTGAGTCCCGATGATGATCATGTATTCTTTATACAAATACGCACTCCAAATAATAAGAGAATCCTCTAATACCATTTTGTAATGAACTGGCCCAGACCAACCTGACATGTCACCCAACCCGGATCTCCACAAGGCCCAAATAATGTCTCTGATTGTTGTTGGATGGTGACAAGTGTCAAGGTATCAAAGTATAACCATTGGTAATGGTTTCACTGTCTAAATATGAATAACCACATCAAGGAATCCACCCATAAATCCAACATCACTCATCTATACATCGGTCAATCATGCACAAAATAAATAGTTTCAATATAAACGAAACAATCAAACATAGTATAATATTTTAGAAATAATAAAAGGTAAATCACATCATCACATAATAAAGTAATAAGAAGAATCCCATGTATATAATAAACTAAAAGAAATATCTGGGCCAACAAAGATTATTTATAAACATCCAAAAATATGACCAATCCTGGATCACTACTAACTACCTCCTTATGACCCACAATCCCCCGTACCATCCTATACGATCTATCATCAGACCAACTCGAACATTAACCAAGGTAAAAGAACATAATCTGGGCTCTTAAAAGTAAACATGAAATTTTCATACATCCATTGGTGTATGCATGATGTGAACCAAACTGTTCCTACTAGGATTTCACTAAGGAGTTTGTATAATTCTTTTGAGAAGACGTTTTATTAATGATAGTTTAAAATATAAGTAGTGAATAGGTTTTTCACAAGATGGTGTAAAGAAAAAGTGTAACATGCCATAACTTCTTTTATAAAACAACTTCCATTTTCATTTTGAAAGGAAATGCTTTCAAACTAAGGGAAAAAGGAGTTTCAAATACATTAAAAGAGAACTAATCATTTTCCCTTTTTTCCAAATACATATCTCAAAACCACACCTTTAAATCAAACATTATTTTCTTTAATAATATACTTCCATAACCATTTTTTAATTCAGTTTGAATATAAACCAAAACCATAACTGAAATGGAATATAGACACATAACACACACCAAGATACCAATGGGAAATTGATAATAAGAAATAATTGATGTAGTAGTGGGGATACAAATAAGGAATTGGATGAGATCCTCTAATCAATATTCAATGAATTATAGACAGTATGGGAAACTCATTAGGATCTAGAATTGGTGATACTAGACCTAGTTCATCATATTACTCATTGGGACCCTATGTGAAATCAGATCATCCCATTCAGCTTCCCCTTTAAGGTCTCTCCACATACCAAATAGACCCCTAGTAGGGTGCTAATCTCCTAGGGAACTATCCAGCTAACATACACTAAGCTAGCATCATATGCCGCTAGACCTTCCATTATTTACCTAATTTCCCATGATAAATCAATCTAGTGGAGGTAGAAAATCAAAAGAATCACAAGAATCGATAACAAATTATTTTAAATAAATCTCATCTCACCTCAAACATAAACTCCCTCACAATAAATAACTCCTTTCACTTCATCCATATCAAAAATAGAATACCACATCCATCCTAGAGAGCCACAATTCAAATCAGGCATAATTAAAACAAGGGGAATAATCGATGGTCTGATACTCATTATAAAAATATCTTATATAAAGTGAAAATATGCCTTTTAAGAAACCAACTAAGAATGCCAAGTCATTTCAACCATTTAAAACCCGACTTTATCACCTTCTTTATAACTATTCTATGTGAAACCACACTTAAAATCATTTGTAAAACCAATTACCTTTCCATTAAAGTCATTTTAAAATCCATTAAACCAATTTTATTTCAAAGAATACTTGAAAATCATACCAATGCCCAAATGGGTTCAAATACCTTTTTTTATATAAATTATTTTAAAACAATCCATATAGGAATTCCCACAAATGCTTGTCATTTAAACCAATTAATTAAAATATAGAAAACCATTATACAACCTTTATTCAAAGAGTGAAAAACATTTATAACAATTTTTAAACACACAATATCTATTAAATATTGATTTACTTTGATAAAAAAAGTTTTAGAAAACACAGAGCACAAAATTACATGCTAATTAAAGTAAATACACAAAAATACCTACCTCAATCCAAGAATAACTGGTTAAACAAGAGATATTGAAGGTAGAATTTCATGAAATGTCAAAAAAAATGTATAGATTTGCTACAAAATAGCCATGAATAACTAATAACAAAATAATGAACCCATAATTGTTCATAACAAGGAGGAGGAGGATCACCGGGAGTGGGTTGGCTGCGTCAGAGGAGGTGGGGAGGCCACCTAGGAGCAGTGTCAGCAGGGAGAGTTGAGGTGTCCCACATTTGGTGGCAATGTCCGGGGAGGAGAATAATAGATGAGAGATCCTGGTGGGGTTTCCTCATTTGGTGGCAACAAGGGGAACCATTGCGAGGGTCGCCGTCGTGAGGGGCACCGTCGGTGGAGGAGGATCGGGGAGAGGAGAAGTCGCAATGGGCACTATTGGGAAAGGAAGGTCGCACACAGAGTGTATCGGGGAGGAGGGCGCCACCGTGAAGGTCGAGGGCTCGGAGAGTCATGCACAGAGGGTATCGGGGAGGAGGGAACCGCCTTGAAGGTCCGGGAGTATCGGGGAAGAGGATGTCGTAGGATATCCGAGGGGCGCGCAGAATGTATCGGGGAGGGGAGGGAGGAGGACCCCGATGAATTCTAGGGGAAAAAAGGAGATGAAACATTATAGCCTCGGCGGTTCACTCAATCGTGGCTATAGAGAAGCTATAGCCATAGACCTATAAAACCGTAGTTATAGGTCTGTGGCTATAGCTTAAATTTCTAGTAGTGAATGGTGTACCCGATGTGAATCCTTAACCACGTTAAATGATGTTTTAATTATTTGTTTGTCCCCTATTTAACTCAATGTGAAGGCTAAAAAAGCAATCAAACATGTATGTGTTCGTCCAAAAGATATTGTCTAGCTAATCTTATCATGATTATGTCTGCTATATCAAACATGCAGTCTTTTCCAAGATCTCTCTGCAATACAGAAATGACTTCTTTAAAGTTCACACCTGTGAATACCTCGGCTACTACTCATGCTGGATCCTCAAACACTCTAAGGACGATATCATCTACCCAACATCTTCAACACTGGGTCTCGAATGCATTGGTGAGAGAATACCACCAACACGGTACCATCCCAACTATGGAGGACGCTCGACAAGCCCTCCATGTTAACAACACACCCTAGTTGTCTGGAAAGCGACAACCAGTGGTCAAGAAGTAAGTGGTGCCAACCACCATCTCCAACCATTTTAGGTCATTATCCCCAGAACGCAATCACCAGTTTCTCCCATATTATGGGGAGGAGAATGAAGAGGTCATTGAAGGCCTTAATTCAAGAAGATTGGAGCCCTTCTTGAGGACTCCCATCAACAATCGCCGCCAGACTCGTGCGGTAGTGCACCCTCAACATGATGTGGGTATCGCCTTTAGGGGTTCGGATCAGGTTCCTTAGACTCGAGCATACAAGACGAACCGCCAAAGGTAAAATTCGGACAATAGGGAGCATGTTCTTACTTCTGACCCCTTTGGAGAATTCCATCAAGCTAACTTGATGGAAAACAACGTGTGGACATATACACCCATCCATCCTAATTTTACTTCTCAGCAGACTTGTCTAGCAGTAACATTCCAATACCGCCAGGAAATTCCGGTGGAGTATTATAGGTAGGCATATGCACCTATTTATAATTTATTAGCTAGTCAGTAGGATTGTCTGACTGTAACAAAAGAAACTCGCCAATTAAATGCGGTGGAGAATAATCAGAAGGCACATACACCTACAATTTATCAGGATAACCTAAATTCTTGTTTGGTAGCACCCAGAGATGTCAATTGGAAAGCTCCAATGACAAGAAGGAGGCAGACACCATTTTTAGCCCCCAAATATGAGTACTGTCAGAATTCATTGATAGGAAAAAAAGGATAAGAGAAGGCACATACACCTACTCTAGACATGGAATGGACGTATATTCCCATTCCAGCAGCTGAATTCACCAAGCACGTTCTGGGAATGGTGAAAGAGCAGAAAAAAATCCCTACCCATATTCTGGATACCTGTCAGAATATTATAAAAACATCAGCAACATCACAAGGAAAAAATCATAAATCTATCCCTATCAGTGGATTGACTCATCAACATATCACTCCGGAGTAGATACACACCTCTATCCTAGTCCAAGAGGGTTGTGGGTCATACTCCCCTATGTCATACAGAAAATAAAGTCGGGCACATACACCTGATTTGAATGGATATAATAAGCCAAACCTGACCATTTCTCTTGAGCCGGTACATACACCTGCCCATAATAACCACTTTCATCAACAAGTGGTTTCCAAAGTCAGTAAAAAGGAATCTAAGAAAAAGACCCATCCAACACAGTCAAGAAATCAAGATCCAATCTGCATTAAGGCCTTGCTCGATGCGGGAGTTCTTGATGCGCTCAGACAATTGTCTGTTACAACTCAAGATTCTGCAATCTCATTTCTAGATTCCGAAAGTAACAACAATAATTCTGAAGGTCTTCATCCGACATTTCCTCATGAGGGCTTGATTCATGACAATTCGTTTGATCTCAAAGTATCATACTCAGATGAGAGACACAATAACCCTCTACATGGCCAGAAGACTAATGAGCAAGAGGTTTCATTTTTTGATGTCACCCACCATGGTGGTCCTCCCCATGATGATGAATTTAGCTGCGAATTTCCTCTACTCATTAGTAATTTGCATTGACTGGAAAATTCTTCAATGGAAAATGAAGTAATGAGAAAGCCCTCTTATCTTGAGGCACTTGAAAATTTGAAGCCAGTCATTTCTGATGCTTTACCGCTAGCAGGTGAAATACTTTCTCAATTAGAAGATAGCCTGGGGTGTAGGTCATTCTCCAAACCACCCCTAGGTCATTCATCTTCTAATTTGATAAATGAATTCTCTACCAATCTTTTTGAATATGATGAAGCAACCAAGAAGCACCAGCTTTGGTCCAATAAGGTAGAAGAATCTTCATCAAATGATAAGAAGGAAGTGCGGAATATGAGAAAACAACTGTCGAAAGGTCAAGTACCAGTCATGTTTTGGCCTTTGGCTGACTCTCAGTATGATATTCTAGAAATGTAGACAGAAGATTGTATTCATGATATTCATATCAACATTTCAAAAACTATTTGTCACTTAAAAGAGAAAATATTATCTTATGATGAATATAAAAATCATGTCAAGATAATAGAAGGGTTATAAAGCCAAATTGATTTGGCATCTCTCTCAGTATCCCGACATCCAAAGGTTGAAAAGTAGAAGAGGGCCCTTCAACGTTCAAGCCTTGGCATGTTAAAAAGGTTGTGACAATTAATTACCAATGCCCATCTGGTATTCATATCAGGGGATGGGGTGTTCATGAAGCACTGCATTTCACTGTACTATATAGTCAACAAAGCCCTCCAAAGGTGGTCTCATGCAATGTTATTTCCCATGGCTGGCCACATCTAGCCGGTTTTGTGCATAATCAACGGCTTTCCCAAGAACATGCCTCAACTAGTTCTTCCCAAAGTTAGGCATATAAAGAACAAGTTGTCTAATTACTCTTGCATCATGAAAATGAGAATATAAAACTGGCTTATCATTTAGAGAATTCACATCATCAGGTGACAGAAGTTTCAGAAATAATCCAACGGTCATCTGATCCAGGTGATTTGAGTGGATGTCAGATGATGCATCTGGCTAATTTCTGGACTAAAGTCCGCAAAATCAGGAGATATTTTAATAAAGTCTCAGATGTAGCATCTCAAGGGCCACCTCAGCTTTCCAGACTGGGGACTCTTTTAATACAACCCTTGGGATCAACAGATTGGATTTGATGAGTTGAGCGGGAACATCCCCAGTCCACCGGACTGGGGAATATTTAAAATTCTCAATATATTCCTTAGCTAAAGTCATCCTTCTCTCGATTAGGGAAGAAGCCACAAGAGGAACGCAGAGCTTAATTATCAGGATATTCCCTTCTAATTAAGGTTCATCAAGAAGTTCTTAAGGGATCAACTAAATAGGCAATGTCTCATAAAGGACATGGAAGAATAAATTATTGCAGAAATGCCAACAGAAGGGATGAAATGCATTATGTATCGATAAATTCCATCAATTCCATTGTCACTAATCCCCCAGAACATGAGTTTCACTCCGAGGAATCAGATCAAGAAGTTCTTATTCAAGAGGTTGTACACACAGAAATAAATGAAGAAGGTGTGCATACCAGAAGCCAGAGGGATGCTTAGAGGAAATATATTACTTCGGGTAATTCCCTTCCATACTCCAAAAAGACACATGCCAATAAAAAGGGTAGACATCAGGTTAAATCCCACCCTACCTCTGGAGAAGTCCAATCACTCTCATTAGAGGAAAGGTTAGCATAGCAGGAAGAAGAAATGAAGGAGTTAAGGAGGTTAAATTCAGAACTACTTCAAGGTAGTATTCCTCCTAAGTGTGCTGGAGTTAGTCAGTCAAGGGAATTCATTGTAGCTTCTAGGATGGATCAAGAATATCCTCCTTTACAATTACACCATCACAGGTCCAATCCTATTTGTCATGCATGACAAAAACTGGTAGTACTACCATCAGTTGCTGTACCAGTCACCACACCTGTCCAAACTATAGTTATTGAACCTGCTCAAGTCCAAGCTCAACCAGATGTTTCTCAAAAATTAATAACCACCATTGAGTCATTAAAAGCTCAGTTAGAAGCTATAGAGGGAAAATGTTCACAAGTTCAACCGGAAAATAAAGCTTACCCTAAATGGGTGGATGCAATTCCTCTACCATCAAATTTTGAGAATACCACATTCCCAATTTTTAATGGTTCGGGAGATCCAGAACAAAACTTAACACATTATGTTTCTCTTTGTGATCCTATGATGGGAAATCCTCAACAACAAGTAGAAGTTAAGCTTAGGTGTTCTGTGCGGTCATTACAAGGGCCTTCTTTTTATTGGTATAAAAGTTTGCTGTCTTGGTCAATTACTGGGTGGGAAGATCTCCATCAAAGATTTATTCATCAATTTAGATCAATGTTTCCAAAGACGACATTTTTTTGATCTTACCAATTGTAAGAAAAGGGAAAATGAAAGAGTTTAATATTTTATTTATCGAAGGAAGGGATTAACATATTCCTTAAGTTTAGCACTCCCTCAAGAAGAATTGTTTCCAATCTATGTGGAAAATCTACATGATGAATTACGCTCACCGTTGATCCCTTTGAAATACACAGGAGGGTTCTGATACCTTACTTAAGTCTCTCAGCATATTGAAGACTCTCTTACAAAGGCTAAGGCTAAAACTCATGTAATTCCTTCAGTTCCAAGAAGGAGAATGGGGAAAGAATATATTGCTACAGTTACACTTAAACAAGCACATATACCTGCTTCCACTTCAAAACCTTCATCATATCGATAGGCTCCACCTCCTGAGCGTCAAAAACAATGACCGCCTCATCAAGATAATCAAAGAGATCAATGGTAGAAATAGTTTAAAGATTTGGAGAAAAAAATTTATTCTTTACAGAATGAACTAGTTCCTGGCTACATCATCCTGGCTCTGGAAAACAATATGGTTCAGTTTCCAAGGCCCAAAAGGCCGAACAAGAAAGGAGATGAAAACCTCCCCAACTATTTCCCATTTCATCAGATGTTGGGGAATCCCATTAAATAGTGTTTTTTCTTCAAAGACCTACTGCAAAAGATGGTGGAATCTGGACAGGTAAAACTAAAAGGTTCTTCAGCCCAGGTAGCATGTGTTACTACTACTGATCCAGAGGAATAATGCGAGTGGAATAAAGTCAAAAGTAAAAATGCGCATAAATATGATGATTGGATGGTCATGAAAGCGATCAACCGAACTCATGATATTTTACAAACACAATTGAACCAACCAATTGTGTCTTATGATATGAATTCCACAACAAAACCCCCTTCATTAGAAGGAAAATACTCAAAGATGTAGAAAAATTTGAAGAAAGAAGAGCAGTCAAAAGAAGATGAGCTCATGTAAAAGCCTAAGTTGTCTATGAATCTGGTATATTTTATGCCATATTCTTCAAAATCATGGGCACCACCCTGCCAAACGACACAACATGAACTAGCTAATCAGACAGAATCTTCATCAGATGAAGAGTTGTTCTTTGGTTCTGTCAATATGATTCATTTAATGGATCCTTATGACAGTCATAGTTTCTATCTTGATAAGACTGAGTTCCCTGTATCAAACAGAGGAATTAGAGGAAGAGACAGAGGTATAGGATACAGGGGAAGACATGGATATTCCAGAAGTGACTATTTCAATCCTACCCCTGCTAGAACTTTATATGTGGCAGAAACTCATGACAAAGCCCTTCAGTGGTCTCAACAGGAACAAGAAAGTTCTTCCACACATGGTAGACTCAGTCCTGGCATAGTTATTTTGGAGGATTTGTTATAGGTTACACCTTCTTATCCTCAGCAAATAAATAGACCTATTCGGTATAATTTTCTGATGCTAGGAGTATTTCCAACTCCTACCCCGATACGAGATGCATCTACTTCCAAAGAATCAACTTATAAGGAACCTCTAAAACCACGGTTTCCTGTTGGGAAGCGTAGACCTTTGGACCAAAAGTATGACGTCTTGAAACATTTGGACCAAGTACCGGCTAAGTTATCAATTCTAGATGCCTTGAATCTATCAAAAGATCTTCATGAGGCACTTATTGAGTCTTTGTCAAGTCCTTAGGAATTTGAAACTGAAATTACTGTGGCTGAAGTCTACCATATAGAGAATGATCTTGAAGAATTCAATGCAATGATATATTTTATAGATGAAGATGAATATGATGTTGTACATGGACATATTAGACCTTTTTATTTATCTGAAAAGGTCAATGATGTAGACATCCGACGATCTTTCATTGATAATGGTTCAGGAGTCAACCTCATCACTATTCATACACTTCATCGATTGGACCTCACTGAATCTGATTTATATCCTTCTACTTTGATGTTGCAAGGATATGATAAAATGAACAAGAACCTCTGGGTGAGATTAAACTCAGAAATCAGTTTGGATACCTTGTGTCTAATTCAGATTTCATGGTTGTTCGTCATGACACTGCCTTCAACATTTTTCTTAGAAGACCTTGGATATATCAACATGCAGTCGTACCTTCGTCATACCATCAATGTCTCAAATATAGTTTCAATGGTCAAATTGGGACATTTTATGGCGATAAATCCCCATTAAAAACATGTGAATCTCAATACATTGAGGCAAAATTCTATCACATGGATAGAAAGGAGGAATCCACGACAAAGGAGGTTACCAAAATTAATGCTCTATATGGTTTGGAAAAGATTCTAGTAAACTCATTCATACATGTGAGTACATATTATGTGTTGCCTATCAGTCAAATTGATGGGATAGACCCAAATCCAAACACTCTTATGGAGACTTAAATAATGTCAATTACGGCAATTGAGCCAGAAAACATGGAAGAAATTGTTGATTCACCAAGCAATGATGAAATTTTAAATGGAGATGTATTCATTTCATCTACTAAAATCCATAAATTCTATACTTAATCAACCAGGCTGGAAGAAGTTATAGCAATGTCAGAGTTGAATAGTGATGTCAATTCTCAATCCATCATCTCCTCTTTATTACCCAAGGAAGACCCTTCATCATCAATAGGGTCAGAAATGGTAGTCTCTTCTTCAAGATGTTCAAATTTTAACTTCTCCCCTGGTCATGAAAATTCCACTTCATCATCTACTATGCAAGTAGAAACAAAAGAAGTAACACATATTGAAGAAGAAGAGGAAGATATCACGGATGCTCCTCCAGCATTTGAAGAAGGTATCTCTACCACTATGGATGAACTTAGAGAAATAAATATGGGTACAAAAGAAGATCCACGCCTCACTTTAATTAGTGCGGCCATGACTCTTGAAGTGAAACAAATGTATATTTCATTTCTAAAGCAAAATCGAGATGTATTTACTTGGAATTATACAGAGATTCCAGGGCTTGATCCTGATTTTTCTAATCATCATTTGGGTTTTCCATAAGAACATCTAGGATTCAAGCAAGCTGCAAGAAGAACACACCCAACTTATGCCTCAAAAATTGAAGTTGAAGTGGATAATATTATCAATTATAACTTCATCAGAGAAGTTCAATATCCCAAATGTCTGGGTAATATTGTCCCTGTGAAAAATAAGAATAAAAAAATTAGAGTTTTCATTGACTTTAGATATATTAATCGGCATTGTCCCAAGGATGATTTTCCAATTCTGATCATAGAACTCTTAATTGATGCAACAGCTGTCTACGAAGCTCTTTCCTTCATGGATGGTTATTCTGGGTAAGATCAAATACGAATGGCCCCAAAGGATGAGGATTCTATAGCTTTCAAAGCCCCTCAAGGTGTATTTTTTTATCGGGTAATTCCCTTTGGCCTGAAAAATGTAGGTGCAGCGTATCAACATTCCATGCACCATATCTTCAAACCCTTTTTAGGAAAATTTTTTGAATGGTATATGGATGATTTGGTGGTTAAATTAAAACAACGTTCTAATCACTTGGATGATTTGGAAATCATATTCCATAAACTTCGACAACATAATTTAAATATGAACCCCTTGAAATGTGCTTTCAGGGTAACCTCAAGAAAATTTCTCGGCTTTGTTGTACGCCATAATGGTATCGAAGTTGATCCTAAGAAGAAAAAATCAATCCTTGGTATGTTACCTCCTTGAAATTTGATATAATTAAGAGGACTTCAAGGACACTTGGCCTATATTCAACATTTCATATCCAATCTGGCAGGTAAATGTTTACCCTTAACCAAATTAATGAAGAAGGGAGTCACTTACTAGTGGACTGAAGAATGTCAAGAAGCATTCAATATTCTCAAGAAATATCTCTTGAGTCCACAGGTATTAATGCCACATATTGAAGGAAGACCACTTATTCTCTATGTAATAGCTTTAGGTTGATCATTGTGTGCCTTCCTTTCCCAAAAGAATGATATTGGGAATGAAAACAACCTTTATTATCTTAGTCGGACTATGCTTGAGGTATAAACTTGATATTCATGTATTGAAAAGTGTTTCCTAGCATTAATCTTTTCAGTTCAGAAATTGAGACACTACCTGTAACATCATGAGGATAAATTGGTATCTCGCAATAACCCGCTCAAATTTATCCTTAGTCGTCCAATGCTTACAGGATGTCTGGCAAGGTGGGCAATTATTTTGTAGTAGTTTGATATCGAGTATGTGTCTCAAAATGAAATAATGGTCCATGCTCTGGCTTATATCCTTACTGAACACCGTTCAATTGAAGATACATCTTTAGATATTGAACTTCTTGATGAGGAAGTCTTCTTTATTCAAGATAATCCTCAATCATGGGAAATGTACTTTGATGGTGCTTCCAGAAGTCCAATAAGAAAGAAAATGGAAGATCCTAAATTTAACAAAGTTGGGTTAAGAATTTTACTTATTTCCCCAGAAAAGGGAGTGCTACCCTATTCCTTCTTATTGTTGGAAGGTGGTACAAGCAATGAAGCAGAATATCAAGCTCTCATCGCAGGATTGGATTTGGTGCTTCAGGAAGAAGTGAATCACTTAAAAGTAAAAGGTGATTCAGATTTGGTAATCAATCAAATAAATGGGGACTATACCATCAGAAAAGAAGAGTTAATCCCTTTATATGATTATGTCAGAGAGTTAATGGAATAATTTCCTTTGGAACTAACATTTTCTTATGTCCCATGATCACAAAATGCTCAAGATGATGCATTGGATAATGTAGACACAACCTTGGAAGATCTAAACCGGGATGAAACAATCATCAGTATTTCCCACCGTCGTATAGTTTCACCTTATGTTCAAATCAGAAAAAAGGAAATCAATGAAATTAGTCCCATTTCTGAACTATATGGTCATACTACAGGATGGATAACACCTATCAGGGAATACCTTTAAAATAGAACACTCCCACCCGATAGAGCTGGTAAAGAACAAGTCCAGAAACATGTTGTCAATTTTACTCTTTATGATAGCCGAGATCACGAAAAAATTCTCTACAAGAAATGTTTTGATGGAATTATCTTCATATGTATTGATGGTGAAGAGGGAATGGTTGTCATGAATGAAGTACATGTAGGAGTTTGTAGTGCCCACCAGTCTGGACATAGACTATCTGATCAAATCCGAAGGCTTGGATACTTCTAGCCTTCAATGACACAAGATTGTGCTGATTTCACTAAGAAGTATCATTCTTTCCATGTATATGCCAATTTCATTCATCAACCCCTAGAGTTACTTCATACAGCTAAATACTCATGGCCATTTTCCACATGGGGAATGGATGTAGTAGGACCTCACCCTTTGGATACATCCAAGAAGTTTAAGTATATTCTTACTACTACAGACTTATTTTCCAAATGGGAAAAGTCAATACCTCTCAAAGAAGTTAGTTCTAAAATTTTTTTTATCTTTGTCAAGTCTAACATCATTACCAGATTTGGTGTCCCTCATACCATATTGACGGACAATGGCACCAACTTCTGTTCATCTGAAGTGAGAAAGTTGTATCAAGAATACAACATCAAATCCAACCATTCATCTCAGTATCATGTAGCAGCCAATGGATAAAGTAAATCCTTTAATAAGACTCATTCAAACATACTACAAAAGATAGTGGATAAAGATAATAAATCATGGCTTGATAAACTTTTTCATTCTTTATGGGCTTATCAGACCACCACCCGCACTACTACGTGGTCAACTCAATATTCATTGGTATATGGAACAGAAGCAGTCTTTCCCATTGATGTTCAATTACCTTCGCTCAGAGTATCCATTTGTGATAAGTCATCTATAGATGAAAAATCTCAAAAGATATTGGATGAGTTGGAATGATTAGATGAAAGAAGATTGTGCACCCCGCACCCCTTGGAAGTCTATCAGAATCAAATAGCACGAGCATTCAACAAAAAAGAACTTCTTAGTTCATTCATTCAAGGAGAATTGGTATTGTTCCTCAGAACTCCAATGATACTAGAAATGAAACCTCCAAATCTTGAGCCAAAGTGGGAAGGAACATACTCAATACATAAGGTCTACTCTAATGAATATTATTCTTTAATCTCAATAGATGGAGAACTCATCACGACTCCAACGAATTCCAGATTTCTGAAGAAGTATTTTGCGTAACAAAAATTCACCCCATAGTCCTTACTAAAAGACTTTAAACTGCATGGCCCCATAGTCCATACTGCATGACTTTAAACTGCATGGTCCCATCATTCGAGCTGCAAGATGTTAAACTGCCAAGCACCCCATGTCTGTGAAAAAATTCATTTAAACTATGAAATAGTCCCTTTTACGTTTTATATGACATTAAACTATGAATCGTTAGGGTTGTTTCTACCTCTTGTTTCTCACACCGAATATGACACATGTGAGCTTAGAGTAAACTTCAACCATAACACCCTCTCTGGGACGCTAACCACACGTAAGTCCCAACACCATGTTCGGGTTGTCCTCAAATACAACTCGATCATCAATTCATTCTCAATCGAACTACGTGGACTTTGATCATTTCCTTCTAGGCTGGGTGCATTGGCCACCTCTTGAGGTTCAAGCCCAAAACCAATATATTCACATCGGTTCACCTCCATCTCATACGATGTTGATCTGTGAAGTCCCCCGCAAAACCAATATCTTCACATTGGTTCATCATCGTCCTTTCTATATGACGTTAAAATATAAAGCCCCCCATTGTCTTCACTGCAAGACATTAAACTGCATATCCATACGTCCTAGCTACATGATGCTAAACTGTGCAGCACCAGTCCATGCATATGACCTTAAACTATTCTCACTTTTAACCTGTACGACAATAAAATACAACATTATTTGACACCCTCACCTGAGAGGGAATCATTATTGACATTGATCTCCAATAATGTTATATTCCAAAGACTACGTGCATACATGGAAATGCCTGAAACTTTAATCTTGGATCCAACCATCATTGCACTAAAGTCCCCTTTCACCCTTCACATGTACGAACCAAATCAGTATGGAGGGTATTTAAAAAACTACGTATGGCTTGATTCCCATCTTTATGGGATATCTAGGAACGTTTGAGCATCCCTCAAACCCAGCCCCAAGACTTTGGGCCTAACCCCAAATTCCCCTTTCAGTCCCATGGCTGAAAATTCCCCCTGTGAAAACATGAATGTGGTATGAAAACCCTGGTCTTTATTCACATCAGGTTTATAATAAACACACAATGTGTCTCCCTCATTATGGTCCGAACTCTATGACCCTAAACTAATATCTCTTACAATCTCATCCCACATGATGTTAAATTGTATTTCAAGAACTACGTATAGGTTGATTCTCTTCCTAATGAGATATGTAGTGAGGTCCAACATCTCAATTCAGGACCCAACCACAACATGATTATAGTCATATTTGGTCTATGTATCTCCTTCATGCATTGGAAAATAACAATTTTCATGTTTCATACTCCTAACCTTAAATACTTATAGATCTCCATAACCTTTTTCTTGACATCTGGTCACAAAATGTCTAATACCCGAGAATTATTTTGCCTGACCATGCTCCATGTGCCCTTAGGCGGCCTCTCATAAGTAGTCTACTAACAGACCTATCAGCAAAAAGATGTTATTATTTGACTGTTCAACCAATGCCCTTAAATGGCCCTGTATAATTCAAACCCCCTAAAGGGTTTGTCAAATAGTGGTAACTTCATTATTGGGGGGAAAACCTATTTTGTCCTTATTGGTCTTAACGACGATATGTAGGGATCCACAAAAACAGCCATCCTTAATATATATGTCCCATAATATTTTTCATGATCTTAAAGTATTCAAGTCTATGGTTTATATTTACCTTTACTAAGTTTGGGTCAGACCTTCACAGGAGTGACATTCATCCAATTATTTGATAATCTTGATTGGGAATATCCTCTCCATATTCAAGTACCTCTCTCCATAAAGCAGACTCTGTGCTTTGGAAAATTTGAATCTCCATAAACTTCCACTGGATTTTAGCAATAGAAAAGTAAAATTTATGAGAGTTATTTTGTCTGACTATGCAGCATGCGCCCCTAGGTGGCCTTGCATAAGTAGTCTGCATAACAGACCTGTCAGCCAAAAGATGCTATTATTTGACTATGCAGCTAATGCCCTTAAGTGTCCCTGCATAATTCAACCCCCTAATGGGTTTGTTAAATAGTGGTAACTTTACTCTTAGGAAATACTTCCTCTAACTCCTTTTAGCCCTTTTTTCATATCATCCCTCAGATTCAAAATTTCTTAAGTCATAGTTTACATGTTTTCCCCCATACTTGAATGTGGTAATATGTTTTCAAACAAATTATCAAGGAATCGAGTCAATTTTAATCCATTTGGTCAAAGATATTCGACCTTAAACACTAGCCATTTTATGTCTGACATGCATAACTTTAAACTGCCAACAAGAGACAGGGCACTCATTAAATTGGGAACCTATAAAAGGAACTCTAAAAAAAAGTCGAGTCACAGCACACTAAACATACATATTGTATGGTTTAGGAAATATTGAGAAATAAAAGATGCATTGTTTGTAGGTTTGTTTGTATAATACTTGAAAAAATCAAACTATTCTTATTAGTTCCATTGACTTAGGTAAAAAATATATATAAGTATTTAGAAAGAGAATGCATGTTCAAATTATTGAAGATGAAATTTCATTTTCCTTGATGCACAAGATTTTAAGAACATCCACATATTGAAGTATCTCCTATTTTTCAAGAATTACAAGAGGCTTTCAACATAACTCTTCATTTGATTTATGATATCTCGAGCTATATCAGTAGCCACTTGAAGTTCATTCACTCGACCATCTTCACTCTTTTCAGCTTGATGGAGTGATTTCTTGGCATCTGTGATGGATTTTATACCATTCTTTTCGACTCCTTCCAGTGAATTGTTAAGCTGGTCAAGTTCCCCAGTAACGACATCTAACAATTGCTTAAGGTGCATCTACTAGACAACTTTCTCCTTGATCTTATGTTTCAGCTCCTTCAGCTTTGCAGCATGATCAGCCTCATCTTGGGACACCGCAGCCTCGAATTCGCCGATATTGGTCGACAGCCTCCCTCTGGTCAAATCTTAACGACACTTTTTCTCCTGCTCCCTCTTTAAGATGACTTGTTTCACGGCAGTATGGATCTCTTGATATCCAAAACCACCAAGTCCTAACATGACGAACAAGGATGACAGTCACGGGATCTTCGAAGATAGCTCTTTAAGAGGCACTTCAGATATGATGTTCCATATATTCTACCATGCCTTGCGATGTGATAATTGGAGTACCTTCCACACCTCTGGGTCTAATTCAACATCACTATCACAGGGGGTAATATAGTTTGGGATTAATGCACTTAAATAAGTTCCATGTTCTGCTCTATCCCCCTGACCCTTGGTACTTCACTTTCTACTCCCATTAGGGCGGAGGCTGAGGCTTCAACTCCCGATTTAGACACTGAAATTGATGTCACTACGCAGTCAATTGAAAGATTTTGTTAGTTAAAAAGGATAAAAAATGTTATTTAGATGTTTTACAATTTAAGTATAGCAACAAATATTATTATCTTTTACCCAAAGGTATATCAGCAGCATGAGAAGGATCCTCCCCATATTTTCTAGCATCAAAAAGATTTTCAGGACAGATTTCTGGAAGCTCGGACGGGTTAAGCTCTACTTGAGCAAGCATCTCTGCAATGATAGGGTTGACTCTACCCCCTTTAAGCATCGGTAGATCAGAAACTTGCTCAGACGGAACTGCACATTTCAACCAATCATGGTCAGAGATGTAATAAGAAATTTTTAACAGGACGAAGGATAATACTCACATCCAAAATCTTATAAATTACATGGTAATTTAACATGATCTAAAATTTCTTCAAAAGACGCGCCGAGTTTCTTCATTTCATCAAGTGATATCTTAGATTTCTGGTTAGTCTAACCAGTGGGAGCATTTTATGTGTCTTCTTGGCAACCCTCCTCATGCTACCTCTGACCACGAACAACTTCCTCATAGAAAATTATGGATTCAGTTGTAGTGGAAACCAAATTTTCTAGTGCAGGTGTTGAACCTAAACCATCACATAATGAAAGTCAATGTATGTTTTCATTCAATGTTCTATGAAATATTGTTAATTTACCAGAAGTAGGATCTTCTCCCGTTGCAACAGCAATAGGAGCAGTACTGGGAATAGAAGTTGGATCTTCTTCTCTCCTCATTTCTTTAGGAGCAGCCATGTCAACATGAATTTGCGACTGTTCATCAGCACCCTTCGTCGTCCTCAGAATAAGGTCAGTCCTCTCCCTTAGAGGAGAAACCGAGGAAGCCCCTGCAATCCCAATAAATATGAGCAATATTTTTATGAGTTAGGATTCATGACTATCAGAAGGACTTACCACTACTGATGAAGCATTTAGCTGTGGACTTATTCCTTCAATGCCTTTGCTTATTTGACTCTTTGGGTGTTTTGACATCATCACCTACAAATATAGGTATTGGAGAGTGAAAATCCCTTTATAACTCTGCGTCCATGGCTTTCCAGCCTGAAAATACCTTGCCTAGATCACAAGGAGATTCGGCGGCTCCAATAGTGGTGCCACCAGGGCTGTACTATAGTGAAGGGACCTGGGTAGTTACTTTATTTAGAAGATGCAGGATGAAGAAAGTAATTTCCTTGAGTAACAAAGCTTTAATTGAAATCAAGTTGTAAAGCAAATAATTAAAGAGATTTACATCTTCAGGAGCCACGTAATCATACCATTCCACATATACGGAAGCACCAATCCCCTTAGTGGTGCCACGATCCATCATTTACTTCACCCTCTTGGTGATAGGAATGGAATCATCAATGGAATATATGAGAATCTCCAGCTCTATGATGTAAGACCACACTTCATTGGGGTTATCCTTGAAGCAGATATCAGTAGAAGCCCGGAGATTCCTTACTCCAAGGATATATAGCCCTTCACATAAGTCCATCCAGGTGGTTTCAGCATCAAAACATATACTCCGCCATGTATGGACAACCTCTTGTCGTAAATATTCAACATGTGCACCGGAAGGCCATGAGGAGGGTCCTACAATCTGGGACTTCAACTTCTTCCCAACTCCTGCAATCATAGATAAAGGATAATGAAATGAAAGTTGTTTATATATAAAATAATGTCGACTAAATTTCCTCAAATAATGTAACTCACCAGGAGTTGATTGAGTAGGTCTCTTGACTCTAGTAGGAGGATTATATCTAGCATGAGGCCGCTTTGTATCATGTCATGCCTCATCATCCCCATCCTTGGAATCCAGCGAATCATCCCCAGGTGAGGAACCCGGTGAATCAGCTATGGGTGAGAAAGATTCACCTTCCAGATGAAGGGTTTCTTTCCTGGCAGTTCTCTTTTTTCTCCCCAGCCGAGGAATTGGATGATTCAGTACCCCTTCAGGGTATGATGCTACTCAGTTCTCGGCATACCATGTAGTCAATTGAATCGCTGCTCTGGAAACTGGTAGATCAAAAACTACCCTGGTATCCTCCATATCTTTTAGCAACCATAGTTGTCAGGAAACCATTGGATGCTGCTCTAACCTAACATTCACGAGATGGGATACAACAATCTGCTGTAGACACTTGAATTGGCATGCAAATATATATGGAGCATAGGACTCACATATAATCTCTCCGTCAATTCTGGGGGTCAATACACCATTTCTGAAATCCAGTATATATAACCTCAATTCCAAGCTAGATGTTCCATCATCAACAAACCACCTAGTTGGCGGGTTTCCATAAGGAAAGAAATGAAATTCCTTGAACATTGTCAGCGTTACCTTCAGATCATAATGATTTAGGGACAATTGATAAATTCAAAAAAAGGCCTGCACCGATGGCCTAAAAGAACTTCCAGGAACCTGTACTCTGATTTGTACAGAATAAGTTCTAAAGTGAGTGGCGATCCATCCCCACAAAACGTGCAATGGTCCCACTATTCTCAAATAATACTTACCTATATATACATCTAGTAATCTCCAGTGTATCTTCGCCAAAATCAGGGTGGCCAACCCAACCATTTTTCTCTCAGCCAACTTGCATGCAACAATGAAGGTCTCTGGCCTGACACCTCCCTTTGAATCCCTAACTGGAAGACGATAAACATTAATCCACAAAGCTAAAATGCCCGCCAGATGGGTCTTCTCTGGTATTCTTTGATCCACTTCATACCCCCACTTTTCAAACTCTCCCGCTTACAGAGTTCGCCAGAATGTGGCAAGAACACCTTCTCTGTTCTGGGGCAGCTGGTAGGATGATTAAAAGTGGGACCCTTCTCCTTCTTCTTGATAAGAAACATATACATCCACTCCTCTGGATGAATATCCTTTCTAGAATGAGTTTTGTGGACTTTGAATTCTTGAGGTTGTGGAAACTTTTCAATAACTCTCGACCCAAAGCCGGAGTCCTCTCCGAATCATTCCAGGTCACCATGGGGGGAATGAATTCATCATACATATTACCCAAAATTAGATCCCCCGAGATCTTGTAGACCTCCCACAAACTGATTCCTACTTCTCCATGAGTCAGATGGAAAGAATTGGTTTCTGGGATCCAACAACTGATTAGCCCCGGCACAAAATTATAGTTCCTGTAGAAATATGTTTTCCCAGCCCAGATGGCTTCATATATTGTAGCTCCTTTTAGATCCTCGACAAAATCTGCACTAGTTTGTCGCACCCAATATTCCCACATACAAGTCGGATTTAAACCTCCTCTGGGACAGAAATCCCAACTTTTTTTCCATCCCCTAGATTGATCTATTTGAGAATTTCAAAAAATAGAGGGATAGCAATGCGGCTGCAGCTCAGGCTTGTGAGGTTTTAAATTTGGAGTACATGGCCTATGATGCATTATGTATGCCTTCTCCACTGTTCCAGCATTAACAAATGATCCTAAAACTGAGACATTTGCTGAAGCAAAATTGGTGTAAGTCTGAAACCCAAAATGAGGAATATAGTTCTTTGCATCTAGAACATTGACTTTTTGTAGATGACCATGTCCATATAAAGGCAAGTAAATACTCTGTGAGAAATTGACATGATACTTCTTCAAGTACTTGGCCAAATCTGGGAGAGTAATGTCGCAGATATCATAGTATTCATGGACAACAATGTTCATCATATCATCAATTCTCTTACTAGCCAAATCATCATCCGATCCAATTCTTTTGGGAGCCATTGAATCTTCACAATGATCTAACAGTTAAACTTTAAATAAAGTCAGTTTTTATGAAATAATTGTGGAGAAAACAAAAAAATGGCTAAGGTATTAAGGCACACAAGTGTGGCCGTGCAATTTTGGCCACGCAAGTGTTGTCGCGCAAGTGTGGTCGCGCAAGTGTGGTCACGTAAGTACTGTCGCACAAGTAAAAATCTTACTGGAGAAGCGCGACACAGGAAAAAAGTGAGCGACCGAAGAAGATACAGACATTTGCACGATGAGAGATCAAAAACTCAGAAGGCAGGATGAGAAGAGTGAAGTAACATCCATATATATAGGTGATCCCACAACCTTGCGAGCCAGAACCTGCGTGCCGAAACTTGCGCGCCTATCACCTGCGCACTGCCGAACTATAGATTCTCATATTCCTCAGAGTCAAATCCTCTTTCCTTTTTTCGGATCCAACTCTGAGGGGGGACTTTTTTTTATGCTCCTTTCCATCATAGAGTCTAATGAATGGAAAAGGGGAATACCTTAAGAACAAGAAGAGTCATCCTTTGAAGAACATCAAAAATTGACAAAGGCTTGAACAAGGAACCCTTTAAGAAGAGGTCACGCAATTTTCCTTCTGGTCGTACATGTCACTTGAGCGCCACATATGGTTCGCGCAAGTCACTTGAGTGCCCTATCCCTTTTTTAACCCAAGGTGTTCAGTGGCCTATAAATATACCTTGTGGGCCCCCCATTTCGAGGATGAATTTTCCAAAACTCAGATTCAAGCTCTAGTCGCCCAAGTCTTTTTCTGACGTCTTTCGAACACTTCTAAGGTAACTCTTTACCTAGAATTGAAGTTCTAAAGAGGAAGAATATGGCCTAAGTATTAGAACTCATCAATACTTGTGCGCCTAAGTGTCCAGCCCTTAAGGGAAGTGAAGACACTTGCGCGCCACCTTTCCCTCTCAAGGGAACTTGCGCGCCACCCTTCTGGAATCCTCTAAGGATGATACTAAAGGCTTGAGTTCAAAGTCTCCCAAGTATTACCCTATTAATTCTTCATCGACCAAGGTAACTCATGTCACGCAAGTATAATTGCAGGAAAAGGACTTTCATTTCAGAACAATACTTGCATGTCTCCTTCCTAGTCACCTCCTTTATTCAAATCCACCTCTCCTATTCAAATCCACCTCTCCTATTCAAATATGGCCTTCAAAACCCTCTTCAAATCCATTTGTGGCATGGTTCCTTTGTTGGATTCCTTATCTAAAAGGAATTCTGAAAAGCTATTTTGATTTGGGCCACCTTCTTAGGAGTAAGCCCCAAATTACAAGTCCTCTTAATATGGGCATCCTTCTCAGGAGTAGGTCCCAATCATAATTTCCTTTATTTGGGAAACCTCATCAGGAGTAATCCCCAGTCTTAATTTCTTTTGATTTTGGGCCTCCTTCTCAGGAATATAACCAATCACAAGTCCCTCTTAATTTGGGCTTCCTTTTCAGAAGTAAGTCCTGGGTTAAAATCCCAAATCTCCATAATGTAAAAATACCTTTATGGACCCTGCTCTTGGGCAGTCATACATATGTAATCCCCACATCATTTCTTATGATTGCATCTTTCGTGGCATAATATTCAGTTTTACTTATACCCCTTGTTTCTCACACCGATGATGACTCATGTGATCTTAGAGTGTAAAAGTATTTATTACATCTCTCCTTAGGCCATTAATCTTTCATAAACTTCATACTTCCTCACCCGATCTACATAGACTTTGATCTCTTCCTTAAAAGTAGAGTACGTAGGAAACCTTTCTAAGGTTCAAGACCATATTTCATTAATAATTTTCCGTATCATATGACGTTAAACTATATCCTTCCTATCTAACTATGTGGATTATGATTCCTTTATTTTTAATAAGGATACATAAGTAGCCCATCTGCGAGTACGATCCGAACTCTGAAATAATCTCTATCTTTCTGAACGATAATAAACTTCAAGTGCCCCACATAGTGGCTTTAAAACTAGTATGGTTATCATAATGGCCAAGATATTTCTATATAATGTGTTGAAGGATAAAATTGACTAATAATCTCTACGGATGATTCTCTATCAATGAAGAACCTCAAATACATATAAAAGATTCTCTAAATCCCATACCTACCAATCGTTGATTGCTAAATCTAAAGGGAAAACTCATTTTCATACTTGCTAAATTAATAAGGATTCGTGAACATAACTTAAATCTATAAGAGATTCCTAGATTAGATAATAATTCTCCCCAAAAGGTGTGATGAGTCTGATCTCCCATCCTCTCGAAGAATGCAAATTCTTAAGCCTCACCAGTCCATAATGAATGAGCACCTACCTTTGGAAAGTAGGTCCAAATGGATATAGAATCATTGGATGTTTCCGGTTCTACGAATAAACCCGTTAAAAACTGATTGGAAAGTTTGAACCTTGAATAAACAATTTCATTCCCATTTCCAATAGGAACAATCATGTAAACACTTTAAACTACATTTATTTTTCCTGTACGCAAAAAAATCCCAGTTTCTGCTAAAAAAAACAAACCAACATTGGTGGTCTTTAAACTCCGGGAGAACCCCAAAAATTATTTTATGCATTTATAACCAAACTCCTTTAATTCAAACAAACATACATCATCAAAGTTTTGTTCATTTTTCCCAATAAACACTGTCCATCCTTGGGAGTCCCAAAACACACCCAAATAAAGTTGGAAATGAAATAGAGAGAATATAAATACCTAAATGTGTGTAATAGGATGTTAAAAACTCACCATCATAAGAATTTACATCATTGGAAAGTCACATGGAAGAATTACACCCGAATACAAGTTGATTCCATTCCTCTCTCATCAAAATCTCATGCTCCCAAATCTCCGAAGAATCTAATCCATGCCTCCAAAACACTCCAATCAACAAAATTGACTTCACAAGTAATAATTTCAATTGAGATTTGATGATTTACACTAGATTCTCTAAAACATAAATGTTTAATTTCAACTCATTCTTTTACTAACTCATAATGTGAGAGGGATCAGGAAGGTATTTTCTAAGCTTCGATACATGAAAGGAATCATGAATACCAATCAACTGAACCAGAAATGAAAACCTATAAGCAACATAACCAATCTTTTTAGTGACCTCAAACGGTCAAACTTATATCGGATCCAACATTCCCTATTTTCCATGATGATGGTGACCTAACCAAGGAGAAACATTTAATAAAACTCATCCATCAACCAAAAAATACAAAGGATGATGCCAATGATCTGTATACAATTTGGTTAGACTCTGAGTTACAACCAATCACCGACATATATCTTGAATTATCACTGATGTCTCCTAAATGGGATATGGTCCCACCAAAGGGACCTCACCCACCAACTCCAAAAAAAGTGGTGACATGCATGAGTGACCATAAAAATCCTCTAAGGGATACACTCTGATCATCTTATAGTAACTATTGTAATAAGAAAACTTACCCAGTCCCAAATGGCTATACCATAATCCATCAAAATCAATAGCATAATCATAGAGCATGTTCTCTAAGATTTGAATAACATACTTTGTTTAACCACTTATCTATGGATGATAAGATGTACTCATCCCAACCTAAGTCCCCATCACCTCTAATAGAGACTTCTAGACCCTTGATGTAAACCTTGGATCCATCTATGAAATAATGGAATAAAAAAAACCATGTAACCTAATGATCTCATGCATATACAGCTTACCCAGATCTTTAACTTTAGTGGAGTCCCTGGTAAGAATGTCACCAATTGATTTTATCAACCATTCAGTCTCCACCCAGATATCATTCCTACCTCAGGGATCCCACTATATTCTAAAAATAAAGTGAATGTAAACCTCATAAAATTTCTAAATTGGAACTGGAAAAGAATGGAAAAATCCATGTGGTTTTCGATGCACTGCCTTTATCTGCAGGTAGGTGTAACAACTAGACACATAATCAGTAATGTCACACATCGTACCCATCCACCAGAATCTCCTTCTGTTATAATAAAAACTATTTTTAGTTCCTAGATGAATGAACCATGAATAAATATTACTATAAAAATTGAGCTACTCTGTGATGTTGGGACAATAACCTGATCCCCAAAACATATAATACCATATGAAGAGAGGGAGGCCAACGAGAAACAGTCTCCCACCAACATAGGGTTTATCAAATACCTCTAAAATTATCATCCTACTAATGAATCAATAGGATAGATTCAAGGAGAGATGATGATAAATTAACATTGGTTAGAAAAATATCTGAAACAACCTCATGAGAATATTGGTGAAAATGAGAGAAAATCCCTATAAGGTTCTACTTTAACTTGGATTCCAGAACATTATATGATTAAAATTTCCAGCTGAGAATGTCAGCAATGACATTCCCCTTCCCTATGGATTAGGTGATGTAGAATTGAAACATCTGAAGGAATTATACCCACCATCTTTGTATGAGATTCAAGTCTTTATGAGAAAAAAAAATATAACTTATACTATTGTGGTCAGAGAAGATTGTTAACCTCTCTATAAAAAGATAGTGATTTCAACACTTAAATGCTTTCATAACTGCATAAATATCTAAATGATGAGTGGGGTAATTATTTTCATGAAGATAAAGATGATGATATTCATAAGCCACTACATAATAACCCTGTATAAGCATCTAACCCAAACTAACACTAGAACCATCACATAAAACCACATAAACCTTACCAGGATTAGGTAAGATCAAAATAGGATCTGATGTTAGAATTTGTTTCAAATCATCAAAATAAGACTGAAACATTTAATCCTATATAAATTTCACTCCATTCCTAATAATATATTTAAAAATTGATTCCTACTTTGATAAATCCTTAATGAATTGTCGATAGTATCTAGAAAGGCCAAGTAATCTCTAAATATCAGAGTTGTTTTGTGGATATTCCTAAGAAAAAACAACCCTCACCTTCTCGGGATCAATTAATAATCCATGATAATAAATCATGTTCCCCATGAACGTTACTTTTGGATCTAGAAATTAGATTAAGAAAATTTTCCATACAAATGGTGAGTACTCAATATTTTTAGATTCAAAAAAATGGTGCTCAAGCTCAAGTTAAAATCTCAAATAAACCAAAATATAATCCATTAACACTTCCAAAAAAGTGTCAAGATTCTCATGGAATATATGATTCATCAAATCCATAATAACAAATGGATCATTAGGAAGACCAAAGGAACCATTAGATATTTTTATTGTCCATACCTACTATTAAAATAAATCTTCGGTATATCAAACTTCTGAACTCTATGTTGAGGATAACCCGAGTGAATATCAATCTTTAAAAAATAATTTTCCCCTTTAACAGATCAAAAAGATCATCCATAGAAGGAAAAAGATACTTGTTCTTAACTATTATTCAATTTAACTTCTGAAAGTATATGCATAATCAGAGTTAACTAGTTACCTTCTTAGAAAAGAGATATGGGGCTTCCCATGGAGAAGAACATGGGAGAACAAAACCTATCTCCCTCAGGTCATCCCACTAGAACATGTGTTCTTTAATCTCTACTGGTGCCATATAATAAGAAGGTATCAAGATCAATTTTGTACTTTTCACTAGGTCAACTGTAAACTCTACCTCCATCCATTGAAGAATCAAGGTGAAATCGTCTAGGAAAAAATATAGAGAATCCCAAACAACTAGGGAAAGATCATCAAAAAAATAAATTTCATTAGGATTAACTACTACAACAGACAAAAAAAATCCCAAGATATGGGTAGAAAGGTCCTACATGAATAGATCTCAGATCCCACTATCTCGGAAACACCTGTGAGCTCCCATCATACAAACTAAATGATACATGTCAATGATAATAATCAACCTAATCATGATGATAAATAATACATTCATTACCAATTATGAAGTAAAAAAAATATAGACTGAGATTGAGAAAATCACTATCTAACTTCATATTAACTCTCAATAGTGAACAAGAAGGACATTAAACTCCACACACATTCCTTTTTCCAAGAGGGGTCACTAACTCTATAATAGTGGACTTAGACTCTTTTGGAAGTGTAATAATATCAATAAAATGAACAGATATAAACAAGTGGGATTCACCAATATCAAATAAAGAAATTTATACTAAAGATGCATCAAATATGGTATTGATCATTATTTATAGGTCCACATATACCTCCACAACAAACTCATCGACAACGTTAATGTTCTTCACTCATGAGGCTTATTAGTGGATCCCTATAGTCAATGAATCATATGACAGTGCCTTTATAGACTTTGGATATGAAGTTCCATGAACATAATAAAGAATAAAAATAGCATGAATTTTTTTTAAAGATAACCTTAATTTCCATAACTTTTACAAATATTTATAGGTGTTGAACAAGAACATCAGAAGTTTGTAAACTTTCCACGCTGATTGAAAGTTAGGGGAACACTACTAGCTATAACTATAGATGTACAAGAGGTATGGTACTAAGAAAACCCCCCACCACTCTAGTGATGATATTTCTACTTCCTCTTCTTCCCTTCTGCTCCACTGAAGCTTCCAATAAGTTGAAGAAGAGGGGAAGAATAACCCACCCTTCTTACCATATTTCATCATCACCATTTATAAAATCTCTACATTTGTAGAAAGTTTCAACATAAACACTCGAGATCTGATATATAATCACAAACCCTATAGGTACTTCTCAGCTTTTAAATGGTCATTAATTAGTAACAATGAAAAAAAAATAAACTAGCTCAGGAAACCAATTGGTATATGATAATACCAAACACTATTTATTCTACAAAGAGAATAAATCGATATACTTCTCTATCATCAGTGACTTTAGAAAAAAATTCTACAATAAGAGTGTCTAGAAACCCTTTCAATCCAAGCCTGCATACCTATCCACCTAGACCATAGAACTCCACCATTTCTTATTGGGATCCTCAAGTCTAAACGCCACATACTTCACCTTGATTGTAAGGACCTGACCCCCGAGTGCCTAGAGCCGGTGACCATGAGACATGATGTACCATAGTTATTACATTACACTTACATTTATCACATCATGTATCATGCTACAGAGGATCATGAGGATCAGGTTCTGGAAAACTAGCTGCATTTTGAAACTTCATTGAAGACATGACTGATACATGAAAAATTATCATTTAAAACATAGGGTGAGAAAAAGTATGCCCAGTAAGGGGTTAAAAAATATTAAGATATACCCAAAATAACTTTTGAAAAAATTCTTTAAAAACCCATAAAATACTCTGTCAAAAGAAAAGCTACAACACTAGTACACATCACAAAAGTGCTTGATCAAGACATGCTGTTGGAATTACAAGGATACATAGATCAATTATAGGTATGCTGAATAAATGAAATTCCATACATGAATGACATAAGAGTTTGTAGCACAAATTAAACAGCTAAGAGTAATGAATGATTATAGTTGCACATAAAGGTAATTACTTCATTTTCAAACATCAAATACCAAAATCACTGAGCGCTATACATATGTCACACCATAAAATTTCTATTTTCTTATATTCTTAAATAATGGCTCTTAATCAACTTACACATAATAAGGGATTATCATTCCGAACATTATGTAAACATATTGTCGAGGCCTTGACCAAGACATATATTTATTAAGACCTCAACCATAATCCATAAGCTCTTAAATCAATATTCTACTAATCGAATATTTTCTAGTTAATGAAATTATAGTCATAATGAGGAAAATGAATATGTCGGACTGTGTCAAGGCCTCGACCAAGACATCTTTTGAGTAAGGCCTTAGCCAAAATCCATAACTCATAGTTGGGAAATGCCTCATCCAATTTCCCAGCTAGTTGTCTCATGAGACCTACCGATGCATCGAGGGGTTGTAGCGGGCCCCACCCGTCACTTAATAAGTCCAATGTATTCCTCATACCCCTAAATCAAAGTTCTCTGGCCACTTTTATTTATTAAATTACATATCACATATCAAACCAAATGTCACTTTTACTTGGTTACTTATTTCACTTTTCAATCTATTCAAGGTGTCCCATACCACTTTGAATATTTAATTTTATTAGATATTACCCAAGGTGTCCCATACCACTTTGGGTAATTTAATTTCATTTCTCATTACCTAAGGTGTCCCATAAAACTTTGGGTAATTTATTTCATTATAATAATTTTTTATATGCATGAAATATTGAATACAATGATAAATAAAATGGATAATGAAACCATTGCACATTTACTGTAGAAATACATGATATGATAATGAATATATAAATTTTGTTAATAATAATTATCCAAGGAAGGAATGAACAAGTAAAATATCTTTTTCACAAGTAATAATAATTAAAGAACATAAAATGATTAATGAATATGGTTTTCCACATGAAATGATAAATCGTTGATTTAAAATCCTTATTCATGTAGAGGGATACTTAATAAAAATACATGTTATTTAATATGCTGATAAAAGTATCGGTGAACATGAAAATATGATAAATAATAAAATTGATTAACCTACATCAAACGCTGTAGCAAGTTCATTATATAATAAGACTATATGTGAGAACAACATGTCATATAACATGACATGATTTAAAAATTCAGTTATTTTCTAATATATTTTGGTATAGTTAATATATATTATTTTAAATTAAAATGTGGACAATATTATCAAAACCAATTAAATTAAAATAAACTTGACATGTTAAATGTATTATTGTATACTTATACACACAAGTGCATATTAGTTTAGAAAACACCAAATTAACATTTATTAATAATCCTTCAAACATTAACTGCATTAATTAATTCTAAAAATCAATACTTGAAATTGGGGTTTTGGAAACTATATAATTATATATAACCATATATACACAAGGTATATGTATTTAAATATCCATAACCAAATAAGGTTTAATAATTTCTTACATGTAATAAATACTTCCATAACATATTTATTTATTGACTCTACTTGATTGAAAACCAAAACATGTTAGGTTTATAACACATATGACTGGATGTATATACATATATAAAATTTACGGTTTTGCATACCAAGTATAAATCCAATTGTACCCAAATGACATTTTGCATCTAAAATATTAATATAGGCGTGTAAATCACACTTTAAAAATTATAAAATAGATTTGTATTGTGTAACATAAATATGTACTTATGTATATACTAAGGTTTTAAAAATGTAATTCAATTTAACCCAAGACTTAGTTCGCACATAAAATATTATTAAAGGATGGGGACTCAAGTCTTAAAAATCATAAATGTTTGTATTGGAAAACATATATGTATAATTATATAATTATAAAATTTTCACATATACATCTGTATATAATTAAACACCCAAATATAGACTTAGCATAAAAATGTGTTTGGTTTTAAAGGAAACCATTCAAAACCATCGTTCATAAATTGTTTGAATTCATAAAACATGAACAATATCCAGGACAACATTGAGGTGTATTTATATATATAAATATTCATTTTAAAATTATATATATTCCTATATATACAGGTTGTAACATAAAACGGAGAGAGGTAAATCCTTACACCATTTAAAGAAAACCATATACCCTGTTTTAAAATAGGAAGGGGAGGAGACGATTCCAGTTTCACAACCATATATATATATACTTACATATATATACCTTGTTATATACAATATATCTAGTTCAGTTTTCAACATAAAATAAATAGTAATATCCCCTTACCTTGATAGAGGAGGAGGTTTGGATTGGAATAGGCTTGCTGGAGGACCTGGGAGCTTGAAGGAGAGGTGGAGAAGAATAAGAGAATGAACCCATGGGGTTCATGCACATGGAAGGGGGATATTAAAAGATCCACATGTCTTAACTCAACCAAAATAGAGGACCCGCTACTTGACTTACAGAGGTGAAAAAAAACCTCTGAGTTTGGGTATAATACAAAAAGTAACCTAAATATATATATTATATATAACCTTACTCAAAAAAGGAATGGCTCGATGGATAAGGGATGAGATGGAAAGGGGAGTAGGATCATGGAAAGAAGAGGTTAAAGGGGTCCTTAGGGGAGTCAGGAGACAAAATAATTTTGACAGGTTTCAAGCTTGTAATAGAAGCTGACACAAAACAGAGACATAAATATTTGATAGATTCATCCGAAAATAGAAAAATGAAATTGACAAGTTTAATTTATAATTGTAGCGAAAAGACATTTTTGGACCAAAACCAGTGGTCCTCTTCTCATAAATTGATAAAACAAGATTAAAAACAGAATATTACTTCGAAAGAGATCCAAACCAGATCCTAAGGAACATGAAAATAAAAACCTACAACCCTAATAGAGAACCAGTGATAAAGACCTACCTTAGAATCGAACCGGGTGAAACCCTAACCGCAGCTCTCAAACCTTCACCCAATGAACCCATAGATTCACACGGCCTCGGCTCCGCTTGGACTCCTCTGGATCGTGACGACGACCACGATGACTCGAACCAGCACCCTGCTCCAACCACACCTCGCCGTAACATGCACCCTACCTCGTGGTTGAGACCCCTCGCGACTCTTCCCAACCGAAGCCTCCTTCCACTCTCAAGTCCTCCCCATGAAGCTTCCCAAAACAAAAACCATAACCCTAAACACTCCTATTCACCTGATTCCCACTTCACCCTCATTTATTTATTTTTAATTTACTATTAATATTTATTCCTTTCCTTTTTATCATTACTTTGTTTTTAACCATATCAATGATTCCCTATGTTTATTTTATTATAATATCACTTATTATTACTTATTTATCAAATTTACTATATTTATATCATAATATATCTTTAATGAATAAGTTCAAAAGTCTAACAACAATCAATTAATATTAATATTTTATCAATACTTTTTAGAAAAGTAAAAGTTTTGATTTTTTTATTATTAAATTAATTCATATATATTTATAATTCATAAATCATAATATAATTTTGACTTTTGAACTAACATTATAATTAATTTGAAACAAATAAAAATTTGTTTATTATTATTAAGTTTATTTATAAAACTTATATCTATATACATAGAATTTCAAAAATAATAACAACAATTTTATTAGATTTATTTATTTTGATAAAACATAAATATGCCATATTATTTTAACTTAATAAAATTTAAAAAAAAAATATTCTAATTTTATAACAAAAATGGTTGAATTAAATAGATATAATTTTTCTTAAACAAAATACATACTATTAATAATTTTATAACAAATTAATCTAATTAGAATTTATAATAGTAATAATTCAAAATGAATATTTTGGTTAATATAATTATCATCATAATAAGTTGATATTTTAATAAAAAATTACATATATAAATAAAATACATCACTTATTATTATTACTAAATATATTTAATTAATTTCAACATGTCGTTGAGTACTTAATTGTTCTTTATTTAAAACTGTATAGGACTAATGGCTATAATTATAGCCGTCAAGTTTCCAATGGTTACTTAAAGTAACAGTCAGATTGGTGCCCTATAAAACCAAGACTTGGGGTGTCTTAAGCTTAAGGTGATTGAAGAATAAGAAAAAGATGGTTCAATTCATCCTTTTAGTTCTTAGTGTGGTTGTGATGGCTTTGTCTGTTCTCTTGCTCATTATGCCGGATGCTAAGGACCCATATTATCTTCTCAGGGTCTTTGTTGTTTTGTGTGGCCTTCCTGTAATCTTAGTAGGGATTTTAATTGGTATCTTTGGTTAGATTAATTTCCCATTTGATCTCAGTGGATTGTAATTACTATGGTGTTCCCATTTGAATAAAGAGCCTTTCATTCAGTTGTGTGTTTACTCTATTTCATAATAAATTAAAATGTTTTTATTACTTTTCCATAACAAACCAGTTTGTTCGATTAATGGGTAACATAAAATAAAAAATTTAACATTATATGAAACACATATTATTTGGATGTTATATTATTACCCCCTACAAAGAATTGCATCCTCGCAATTCTAAATTAGAAAAGAAATTCCTTAGACGATCATCATCACCAAAATGGGAGATTTTGCTCAGTCAACTAAATACCCAGGATGGTACTCAGTTATTCTGCATCACTGGCCCAGATACACCTTGATCAGTATGTTTTGAAATCCTTCTCATGAATTTTACACACAGGATTCCATAGGGAGGCTCGAGCAGTAATAAATTCAGGGATGTCCGAATGGACATATCCTCTGGTGCTCTGCCGGAAAACATCACGCTCAAGATATTCCATTATAACAATGTAATTAAATAGACTGAGGTTTAGAATATGGAAAATAAAGGCTACTCTGAGGTTCCCATCTTGGGTAGCCACTACGAAACATGCTCTGGAAGAAATATTCTATGCCAGAGTGAAACATTGAAAAATACCCTCAAAGTATCTCCCCCTCCGGCTATAACAAGGGAGTTGGGTAATGGCGATGAGTTGAAAGACATGGTAAATACCGTCACAAGAATGAATGATTTCATGGATGTTAGACAAATAAAACATGCGTTGACATGATCCTCATAGGTTGAGGAAAGAAGGATAGTCCACGGTGCATGTCTTGATTAAGATATCCTCCAAAATTTGATCGGGTAGGGATGAGATATTTTTTTGTCCAGCCATCTGAAAACATATTCGTGAGAATTCACTTTGAAAGTTCAAACAAAGTAAAGACAGGAAAGGAAAAAAGATAATATTTCAATAAAAAAAAAGTTTATACATCAGTTCCTGAGTTTCCTTTAACGAACTACTCTACGAACTCCACACAGAGAATAAAAACTCCCTAACTCCTCAAACCAAACACAGGCTGAGCATTCAGGGTTAAACTCATGGGGCGCACCTGCGACGTCTCATGACTGTAGCATGAGGGGTATAAAGTTGGGAAATGTCAAGATACAGTTGTTTCCTGTAAGTCAGTTGGGTGGAATCATCTTCTAGCATCCCGAAGTCCAACAACTGGCCCCAGAAGCTGTAGTTCAAGATTTGGAAAAGATAGTCCGTTCAGAGGTCACTGGTAGTATAAGCTTCTTGAAAAGCGTCGAAGGACATAAAGATAAAGTCCTCACCTGCCATGAAAACTTGAAATAATCCATCATGGTACTTTCCCTGATGTACATAGGAAGGGAATTGGGTCATCATTATAAGAAGGTAATCAAATCCTAATCCCCGGTGTAGCTGAAGCACCCGAGGTGAGTTTGAAACATCATATAGGTGTTTGAACGTCAGGATGATATGAGCATAGTTACGAAAATTCTATCGACAAGATATAAACATAGTGGTCTCTAGGGCTTCATTGGGGAGTGATAATAGATTTTTCGGAACATTTCCATCTACCATCTAAAAGTTATAATAAAATCACTTAGTAAGGTTCAGTCGTAGCTACCTATTTTTAAGTACCTGGTTTTTCCTGAATTGTCTGAACCTATCCCCTGATACCAACTGTAAGGTCTCGACCCCTGAGTGCCCGAAGACGGTTCCCATGAGACACAATGTACCATAATCATTACATTACATTTACATTTATAACATCATGTCTCATGCTATAGAGGATCGTGAGGTTTAAGTTCTGGAAACCCAGATACATTCTGAAACTTCATTGATGACATGACTTATACCTGAAAAATTTTCTTTTAAGACATATGGTGAGAAAAATTATGCCCAGTAAGGGGTTTAAAAATATTAATATATACCCAAAATAACTTTTGAAAACATTCTTTAAAAACCCATAAAATACTCTGTCAAAAGAAAAGCTGCAACACTAGTACACATCATAAAAGTGCTCGATCAAAACATGTTGTTGGAATTACAAGGATACACAGTTCAATTATAGGTATGGTGAATAAATTAAATTCCAAACATTATTGAAATAAGAGTTTGTAGCACAAATAAAACAGCTAAGAGTAATGAATGATTATAGTTTCACATAAAGGTAATGACTTCATTTTCATGCATCAAATACCATAATCATTGAGTGCTATACATATGTCATGACATAAACTTTTTCTTTTCTAATATTCTTAAATAATGGATCTTAATCAACTTATACATAATGAGGGATTATAATGCAGAACATTCTGTAAACATATTGTCGAGGCCTCAAACAATACATCTATTGATTAAGACCTCAGCCATAATCCAAAACCTCTTTAATCAATATTCTACTAATCGTATATTTTCTGGTTAATAAAATTACAGTCATAATGAGGAAAATGCATATGCCGGACTATGTCAAGGCCTTGTCCAAGACGTCTAATGATTAATTCCTCGACCAAAATACATAACTCATAGTTGGGAAAGGCCTCGACCAATTCCCTTGCTAGTTGTCTCATGAGACCTATCGATGCATCGAGGGGATGTAACGGGCCCTACCCATCACATAATAAGTCCAATTCATTCCTCATACCCCTAAATCAAATTGAAAATGCCAGTTTGATTTATTAAATTACATATCACATATCAAACAAAGTTTCACTTTTACTTAGTTACTAATTTCAATTTTCATTCTGTTCAAGGTGTCCCGTACCACTTTGAATATTTAATTTTATTAGATATTACCCAAGGTTTCCCATAACACTTTGGGTAATTTAATTTCATTTCTCATTACCCAAGGTGTCCCATAACACTTTTAGTAATTTAGTTTATTATTACGATTTTTCATATGCATGCATTATTGAATAAAATGATAAATAAAATGGATAATGAAACTATTGTAAATTTACTATAGAAATACATGATATGATAATGAACATATAAATTTTGGTAATAACAATTTTCCAAGGCACGCATGTACAAGTAAAATATCTTTTGCACATGTAATAATAATTAAAGCACATAAAATGATGAATGAATGGGGTTTGCCACATGAAATGACAACTCTTTGACTTAACATCCTTATTCAAGTAGATGGCTACTTAATAAAAAATACATGTTATTTAATATTCTAATAAAAGTATTGGTGAACATGAAAATTGGATAAATCATAAACTTGATTAACATACATCAAACGTTGTAGCAAGTTCATTATGTAATAAGACTATATGTGAGGAAAACATGTCATATAACATAACATGATTTAAAAATTCATTTATTTTCTAATTTATTTTGGTCAAGTAAATATATATTATTTTAAATTAAAACGTGGACAATATTATCAAAACTTCTTTAATTAAAATAAAATTGACATGTTAAATGTATTATTGTATACTTATACACACAAGTGAATATTAGTTTAGTGAACACCAAATTAACATTTATTAATAATCCTTCAAACATTAACTACATTAACTAATTCTAATAATTAATACTTGAAATTATGGTTTTGGAAACTATATAATTATATATAACTGTATATACACAAGGTATATGTATTTAAATCTCTATAACAAAATAAGGTTTAATAATTTCCTACATGTAATAAATACTTCCATAACATATTTATTTATTGACTCTACTTGATTTAAAACCAAAACATGTTAGGTATGTAACATATATGACCAGATGTATATAAGTATATAAAAATTAATGTTTTGCATACCAAGTATAAATCCAATTGTACCCGAATGACATTTCGAATCTAAAATATTAATTAAGGCTTGGAAATCACCTTTTAAAAATTATAAAACTGATTTGGATTGTGTCACTTAAATATGTACTTTTCTATATACATAGGTTTTAAAAATGTAATTCCATTTAACCCAATAGTTAGTTCGCACACAAAATATTATTAAAGGATGGATACTAAAGTCTAAAAAATCATAAATGTTTGTATTGAAAAAAATATATACATAATTATATAATTATAAAATTATAAATATATATATATTTATATATTTATATAATTAAACACTTGAAAATACACTTAGCATAAAAATGGGTTTGTCTTTAAAGGAAACCTTTCAAAACCATACTTAATAAATTGTTTGAATTCATAAAACATGAAGAATATCTAGGAAAAAATTGAGGTGTATTTATATATATACATACTTGTTTTAAAATTATATATATTCATGTATATACAGGTTGTAACATAAAACCGAGAGAGGTCAATTCTTACACCATTTAAAGAAAACCATATACCCTGTTTTAAAAGAGGAACGGGAAGAGATGATTCCAGTTTCACAACTATATTTATATATATACTTACATATATATACCCTATTATATACAATATATGTAGTTTAGTTTGCACTATAAAACAAATAGTAATATCCCCTTACCTTGACAGAGGAGGATAGTCGAATTGGAAGAGGCTTGCTGGAGGTCCTGGGAGCTTGGAGGAGAGGTGGAGAATAATAAGAGAATGAACTAGTGGGGTTCATGCGCATGGAAGAGGGATCATAAAATATCCACAGGTCTCAACTCAACCAAAACATAGGACCTACTGGTTGATTTACGGAGGATCAAACAAACCTATGAGTTTGGGTAGAATAAAAAAAAACCTAAATATATATTATATATAACCTTACTCGAAAAAATGAATGGCTTGGTGGATAAGGGATGAGATGGAAAGGGGAGTAGGATCGTGGAAAGGAGAGGTTAAAGGGATCCTTAAGGGAGTCACGGGTCAAAAAAATTGATGACAAGTTTCAATCCTGCAATACAAGCTGACACAAAACAGAGACATAAATATGTGACAGATTCATCTGAAAATAGAAAAATGAAATTGACAGATTAAATATATAATTGCAGCGAGAAATATATTTGTGGACCAAAACCAGTGGTCCTCTGATCATAAATTGACAAAAAAAAGATTACAAACAGAATAATACTTTGAAAGAGATCCAAACCGGATCTTAAGGAAAATGAAAATCAAAACCTACAACCCTAACAGAGAACCGATGATAACGACCATCCTTAGAATCAAACTGGGAGAAACCCTAACTGCAGCTCTCGGAACTTCACCCGACGAACCCACATATGTGCACGACCTCGACTCTACTCGGACTCCTCTGGCTCATGACGACGGCCACGACGACTCGAACCAGCACCCTACTCCGGCCACGCCTCGCCGTAACGTGCACCCTACCTCATGGTTGTGACCCCTCATGACTCTTCCAGACCCAAGCCTCCTGCCGCTCTCAAGTCCTCCCCATGCAGCTTCCCAAAACGAAAACCAGAACCCTAAACACTCATATTCACCCAATTCCCACTACACTCGCCTTTATTTCTTTTTAATTTACTATTATTATTTATTCCTTTTCTTTTTATCATTACTTTTTTTAACCCAACCCATGATTACCTATTTTTATTTTATTATAATATCACTTATTATTACTTATTTATCAACTTTACTATATTTATATCATAATATATCTTTAATTTCCAAAGTCAAATGTTTAACAACAATCAATTAATATTAATATTTTATCAATACTTTTTAGAAAAGTAAAAGTTTTGATTCTTTTATTATTAAATTAATTAATATATATTTATAATTCATAAATCATAATATAATTCTGACTTATTAACTAACATTCTAATTAATTTGAAACAAATAAAAATGTTTTTATTATTATTAAGTTTATTTATGAAACATATATCTATATACATATAATTTCAAAATTAATAACAAAAAAATTATTAGATTTATTTATTTTGATAAAACATAAATATGTAATATTATTTTAACTTAATAAAATTTAATAAATAATTACAATCTAATTTTACAACAAAAATGGTTAAATTAAATAGCTATAATTTTTATTAAACAAAATAGATATTATTAATAATTTTATAACAAATTAATCTAATCAGAATTTATAATAGTAATAATTCAAAATGAATATTTTGGTTGATATCATTATCATCCTAATAAATTTATATTTTAATAAGACAATTATATATATAAATAAAATACATTGCTTATTATTATTACTAAATATATTTAATTAATTTTAACACGTCGTTGAGTACTTAATTGTTCTTTAGTTAAAACCTTATAGGACTAATGGATATAATTATAGCCGTCGAGTCTCCAACGGCTACTTAAGGTAACAATCAGATTGGTTCCCTATAAAACCAATACTTGGGGTGTCTTAAGATTAAGGTGATTTAAGAAGAAGAAGAAGATGGTTCAAGTCATCCCTTTAGTGCTTAGTGTGGCTACGATGGCTTTGGTTGTTCTCAAGCTCGTTATGTCGGATCCTAAGGACCCCTATTATCTTCTCGGGGTCTTCGTTGTTTTTTGTGGTCTTCATGTAATCTTAATAGGGTTTTTAATTGGTATCTTTGGTTATCTTAATTTCCCATTTGATCTCAGTGTATTGTAATTACTATGGTGTTTCCATTTGAATAAAGTGCCTTTCGTTAATTTTTGTGTTTACTCTATTTCATAATAAATTAAAATTATTTAATACTTTTCCATAAGAAAATAGTTTGTTCGATTAATGGGTAACATAAAGTATAAAATTTACCATTATATGAAACACAGATTCTTGGAATGTTACATTGATACTCTTAGGGGTTCCAAGGAAGTCAAATATATGATCAATATTTTCTATCATGTACTCCGCCTATTGAGGTTCATTTATGACCTTAAATAAAGGTTGATTATAATACAAGAACTCCCATGATCAATACCTTTCTCCTTTTACTCTTGGATGTACCTCAAAAACTATGTTATGTACTTAGAGTACATTCCAGTCGACAACACGAACTGCCTACATGATATCCTCAATAAGATTCTGAACTTTGGGAATATTTGCTTAAGGATAATATATTGTAGCCTCATGAAGAACCCATGGAAGATTTCTTAGAGGAACACTTCTTCACAATACAACATAAGAAATGATCACGAAATTGAATAATCTCAATTAAAATAAGAAACATATGATAATGTTGAGATTATGATATGGAAATCAAAACAAGAGACACACATCCCAACTTCCCATGGTAACTTGAGACTCAACATGGAAAGCTCTAGTTAGGAACTCACCAAAATCTACCTCTCAGGTCCTTAAAATCATATATCCAGACTACCAAATACCACAAGATATGGAATTAATTGGAAAAACATATTCTGATACTAAAATGTGACAAACTCGACCCAAATAACCTATCAAACTAATACCTAACCCAAATTGTCATATACCCAAATGGTTTTTATGATCCCCATGGGAACTAGAGAGAATGATTTTTCCTAACCGATATTAAACAACATAGTATATATAAATTTTATAGAAATAGTGTAATAGATAAAAATATTTCATAATGGAAAGAAAACATCAGAAATGATACAACTCAAAATAAAAAAGAGCATCTTAAAGTACTAGTACTATATTAAAGGAAAAATAAAACCTTAACAAAAAAATCCATGTGAAATAATTGGAAAACTCCCACCATATAACCACTAGATACCCAGACAAAGATGATAGGAACATCAATACCTCATTTCAAAACCTATCCTTTACCTGTATCGAAATACATGAAAAGGTATATGTGCTGCCAAATGGGTGCACTAGGTGTGAGATAAGTAGGCTTAGTAGGATCTCATCTAGGTGTCCCATAAAAATTCTTTGTACAATAATAATAACATTATTAAATTTTAAAAAAATAAGGCATGATAAACAGTTAAAAACACCATTTATAAAATATGCATGGAAAAACATACAATTTCCCTTTTTTCCTCATTTACAAACTAATATAGCTAAAATTGTTTCGAATCATTTCATATAAATCAAGTTGTAAAATAAAAACCAATCATGAATCACATATCATATCAAATATATGTAAGTACAAGATAATTCAGTAAAATATAAAGAACATGTAACATCATGCCAAGGATCCCTATAGGTTAGGCCATCTTGGAAACTCATTCCTAAACATTGAAAATATAATGCATCAAGAATATATATATATATATGCATAAAATCTAGAGAGTAGAGGAACACCCTAGAATGTGAACCACCCAACAAGTCTACCAAATCCCTAGAATAATAGGCCTTGGGAGTATAGGAACACCCCATGAGTGAACTCCCCAACAAATGGACACAGCCTATTACTACACCCTCAACCTAAGTACCCAAGGCTTACCATATACTATATTTTACAAATAATTTCATTTTAAAATGTTATTTGAAAAAAAATTCAGAAACCCATTGCACAATGATTTGAAAATACATGTTATCTTACCAAAATAAGGGGAAACCATCTTTTCTCAAAAATCCATTTCCATGAAAACACATTAATCAATCAATAAATACATTTATTAATTAATTTATCAAAAATAGAGTAATATATTTCATCTAGTATAGGAAAGAGATGGAACCACCTACCTCATACTCAGGCCAAACATGCCTGCAATGAGATCCACTAACAAAGAAAAATGCAATGAAAATAATAGAGGTCCTAGAATCGACCCTCACATCTCAAAATCGATTCAATAAGAAAAATAGTCAGTGTGGAGGTGATATAACAAAATTCACCAAATAAAATTAAATTTTGAACTAAAACCAAAACAATGGTCATCGTTTGAAGGCATATCACACAATGGATCTAGGAAGGATCAAGAATAACATCACCATAAATCAACAGACCAAACAATGAAACCAAATAGTACTACTATGATCAGTTAAAATGAAGAAATAGAAGTATTAATTACTGGAAGAAACACACTATAACCACAATGATGATGAAACATTGAATAAAAAAATCCATAATGATCATAGTTCTCCATAATCATATGGGTGTATCCTTGGTCTAGATGGAAGAGGATGCGGCTGAATGAAATAAAGTTTTGTCATGTAGCACCCTAAAAATCCCATATCTCAAGAATTATAGGGAATGTACTCTCTTTTCACATCTTGTAATCCACACAATCCATATATGATGAAAAATATATCACCCCAGGTTATAAATAAAGATCTTACCATTAAATATAATGTAATGTATTCATGGGATGTAATCTTCTCACAACCTGTACCGGTTGACGACATCTTCCCAATACCCATTACAAGACATGTAAGCACATTACAAAACATGTAAATTTCTCAAAATGTGTATTGTTTTATAACATTTAACTTAAATCATGATATTTTGTAGGTGACTAATTAATTTCATGTAAAAACTTTTCTTAGTGTGTATTTCTCCTGTAGAAATCAAAAATCCAAGTTTCTCCTAAAAACCCAAACCAAATCTAGTGTTTTATAAACTCAGGGACAACCACCCAAATACTTTAAAAACTTTATTCATAGACTCCATTAATGGAAACAAACATACATCCCCAAACTTTAGGTCATTTTCCTTGAAAATTCACTCCATCATCAAGAGTCTCAATAAAGAACACAAATAAAGATGAAAATGAAAAATAAAGAATGAAAATACCTAAAAGTGGGTAACAAGATGTTACAATATGTAAATAATATACTCTATAACATATATAATAATGGTTATATAATAGATGTATAATAAACTTAAATTTTTTATACAGGAGGTTCAAACATGTACAAATGAGTTTAATACTTAAGGTATGAGATTTTAGTTTTAATTTGTCTTTTTTGGACATATGTTATGTTATACAGCTCTTTTATTTTATGAGGTGTATCTATAACCCCTTTTAATTATAATTTCCTGAATTTATATATTCTAATTATATTTTAATTTTAATTTATTTTTCTTATTTCATAAGGATTAAGATTCAGAGTTACCAAAGTTGCAAGGGTTTCATGACATAATCTCATTGTTTATCAGAATTGTTTATATTTTTTCTATTGATGATGAAATATTATGATATATCTCAAAATAAACACATGATTTTTCTTCTAATATAATAATTTATTAATAATAAATGTTTTCCATTCAATTTACACTCTTTTTGTACTTAACATTCTAAAAGAATATTTTTAAATAAAATTTATTTTTTTTGATCGAATAACCTTTCTCTTGCATATCAATGTTTTCTAAAATCATTTTCAAAAAATGTTTTACCATTATCGAAAGAATTTATAAAAGTAACTCGTACCCATGATTGAATGTCTAAAAAGTGATTTAAAAATGAATCTTTATGCAGTTTTCCAAATAAACCCTGTTTGAATTTTACCTAAAATGTAAAATAAATTTATATTTTAACTTGTATGGCTTAAAAAGTGTTTCCCATAATAGTGAATATTATTTTGTTTGAATCTTAATTTATAAGTTTACAAGGTTATTTTTCAAGTAAAATTATTATTTAAAAGAAAAATTTGAAAAGTGTTTTTGAAAGGTGAAAAGATTAGTTTTCTCAAGAAACTTTTTAATTTATCTTTAAGGATACCTTTATATGTTTAAAATGTTATTTTTCATGGAAAATAATTTTCGAAATGTTTTATGTTTTATTTTTTTATAATGTGAGAAGTATATATTTCACCAAGATATTTTTTAATCAATTTTTGAAAATTCTTTTATAATTTCTATGTTTATTTTCTAATAAAAGTATTTTAAAACTATATTATAAATTTTTAGTATTAAAAATTGATTTTCAATGTGGAAAGTAAATTTTCCATATGAAATGTTCCATGTGATCTTACGTAATCATTTTACAACAAATATGAAATCCTTTGATGTTACTTATTATTTATTGGGGATATAATCTATTGAGGAAATAATTATTCATTATCTGAATGGTAAATTATTATGATGATAATATTTCCATGAAAACCATTCCATTTCAATGGGTTTTTGTTTTAGGAAATAAGGATTTTTTATTAAACCCATTTCTTTTCAACATGTTATGATATGATGAAATGTTTATAAAACCCATTTTATTTCATGGGTTACGATATGATGAGTTCTTATGAAACCCATTTATCCTCATGGGTTTTAATATAATGAGTGTTTTATGATATTATGGGACACATATTTATGATTTTAATTATGTGATTTATGGGACTATTGTATATCTTTAATGCATTGGGAAATATTAATATCTCTTGATATAAGTAGAACTAGAATGAGGAGTGAACCGAGTTTAATAAAGTATTTTTTCCACTATTATTATCTTAGGAGTTAACCTTTTCTACTATGATGGTTTGGAGAGTAAACCCATTCTACTCTGATTTCATTGGAAGTGTTCCTTGACTACTAAAAAATGACTTTCAATTCTTATGTGTATGCTCCAATCCCATGTGTTATATCAATGTTATGATATCATGGACCATGTTTTTTGATTTACTTATGATTCACATCTTATTAAATACAAATATTTGATCCAAGACTTAATATTTTGTTATTTGAAATACAAGGTATGGTTTTCATATGATATGCTCGTGTTCTCATAACCTTACACTCACATTATGTTTATGTATTTACCTTGTTTACACGTACTGGGAATCTAAGCTCACCCATTCTTATGTTTATTCTTCCCAAAGTTATGATGATAGGTATTATGTGTAATTTGAACAAGAAGGGTGAAAGTTTTGAGGAACTAAATGGGAGATGATGTAGAACTATTATAAACTAATTGTTTATGTTTCCATGTTTCCCAAGGCACTATCACTTTACAATTCTCAGGAGTGTGTTTGTGTAATGTAATGAATATTTATATAAAAATATTTTATATAATTGTATGGAAATATTACGTTGTTATATTGAAATTATAGAATCAATTAATTTATTAACTCCTACTGGAATAATTAGGAACCCTTCAGTCGTCATTTATCAATGTAACCTGTTAATGATGTAGACCTTTAGTCCCACAAAATTACATCTTTGTTTTTATACTTCAAGTATCTCCCCCACTATATAGGTCCTTTTGATTATTTGATGATATTATTAAATTCATTGATCACATATTCAGAAAACATTAAATTCTTCAATACCAATCAATATAAAGAAACACACTCAAGACTTTGGGATATCCCTATTCTAGTATTGATGTGGTTTTTGAGAAATTTCCAAAGTATTTTTCATGTGAAAAAACCCGTAAAACACATGTACATAGATTATATCTAAAATACATTACTCCAAATTAATATATCATACTCTATGACACCATTATATGTTCCTATTTTATCCACCGCTTGACATTGAAAAACCTAACCAACATATCTCTTAAAACTCCCTCTAATATTAAGAACTCATATCCTCCCAAATTTAGTCATCAAGAATCTATACTATCTATCAATACCTGTAAACAATTGTTCAACACAATTAACGTCACAAAACTCCTAAGATGTGTACTTGTGGGAACAACACTGGAACACTTTTGATTCCCCATTGAAGAAGGTTAAATGTATAATAGCTATGTTATAGAAATATGAATTATCAAACTTATAAACTAAGGAACCAAAAAATTATAGAAAGATAACTCATATTATTCCACACTTTCATGAAAATATGATCCCCATTCCATATAATAAATAATTTATAATTATATTATATCATTATAGAATGCTACTTCCAAAATTTCTCTTCCAAAAACAAAGATTCTCATTCCACACTTTTCCTTAACCCGAAGATCCATGTAAAAATTTTCATCAATTTCACCAGTTGGTCATCAAATTAACATTTTCATAAATCAAGACCATATCACACTTATTTCTTCACCATGTTCTATAATGATCTCTAGCTCCTCCCAAATTATTTTTTTTGAAAACATTTACCTATTCCCCAACTCATTTGTTGAGTGATGAGAACATTATAGTTAAAGATCATGATTCAAGCGGGCTATAAAACACTTAGTAAAAAATATCTAATCTACTCGACTAAGGGATTATCAAACCAATGAAATTTATCATTTTAGAATATACATTTCAATCCTAATAGTTTGTGCTAAAAACCATTCTTTCTTAAATTCCAAATATGGAAACCATAAAATAACATAATTTCTTTTACTCATTATTCATACAACTTAATTAGATCAATTTCTTTCCATCAAATTTCACATTAATTTCCCCCTTGTAGTTCTTGTGTCATTGATTTTGGTGATACCTTTTAGAATATTTCCTTGGATTTCATGTAATGTTTTTCCATTTTTACTAACAATATTACTTTGATTTGATTCAACCTCAAAAAAAGAATCATGAACTCTCTAGATATAGAATACCAAGAATCCTCTAAAATATGAATCTTATCCCATTAAAAATCAATCCACAACATATCCATTCCAACACCATTATCTGAAAATAATTTACCCCAAAAAATTAGAAAATTATAAGGGGTCATGATTATATTTTTGAAGTTTTTAGTTATCTTCCAAACAAGTTTCATATGCCACCATGATGAATGGAACATTCCACCAGACTTAAACAATCATGTAAGACCTTTTATATACCTAGAGTCTATGGTATCATTGATATATTAACTTGTAAAATTACATTTGTTCCTAGTATACTACTCTAACATAGGCATCTAACAATATTCCAACCAATCTATGCTTCTAGGCCTTGATAAAATTCTCACAAGATACTTTAAAACAAAACACTAATATCACTTTTTATAGATTAGGCAGACCACTGAAAACCCAAATTCAAACCATCAGAATCTCAAATGTAAAAAGAGATCCTAAACTATAGTGATCAAAATATACCTATGATTCCAATGATCTATAACATATAATAAATCACTCCAAAATAACCACCCTAGATTTCTCTTCTACCTGGTCCCATGCACCTCATAGTCTTGGACAAGAAAATTTACTAATGAAAAAAAACAAAGAAAAAACTACACATCATACAAGGAATAAGAAAAAATATGGAAAATAATTGATTCATATGTTAGTCATACTCCATGGAGGAACACAATGAATATTTCCATTAAGAGATAAATTAAGTTATAAGGATTACCTATCTTCTAGTAATCTTACTCATCCCAGGTATTAATGGTATCATTCCTTCTAGACACGCTAATTGAGAGACCTAAAAACCCATCCCTCAATGATCTACCATATCAAGAGATCCATGGGAAAGACCCTAATAGGGATGAATACAATATCACCCTGACTTTCATTTTGATTTCATCATCACATATTCGGTAGGATATTAAAACTTATGTTCACATCCAATTCATATAGATGATATCCATAGATTCTTTCAAGTAACTTATGGTTGAACCACCTTGTGATCTATGTAGAGAGAATAAAACCATGACCCAATCATCCCTATTTCCTTTCATTTGGTAATGGGAAAATTCCACCTCAATTGTTTCTTCTAATGAATAGTTCAAGATTTCAAAATATAACATGAGTTAACCTTATTTATACCCATTGAAGAACCTTACATAAATTTATGAAAAATAAATAAACATGTCCATTAAATATCACTACTTAAACCTCCCCAGGACACCATTATTATCGATATACATATCCTATAGAACTTCCATGAAACATCAAAATGAAAAATTATTCTATGTTACTCCATCATCCTAAACATTGTCTATCCTGAAGTGCAAGTATCCTGACGATCCTCCTTCCACATTACCAAACCTATACACCAATGCAAATGATATTATTACCACAAAGATAAATTATGTTGAACTTCAACCATTTATATAACTTCATTAGAACTACAACCATTGTGTTTTATTTTTCTCAACTAATTCATTTATCCTGAATTCAAACATCAATGGTGATATATTTACAATAAACATATAATTTCACAAAGAGTATATTTTAGAGACCTAAAATCTAAAAATCCCAACAATTAATTCAAAAACATTTCTCACACAAAATATTAACAATCTCTCACCAGATAATTTTTTTGTAGGTACACCTATCATATATTCCATCATTTCATAAGAGAAACTAAAATAAATATTCAATTTATAGTGAGATATGAAAATATAAAATCCCAAAACCATTACAACATGTAAATATAGATAACCCCCCCCCCCCCCCTACTTTAATGAAAACACATTTTTCATTTAAAAATAAATATATACATTTCCAGTAATCAACTATTTTAATAATGTTTTCTACCATATGCAAAGCATTGGTATTTGATAATGGGGAAAAAATTAATTAATATCAATTGCTTATTTTATTTATTCTTATATATGTGAAGATTTACAATGTTAAAATATGTACATATGAAAAAATATATGTTATACATATACATATTATGGAATGTTCTAAATTTTATATAAGATGATTATTACTTTTTATTTGAAATATTTTTTTTATTTTGGTGAGTATTATGTTTTACCATTATCTAAAAAAGAACATTTAGTAACTAGGTTTACAAACAAATGAAACAACCATTTATAAGTTTACATCATATGTCATATTGAAAAATGATATGTATTTAACTAATTAAAATTTTAGATAAGTTATCCTCTAAATTCTTAGCTATTAGGAAATTCCGTCATGATATTCATATAATATTGAATTTTTTAAGGTTTTGATTGAAAATATATACCAATAATTTTCTATCATTCCAAAAATATCTACAATCCATAGATCAATTCCCATGATAGATTTCATTTATATCATAACTATAAATCCTAAATTTTCTAAAAAATAACAAAATTTTATAACAATTTTTATATATATAAAATAAATAGTATTCATTTAAAAATGTATCATAATAATTTATGTTATACCTCGTAAGTTTTTACTTAAATTAAAGGTATAAAAATAATAATATAATGTTTCAAAAAATTTAAACAAAACCATAATCCATTAATTATATAAAAAAATTTATTAATGGATAAAAATATTAACACTTCAAATATTAAGACATTACCTGAGTATGAATACAAAATATTCATAGAAATCATAAATTTTTTATACATTAATAAGACATATATAAAAGATATGTATTATACATACATACATACATACATATATATATAAATTTTAATATTTATATAAAAAATATAAATATTTCATAATAATTTAGTTACTTGAATTTCCATATAAACTCTTTCTTATCAAAATATGTGATATTTATTTAATAATATAAATAATTTACATTTATTGTAAAAAATATATTATAATATTAGGATTTACAATATGAAAAATTCATATTGTTCTTAATATAATTTTCATAAAAAATTAACAATATAATTATTTTTTATTTATTCTATAATTTATAGAAGTTTTATAAAATAATATAAAATTTAAATTATCATTTTAAACATGAATTTAATTTAAAATCATTTAAGGTCTAAATAACCCTTTGAATTCAAAACATCCCCAAATACCCCACATTAGAAAATGTTTTTATTATAATAAAGAAAAATAAAATTCAATAAAAATTATAAAACCACAATAATTTAATTTATAATCTAGAATATTTTACTTGAATAATGTAAATAATTTATATAAGAATCAAAATGTTTTATTTTTCATATTTCATTTAATATAGATATACAATAAGTTATACTGAATGAAACAAAACATTGTTTAAAAAAACATGTTATATTTTAATATATTTACATAATACTCCAATACAATCCAAAAATAATATATATAATCAATTTCAACTAGAGAGTTTTATTTTCTTTGATAAATGTAACAGTTTATTTTTAAATATTTCATGTTTTCAAAAAATAGGAGTACATTGTTCAAAAATAGTGAAATTTTAATTAATTCTTTTTAAATGATACATTTTTTGAAAAACAATTCATTAGATTTTTTATTAAAATACAAGAACATTATTACAATAAAAACAACAATGGTAATGGTTTGAAATAATATTTCCTATTTTTTTGAACATTTTTCAAAAAAAAATCAATTTTAAATATCCACATTGTGGTTATAGGAGAAATAATTTTTTTACTTTCATTATGGCATGTTAATTACTATTATTTCAATTTATATGGAATATAAATCACTTTAATACCAATGATAGGTCATTTATTATTATATAGAATTTATCTATTATAGTGGAAGTGATGACTCACCAAAATGAAAAGATCATCCATATAATAAGAATCAAAATTATAACATTAAATATTAAATTGGATTACACAATTATATAGATAAAACATACAATAAAACATAATATACCATTAATATTCTTAATAGATATCAATTTTAGGTACACATTTCTCACATTCAAGAGTAATTTAATTTCTAAAAGAATCAATAATCTCTTTTGTAAGCACCCTTTATGATTAATGGCATGATATAACCTTTGAATAAAAATATCATGATAAAAAGAGGGTATCGACTATAAAATTTCCTTATGGGTTTGATTTAGATTTTATTAACCATTACATAGTAATATTTTGAGTAAATTCCTTAAATTTTCACATTAGAAAAGATTTTGTATGGAAATATTCAGTTTAGGTAATACATTTCAAAAAACTACAATGTTTTAACTAATCCTAATAGTTTAATAATGTTGAAAAAATTATCTAAAACTGCTAAAGTTTTTATCTTATAACTTCATTTTATAATTTATGATAAAATAAAAATAATAGTGTATAAATCATATACATTATCATATTATAGATTCCCCATTTTATATGTTTTCTTCACATTATAATATATATTAAATCATGGCATGGTGAGCATCATCATTTTTTGTTTTCCTATTATAATACACCATTTTAGTAATTTTTTCCTTACTATGATTTCTAATTTAGTGAATATTTATTATAGGGTGATTTGTTATAAGATTTTTTATAAAGTCTATGTTGTTTGATTTTATGTTTTGGGACACTTCTAAATAATGATAATATATATGGTTCAAATATTTATGGATCAATATATATTAGTCATTATTTTGGTTTTAAATTTTAAATAGATTTGAGAATATTATAAGAAAAGATTTATAGAAAATTTTATAAAGGGATCTCATTTCATCCCATTATCTAATCGATGGAGGCCTAAAGACTACTCAACACAAGTGGTCAAATAGGAATAGATTTCACTCATCCATATTATAGTTTGTAAAACATCACCAGGTAGATGATTTACATAATATAAATGATGGGTATCTATTGTTCAGTTGATGGATGACTTATTAACTTTCCTTTTTAATATAGTTTAAATATTATTTATTATTATATATTTATATATATTACATCCACACACTTCCATTATAATAAATATGATGTTAATTCATAAATCACTATCTTTTTATTATATTCTCCTCGTTATTATTTATCACACCCATCTCTTAAGCAATCTCAATTCCAAATGTGATTATAGAATTTGAGCCCCGATTTTTGGGAAATAAATTATTCCTCTATCTCTCCCTCTCTATCTTGAGTTCTTTATATCATTTAATAATACTCTTAAATCCATAATTTACATCCCCTTTTAGGTAGATGTATTCCACTTACTATTTCATTGTTTTTTTGTTCTTCAATTTCTATAATAATATTTGATACACACTACTATAGGATACCCCTTACTTTTACCATTATTTAAATATATTAGGGGAATGTGTTAGATCATAATGGTATTGTAAATTATTAATAATTATGTCTATTATTTGATAAATTTTTACAATTTATTAAATATAATTAAATAAAAACATGTTTTCTATTAAATTTTATTAATTATTTAATTATAATGTGATTTGATCTCATTATTGAAGTTAAGATGTAATTATAGTATATTGTTGATAATTTTATTTATTTTATGACATGATTTGTAAACACCATTATATAATTATTAAATTCCATGTGGTTCAAAATTTAAATTCAATTTAAATTGTGATTATATTATACTTTTGGAAATATCAACTACATGTAAGTAGAAGGAAAACATGCCCCATTATTATTAATCATTATCTCTTCAAACTAATTTTGAGGGATAAAAAACACGGGTTATGGTATACCATGTTTAATATATAGACCATTATAAATTATATTATATTATATTATATTATATGATTATATAAGATGAATGAGTTCAGTGAAAATAACTAAAAACACATCTATCCAGTCAAGGACAATCAAGACTTGTAAATAGGAAATTTATTATAATAATCACGTGCACATAGACCTTTTTACTATAGTTTTCATTTAGGGATTTCGTATAGTCAAGGTGAGATTGACTGTGATATTAAATAGATTACGATAAAGATAATATCATAGGATTGATAATACTTTACCATATAAATGTGTGTGATTAATTTCTCACATGGAATAAACCTAAATTATTTTATTTAGATATTTAAGGATTTTCTACATCATGTAAACACCATTGATAATTTATATATATATCTTTTAGGGGTAGCACAATCATGGAATAATGAAAGTGAGGATTCTTTCTTTAGTGGCCTTCTTAGTACATGAGAACAACTTATAAAGGAAAATATAATGATTATTTTTGGGTTTTCTAATTAAAATGATTATATTATTTCATTTTTATTTTTTATACCTCAACCTAGAAATCATTTTCATACATAATAATTTGTGATAGAGTTTAGAGGTTCAGTGATGACTATCTACCAAGTCTTTATACCCCATTACTGTCTTAGTAACCCCCATGTATATAGAGCCCCCATATTTGTGATTGATGTTAGGATAAAACTCTTGGGGTACTATAGAATAAAAATGAAGATTTAGGTTGGAACCAATATTGGGATATAGATATTTTATTTCCTTTATTTATATGTTAATTGAATTTATAATATGACCTTTTGAGGGTTCCATTTTCATCAAGTAAGACTATTTGAAATAATATTTCATTTCTTTGAGCAATTTATTTTTTCAATTAATTTGTATTATTGAAAAATAGTTTTTTTACTTATTTAATTAATTATTTATTTATCTTTGAAATCTTCAATGAGGTCATAGTCTCTACAATATATAACTCATTCCCTTAAGGATAATTGATAGACTCTAGTGTATAAGGATAAAAACCTAAGGTCTAACCATAGCTTGGGTTTTTTACCAGTTCAAGTATCCATGTTGGGTAATTATAAAGTGAGAAAAGTGTCAATTTCTATTAATACTTCAGTGTGATCCCTAATGTAATTACATATTTGGTTGATAGAAAAATTTTAATTTAATAAAAAAAATTAAAATAGATAAAAATTAAAATTTATAATAGTGCAGTGAAAAAATTCAAGATATTTATAGAGAAACATTATGAATCACATTTGTAATTTAAAAACTCATCACACAATCCTTGATGAATTTTTAATCTTTAACTCAAAGAGAAGTTAAAATATGTATATGGGAGAGTCAAAAGGATTAAAAGGTTATGTGATCTACCGGTCTTTCTAGATAAATAATAAATAAATACATATTTGTTTAAAAATAAGTATACATACAAATGGTTAAAATAATTCCACTAAAAATTAGATATTGGATAGAAATAGGTACCTAGAATATCCCTAATTGATTATTTTTTCTCTCCTATAGAGCACAAAATAAGATATTTTCAAAAAACATTGTCCATTGAACTGATCATTGAAAACTCAATTCAAAGATACTTGTACAAGGAATTAATTTATCTATGTGAGTGTCTTTGATTCATAAAAATACACCTAATTATTATGATTTTAAAAATTATTTAATAAAATTATAATATAAAAGTACTCTTAGCACAATATAATATAAAAAATTTACTCTTCCCATCAATTAGATTATCTGGTATATTAAAAAATATCTCCACTAATAACTATATTTACCAAGAAGCATCTAAAAATTCCACAATGGTTTATATCCATTCCTAAACACTTATAACTACATATAAATTTTTTATATACCCATGTTATGTTATACAATATCAAAAGTCAAACAATAATTAATTATATAACCATATTAAAATCATTTAAATAAAATTTCATTGTATTATTTATAAGATAAATCTATAAATATTATTCCAATAACAACAATATATAAATTAATCTCATTATTCAATGAATAAAAAACCTCAATACCTAAATCATGTTTTATTATCCAACCTATAACATCCCATCTCATAGGCCTCTTGACCGGTGCCTTGGATGGTTTATTATATGCCCTCATGCATGTATCCCTATATGATATATGATTTTAACTAGCAGTAAGGTTATAAGGTAGTGTAGAGGGGAGACTATACCCCCATATTCGAGTACATCATCATAATTTCATGAACCGACCCACTGAGGCCCTCTTGGTCAGAGAAAGGATGAGCTGGAACTACCCCAAGCCCACCTTCGTAGGCCAGGGGATGGAGATACGTGAAAATAGACATAACTAAAATGGGAGGTATTTTCCTAGAGTATATATATGTATAAAACCAGTCATCTCAATTCATAAGTTCAAAGGAATAATAAAAAAATATGGAAACATCTAGAGTAATAGTCTTACATATAATAACATTTAGGGAATAAAAAAGTGTATGATACTATAATTTGAAAAGTAAAGGGGTAAAATACACACCCAACCATAAAAGATGTTCAAAGTTGAAAATAACCAGAAAAGTAAATATTGAGAGAGCTTAGCCCCTAAATCTCTAACCCCAACCACCATACATAGTCAAATGCACCTAGGTATCCCTATAATCCTCTTAAATCACCACAACCTGTTCATTTTCTACATAATAAATGACATGTGAAAGAAAATACCATATAGATGTGAGTATATATATACATATTAGGAACTAAAAACTAAATAGGGAGTGATATATTACATGTTATAAGTATTCAAATCATAATAACTAAGGTTTGGAAATCAGTATATGAGAAAAAAACCATAATGAAAAACCCATGTATGCACAACATAAAGCCCGGATGAGAGGAAAAGAGGATCTCAATATCTGCAGCACATATGAGAATAATAATTCTCCCAATAGTTCCAATAGGGGCCATTTTTGATGCTCAACATCTCATGTTTATGTCCGAATAAGTAACTGTGTGGAGCCACACATTTATACTTTTCCACACAACATATGGGGAAATAATATCTATATAGAGGACCCATACAGTGGTAAAATTGATGGGTTAGACTAAAAAGATAGAGGACCCATACCCTATCCTAGTTGTAGGGTTCAATTCTATAGATAGAGGACACGTTCCCTATCCCAATCGATGGGTTACACTCTATGGATAGAGGACCCAGTACCAATAGATGGGATCTGATATGTAGGTAGAGGACCCACATCCAAGTTTATCAGGGGGTACCACTCTCTAATGATCATATCTAATCAATTTCATTATCAATAACCCCCCAAAGAAGCACCACACATCAAATATTTTCCATCATAAATCAAAATCCACTAACAAGTCCACCATTGTGTTATACATGAAAAAAAACTCAAGATTAGATACTTTAAGGCAAAATTTTGAGTTAATGTGAAGAAGATAAAAGTGGTAAAATCTTCTCAAGAAGCACATGACACGTAAGGAGTCTTTATGGGGTGTGGCCCCTTAGATATGCCTAGTAATTTCCTAAAAAACTCATGAATTACTAGCCTTTTTTTACTACTCGATATGTAAGGTTACTACACGATGTGTCTCGAACAAAATATGGATGAACACATTAGGATCATCATCGATATGACATGAGAAAATGTAAAACCATTGATATTTCATCACAAATTTCAGTGAATGAAAAAATGGATCACACTATTGTGATCCTCATAGGAAAATTCATGGGATAGGCTATTAATTCTCAAAAATCAGAATCCCAGTGAAAAAATACATTTCATCGCATCACACTCAAATGATATTTCATGGGTCTGAGTAATGAGATTGAATTAAATAATAAATATCGGTCTTTAAACATCCGCCTCAATTTCTAGGTCACAATTCGGAGATGGTTCATCCATCCAACATCACATGAAGGACTTAGGATGGAAACAAGATTTAATAATAATAATAATAATAATAATAATAATATTGTTATTTTTGGGTGCTTGATAGACCCACACCATGAGTCCAAATTAAATATTCAACATCGGTATTGAAATGATCACCTTAATACCATGATCAGGATTCCACATATGGATTTCCAATCCTACGTCAAATGAAGAATATACGATCGATTCAAGGTTTGATAAAATAATAATATTAATGACATAATAATAATAATTATTATTATTTTAATCCATATATAAAAAAGAGGGGTATGCCCAAATCCCCCCTTCTCTATCACGTAGCACACCCAAATCTAATGGAATCCTCATCTTTATTCCTTAACAAACACTATAATAAGAATATTAAAAATAATAATAATAATATTATTGTAACATATCTTATTAAATGAAGATTGGTTCCATAGTCTTGTTACATATTTCACACTCTGATCAGTGGCACCTCATGCTTTCATCAATTCATTTTTATAAATTAATATCCTTTTAAAATTATTCTTCTTATTTTATTCCATTAAAATAAATAGAAAAATTCCCTTTCTTAAATTAAATGAAATTAATTTTGTTAACCAAACACCTTTTTTTTAAAATTTTATCATTATTGTTAAAAAATATAATAATACCCACCACAATGACTATGTTTGACCACCTTATCAAAGACCCAAGTCTTGCCACCATCACATCCATTCCAACTATCCTCTATTATGAGATCCCACGCAAGCCCCCCACTCAAAACTGATCTTGTCACACAACATGTCATCTCCGCACGTCAAATGAAAAAAACTGGGATTATTGACCCGATCCTGAACCACCTCTATTCACCCACCTTCATCGTCACACCTTGACCAGATCCTAGATCGCAAACCCACACCCATGGTAGCGACTCAATCCATTCAAAAAACTCCACCTCACTAGTTCATAAATCATTCCAAAAACATCCGATCTTCATTTCCTTCATGATACCACAAAATATCTAGTGTTCAACCATGCTCGAACCCACCCCGGTGAAGTCGAGATGTGGCCCTATTTTCCAATGATGAAGAACACATTGAACATATAGGGGAAATGAATAATAAAAATGTGGAAAATAAATGGAAAAATTTTCCTAGCCAACAATTTTATAAATTATGAGATAATATGTGAAACAAGGGAATAATTCTATTAGATTGGTATAATAAAAAATCATAGGTATCATGAAAATAACAATTACTATAGAGAAATAGAATATTAAATAAATTTTTATTATATTAATCAAAAGGGAAAAACTACAAATAACTTTCCTTACCTCAATTATGGATCAATATTTGTTGAAGAACACATTGGATGGTGGTGAAGGTGATGATATAAAGGGTTATGCTATTAATACTTGAAATTTTTTCATAAGAGGGTGTTTATAGTGGATTTAATTAGTCTAGTTAATAAAAGAAACAAATAATTTATTTATTTATTTTAATTAAATGCACCCACCAATGCATACCTCACCCGAATGTCTTATATTGACCATCTTTAGGGTGATCTTAGGATAAACCCCACATGCTAGATTTTATGATGGTCTCAGATTTTTGATATGAGATTCCATTCATGAGATATTATATTATTTCCTAAAAACTACATGCACATGATATAAAATATATTTAATATTTTTATAAAATTAATTTTGAGATCACTAGTCTTTAGAATCATGTGTCATCTCATCTCCTAATTTCAAGAATATTCCATGGAATATTCTAATGTCTTAATTGATAGAACCAGAGACTCTACATTATTCCATTCTTCAAATATATTTTTCTTTAGAAATCACATCTAAAAAAATGTGGGGATACTAAGATCTCAACTCGGTTCCCCACTCCCAAGAGCTCACTCGACACTTTGTTATTCTACTAAAAAACATACACCCATGGAAAACACTTTCCTATAAAGTGTCTTTCTATACTAGTTCTTAATTTCACTAGATCATTGAAAAAGGAAACTTCACTCGTATGTTCTGAATTATCGATGTTGGAATAATATAATGAGTTGTGCAAATACCTCATTATCTGAGGCATGAAGAGAACACCAAGAACCCAATATAACTAAAAAACGTAAACTACTTCATAACCTGACCTATTACATTGTATGAAAAACCATACTATGAGACCTTTCTATCGTGAACATTCCTTGGGTGGCCCTCAAGCTCATGCTGCCTCAACCTCTATAGGGTCCATAGTCACTATCATGTTTGGGATGAAATATCTTAAGAATTGGACCCTAAAATATTGAATTGACTCCATGAGAGATTTCATATGACTAACACTCCTGGAGAATCTCTAGAACTATCCTCCTATGTCACTTTTTCTCCACTTTAATGCCAAGGAAATGAGGGAACCATCAAAAAATACTACTACAAACTGATCCAATAAAGGTTAAGGATATATCTCATAAGTCTTGAAAACTATGTTGGGTAATTCAATAGGCCATAGGGTATTAATAGGAACTCAATGAAACTACACCATATATTTGAATCCATACTCGATACATTCTCCTCTTGAACTCGGAGCTGGTGATAACCCATCCTATAGTCAAACTGAGATCCACTTTTCCTCCAACCACTAGGAAAATAGGTCATCGATTCTCAGGGGTGGATACACCTCCCAGATAGTCAGCTATATTGAGTGAGTCCAATTCACACCTGACCTTAAGATATTGTCTTCCTTTTAGGTGAAGAACATAGGGATTCCCAAGAAAACACATTGGGTCTCTTGAATACCCTAGTATAAATACTTCTCTAAGCACACCTTCTTATCTCATATCTACACAGGGTCATCCAATATGATAACATATATTCCAGGTCATCCCTGGTGCATGTCCATGTATAAAACAAACTCTCAATGGTTTGGTTAAATCATCATGTACTCAGGACAAATGCACTCATACTCCTCCACCATTATAGAAAACTAGAAGCTCATGGAATCCACTAATCCAAGGATAATATTATCTAACTAATGAGGAAATGAATATAAACTCATGTGAATGAGATCATCCCGCCTTTCCCAGTGGTAACTTCTTATCAAAGGTGGAAACTACATCCCAATAAACTAGAATAACTTTTAAAATCATTCGTATAAATCATATGAGAATAAATGGTAGAAGACTAGTACATGTAGAGGAAAACCTCATAGTGTCCCACTGCCTCTATATGAATTATTTCATTCAAGGAAGTCTCTATCCTTATAGAATTTTGTCACATAATTGGTAGAAAGGGGTGATCATCAATCCACTCTGCAGGAGCCTCCAACACAAGGGTTAAGAAAAATGTCCTCCACTGGTATCTCTAGGTCTCAAATAGGGGCTATATACTATAAATTGTTTTTAAGACTCTATGCTACAACTAAAACATGAGAAGTGTAGACATGTGTCATAGCCCAAACCACACATGAAGCCAATGAGCCATAAGCTTATTCCACATGAAGGTATACATTCCCTTTCGCAAATTCACAACAAAACAATTACTTTTTTAAACACATTATCACATCAGAAAGACCTCAAACACACATGTTATGGTCACTTATCTACCACACATATATACTTTCCACTTTGGGACTGTACTGACTTTCCCACATGATTTTAGATCACATCAGAAAAAATTTTCATCATGGGGGAATTATCCTTCTTACTTTCATGTCTGAATCTATTTCTCACATCACCAACACATGGCTCTACCAATTCCCCATGTCACCCTGGAGAATTCTCGCCACTAGGAACACTATCAAGAGGGGTCCTATCCAAGTGGTATACTCTCACTATTGGATTGATGAAATTCTATACCATATGAGAAGGGGGTCTATCCCACCATAAAGCATGGATAATATATTTCTATGAAACTATGATTTACACTCAACAATGGTGCATGATATTTCAGTAATTCTAGAACCAAAAGATGATCTATAGAGAAGACCGATTGATAATATTTCCATATGATCATTCTAGGATCACATAAACCAAAAAACCCAGAAAAATTACTTGAGTCAAACCTCTACTACCTTCTCATCATGGAAACTCAACATTATGCATTGTTGGAACTCACCTAACACACTAAGACTATGTGTACCATCTTCCTACCCTGCTGGATCTATCGACTTATCAACATGTAGATGATAATCTCCTAGATCCACCAAAGTATCCATGCGCTACTCAATAGTTGGTAGGATTAATTGGTTCATAATTAGAGAAAACACCTCATGGGTGGGTCCGTTAACTAAAGTATTATCACTCAACTTGTCATCCTAATGAAATTATATCAAAATCCTAGATGGATTTCATCAATATATCATATTGAAAGTTATCAAAATGTACCATAGTCAAATAGTAAATGTAGAGATCTAAATCAAGATGAAAGGTAAAAGGAATCAATATTATATGATGCATGTACAATTGATCCCTACAACTAATGTCTCAATATCTTGAGTCAGCAAAAATGTAGTCAGATTCCTGGTGTTTGTATACATCATTCTCCACAATAACAATAGGTTCCCTATCCAGAAGGCCATACTTGAGACACTTTTTCATTGTTTCCCTAAGTCTCAACCAAGCCTTATAAGAGGAAAATACTCTAAACACCATCTCATGGTCTAACCACACTCTAATAAAAATATATCATGACCTGACCCACCAGGACCACCTAGACAGTGGAAGGATGATACAAAACTACCCCAAGCCCACATCCATAAACCAGGTGATGACTACATGCGTCGAAATACATAAATAAAATAAGAGGAATTTTCCTAGAGTACCTGTATGAACACCCACAATCTTCTTTATGCAGGACTGTAGAGGAATACTAATAATAGAAAGTAACATATAGAGTAAAATTCATGTATGTAATAACCTCTAGGGAATAAAAAAGAGTATGATATTGTAATTTGAAAAGTAAAGTGGAAAAGTACATGCCCAACTAAAAATTATGACCCATCATAAAAATAACTAGGAAAATAAATACTAAGAGATACTAGCTCTAAATCTCCCATACCTGACCACTACATGCAGTCAAATGTACCTAGGTATCCCTATGCTCCTATGAATTTTCCATTGACCTATTTTTCATCTATATAAGGCACAACATGCTCAAGAAAAGGAAATTTAGGGGTGAATATATACATCCCATTTGGATTACCCAAAATGTAAAGAGTGAGTGATAAAATTCAAAATATAATTAGTCATCTCATCACAATGAAGATTTGCTAATTAGTATATGAGGCATCAACCATAACAAAATCCCACATATGCACAAAAAGAAGCCCAAATGAGGGAGAAAAGGGATATCCATCTTTACATTCCAGCTAAGTACAATGAGTCTTCCAACAATACCAAGATGAACCATATAAGATGTCCAACATCTTGTGTGTCTCTAAAATAAATTAACCATGTGGAGCCACACCTTGCCACAATTACACATAGTCAAGGGGACACAATCCCTTAGTATAGGTCCCATATCATTGTAGAACAAGAGGGTTACACTCAATATATAGAGGACCCATAATATGTCCTAGTAGGAGGGTCCCACTATGTGGATATAAAACTTGTAACCTATCCCAAGAAGAGGGTTCCACTCTATGGATAGAGGAATGATTGCCTTTCCCAATAGGAGGGTTCCACACGATAGGTAAATGACCACACCCAAGTGTATCTGGGGGTAACACTCTCTAATGTTCTAGTCTAATCACTACCATCATTGTGCACTACCTAAAGAAGTTTCATACTTGTAACATCTTGTATCGTATCTCAAAATTCACTAAAACATCCACCATTGAGTTATACATTAAAAAAACTAAGGATAAGCTACTCATGATCCATAATCCGATTCAAGACATAGAAGATATGAGAGTTATAATATTATCAAAAAGTACTAGACATGTAAGGGGTCATGATGTTTCATTGACCCACACTTCTGCCTAGCCATTTCCTAAAAGGCACATGGATTTCTAGCCATATAGTATTACACTATGTGTAAGGGCACTACACAACATGGCTTGGCCAAAATCCCAAAGAACGCATCAGGCTCACCATTTTTTCAACATACCAAAACTTCAATCCACTAATATGTCATCATAAACGACCATGAATGGCCAAATAGATCAAACCATTATGATCCTCACAAAAACGTTTTTTAAGTTGGCTATTCATAGTTCTAAATCAGACTCCTAATGAAAAAAGTCACTTTTCTCCACATCACCTTGAACGATGATTCATGGTCTTGATACATGAGTCTGAATTAAATATCCGACATTGGTATTGAAGCATCCACCTCAATATCTAGTTCAAAATTCAATAGAAGGTTCATCAGTCTAACACCACATGAAGGACTTATGTCAAAAAAAAGATTTCTTAATAATAGTAATAATTATAATAATAATAATAATATTATTATTATTATTATTATTATTATTATTATTATAGGGTTCTTCATGGACCCTTACTATGAGCCTTAATTAAATATCCAACATTAGTCTTGATATGACCATCTCAATACCACAATCATGATGCCACAAATGGATCGCCAAACCAACCTCAGATGAAGAAGTTACGACCAATTCAATGTTTCATAATAATAATATACAATAATAATAATATTATTATTATTTTATAAACCATATATCAAAAGAGAGGGGTACAATCATCTTCTCTCCCCCATCCCCTTCATGTGGCACATCCAGATCAAATAACATCATCTTATTCATACTTTAAGATAATAATAATATTAAATTTTTAATATTATTATCATTATAACATATATTAATAAATGAATATGGATTTCACAAGTAGCTCACACGGTTCACAGGCCTCTACTATTCAATGTGGTGCCTCATTCTTTTATCAATTCGTTATTATAAATTAATATACATTTAAAATTATTCTTCCTATTTGATTCCATTAAAAAAATTTCTTTATTAAAATAAAACCATTTATTTTTGTGGAATAAATTTTTTTAAATGTTATTATTATTATTATTAAAAATAATAACAACACCCACCGCATTGATCATGTTTGACCACCTCATCGGAGTTCCAAGTCCATCTACTATCACATCCATTCTAAGAAGCCTCCACCATGATACCCATGCACAACCTCCACTTGGAACCGATCTCATCGTATAGAACATTATCATCACACATATACCAAGAAAATCTAATATTATCTACATCATCCTAACCCATCTATGATCAACGATCATCCTCATCACTCCTCAATCACATCCTAGATCAGTAACCCTCACCCATAGTACTGATTTTATCCATTTAAAAAAGACCAACCCATTCATTCATCAATATATCCATAAACCGTCGATTTACATTTAATTTGTGCTAGAGTTATGATTTTGGGGGTTTGACCATGCTCTAACCCACCATGATGAAGTTGAATCATGGCCTCATTTTCCAATAGTGAAGAATGTAATAAATGAGGGGGGATAAAAAATTAAACCATCGTTTTCCAATTTTTCATGGACAAAAATTATATAATCAAGGTGATAACTTGTGACACAAGGGAAGAATTATACCTGATCAATATAATCAATAAATTATAGGGATCATATAAAGAAATATTATAACAGATGAAAAGAAGATAAATTCAATGATCGTTCTCTTAATAAAAAGAGATAAAACCACAAATGAAGATCCCTAACTTTATTATAGATCAATCCTAGGAAAATAATTTATTTGATGGTGATTAAGGTGATGCTCCCACTACATTCTTCATTCATATCAAAATTATCCTTGATTTGATCTTATTTCTTCATTCAATGTTGATCCACTAATGAAGAATGATATCCACCTCCTATCAGATCTCGCAATGGTTATGTATCTAAACCTTGAAAAATTTTCATAGGAGGATATTTATAGAGGATATAATTATATCATTTAATAAAACAAACAAATTTTTTTTCATAAAATGTATCTGTTAACAGCTACCTTTTTCAAACGTCCCATGCTTTACATTCAACAATGGTATCTGATTTCAAATCCAAGTCACTATCCAAGATATATTCCATTATTTTTGAAAAACTGTGATTAGGTGATATAAGTTATATTTAATATTTTTATAAAATTAATTCATTGCTCACAAGGCATCGAAGTCACGTGTTTCCTCAAAAACTAGCTTTGAAAATATTCATATTAATATTCCAATGACTTATATAGAAACAAAATTGTCTCTATAGATAAAAAAATAACCAAGCATCAAAAATCCAAAAAAAATCAAACAAAGTTCCCAGAACAAATAGACAAAATAAGTATTGAAATTAAATTCAATATGAATCTCAAGTGGTCATGATAATATATAATACTAATCTCCCAATAGGCTAGTTACATATACAAGGTAAAAAAATAATAGAATAAATATGTGGGGATATGTTACTACTCTAATCCATACCTCATCTCAATCTACTTGGTCAGATATTTACCGATAGATCATGAAAACCTTGGCCTCAACCCAACTTGAACCTATAACATGTCAATGTGTGATCTCATTCCCCAGTTTAATGGAGGCCCGAACATCATGTTAGTACATAACTTATTAGTCCATAACCAATGAAATTCCATACATAATTATCGATTCAATGATATGTGCATGTGAGATGATCATTTAAAAAAATAAATAAAATATAGGAAATATATAAATAAAAAACCCAACATCTATTCTAATGTCCAAGGACATTATTGACTATACCTGGTTCGACCAATGTTGAGTTTTCTCTATGTACATTACGATGATCAGCCCAACTAAGAAACGACCCAAGACTCCTAAATATATAGAAAATGTAGCCATGACGACCCTTCATGAGTTTTATTAGCCATTTAATTATCCAAAAGTAATATGGATCTCCCATGTGAGAGTTTTCTTATCTGAGGAATGATCCCATATATACCATAGACCACCCTATAGATGTTTTATCATCCAGTAGTTTCACATGCCTACAATTATAACAGTTTTATTTTTTATTAACCAAGACTACCCTAAGGGAATATCCCATACATAAAATGACCTGACCCAAGGGAATTTTCTATTTATTGATATACCACTTGAAGGACATATACAAAACCACATAAAAAATAAATGAGAAACCAAGGTTAGTCGAATAACTAATCCTATTATCAATACCAATCCCATCAGAATCATGTTTTCATTATATGTTCAAAGGAAAAACAAACTACCATCTCTACAAAAGTTTAAAAGAACTCACTACGGGTCATTATATCATTAGGACACCTACTGAACACCCATAAGACATCACACATGAAAGGCACTCCACTAATTGTACTTTTGGTCAAAGATGAAGTAGAGGAAATTATCTTGTGGTACAGCATCTCAAGAAATCCACTTGATCATAATAAATCATTCAGATTATTGTTAACAATATTTTCATAAAAATATATTACTTATTTTAGATGAACATTCAATACATCACACAAACTCTTGCCCAAGGACCATAATAATTTAGTCTATTTGGTTATTAGTTTTACAATCATCTAATTTGGTGAAATATCTTCAATATATCCCATAAAAATATCCCCATTTAGTACTCATCACAAACATACCCTACTTAAAATCATTATTCATAACCTGGGTAAAGTAAATATAAGAAATGGTGATCATAGTTTCATAGTAAGTGTAAACAAGGGAAATACATAAACATAACTTGAGCATAAGGGTATGGGGACATGATCATAACATTTAAAAACCATAACATTCATATCATAGATCATAATCTTATGTCATACCATAAATATTGACACTTAATAAGAAATGAATCATAGTAAAATCAAAGAACATGAGACATGAGAGTGCAACATTGGTGTAGGACATAAATTTTTTGTGTATACATAAGCATAGAAAATCTCATGTCACTTCTACCCACCAATACATTCATAACATGTTAGGATTGGTATAACCACTCATGTAACTACTTTAGGATTATGATGACCTATCGTGTACCCTCTTTCAAGATTGGGATAACCTCCTATGTACCATATTTTGGTATTAGAGAAACCTCTTATATACCCTTTGAGATCATATAATATTAATCAGTACCCAATTAATTGGAGGTAGATGTAGGTTACACTAATCACATAATCCATACATTTATTTGGATCATAATTATAAAAAATTCATCATATCATAAACCATTAAAAGAAATAGGTTTCATAAAAAATTTAATTATAGAATAACCTATGTAAAAGAAATATGCTTCATAAAAATTTCATCATTTTATCATTATATAACCCATGGAAAAGATATGGGTTTTATAAACATTTATCACATCATAAACTATGAAAAAGAGAACGGTTTCACAATTATTTCATCATCTCATCAATGAATAACCCATGAAAAAAAATAGTTTCTATAAGAATTTTCTCATTGTATAATCTATTGAAGAGAAATGGGGTTCATAAAAATTTTATCATTATAAACCATTTAGAGAAATAAAAAGAATGGTATCCTTGGTTAATATCTGTAGTAAATAATAAGTCACATCAATGTATGTAATCTTAGATAGAAAATTATTTAAAAAGATTGATCAATTAGAATGTTTCTTGAGGTGTATAAAATTTCTTTGAAAATCAATTTTTAAGACACAACATATTTTTTGAAATTAATTTCTTTGAAAATAAACATGAAAAAATATCAAAAAATCTTGAAAAATAATTTAAAAAATTTATTTATGAAAAATATGCTTTCTACTTAAAAAAACTTTTTTAAACATATAATATTTTGAAAAAAAATTCCTTTGAAAATAAAATTAAATAATTATAAGGTAATATTTAAATAAAATAAAGGCCATAATATTTGGAAATCCCATTCATGTAGTACACAATAATTCATTTAAATTTTCAGTAAAAGAGAAATAATAATTATTTTTAAAAATATTGTAAAGATTCATTTTAATTTTTTTTCTAAAAAGTAATACATGGATAAAAATTCATTTACTAAATCATTTTTAAATATTTTTATAAAACATGGGTTTGAAAAAAAATTGTTTTTCAACTGAGGATAGAAATAAATATGATTTCAATTAAAAACATTATTCTAAACTCTTGAGTACATGAAGAGAGGAAAATGAAGGGAAACATGTATTTCCATGAAATAACAGGAGAATAATAATATTAATTATTTTATTGAGATATGGATCATAACATTTTATCATTGGAAGCATAAACACAAACAATCCCAATAAATGATGAGATTATACCATAAAACTATGACCACTTTGGTAACATTGTATCATTTTAACCATGAAAGAATAACATTAAATTAAAAAAAAAATATAATAAGAATATATTTATTTATGATATTATAAGTGAAAGGTTCTATATATACAAATCCTAAATTATTATAGGTGCATAATATAACATATGTCTCAAAGAATCCAAAATGAGAAAAAAATCACTTACCACTTTGGTATCTTTTGAATCATAAAACCCATGAAAGTGATATAAATAAATGGATACATAAATCATAATAATTTTTAGAATAAGAATCATAAAATAAATTCATGGGATGTATATACAATATATAAAATAATCACATGGTGAATATGTATTGCAACTCATAGAAAATAAAAGTAAGATAAAAAACACTTACTGTAAGTCTTGAATTCCATTCCGCATATTACAAAATCTTATATAATAAGTAAAAGTTTATTATAAATCTATTAAAGAACATAATTTTCATACATCATTCCATATATTATTTAATTATTTCAATTTATCACACTTTTTTTAAAAAATTATATGTTAAAGTCATGTATCAATTAATAACCACTTTGTTTTTTGTATATGTTTTGATTTTTTATTTTTGGTTATATTAAATTTATCTTAGTTACATTTTCTCCATAATAATATTCATGAAATAATTATAATATTTACACATAAATTATACTTTTAATACCAATCAGTATTTTTTTTGATAAATGAAGTATGTTATGATCATAGAGATGGCAGGCCACATGTATGGATGTGTAACATTTCCATTTTTCAATGATCATCATAGAAGTAAGGTAAATGACATCATATTTTTAAATATTTATCATAATTTAATAAATACCATGTTATTTATTTAAATATAATTTTACATATCATCCTTGTTCTGTGGTGAAGAAAAGAGAGTTACATCACTTCATGAAGGTGATAGTGCACACGTACACAAACAACGTTATTATATTTTAGTGTGTGAAAAGGTAAGAAATAAAATGATATATTAACCTTTTGAAATTATCAACATGTTATTAATATAATAATTATTTCTTGTATATTTCATATATTCATTAAAATTCTTCTTATTATCTTCCATGTAAAGTGATAGGGAAAATGAATTACACCACTTTGTGAGCCGGTAGTCCGCCGTACTCACGAGCAATGTTTTCATATCCTCTAGGGAATGAAATGTAAAATGGTATATATAATATAATGAATATATATTTATAAATAATTTATAAATATCAAATATATAATTTATATCCATCATCATAACCAACCATGAGATGTGGTAATGAAAAAATTAATAACATGGGTTCATAAGACAGTAGTCCACCCTATACACGAACGATGATTTCATAACCCATTTGGTGGAAGAAGAGATAATTATTTGTCATAAAGGTAAAATAAAAATGACTTATTATATGTAATATAAAAATTTTATTATATTACCATGTTATAATAATAATCTAAGGAGATGAGTAATAAATAAAATAAAATGCTCATTGGAGAGCATTACCTCTTCTTCGTGTAACCACCTTAGGGTTTCACCAAGAGCCTTTATAGGTTAGATTTTTCACAAAATAAGGATTCTAGGATTATAGGAGGGAATTATAGAGGTTATGTTTTCAGTTATTTTCTGAACCACTAGGTTATTAAAGTGTGTAGTGGATAGGAGATGGGTTGACATTTATAAGTAAGGTGAGTGACACTCTTGTATGTTTTTGAAAGAAAATGGTATAACCACATTTTTTAAATTAAGTGCGTAAAAAGGCTACAAAAACACTTTTTATAAAAATAAAATTTTAACCATGAAAATGAATTTGTTTTTATCTATTTCATAGAAAGAATATAAGATGAATTTTATACATTTTATTGAATATATAATATATAAATTTTATTAATATCATTCACCCTAATTTATTTTTTTAATTTATTATAGTAAAATAATTTTTTGTGCATAAAAATATTGTTTCAGAAAAAGATATATTTTATATCAAAATTGTTTTTATCTACATACCCAAATAATAGGACAATAAAAAATTTATTTTATATACATTTTTAGATCATATATTTTAATAAAATTGTTATTTTTATTCATAACCACCATTCCAATTTCTAGGTGATAAATATCATATTAAATAATAATATTTTAATAGTATGTTACATTTCATTTAAACACGGTTTTGTGTGTATCAAAAGTTACACTAAGTGATATAACTCAAATTAAAATTAGTGTGATGTGTAACACAAGATAAACTAATTTTTGTTTCTAACAAAAAATATCATAAAGATTATATTTACTTGAAAAAAAAATTCATAATATCATAGGGTGCTATATCCTACCCCATAAAATAAATTTCACCATCGAAATTAAAAAATTTGGTATATAAAAACTAAGGTTGCCTATACCTTATTAAATCCTTAGGTTTACAAATAGCTTACTAAATAGGGTGTTTTCACCACAAAAACATTTACCAGGTGAGTGGTTATGTTTTGTAGAAATTTATTAGTATGATCAAGAATCGTATTCAATTGTTCCTTATAAGAAAGATTAATCCACAATGGTATGGCCTTTGAGTTCAGTACATATGAAGGATAATTAATGAAATTCCATAGGAGAGGTAAATGAAACACACCATGAACCTAATAGAGTTTCAATGGAAGTTCTAAGAGATAATCCATGGTCACAATATAATAAAAAATTTGAAAGGGACCAATATGCGTTGGGATTAGTTTGGATTTATTTCTTCTATAGAGAAATTTTTATAAAGACATTCTCACCGAATTATAATTCTTGACCTCATTGACGATTATATGCAAAAAATATTTGATGAAATTTCCTGTATGATTTTCTGAATTTAACTAACCTTCACTTCAATTTCATTATCTAGCTCAGGACTCAATAGCATTCTTTCTCTAACTTGATTCCTGTAAATTGGATTTCTACAGTTTTTGCTATAAAGGGATTCATAAAAAGCTATATAAATTCACGAGTAAAAGATTTTTTTGTTATAAATATCAAAATTGGGAATTTTTTTATCCAGAACACCTTTAAAATCCATAGGGAAAGATATTAGAATACCCTTTAAGGTTTGGATTACTCTCTCAGACTGACCGTCTATAGTGTTGAAGTAAACTATGTATCAAGAGTTTTTTGAATACTTCACCAAAAGTTCAGGTTAATCTTTTAATACCAATTATATATAATTTAATGTGGTACCCCATTCATCCTTACCACTTCTTTAACATATATTTTGATAGGAGGATCTAGAGGAAAATTTTCTCTGACAGTAATAAAGTGTGGTGACTTCATATGGTGATCTACTACAACCTGTAATTAACTCAATATAAAATATAAGATAAACCCTAAATGTTACTAATACCTTTAATATTATTTCCAAAAATTGTAACAAAATTTATCCTAAAAAAACTTGGTCTCTTAAACATACTGAAAACAAAAGGGTTTTATTATAAAAAATGTCTCTTCAAAAAATTCTTTATATTTATAAACACTAATCACTTAAGACATCAACAGGGGATTAAATAAATTTGTACTTATGATCAAAATTAAATTAATAAACCCATGATGGAATCCATAACTATTAAGTTAATATTATAAGAAGAAATATATTATTCCAAAATATAATTCTCCCTTTATTCCTAAAATAATATCTTATTTTATAAAAAAAAATTTCCATTATACGATTTTGTTTAACCATGGAATGATATAATATAAAATGTGATTTAATTATTTCATAATCCATGTATAGGAAGATAATAAATTAAAAAAATCACATGAAATTTCACTAAATAATAAATAATAATTTTTTCAAAGGGCTCATTCATATAAAATCAAACATGAAATTACATACTAGGGAGTATAGGATAAGTGTGCTAAGATTATCTTGATTCATATAAACAAACATAATTATATAATATTTCCATTTTAAATTTTCCATTAGAGGTTTTTGTGTCTAATAAACCTCATTATCCCTTATATTGATGCATTGATTTGTATAATGACTATACTCTATGCATTTGAAACACTAGAGTGTGGGTGGGGAATTTTTTATATCCTTATATTTATTTAAATTATTACCTAACCTATTACAAGTACATCAGTATTCAACTAGATGATGACATTCCATTCTATAAATAAGACATCTAGTAGTAACCTAAAAGAAATTTCCTCCATGTTTCTTCCCACACATTAAAAATAAAGGAATGATCATATTCTTTTCTCCAAGATTTTTATATTTTCATTTAAATTCCATTTTTCTATTTTAATCAAAACCATGAGATTGATTAAAGGGACTTGAAACACCCTAATAGGGGTGGGGTGAATTGGGGTGTCAAATATTTCTTCTCAAGTGACAGATCTTGTTCACACATTGGTAGGAACCTTTTAAACCCATTTAATGGTAATGTAAAGTATTTAGAAAATTCATAATTAGAATATTGAATAATAATTTTAATTGGTTCATCACTAAGGGATTGTCCAAGAAGTATATGTAGACAATGTTTTAGTTAAACCTAAATCCATTATTCTTCACTATATGTGTAATACAATATTTCAGACACAATCACTCTGTATAAAGAATATTTCCTTCATAAAATTTTAGAGATACTACACTGCATTCCTTGGAACACTTCCATCGACTCCCTGTAGCTCACTACTTTGATAGAAGTCTATCTCAGTTTATTGAATTGATGGATTCTTCAATGAACTAAAGTTAAAGTCTTTTTCTATGTCTATAATGAGACTCTAATTTAAATATAGACATGAATTGATCCACTTTTTAAGATATATTCACTCAAAAACTGATGTTCAAAAATATACTTTCATGAAGCCCCTTCGTAAATCCCAAGCCTTCGCGAAGCTCTCAACCTTCATGGAACAACCTGCAATCACAAATCACTCCTTCCTTAGTAGACTAAAGTCCTATGGAAATATCACTAAGTAAACATGTAATAACCCATCATTGAGAAGAAAACATTAATAAAAAAATATTGTCATCAGTCAAGACTAATAGCCTTTTCATGATGATCAATCTCACAAAAGAAATATATATTCAAAAATCTCTCTTAGCTTTATGAAATTATAGAATTGATGGATTTTTCTAGAAAATTTTTGTGTAATGAAGTTGGGATAGCCTCATATTTATAGTCTCGACCGTTCGTGATGCTCCACGACCTCTTAGTAGATTTTATGAATCTTTCAAAAACATATTCATGGTTCTCCTCTTATCACTATGATCCTTGGAAATTTTCTATTCATGATTATTATCATATCTATGTAGATTTCTATAAAACCATCACATGACTCCATGATCAAATCCTCATAACTGTAGAGATCACCATCACCATTCGTGATGCTCCAATTATTCATCATTCATGATTTTCATCGTTGTCACATAGTTCACTATTAGATTTCTTTGATCCTTCACAAAACTCAATTCATGAGGACAATATTTGTGAAAATCATGAATTTTCCATATTTTGATCAGTCCTTTAAGAAAAACCACTTTTCATAATGAAATACATCCTCAAAATTTTAGGCCACAATAATTTGGTAAACTATAGGAAATACTGCCACCTTTAATATTATTGTAATCTGGAACTGTAAGATCCTTTTTCTTTCAAAATACCTTATTGTACATGTACTCCCCAATATTCCATGTGGGGGTTGGTAATAAACACGAACCATACTATATTTCCAACAATGATCAACCTTAGTTCCAACATTGATATAAAACTCAAACTTCCATTTCCAACTTAACAGTGTGTCTAACAACCTCTTCGAATCTACTGAATTATCCATTGGTTAACTTCCTTAAGAAAATTATATTTAAGAAACTGAAGAATTGATCAACCTTACTTTCAGGTTGGATGGTATTTCAAGAAGCTTACCTCACATGTCTTGTAAACTTTTCCTCATAGGTTCTAATAGATTCATAATATTTTTTTTACTTTAGATAAAGGAACTCCTTATCCATATTTATAAGAATAATATGATGAAAATACATGTTAAAAAATAATCCCTTTAACTCATCCCAAAACATGAAGTTATTTTAAACTTGTTTCCTCATACTCTTAATAAGAGTACATGATTGATCTGCTTCACCATTCAAACGATAGACAATAAAAATTAATATTTCAGGTTCTGAACACTACAGAATTTAAAAATAAATTTTATACAATGCTAATCCATTCTTAATAAACAAGTGGATCAGAATACCCAATGTATGAAGGTTGAAATTACCTAATGAATGACTCAATAGAATGTTCTTCCCTCATTTTTTAGTTTATAACTCCAGTATGATTCATTGCTTGAGAATTTTGGATCATAATCCAAATGATATTTTTCATTATATATAAAATAAAATTAAGATTCTCATGACAAAAATAATTTTACATTCCATCACACTCAGCATTAACATGGATACTTCCAGTTCCAATCATTGAATAAATCCAAAAGTATATTGTGAGAAATACTAATCTTAGTAAAGAACCAACTAATCCTGAAAATTTTCATATAGGATATCTAAATCATGAACCATTAATTTCAATCTATTTTAACTTAGGTTTATCCTAGTCCCGTAATAATCATCATATATTTAAATCCATCAAGGTGCTCCATAAAAATTTTATGTATTTCGATAGAATATCCCCCTGGAGTGTCAAGATAGGAGTTAGTAAAGGCGCATTGTTGTGCGTTCGATGACAATCGTTTCCAAAAAAATGTTACCTTTTCAGAGTTATTACACCTAGGTACCTCTATTCTAGATCAAAAAACACTTTTAGTATCTTTATTGGGATGTAATTTCTTAAAAACCACTTGTAGTAACAGTTACCGAAATTCATGAAAATGTTCTATACTTTTACTCATCCTTAGAGATATCCCTATACATATCCTTATAAATATATCTAGGGTTATTACCAAATCATTATCATCATATATTTCAAAGGTTAACTAAACCTTAAATTTAATACCAACTATATTGACCCGGTATTTTTATACCTGGATATTACATATTTTTAGATGAATATAAAATACATTACACAAACACATGCTAGAGAACCATAATAGTTTAGTTTATTTTGAAACTGAGTAAACAATATTATAATTTTTTGAAATATCTTCAACATCTCCCCAAAAAATATCCCCCATTAGTACTCTTCACAAACATACTCAACTTAAAAACATTCTTCATAACCTGAGTATGTTAAACATAAGAAAGGGTGAGCTTAGATTCTCTGTAAGGGTAACCATGAGAAATATGTAAACATAACATGAGAATAAGGGTAGGAGAACATGAGAATAACATTTAAAAACCATACTTTTCATATCAAGGATCAAAATCTTGAGTCATGTAATAAATTTTAGAAGTTTATAAGAAATGAATCATAAGGAAATCAAAGAACATGATTCATGAGAAAATACCATTTTCATAAGGAATAAGTTTTTTGCATTCATATAATAATAAAAAATATTATGTCAATGATACCCAAAAAGAAACTCATAACATGTTAGGATTGGGCTAACCACCAGTGTACCGGATTTTGGTAATGGTTAACTAACCATATACTCTCTTTTAGGATTGGAATAACCTCCAGTGTACCCTCTTTTGGGATTATTATAACCACCTACATACCATTTTAGATCATATAACACTAATCATTACCCAATACATTATAGGTAGATATAGGTCACACCCATTACAAAATCCATAAATATATCTTTCACAAGACCATATAACATTCAACATATCAATACCCATGAAAAAATGAGTTTTATATAAAATTTATACATAGAAAACCCCATATAAAACAAAAGGGTTTCACAATCATTTCATAATTTAATCACAACATAATCCATGAAAAAGATATGAGTTTCCTAAAAAATTCATCATATCATAACCTATGGATAATAGAAATGTTGCATAATCATTTCATAATCTCAGTTAAAAATAAATGGTGTAAAAATAAATGGGTTTTATAAGAATTTTTACATGGTATAAACCATGAAAGAGATATGAGTTTCCTAAAAATATTGTCATTATAAACCATTCATATAAATAATAATAATGGTATCCTTGGTTTATATCCATAGTAATGAATATTTTAAATCAATTGGTTTCATCTTAGATAGAAAATTATTTTTAAAGATGAATCTTTTAGAATGTTTCTTTAATAAGATAAATTTTATTTAAAAATCACTTTTTAAAACAAAAAACAATTTTTAAATATTTTTCTTTGAAAAATCAACTTGAAAACTTATAAATGAATCATTATAATACATTTAAAACATTTCATAAGGAAAATATATTTTACACTTAGAAAAAACTTTAAAATCATAATACATTTTGAAAATAAATTCCTTTGAAAATAAACTTAAAAAATTATAATGGAAGCATAAAATAATATAATGTTCATGACGGTGGGAAATTACATTCATGTCATACACAAATATTCCTTACACATTTTACGTAAAAGCCAAATGGCATTGTATTTAAAAAAATATGATGATTTCATTTAATTTTTTTTAATAAGTGAAACATGGTAAAAAAATTATTTAATAAATCATTTTAACGAAATTTTAAAAAAATGTCTGAAAATATTTTTAGAAAACATTGGTGTAGAATAAAAATGCGTTTTCGATCGAGGAGAGAATCAAATATAATATTTCTTGTGAAATTGTTTTTGAACACTTGAGTACATAATGATAGAAAAATGAAGTTAAAATATGTATTATAATGAAATTAACAAAGAATAAATAAATTCATAAGTTTCTTGAGATATGTATTATAAGATATCACCATCAACAACATAAACATAAACAATCCTGATAAACTATAATATTGTTCCATAAAACCATTACCACATTTTTAAAATTGAATCAAAAGAACCCTAAAATAATAAAACTAAATGAAAAATTAAATATCATGTGAAAAAATAAATTCATGATATTAAATTTAAAATCTTCTATATATAAACCTCCTTAAATAATATAGTTTCATAACATAACATATGTCTCAAAAAAGGAAAATTGAGACAAAAATACCTTACAACTTTGGTATCTTTTGAATCATAAAACCCATGAAAGAGAAATGATCAAATGGATATTGAAATCCACATAATTTAAAAGATAATAATCATAAAATACATCGAGGGAAGTATATACACTACATAATAGAAATACTTGATGAATATGGGTTATTTCTCATAAAAAATAAAAGTGATATAGAAATACCTTACCGTAATTATCAACTTCATTAATACTCATTATATCATCCAATATAATAAATATAAGTTTATCATACATATATTAAAGAACCAAAATTACATATATCACTCCATAAATGATTTAATTATGTCTTTTTATTAACTGATTATTTTCGATTCCTTGTTAATGTCACCTTTCAGGTAATAACCGCTTTCTTTTTCTTATAAGATTTTATTTTTAATTTTGGGTCTACTTATTGTGATTATGGTTGCATAAAATACAAAATAATAATAAAAAAATAATTACAATATTTATAAATCAATTATACATTAATGAATAATCCAGAATGATGGTTTTGAGAAATAATGTACCATATGATCATGAAGTTGTTAGGCAATACATATGCATAAGTAATGTTTTCCTTTTTCACGATCAATATGAAAAGGAGGATAATAATATATTATATTTAAATAATTAATATAATATAATAAATTACATATTATTTCATTAAATATAATTATACATATCATCCATGTGGTGTAGTGATGGAAATAGTGTCGCATCGCTTCATGATGGGGGTAGTCCATACGCACACGAATGACCTTATCATATTTCAGTGTGTAAAAATGTAAGAAATAAAATAAAATATTTTATATTTAGAATGATACATATGACATGAATATAATAATTATTTAATTTATATTAGATATATTAATGAAATTTATCCTTATTATCTTCCATGTAAAGAATTAACGAAATTAATTCATATCACGTTGTGAGGCGGTGGTCCGTCGTACACACGAGAGATGTTATCGTATCTCTTATATAATGGAAATTAAAAAGAAATATATATTATATAATGACTATATAGGTTTAATTATGTTTTAAATATAATATATATAATTTATATCCATCATCCTAACCAACTTTGATATGTGGTAATGGAAAAAATAATGACATCAGTTCACAAGGTGGTAGTCTATCATACGCATGAATTTTGATTTTGAAACCCATTTGATAGAAGTGTAGATGGTTTTAGGTAAAAAAATTAAAATAAAAAAGTTTAATTATATGTAAGATACTATTTTTATTATATCATCACGTTTTAATAATAATATAAGGAGGTGGAAGAAGAAATAAAATAAAAACACTCGTTGAACAATTTTAAATTTTATTAGGGTAACCTCCTTAGGGTTGTATAAAAATCCTTCCTAGGTTGGATTTGTACCAAAAATAAGGTTTATATGATAATATGAGTGTATTTCAGAAGTTATTGTTTTAGGAACTTTTTGAACCAAAATAGATTGATGGTGTGAATAAGAGTGGTGAGGGGGTGGCCTTTTATAAGTGAGTTGAGTGGTACACTAGTAATGTTTTGAAAATAAATAGGTATACACACGTTTTTATAATGAAAAAGGTTGAAAAATGGAGTAATATAAAGAATTAGACAATATAGAGTTTACATATTTCCATATAATGGGTTTTAAAGATGTTTTAGGTCATTTTAACCCTTATCTTTGTAGTTTAACCCCTAGAAAACTCATTTTTACTACAACCACGATTATTTTTTTCCTCTGTTTTCACTATCCATTTTGGTCAAAATATTTTAACTTATTAATTAATATAATTTATTATGATTTCAAATGTTGAATATATTTTTCCAAATTAAATTAATATAATTGAAAAAGTTTAATTTAAAATCAATATCGTAGACGTGAAAATAAAGAGGGGTTTCAAAAGAGAAAGATTTCGATAGTTTTCAAGGTTTTTATATCCAAATTTTACATCAAAAAAATTAAAATGACCTAAATAGAAATTAATAGATATATAATTAAAAACATATTTATTTAAAAACAAATTATTAAAATAATTTTAACTTATTAATAATTTAAACAGAAAGGGTAATAATCAATTAAAATTCTGTGTTTTTCTCTATTCATTAAAATATTAATCATTTAAGAAACCAATCAAAAATTAAACCAAAGATAATTTTTACATGATGATTTTGAAAATGAAAATTATTATTTTAAGAAAATATTCTCAAAGTTTCAAAAATTATTTTTAATTTATGTGTGAAAGAGGAAACAAAACTGTTTTTAAAATAATACCATTTTTTTGTATGAAATTGGATTTAATATTATCTCTTGTATAGAAAAAACATAAGATGAATTCCATAAATTTTATTTAATATATAATATATAAATTTCATTAAATTTATTAAATAAATGTTATTTTCTTAATTAATTTAGTAAAAATCATTAGTTTTCATAAAAATAGTTTTTCAGAAATGATTTTCTTTTTTTTCTATATAGTCTTTATTTTCAATTATAAATAATCGTTCACCAAAGAATTAATTTTATATACATTTTTAGAACTTATATTTTCATAATTTATTTAATACTATTCATTATCAACATTCCAGCATTGAGGTGATAAATATCATATTAAATAATAAAATTTTATTAATATGTTATGTTTCGTTTAAAAACAGTGTACCGTGTATCACAAGTTGCACTCTATGTTGCGTGTAATGCATAGAAACTCATTATTGCGTGTAAATCAAGATTAAATCATTTTTTAATATGAAAACAAATATTTAAAGTATTAATAATATTTGAAAAAACATATTCAACAAAATCTCGTGGTGTTACATAGAGGATATTACACTCTTTAGCAGAGTCATAGAAAAAATATGACCTTATGGGCCTCAATGGGTAAGTCAACTAGGAAACAACCTAAAGCTATGGATCATGGCCCATCTCACACCTCATTTCAACACATCCTTCCAAAATTCTATAAGTTATCACACCTAACTAAAACTAGTTCCATGGTCCTAACCATACTAATACACCACTCTCTTATACAAGGAGGAATCCAAGGGTTCCTATAATATGGTCAAATAAAGACTACTAGGGTAGTCCCACTCAAGCTATCACACACACCCTTCTTAGAGGCCTATATAATATCTTGTAAAGGGATTATATGACTTATCTCACTCATTTAAGTTTGATTATCACCCATTAATGGGTTCAAGTACCAAGGTATTACTCTTAGTATAAGCCTTGGAAATCAATGATTGGGGGATCTGGCCAGTGCACTAGGCCCACTTCAGCCTAAAAATCTACATCAACTTTTATTTAGGTGGTTATACAGGTTTGAAAGTTTAAATTAAATTAAATTATTTAAATTAATTAAATGAATTTGAATAGTAAAAGGGTCTATCACCTTAGTGGTGCAGCTGTACACACACGTTAAAATAACATCATGTATATGGATCTAGGGCTAGTGCTAGGTACACCTACCAGTTTAGGAAGTTGTTTTCCTTTTTAGATTCATATTTCATTACATCATTCCTAGACTCCTCCAAATCCTTCGATCCATCTTATATTATCACGAGTCCCTAATTAACTTTTTTTTGAAGAAATAATACCTCAAGGAAACATTACAGTGTTTTTGGGTTGATTGTGTTTGTTGATAAAGTAGTTTTCCAAGTCCAGTTGTGGAGTTCCATCATGATTATTTACAAGGTATATTAATAAAGTTTCACAGTAGAGGATTTTTTGATCTATATGTGGTATAGAAAGTTTCATTTTTAAGGTGGTTCAATTTACTAGAGTTTGCTAATTTTTTTGGGTCCAAAATTTGGGGGATGGAAAAAGTTGTTTTTAGAAAAAGAAGGAATTTTAGGTAAATGTGACAAGTTGGGAACAAGGGTTAAGGTTGTTCCAAAATTTGTGTGAAAGTGATGTTTTGGGATTGACATATTGAAACATGACAAAGGTAAGAGTTTCACATAATATCTAGAATTGTGTGAAGGCATGAGTTATATGACCAAATAAGATGCATGCATAGTTGACAACACACAATGATGTTGCGCGCTCAAAGAATCATCAAATATGCGGTTTTCATCATACAAGTAAAAATTCCCCACATGTTTTGAGTTCTATGAAAAATGGGAGAAGTTGTGCACAAAGTGAAAGGCATGCAAGAATGTTGTGTGCATGGTCGAACACGTCTTTAAATAGGTGGCCACCCCCACCTCATTTCAAAAACTCAACCATTAGAGAATATAATTCTCTAAATAGAGTAAGGTTTGCAATAGTATATTTCATATATGAAATTAAAACAAAAAAATCATGTTTCACAAAGAAAATTTACATGTGTCTATTGGACATGAATTGGGAGTTTCATGATATTGTGTGGAAGTTGAGAGTTCTACGACATTTCATGGAAGTTGGGAGTTCTATGAAGAAACATAAATGTTTCAGGAAAGGTTGTAAATTTTTGTCCAAGACATACAAAAGTGTCCTATAAGGAATCCAAATGTTATGTTAAAGGCAAATTTGTGTGAACCTATAAAGATTTTTTCAGTAATTCTGTGGTAATTGTGTATTCATAAGGTGGATGAAATTGTAACGTAATGATGCACTAAAAAAGGTGGAAATAATATTTATTCAAGTGATCAAAGAAAAATATTATAAAGGATAAGTGAGCATAATTAAGTTGAGATAGAATTGGGATTTCAAATTATGATTGGTTTTAAAAAAAGAGGGATAGTGAGTTCACTCCGAACCTTATATTTGTAGTGAGATTTAGTGGATTTGACACATATGAACTTTTCCTTCTTATGATCCATGGACATATCCCAATGAGGATGAAGCAAGTAAAATTGGTGTATCTTGTTCATGTTTTAGTTCTGATAGTGTACTATACTATGGGAAAGAGATAGTAGAGTGTTTTGTTTAATGAAAAAACAAGATCGAAGGAGAACATTGTTTTAATATGTCATACCCTGATTTACCACCCTCTCATGGAATTTAACCTAGTTGAACTCACATTAATTAATTAAAATCATTAATAATTACTTAACTAAGTAACAATTAATTAAAAATTAAATTTAAATAAGGTATAACCATCAAATATCTCATTGATAGTCCCATTTCACAAGAACTACAGCCAAATGCATAGCAATGACATGTTCTCTTCCCCGAACATAATATGGAAAAATACCTTTTTCATGTCACTGATTCCATAATAATATTTATTTTATTATTAAAGAAAAGAATATAAAAATTGACACAATGACATAACTTCTTCAAAACAATGTACAATAGTGGGCAGAAGTCATCTTATGTCCTCCTCTTACTATTTAGTAAGAATTATCCTTGAGAAGTAGTATATTCCACGTTTCTCCTATGGAATTTACTTAAGGACCCTAACTAAAGAATTGAAAAATTAGAAGTAAAGAAGAAATTAATATAGGTACCAGGAATCAAGGAAGTACCTTTATTTGATTAAGAATCACACTAAACATCACCCACATGTGAACGATATCAAAAATTGAGATGGAGGAAGGGAGTCCGACCCATTTAAGTGTGAGGGAGAAGTAAAATAGAGATATTTGGGTTAAAATTAAAGAATTTAAAACCATAAAATCCAATTATAATGATTTTCCTGGTTTGGTTTTATGATTTTAGCAACCCTATACCAACTGTGTGGTAGGCATTGTCTATGAAAACCCCTCTCTCATGGTTGGGTCACATGGTTTACCAAACAGTGTGCTAACTGTAAAAATTCTAACTGTTTCTATCTTCATAATTTCACATGTGTTACCTAAAACCATGCACTAACCATAAACCAAACCTTGAGTCCTAACCAAGACACATCGTTCCCCATAGAGTATGTATGGTTTCCTCTAAATCAAGTTCTAACCATTCCAAACAATCTTGCACTTTAGAAATATTAGAAACCTCCCTACACTCAATGTTCTATATGGTGTATCATAAACCATACACACTAAACTATGATCCCAATATAAAATCCTCCAAAAACACCAGAATATTATCCTAAATCACCCAAGACTATCAAAAAACAAAGACGCCTTCCATCCCTCAATACATATCACAAAATATTTAATCAAGATGATTTTGCTATCAGATTCTCTACTCGAATATCTATTATAAAAATATACCATCCACCATATAGAAAAATCAAAACCCCCATAGACTCCACCCCATAAATAGGGTATGAGGTTTTATAACCTCCCCACTATATCTTTTATCACCCTTTGAGAATACTCATCACCCTTTTATCTAGAAAATGAAACATATGACAATTATAAATTCAATACCAAAAGGTTTTTGTTCATTCTAGAACTCAAAACACACATCCTTAGTGATACTCCAAAAAGGTGATCCAATACACCAAATAATATTCTAATGATCAAATTCATTAATAAAACACCGCGATGGTTATCAATCATACATGATGATCCTAATAAACCCCAAGTGTCCTTATATGATATATTATCCAACCTATAATGCTCTCCACCATACAATTCATCTTATAATGGTCAATTCCATTTTGGGGTAGCTACACCATTAAAATTTCATATCAAAACACACTTCTAGAATCAAAATTATGATACTGGGGTGGTTTCTAATATCCCCACATTGTCACATATGAAATCCCTAGTCTAATATTGGCACCACTCTCCATTCTTTATTTACAACTATATTGGACTAGTTGAAACTGCCCATGAAAAAGGCCCAATAACACTAGTCTTTCCTTGAAAATCCTCAACCAATGCCCAAGTCTTAACCTCCATACCCAAAATAATTTACCTAATGTTTTTTTGGGTCACCACATTCAATTATCGGTGATAATTCTTGTTGGAAATCCTTAAGTCGATATACCTCTAAAATGCATGGCTTCAGTCAATAATGTGTTGCTAGAGACACTCAATCACAATGCCTCTACTTATAATGACTATCCAAGATCATCCATACACACTCACTAAAGAAAAACCCTAACTCTTAGTGAAATTAATCAGCTGAAAATCAACAACCCAGAACATCCATCTTTCTCCCACCAGAGCAATAACACATCTCTAGTCCAACACATTTGAATCATCGCAAAATATCTCATGATCAACACCCCCATTTGGACATTTCTCATTATCACATATAGAATCATACATGATGTTATACAAGGATTTATATTGAATTTTTATCTATATAATCACCATCATCTAATTTACATAACACAATCCAATGGTTGATTTTCCACCTATGATCCTTGTAACATTAGGGTCAGGTTCCCACAGTTGACATGATGCTCTCCGCAATGGGGGTGTATTCATCATCACTATAATAAACCAAATTCCTTATACCCATGGACCATGTCAATTAGTTACTAAACATAATAACCAGATGTAGTCATATAACTCATTTCCGATTCATAACATGAAACACCCCTTACTTTATATTCCCTATTAATAGGAATGCCACCCTTGGAACTATCCAAATTTAATTCAAATAAATGTTTGTATCCTTAAAAAATATTTCTAGATCAAATTAATTAGGTTTTATTATAATTAGATTCACATTATAGGTCTTAACCCATTCTATAACATCCCATCAGAATCCATAAACTCCCATCTCACACAAGACCATCACCGATTTCCATTTGTAGAAATCCCACACGTAAACGGTGTGTGTTACCTTGATCTGACTAAGACCCAAGGGTTGCATGCTCCTATTGAAACAAATTTTAAGAACCTAAATCACCCATACATGATTCAAATTTCATCGAATTAAGTCCCATGTAGTCATACCACTAACCTTTCTCTAGGGATTGAATATATCTCATAGCCTTAGTTCCATTGGAATGACCCTTAAAAATTTATAACCTCACCAATTTCTAGAATAACCACACACTTAATCACAACCTAGTACTATAAAAAAATCACCAGATTCTACACACACTCTCTCTCACCATAAAATAACATATTTCTTAATAGTAGGTCTAATCACTCGAATAGTTCCAACCTTTGAAACTGGCCTCGATACCATGTCACTACCACTCAATGTTCTGGACCCCACAATACCTAAGGCATTATCATGCCTTCATGATATCCTTGATAGCAGTTCCTGTGGATTGATTTGAAACTCTAGAACCTATTAGTGATTTCTATCTCTATAACACTAAATATCCAAGGCTAACCCCATGAGTGGGTCTATAAGTGTAATTTCATAGTTTTTTCAAGCAGTTTAGACACTTGTGATACTATTAAAAATATCTCATTTTTTGCTTGGTAATGTGATAAAAGGGATAATGAGTGGTTTCAGAGAGTTCATGGATCATTTCTAGCTCATAGATCTATAATTTAGAGAGGCAGTTTGAGTGGAATAGTCAGTGCATGGTTAGTTCTAATCATGTGACTCAACCATGTAGGGTTTTGAGTGCACAAAAGGAGAATTCACAGTTGGATTGAACCATGTGACCTGGGCCACACAACCATGTGAATTTTCTAAGATAGGTGAAAGATTAATTTCACACAGGCTATACATGTTTAGTCAAACCATGTGCATTTACTGGGTGAGGGGTTTCTTGGGCAGTGTTGGGTTCACAGTTAGTGCACAGTTTGGCCAACCGTGCGGCCAAACCACGTGAACCCTTATTGATATGGGTAAATCTCCCCTTTCCGCATGAAATATTTTAACCCTTCACTTCCTATTTTCTTCCCTAGCTTAAATACAACCCTCTTTCACATAAATCACTTAATCATATTATTGTTAGTCTTTGAAGACATCTTCTCATCCAAACACCATTTTCTTCACTACCAGGTTTGTTGGATCCAAAACAGTAAGCTCTCCACTCATCTTCTTTCATTTTTTTTCATCTTCCCATATCTTATTCTATTTTTGTGTGACATAATAAGATATATTTTTAGGTTTATTGTATGTTAATTGTATTTTTCCCATTATAGCTCAATTCAATGGCCAACACTTGATGAGGGGAGTGATAGGGGACTAAGGTTATCTTTCTAGTTACATTCCCTCAATGTGTAGTTATATTTTATTATGTGCAATTATTCCACTTTATGTACCTCCAGACGTCACCTATATAATGATTAATTAATTAAATTAAAGGTTTTTCTCATATAAATGGGACTCTATATACTTTACAAACAATTACATGGGGTATTTGACTCATTACGAGACACCCCTATGGTTGTGCCTCTTTCAAAAGGCTTATGAGCCTTTTCCTTGGAAATAAAATTATTATCTAGTATTTATGGTGTGAATTTTACTTGTAATTAATCCATTTAAAATTCAATATGATCTATGGAAATGAGTGGCCATGTGTTAGGACCTCGTCCTCATGCTCTAGCATGAATTACCTGAATTGAATGAATTGCCTACTTGGATAAGGTGTTATGATTTTCATTCTAGTTAAATTATATAATTTGTTGATAACGAAACCTTTCCTCATACCAAGACAAGAATGACATAAGGGTACCAAATTAAGGATTCCTTGGACGGGATTCATATTCTATATAATTATGATCTGTTAGGGATTGTGAATACTCTAGAAGTGATACATGGATTCTTATGGGATGCCTTGGGAAGGCTCACTGGGTATATTATTTACCTACACGTGAGTGATACTGGCTCCCTAGTGGGGTCACCTTGGGTGAAATAAGTGGAAATGTAGTCATTGTATGCCACAAGTGATACTTGGTCCCCTATGCAAGATAATCATGATGGGATAAGAGGGTCATGATTTTCACCACACTGATATTGATAAATGGGATAACTTTATAGATTGACTTAGATGAACTCTTATGTTGTTGGGTATTTGTAGTGCTCCTGGAGGGATATCTAGGATTTATTTTATGGATTGACTTATACAAGCTCATGTTTCCTCTTATTAAATTCAACGGTTGAAATTTATATTGAAAATAAAGAATAAATAACTATTATACCTATGATGCATCTTCTATAAAAAATCACATGCTTGGATTTGGTCCGCTCATGATGCTTTTTATATGACGAACCATTATTACACCAATGTCATAATTATATAGGTTCACCTTAATTTATATAAATATGGAATAATCCATAGTAGGTAGTGTCAGTAGAGTATCCATGAGGAACCTGGACTGATATGTTTAATTATTTATTACTTTACATTTATTATGTTCCCACACAGCACTCATTATATATGAACATAATAGATTATTCTAGACACCATTAGTAGTGGGATACTGAGTATATATCACACCTTTTTTAGGATTTCCATGGTACCTGTGCATACTTCATGACTATAGGTGCAGATAAAGGGAAGTTTCTAGCTCTCTATGTTTGATTCTTAGTATTAGGATAGATCATTAGAGAAGATGATCGAGCCTATGATTTTGAGGCTAGTAGTAGTAGCTTTTGGTATTTTTTATTTTTGTTTAGAATGCAATATGTACATATTTTTTCAATATTCCATGTACTAATTTTTTTATTACAACATGATATGATCATCACCATTTTTGTATCTATTTATGATTCAGCTTCCTCCTGGTAGTGAGCCTATTCCTAGAAGTAGAAAACCCACATATAGTGGAAACCCAAATGACCTAGGATAGGTTATTTCTATTCTGGTTTGTTCCTGTTACATTTTCCTTGATTTCACTATTTGGCGACACACATGTATTATAATGTTATTATTATTGTTGATATCATTCTTATTGAATTGTTTTTCCTTATAATGTTATGAAATAGAGGTATTATCTCCTAAATATTATCAGGAAGATAAGGATTCATATGTCATGCATTATCCCATTCCATATTCACATTACTGCGTGCATTTCCTGTAGTGCTTATGATTATTATGAGTTCCTTGGTTATTATATAAGAAAATTTGCTAACATTTCTTGAAGTAATAACATAATTTAATTAATTAAAGTTCCTACATAAATTTAAATGGTGTTTACCAAATAGATTGATTATGAAACCTTAAATAAACAATTATGGAATGTTTGATCCATGAACCACTGGATATATGGACTAAAAAATTGCCTGATTTGATTGATTTAGGCTAATAGTAATTTATAAAGCACATACATCTATAAATTAAAAATGGTGGTTCATTCAATAAAATCATTATATAAGACATGTTATATCCTGATACTGGATGTAAAGGTATGGTTGTATTTTATTATTGTGCCAATTGAAATTTATAAGGAGTATAATCCTTTATAAATTAGGAATGGAGATGCATATAATTTGGATTTGACACATTTCTACATATAAAAGATAATAAACTTAAATGAATTAAAACATTCAAATGAAATAGTTACCACTAAATGTGGATTCCAACTACAATTTAAAGGGTGTTTTCCTCTCTACCATGTAATTGACAGTCCATATATTGGAATCTTGTCATGTAGTATGAGACCGTGATCCTAACCCAACCCTGTAGTTGGTATAAGGATGTGACTTTTGTGGTCCATTGTGATATTTATTATAATCTAAACATAAATTTATAGTTGTAAGAGTGGTGTGACTTGTTATAGAATTATAATATGAATATTTTTCAAAATCCTATCAACCAATAGGTTTTAGATATTTTTTTTTCCAATTTAACCTTATCATTTAGCTTTAACCCTTAGTTATCTAATTTAACTGTTACCATGTCTTCTTGTGTATTCATACTATTTGGTTAATATAGTTATCATAAAATTCCAATATAACCTCAAGTGATTCATTAATGACATGTTCAAAATTATATAATTCATTTTACTAAATATTATATTTTTATGACTATTATATGATTTAATAAAATAGTATTTGTTTTAAAAATTCATTTTTGTCTATTTTTATACTATTAATATCATGAATATTTAAAAATTCATAACAACTTGATTATTTTGAAAAAACATCATTAATTAATATATAAAAATTAATAATAATCCATAAAATTTGTGTATGGTACAAAAAGTTTCAAAATAAATTTATTTTAATATTTATATTCTCATTTATTTAAATGATTCATTGACAAGGCAATCACTACATGACCATTGGGTCCTAAATACATTTATTTATTCAATCTCTAAAAATTATAAATAAAATACCATGATGTAGTGAATCTTTTTATATCTATAATTACTATTTATAGTTGAAATGATCACTTATATAACCCCACATTTTCTTTACTAAAAGATACATGTATATGCAACATTTGCCTATACATTAAATTAATTCTTATCAAAAGTCATTTTCACATAAAAGTGGCTCCAAGGGGTCCCAAAATCGACCCAAGGATTCCGATGATTGGAAAGATATCATCCAATAGGATTAGGACATGTTTTAGGGTAGTTTAAGTTTATTATAATTTCATTTTTTTACCAATATTTACAAGATTTACCCTTTAACCATGGTAAACAAAATATTTACTAAATTTACTATTCATAATACCTAAAAATAAAAGGAGCATATTTAAAAAATTTGGACCTCATGATTCCCAATATGGGATCAACTTTTCTAAATCCAAAACATAGAAATTATATAAATTAATTTAAAATTAATTCTCGTTGTCAAACCCAAAAGTGTGTTTTTAAGAAGTAAACATTACCACAAGATTAACATGTGTTTAGGTACAATTAAAATATGAAATAACATTCAATGAACAACATTAGATTAAATTATATAAAATTAATCTAATTACACTTTTAACCAGATTTAAAAGTTAATGTAACCATATAAATAAATTAGATGAAATAAATGTTTTGACTTAAAATGCAGTATTTTTCACAATTTATTAAAAAATTAACTTTATCAAAAAGATACCAAAAATTTACCCAAAGTAAATTTGTATGTCTGGATTCTAAAGAAGAATTTTATTTTTCCAAATAGAATATATAAAAGTAACAAAAACTAGAATTAAAATTAGTTCTCAATCTAATGGTGGTAAAACTTAATTTTAAAAACATTAGAGTATTTATGCTTAAAATTACATTCATTCTCATATTAATCCACTAAATTTTATTAGATAAATGTAAAAAAAATTAAAAACATTTTTAATCGTAATATGGTTTGTTCTATTCATTCCCTCCAATACAATATTTAGGCTTTAAATTCCATTTTAAATAATTATATTATATTTTTTCAGTATGACTCAACATTGGGTGCAACATTAGATTTTGGAGAAACCCATTGTTGCGTGTCTGGTACTTCATCGAACATAGAATCCCATTTAATGTAAAATTAATATTTCATTAAAAAATATTAAAAAATATGAAGATGTCACATTCTTTATTTACCTGGGATGTTACATCTTTTCCACTTTTGTAAATTGCATCCTCATAATTTTATTCACTTACCCAATAAGTGGGCGTATTTATCCCTCATAGAATTTTCAGATTACCATGTTGCCTCTTCAACCATATGTTTTTTCCACAAAAACTTTACCTAATGAATTAACTTATTCTACAACACTTTATCTCTTTGTTCATGAATCTAGAACGACTGTTCCTCATAAGAATGATTCTCTTCCAACTAAACAAACTCTTGACCCAAAACATGAGATGGATCCGACATACAATTTTTCAACATTGAACCATGAAAAGAATTGTGTACCTAGGATAAAATTGGAGGTAAGGCCACTCTATAGGAAAATGATCCAACTTTCTCCAGGATTTCATAGGGGACAATGAACCTCAGACTCAACTTTCCCTTCTTACCAAAATGAATCACACTTTTCCTTGGAGAAACTTTGTGAAGGGAATGATCACCTACCTCAAATGAAGGATCCTTATTTTAGTTATCTACATAACTTTTCTACCTTCTCTGAGCTATTCTCATGTGATTCTAAATTAATTGAACTTTCTCTACCATCTCTTCCACCAATTCTGGTCCCATAAACTTTCCATCACCTACATCATCCCAAAAAGCTAGAGTTCAACACCGCTTTCTAGATAATGACTCATATGGTTCCATCTATATACTAGATGAAAACTGTTATTATATGAAAACTCGACCAAAGAAATTTGTTTATCCCAATATCACTAGTAATCCATTGAAGAACCACGTAGTATATCTTCTAATGTCTGAATTTTTTGTTCTAATTACTCATCTGATTGAGGATGAAGAGTTTTACTGAAATTTAATTCTGTACCCAACAACTTCTGAAGGCCTTTCCAAATGTTAGAAGTGATCCTCAGATTATGATTAGATATAATGGAGAGCGGAATTACATGTAACATGACAATCCCATTAATATAAAATGAAGAAAGTTGATATTGAGACATAGTATCTTGAATAGGGAGAAAATGATTTGATTTAGTCAATCGATCAATAATAACCCAGATTACATTGTTACCTTTAGAATTATTTTGTAATCTTACTATGAAATCCATGGACACATTTTCCCATTTCCAATATAGAATTAGAAAAGGCTAAATCATCTCTTTCCGTAACTTTTTTTCTTCTTTAACATATTTAAAAGTTAAACACTCCACAGTAAAGTCAGCAATATCTATTTTCATTCCATCCCACCAGTAATACTTTTTAAGATCACTGAATATCTTAGTACTGCTAGGGTGAACTGAAAATAGCGAACTATGAGTTTCACATAAAAAAAATCTTTTTTTAATTTTGAATCACAAGGCACATATAATCTCTTTAAAAACCTCAAAACATAATCTTTATCAATGTTAAATTTAGGTAACCTACCTTTCGGAACCAATTCTGCCTTTTTCTACAACTCATTGTCTTATTTATGTACCTGCTTTATTCTGTCTACTAGAGACAATTTCATTTCCACCTAAAACAAGACAGAGGAATTACCTGCACCAACAACTTCTAATCCAAAATTCATTATATCAAAAACCAAAGGATCTTATTCCAAATGTATCATGGTTAATGCAGCATTACTTTTTCAACTCAAACCATCAGGCACTTTATTTGGTTTTCCAGGATGGTAATGGATCATGACATCATTATCCTTGGTTAATTCTTGACATATTTTCTATCTCATGTTTAGTTCTTTGTAAGTGAATATACACTTCAAAATTTTTTATTAGTATATACTTCACACTTTACTTCATACAAATGATTCCTCCAAATTGTTTAAGAAAAAATAAAAGCAGCTAATTAAAACTCAGGTGTAGGGTTTTTTAACTCATGAGATTTTAATATACACGATACATAACCAATTACATGATTATTCTGCATTGGGACACAACCAAGTCCTTTCAATGACGAATCACTATAGATATCAAATTCACCATTTCTAAAAGGCACGACCAAAAATAGAGCATTCAAAAATCTTCTTTTCAATTTCTGAAAAAAAATCATCACATTATTTTGTCTATATAAATTTAACACCTTTTCAAGTTAACTTAGTCAGTAGGCTGGATTACCATGCAAAAGTTTCAACAAACCTTTGGTAATATCTTTACAAACCAAGGAAACTATGGGTCTCTGTGATATTGGTAGTTCTTGTCCATTATTCAACAACTTTTGTTTTAGAAGGGTAAAAATTTATTCCTTATTTAGAAACAATATAACCAAGGAATGAAATTTGCTGCAACCAAAACTCACACATGATGAAGTTCCCATAAACTTTATTTTCCTTTAAGGTTTGAAAGACAACCAATAAATTACTTTCATGTTCCTATTTACTTTTGAAATATAACAAAATATCATCAATAAACACAACCACAAACATATTCAAGAACTCATAGAAAATTATATTTATAAAATCCATGAATATAGTAGGTGCATTGGTTAAACCAAAATGTATAACTAAAAATTAATAATGGACATATCTAGTAAAAAACACAGTCTTTGGAATGTATGCTTCTTTTACTTTCAACGGTTGATACCCCAAATTCAAGTGAATATTCAAAAAATACTGATATCACTAAAGATGATCAAAATAATCATTGATATGAGGAAAAGATACTTATTCTCAACAGTAATATTATTCACGGATCTATAATCAATTCAAAGTATCATTGAACCATCTTTATTTAAAAAAAACTAGAGCACCCCACGGTGATGTTCTAGGTCAAATGAAACCCTCTAACAATTCCTATAATTGTTTCTTTAACTCTAAAAGTTTAATTTGAAACATTCTATAAGGGGGTTTTGGAATTGGCTTAGCATCAAGAACTATATAAATAGTAAATTCAACTTTCTGATCTGGTATAATACCAGGAAACTCATCAGAAAAAACCTCAAGATACTCATTTACTACTAGAACATCATTAATCCAAATAGTTCCTTTGTTTTCAGCAATATATGCACAGTAACATTCATTTCCAACTTTTACCAGTTTCCCAGCTTCCTAATATGTTATCAAATATAAGGGTTAATTCTTCTACACAAAATAAAATTCTTTCTAAAAATAAACCTCTTTAGCTCTCCAGTTAATCCTAGCATGATAAATAGAAAGCCAATACATACCCAAAATAACATCAAACTATAATAGAGGCAGAACAATAAGGATTGCAGGTAGATTCTTTATGCATACAAGGAGAAGAAGGTTCTTCTAATTTTTTTTGTCTCAACATATCCTCCAGGAGTTTTTACCACAAGTTTAGGATTCATATCTTGAGATGAAATTCCTAATTTACTTGAAAATTTATAAAAAAATAAGAGAATGTGTAGACCCAGAATCAAAAAAATCATTGGAATAATCTAAAAAAACAAACAATGTACCAGATATCACATCATTTGATAGTCACACATTAACTATAGTAGTAGCAAAAGATTTTTACACACCCTTCTACTTTTGATCTATCTAGTTTCCACCCTAGGTAAGCAACTTTAGACACACATTTTCATAATTCACAAACTCATTTCAACTAAAACATCTTACCACTGGATTGTCATTGTATGATTGATAATCTTTATTATAGTTATGAGAAATATCATTAGTCTTACCAAACTAGAAGCACTTTCTAGATTTTGAGAGACATTCACCAGAATGATTTTTACCATACTTCTCATAAGATGGAAATTTAATTTTCTTAACTGAAGACTTCTTTGATGAATACTTTCTTTTTTTCCATCCATCTGAACATCTTCTTTTTATTGCTCTCATGAAACACTCGATCATCATAAAACCCCATTTATAATTTCTCAGCACATCTTACATGTTTCTCAATGCCTTTTAATTCATGAGAGGCTAATGCATTTTAATATCACAGCTTAAATCCTATGTAAAACCAATTTATCTTACTATCAATATATTGGATGAAATTTGGAGCATACCTTTCCGATCGAGTGAAATTTTCTTCGTAAGTAGCCACTGAGTCATCAACCTACCTCAATTCCACAAATTTTCTTCCATCCTAATTCAAACCGCCTTAAGAAAAAATTTCTCAAGATACATACCATTGAATTATTCCCAAAAAAGAGAATCAATATCCTTACTATCCCTAATATTTTGAACCATAGAACACCATTGATTGGATTCTCCATCAAAATGGTAAACAAAAACAATAACCTTTTAGACTAACATTTTGATTCTTTGTACATACAATGACATCGAAAATAGTTTCCAATTATTTGATCCACTCTTCAGATTTTAGAGGGTCAGATGATCCTTTGACTGATGGGAGATGTTTCCTCATGAAATGATCCACTACCGACATGTTCCTATAAGGTTGATATGGTTGATCTCATGAATGGACACCACCACCATTTATGGCCTGAGTCAACTGATCTATCACTGTAACAAACTATTCAGTTCTGATTCCCACCATCTTAGGATACTGATTTGGATGGTTATTCTCCTCTGTATGTCTTCCCAACACAGCTACCTTGTTTCCTCTATAGAAAACTAGACTGAAAAAATATATCTTAGACAAAAAAACATGGTAATATTGAAATACTATATCATTTCAATTTGAACATAATGTAAAAATCATTTATGGATATTCTATTAAAAAATCATAACTCCTAAAGTTATCTAAACCGACCATTAATACCAACTATAAGGCCCCAACCTAAAACATTACTTAATCTTGAATTAAGTTAATAATTCATATTGATGATCTTTCCCAATTTAGATCTTTAGATAATTATATCATAACTTATACAAAACCACTTTAATATTACAAGTAGAAACTTCTACTCACTATATATGTTTTTATAAAACAAAAAACTCTTAAAAAGAAACATGTTTAGTTCTATGTTTTAGACCACATAACTTTTCCATGATCCAATCCTTGACTCTATTCATCTTTATGTCTTGTGAAAAATATTTCAAAAACTTGAGATTAGTAAAAAAATATTAGTAAGTTATACATAAAGAAGTAAGGATGTTATTTTTTCAAAACAACATGTAAACTATGAATACTTTAACATAAAGTAATACTTCTCACCTTAAAGAAGTATAAAAACACTTCACTAAATATAAGATAATTGCTTACCCTTTTTATAACCAAAAGATTACCATACATCCCATAAAAATCAACATATATCATATAAGGTAACTTGGGACATAAACATACTTAAATGGAATAACAATAAAATTGACTTTCACATATATCACTAAATGTAATAGCAATATGGCTGGATTTCATACCCAATGCATTAGAGGTTATAATATAACCACCGTCCTTGGTTTATTAGGGAACCACCTGTCATTTTTTTTATCACGTAACCACCTGTCATTGGTTTATCATGTAACCACCCATCAAATATCCATGTACCATTTTATAATCATAACACATAAAATATTTCAAATATCAACATTTAACTAATAACATTTCATTCACAATCACTAGAAATCATTTCAAGATATCAAAATAAAAAATACATTTCAAAAACCATTTTCAATATGAAAACACCCAAAAGGGAATAAGGTATTTTCTTCCTTTTAAAAATATTAAGGCTTATAGAGGAATCCAAATAAAGTTTACAACAATAGAGAGGTCATTATTTCTACATACGTTAAAAGCAGTCAGTTTTTTATTTAGTAAAATGATTCATAGATAATAGATTCCATTTGAAAAAAATTAAAAGTTAAAGGGGTTTATAAATGATATAAAATAATTTTGTGTATAAATAAAAATATGCCTCAAGGAAAGGAAATTGCAACGAAGTCCCTTACCTCATGTCTCACTTGACGCATTCGTTATTTAATTTCCTGGATAATAAACTTAAGTTAATTTTTACTTGCTTCATGTCAAGTTTATTTTTTCTTTTATATCACTTATTGCCACATTATAAAAATTACATAATTATTAAGTTAATAGTCATTTTTTTGATATTGGGTACTTGAGTAGAAAATGATCTTGTTATAATCATAATTTTTTTCATGTGGTTAAAGTACATTATCCCCTAAATATAATTCAAATATATGACATATATCCAGTATATATGTATTTATACTATTCCATTACATTTGGTGATAACAAATGAAATGCACCGTTCATGGAGATGGTAAGCCGTACGCACGCATGAACGCTACTTACATTTATATTTCATATTTAAAGGAATGAAAACTTAATGATACATAGTTATATTATAATTATAGTATAATATGATATTTTATATATGGGAAATAATGTCATTAACATTATCCTTTATACGTTACATGTATTTCATGAACAAGGCATATCACTTCGTGGGGGCGGTAATCCGCACTTCCTCAAATGAAATTATCGTGTTTACACATCATGAAAAGATTAAAGGTAAGTTCAAAATACAAATTACATATGAATATAGACAATATAAATATAATATATATCATATATAAATATAGTTCCATAATTAATGTCCACCATGAGAGGCTGTAAGAGATAATTGAATAATCATCGTTTCGTGATGCAGTCGTTCGTCGTCCACAGAAACAGTATGTTCATATCCATTAGATGGAGGTGTGTGTAAGTGTAGTTATAATCTTTATCATAACAAAAACCTAGTATATTTACTATATTGGTGTTGTTATGTAATCAAATAATAAGAATAGAATAGGTAGTGAAGAAGTAAGATATTAGAAAGAAACTTTAGAGAAGACGCTACCTCTTAAAATAGGGAACTCCCTTTGATTTGTGGCAAATGGATTTCTTGAATTTTGTTCTGCCTAAGGTAAAGCTTATATGAGTAATATATGGATGTTAGGAGATTATTGGAGTAGATTTTGGATGAGACAAAGGGCATTATAGGTGTAAGTAAGGGGTTAGAGTTTGTGTCCTTTTATAAGAGGGGGGAGGGGTACTTTAGGAATGTCTTGAAAGATTATTTTATTATGAATTTAAATTTTTAAAAGGTCCAAAACACATTTAATTAGAAGATAAGATGACTATTGTTATAAATACTCTAAACCAGTAGGTTTTAGAAGTTTTTTGGTTTCAAATTTAACCTTATCATTTTGCTTTAACCAAAATGTTAACTAATTTAACTCTTACCATGTCTTCTTGTGTATTCATACTATATGGTAAATATAGTTACCATAAAATGTCAATAGAACCTAAAGTGGTTAATTAGTGAATTTTTAAAACATAAATAATCCATTTGGACTAATCCTATATTTTTTGGACTATTATATCATTTAATAAAATAATATTTTTTTTTAAAAACTCATTTATGTCAATTTTTATACTATTCATATCATGACCTTTTAATAATGCATATCCACTTTATTCTTTAAAAAAATTCATTAATTCAATTATAAAAATTAATAATAATCCATAATATTTGTGTATAACATAAAAAGTTTCAAAATAAATTTATTTTAATATTTATAATCGCATTTATTTAAATAATTCAAGAATAAGGTAATCACTACATCACCATTGTGTCATAAATAAATTTATTTATTTAATATCTAAATATTATAAATAAAATACAATGATGTAGGAGATATTTTTATATTTCTAATTACTATTTATAGTAGAAAATATCAATTATATAACCCCATATAATTTTTTTTATTAAAAGATACATGTTTATTTTATATTTTCTTTAATTTAAATTAATTCTTATAAAATGTCATTTTGACATCAAAGTGGATCCATGGGGTCCCAAAATCAATCCAAGGATTCGCATGGTTGGTAATATATCATAAAATATGAATAGGACATGTTTTAGGGTAGTCTAATATAATGATAATATTATTTTGTACCCATATTTACCATATTTACCCTTTAACCACTATAAATAAAATATTTACTGAAGTTACTATTCATAATGTCTAAAAATAAAAGGAATATATTTACACAATTTGGACCTCCTGATTCCAAAAATAGAATCAATTTTTCCAAATTCACAACACATAAATTGTTAAAATTATTTTAACATTAATCCCCGTTGTTAAAAGCAAAAGTATATTTTTTAGCAGTAAAAACTACCAAAAGATTGAAATGTGTTTATGTAAATTAAAAAGTGAAATCACTTACAATGAAAAAAATTTGATTAAATTATAAAAAAATAAAATAATTACACTTTAAAACTAATTAAAAAGACAATATAACCATACAAATAAATTAAACGAAAATACAATTTTGACATAAAATGTAGTATTTTTCAGTATTCATTGAAAATGAATTTTATCAAAAAAATACCAAAAATTTACCCAAAGTAAATTTTCACCTCACTATTATAGAGAATAATTTTATCTTTTCAAATAAAACATATAAAAGTTAAAAAAAACTGTATTTAAAAATGGTTCTCCATCAAATGGCAGTAAAACTACACTTTAAAAATATTAGAATATTTATGATTAAAATTTGATTCATTCTCATTTTGAGCCTCTATATTTTATTGGATAAATGAAAAAAAATTAACAAATTTTTTTAATAATAATATGGTTTTTTCTGTTCATTCCATCCAATACAACAGTTAGGTGTTAACTTCTATTTAAAATAATAATATTATATTTTTTTCATTGTGACCCAGCATTGTGTGCAAGATAATATTTCAGAGAAACCCATTATTCTGTGTCATGTATGCCATAGAACATAGAATCCCCTTTAAATTAAATTAATATTTAATTAAAAAATATTAATAAATAATTAAATTTCATATTCTTTATTTACCGAGTATGTTACAGTGTGTTTTTTAAATTATAGATCTATTCCACCATGAAATCCTATTGTCGTACACTTAGAGGGTGGTGAAGACCATGATCTATATGCGATGGTCCCTGGATCACTCGTATTACCTCCTATAGTGAAACTATAGGTACCTTCTGTTGATCTTCTACTTGTCATCAGTGCTCAGTTTTGAGATAGTTTCTTGTGGTTTTTGAAATCAGTATAGGGATCTTCATAACCTATCCCTGTTGTAGAAGAATTGACGCTAGAATTCTAGTAGTAACATCCTCCCACATCCTCAGGGGATAGATGTCCTTAGGCTATGGATTAATGGAAGGAGACCATGTTATTGATCTTTGAGAATATAAAGACACATGTAGAGCATAGGGTTAAGGTATCCACCTATATACTTCATGACTCCACAAAACATGTATGGGATGTCATCTCTCAGGATGATTGTCAACAAGATATGGCCTAGGGGAACATCCAGACAGCCTTCGGTGTCCAATTATTTCTACAAACCATGAAAGAGGTTCACACTAGAGAGTTTATGTACCTTTATCAAGAAACCATGTATGTGATGTAGTACTCATCTTATTTCACAAAGCCTAAACTTTTTATTCTGACACTAACCGATGATATAAGTGACAATAGTGAGAAATTTGGATGATGGTATTGTGTAAAAATTCTGATCACAGGTCAATTTTTTCTAGATGAAAACCATTTCTAAGATAGTGAATCAATCCCTCATCATATAGTGGATCCTTATGGATGGTGTAAAAGTGATCTAGGGTGGTTCAACTTTGAGATAGGTATATAGTTTATCTAGGAGAAGGAAACATCATTTCGAGGGTGCACTTGAGGGTAGTGTTATCTAGATAACACATGAAAATAGTTATGTTATTTTACACCATTGTGGTAGGGTAGTCCATAAGAAACCCCCGTGTATGAGAAAACTAATCTAGTACAAATCTTATAGCTAGATGGTTCACCTTTAGTGTTATTGTTGAACTCCCTCCTGTACCTAGTGAGAAGGGATCTATATCAACACTACATTTTGGTATCAGATATATATATCTATGTCAAGATTGGAGCTGGTATACTACCAAACAATCGGTATGAGGAAGTTATCATGGTGGGGGTATCTAGACATTATAGGTTTAGAACCAGTAGAGTAGACCTTCCCAAGTTATTTATGTTGTATCTTAGGGCTATAGATCTAGCCATATTTTTATAGTGTGTATTATAACTGAGTATTAGTGTTTGGGGACTTCTACATTACGAGGTACTATTATAGTATCCTATACTTTAGTGTCTTCCTTTTTTGATATTGGTGCTTTACACACTTTTATATCTGTAGAAATTATGGAAAGTATGGGCCTAGAAATATAGTATTTCTATGGTGTGATGAATCTCAAAACAACACTAGGAGTTTGATCAGAGTGTATACACTAGTGCAAGGAGTTCCCCCTTGAGATAGTTAAATATTGATTCTTATGGAATATATTTTCACTCAATATTTCTGTCACTGACGTAATAATCAAAATTGACTAGAGAGTACCTTACCATGACTATATTTATTTTATTGTTGTAGGGTGTCTTTTAGATCAACTAATTATAGTACGTATATCCATATGGGAAAATGGGACATCCAGATGAGTCGATATGGACTCAACCATCATGGGTTGGGTGGATTAGAAGACCATATGAATAATCTTTTTGTGAGTGATCAAGGAACTCATCATAAGAAATTTCCTCCTATGGTGGATCATTTCTAGGAATTCTTCCATGATGGTTTCTCTAGATTACGTCCTTTGAGAGAGATGGATTTAACCATCATGCTAGTTCCAAGTGCAGCACCAAATTTTATTCCCCCTTATAGGATGACACTTATTGTAAATAAGAAAACATGAATAACTAGAAGTTAATGGTTAAATTATTACATTGGTATTAAAACACAAGGAATCTCATCCCAAAGGATTGAATAGTTTAGTAGTATGGGTAAACTAGATACATACATGATTCCCATATTTCCTTTGAAAAAAAATTACAAAATAATTTTTTTGAGAAGAATATTATTTTTTCTGGTATATCCCTACATAAAAATCAATGTACATTTCATGGATTTTTTAGAGAAGGAAACAAAATAAGGGTGATCTCAAATGCTCAGTAATGGTTACATAAAATGGAATCTATATTTAATCAATAATGTATAATTAATATGGAGATATAAAATAACTAAAAAAACATGAAATTTAATTAATTTTATCTATATCATGAAAGGATAAGGCATAAATATAATAAAAATGTAAATATTTGGAAGAGAAATCCATTTAATCAATAACTTCAGAACAATATGATTCAATAAAAAATATCATAGTAAAAATATCATGGATAAAAAAATAAAATTTTAATGAAGTAAATGATTAATTATTGGACTTAATTTTTCTGAGGAACATAATACCTTTACCATTAAGACCTTCCATAATACATTCTAATAATTTTTGGTAAAAACCCATTTAATTTAACTGACTTTGTCATCTCATGAGACTATCGATGCATTGAGGGGCTTTTCTATTTATGATTCCCATACATAATTACATTTCCAAAGTAGTAATCATATATATAAATGATCTATTTCATTTATTAATCAATAATCCTTTTTAAAAATATCCATTTTGAGTAAATATATGGATTTAACAGTATTTATACATTAATTCAAATAAATTTCAATTTAGACACTGTATATATAAATGGTATACGATTTAGGAAATAATCAAATGAATCAATTATGCGTATCAATTATAAATATATATAAAACAAGTGTAAAGAAAACATAATCCAATAAAAATAAATTTCACACATCATCTTAGATTGACACAATCAATGATGTAGAAGTTTAATCTAATGAATGAAAATTTATTTAAGAAATCCCTTATAACTTTATAATCAATAAAATCAAATTTCCCTTGAATGAATAAAATTTAATTGTTTTAAATACTATGAAAATAAAGATATTTATTTTATAATATAACAAAGCGGTAGTACATACATCAAATAAAATAAATAAGTGATGAATATGACATATGTCCCGATGAAATAAAAGTGAGATGAAAATCCCTTACCTCAGGCTTCTCATTAGTGGTGCATACTTTAACCTATTTTATATTATTTTAAATAATTTTATTAATTTAATAAATGACCATATTCATATTTATGATATCATATATGATCCTATTATTTTATTTCATTGCCTATTTGTTAATTATATTTCATTATTTTTTTGTTTCAGATGTTAATTGCCTTGTTTTTGTATGTATATTTGATCATGAATGTCCCTTTTCATTTTGAATTGGATATAGATTTATCATTTAAAGAATTATAATAATGTTATAAATTTCAAACGTAATCATTTAATAATTCTATTAAACATTCTTAAATTTTTACCATGGAAAATGAATCACATCACATCATGTTGACGGTATATTGTACATATGAAATAACGACAATATCATTCCATTAATGGGTAAAATGGTACGGAAGTTTATGATGCACCAAATTTAAAGAATTTATATAATGTAATAATATTTATATATATAACTTATTTCAATCATTGTAACTATCTATGTAAAGTGGTGATGAAAAAAAATTACACCACAATGTGGAGACAGTAAGTCATACGCATGCACAAACGCACGAAGCATTCATTTTTCATAGGAAGTAAAAATGGTGAAATATGGTTATAACATAATCATAATAGCATATAATAATATCTATATATATATACATTATATAATATTTATTAAATTATTATAGAAGAAACAAATTAACAGTATGTATAAGAAGAAATGAACATGAATGAGTTGGTAAACACGATTACCTCTTCTCCGAAAGTCTTCCTTTAGATATCTTCTTATGAGACCTAAAATTGGTATTTTTGGAATACCATATCCTCAAAAAAGTAGATACAAATGTTGGGAAGATAAATGGGTAGGATTAATTGATATGTATGGCTCAATGTGTTGTGAAGAAGGGAGAGAGGAGGTTCTATTTTATATTTGATTTGAGGGTCACTTTCATAATTTCTGAAAATATTAAAATATAATAAGAATATTATATATAAAAATTCTTCCAAATGGCCTATAAATTAATATTTAATTAAATTTCAGTCTTTATATTATCCTATTTTTGATTATATTTTGTTTTGTTTTTCAAAATAGTTTAATAAATCATTAATTCGACAAAATTTCATTATTGTCAAATTTTATTCTATTCATTGCTTTGACATTCATAATATCATAATTGAAAGATAGAATAAAAAAAATAATTTTAATAAATCTATAATATGTCATAATATTCTATAAAATTCATTGATCTCATTAATTATATCAAATTATAATTATTTTATTACTTATAATTTCATTTATTTTATTTTTTCATTAATTGAATATTTATTGCATCAACGTTGTGTAAATATTTTTGGTAAATATTTATAAACTAAAAATTTTAAATAAATTAGTATGATGTAGATAAATATTTTTTCTTCCAAAATAATATTTATAGTTAAAAAAATATTCTGGATAACACCATATCAAAAATATTATACTTATTGAAAAAAGAGTATATCTTGTTTGACTTTTAGTTAAATAAAATACAATAAGGGAAATAAGTACTTCATAATGAACAAAATTTTTCATAAATATGAAACATGAACTATTATTGAAAAATATTAATCATAAAATCAAATTTATTCAAGTTTTTGTGTAATTTAACTGTTATTTTAATTTTAATTCAAATCATTTTATTTTTTTCATTAATTAAATAAATATTTATTCATTGAATTTAAGGAAATTATTTATTCCATAGAAATTAAAAATAAGTAACCATAGTTAAGATATATATTTTAGATTTAAAATGACTACTTATTGTCAAACATTTACTAGTATGACCCGTCCCTTGGGGCCCATGTCGTGACTACCCCAAGCCCACCTTCCATAGGCCAGGGGTTGATGACTAGCACTAGAAAGATGTATCCCTATAATGGGAAGGCATTGCCTTTAAACCTGTACAAACCCAAAAATTAGAACACAACAAGATGAAACCATGAAGTAAACTACTGTAGTGAAAGAGTGCTGAAAGTAAGGGTCCAGAATACAAGACCAACTAGAAAAGTACAAGTACAAATGAGAATACATAAAATAGATGAAAGGTGAAAAGCATATCAAGGATAATCCACCATGGATCCTACCTAAAGGGTAGGTATAGCTCACGATCAGTAGTCCCAACGTCACGTTATGTCAAGTAGTCCACCTTTGAGTATAGTCTAGTCCTAGCTTCCTCATCCTCGATCAATGATGTTCGTCATCTGAAAAAGACACAACATGGTGCGGGATTAACCCGCACATGGGTGAGTATAATGACACTTAGCAGGGACCCCGAGACACTGTATGTCTCCCAGAGTTCCAAAAAGGAAAATACCAAAAATCAAGACCCCAACTCTACTTAGGTATTAGCGCATACATATACCTAAGTTATCAAGTTATACTCATATCATACATGAGGGAAGTATACCACAAAGGTAACACCATGAGGGTAGAAGTACCACCCATGTAACACCACAATGATATAATTACCACACAGGTAAATGACTTAGTTCAAATAGATTCTCGGCTCAAACCGGGCATTAGTGAAGTAAATAATTACATATGATTAGTCACGAAACTAGATAATATTATTCTGTCAAGAGGCACTACTGATGACCATAAAGAGTCTAAACTACAAAGGATTTATTGGTAACTAACCCCCGTAATGACCCACTCAGGATCTGACCAACACATGATCGATATGTAACTAACCCCCGTAATGACCCACATATGATCTGACCCACAGAGGATCAATAAGTAACTAACCGTCACAATGAACCAAGCAAGATATGACCCACACAAGATCGATAGGTAAATGACCCCTAAAATGACCCACCCTGGATCTGACCCACAATGGATTGATAAATAACTAACCCCCGCAGTGACCCATAGAGGATCTGACCCACACTTGATCGATATGTAACTGACCCCCGCAATGACCCACACTTGATCTGACCACCACATGATCAATAGGTAACTAACCCCTACAATAACCCACACAATATCTGACCCACACAGGATCGATAGGTAACTAACTCTCGCAATTTACCACACAGGATCTGACCCACATAGGATCGGTATGCACTTACCCACACAGGATCACTGAGCACTGACCCACATAGGATCTAACCCACAAAATATTAGTATGCACTGACCCACACAGGATCGCTGAGCACTTACCCAAAAAAGATCTGAACCACACAGGATTGGTTATGAACCTCACAGGATCACTCGTTACTAAACTCTGTATGATCTATCTCCATCCTCCAAATCACTGCGAGCCACTAGATTCCTTGCACCCCATGCGCTTGAGTTCTGTATTATCCTCTTCTAAAGATATCAGATGTACCTCTACCACCACTAACCTAAAAAATATATTAACCCAATAGACTTCCATGTCGTAAGGGGTATAATGTGGTAGACGGTGTGTCAATCGGAATCCCGGTCTGTGTGTTATAAGCATTTTAGCTCCGGGGGCATGGTTGGATTTGGGTTCAATCCAGCACGAACATACTCCAACAATCTCCAAAACTGAGGTGAAGTATACCAAATGTACCGTCTCAATCCAAAGATCCTATCACCATAGACGGTTCGTCAAACGGATGTTCGTTTCCCAAGATATGGCCCTTTAAGTGTTTCTCAGCCCGGTGGGGCAAGGTCTGATCCGACCCGGTCAGACTGACCTGGCCCGACCGAGTTTGGGCGAGTACACAGTGGGTTTGGACCAATGGGCCAAGTTCCAGCCTAGCCCACAAGAGGTGGCTTGGCTCACAAGGGGGCGTCCCACAAATGGTGGCCCGACTGCGTCGGGCACGACCCCTAAAGGGGCGGCCCGACTATTGTCCGCTCGAGCTGAAAGGGGTGGGGGTGGGGAGGATTGTTTCCCCCCAGTATTTTGTAGGGCCCGAAGGCTATTTAGTTTTTATGAAATAGCAGCACCACATGGGACATGCCCCGATTCCATGGAACCCGCTGGAGGCCTGGGTTCTACCTCCACCGCGGCTTCAGCCGTGACTTTTGCTCGCCGGTGGCGCACTGGCCACACAACCTCCCCTCCATGGCCGACTGTCATGCTGGCCACCTCCTCCAACTGCCACGGCTGGCAAGCCGCAAACCCTTTCTCACCGGTGGCACACGATGGTTCACCACACCTCCTCCGCAGCCAGCCAGTGCCGACTGCTCCAATGAATATTGTAACTTTGTACCACGACCTCCTCTAGCGACGTACATCGATGAACTTCCTTCTTTGTAGCTGGTCAGTGATGTCGTGTCAGCAGTCTTCCATGGAGGTGCAGGGGTAGAAAAGTGGCATAGGGTTTGGGTTGGGTTCGTTAGGCCCATGCCCCCGCGTTAGTTTGTAAACATAAGGCATGATTTAAGGATTTAAGAAATTCACATTAAATAAACATGAATCAAACCACTACCTGAGGTTGTTGGAGAGCCTCCATGCTTGAGGAAGGGGTTCAGTGTTCACCTTCTCCCACAACTATCTTCCAACGATGCCACTTGTACCTCGTCCTTTGGTTCAAGGTTCGGTGTCTCCCATAACCTCCTGTTGGAACTGGCTCTGTCCTCTAAGGGTTTGGAATCTCGGCAATTTAATAGCACATTGTGGCTTGGTAAATCTGTGTTGATACCCCTACCCAAACTCCATATAAATAAGAGATGGTAAGGGAAAGTAATGACGTTGGTAATTAATGGGGGTTCATTAATTATGAAGATTCATAATTCCCCAACATTGATGTTACTTAGATTGAAGGGTCAAGCCATTTAATGGCTTGACACATCTCTGGCCCCACAATTTTCTTGTCTGTTGGAGTATAATCATGAAAATAAAATAATAAAATTCTTCTATTCTATTTGTTTTAAAAAGTCACAAAACTTATGTTTTTATCCAGACCAACTGTGGTTAAAGTAAAGTCTCCCTTATGTGAATCCAGGTGCAGCGGATTCAACAGTTCCCTCATATTTTTAATATGAATGTTGGTTCAAAAGTTATAAAATGATGCTCGTGCATTTACTGGACGTACTTGAAAAAAAATTAAGAAAAATAATTAACAATCACCCTCGACTTGTGATGGTGAAGGTTAGGCTCTGCCTAAGGAAAAAACTTCCCAATAAAATCAACGGAACTCTCAAATTTTCAATCTGAGTGACCGTTTAGATGTTATGAAATTTAACAATGCATTAATTGTTTCTTAATTATTTTATTTATGGCCAAAAACTAACTTCCTTAGTAGGCCCGTGTCGGCCAATGTTAGTATCTGCCTAAACAAATCCTACCCTCATGATTTCATCAGTGGTCTCATGTTTTTAATCCGAGTCACCATTCGTGAGTTATAGGAATTTGAAAAATAAAATAACTTTATTTAATTATTTTATTTATGGTTTTTCCATTTTCAGGTTTTCTCACAGGAGGCCTGTGTCAATTAAACTTAAGTAATGCCTAGGGTAAACCAACCATCGTGAACACAACTGTGTCCTTGGATTTCAAATCCAGGAAACTATTTAAGAGTTATTCCACTTTCTCTGGAAAACTACTTACGCGTGCTATTTAATGTTTAACAAAACTTTGACGGATCATTTTGTGCCCTTTGTGTATCGGAATCACGCACCATTAGATTTTTTGGTCTTGAAATAATTACATATAACTAAAAAAATTATACAGAAATTACGGGACATTTCATTCAACCCACCTTAGGGATTTATGTCCCTAAAAGAAACAACACAATCTAAGGAAAAAAATGGGGGTACTGAGCACGAATATGAGCGTCCCACTCCCATGTGCTCTCTTGGAGGTTCCAGTGCTACCAACAAATGTGCACTAGAAGAATCAATCACCCAAGAAGTACTCACTCCTATCGATCCCCAATCTCCACTGGAACCTCTCCAAACATCTCCCCTTCATCAAAGTATATATTGTCGTGATTGATTATGTGAGATGGGTCATGCACGTTTCTCCTCAGCTGGGAAACATGGAAGATGTCGTGCACCCTCTCCAACTACGGTGGAAGAGAAAAGGGGTATTCCACCTCGCCTATACTCCAAAGTATCATAAAAGGACCTATAATCATTGGTGATATGATAAAAAGAAATCACAAGAAAAATTCCTCAAAAACACTCGCAATCATTGCTTGAATGTCCTTAGTTAGAAATCAGAATTCAGGGTCCTAGTGTACGGATACGTTGGCTGCCACACCAACACTGGATTCCCAAAACATAAAACCACACTCATAACAGTTATCACTATTGCCATAGAGAAAAGAACAGAGTCCTAATTCTTCGGTAGAACCGACTCCTCTGATACCACTTTGTCATGAACTGTCCCTTAGGGCCCGTGTCGTCCCCAATCCTGCCTTCTATAGGCCAGGGGTTGGCGACTAGAACTGGAAGTGTGTATCCCTATAATGGGAAGGCATTTCCTTTAAACCTGTACAAACCCACAAACTAGAATTCAACAAGATGCAACCACGAAGTAACCTAATGTAGTAAAAGAGTGCTTAAAGTAAAGGGTCCAGAATACAAGACCAACTGGAAAAGTACAAGTAAAACTAAGAAATCCCAAAACAGCTGAAAGGTGAAAAGAAACTCCTAGATCATCCACCACATATCATACTTGATGGGTAGGTACAACTAATGATCAGTAGTCCCTGCATCACGTCACGCCAAATAGTCCACCTCTAAGTACAGTCCAGTCCTGGATCCCTCAGCCCCGATCAATGCTATCCATCGTCTGCACAAGACACAACAAGGTTCGATCATAGCCCATGCCAGGGTGAGTGTAATGATAGTCATTAGGGACCCCGAGACCCTATAGGTCTCCCAAAGTTTCACAAATAAAAATACCACAAAGTTGTACCCCAACTCTACTTAGGTATATGCCCATACATATACCTAAGTTATCAAGTTATACTCATTTCATACATGAGGGAAGTATACAAAAATGGTAACACCACGATGGTAGAAGTACCACCTAGGAAACTTCACAAAGATAGAAGTTCTACATAGGTAAAAGACTTAGTTCAAATAGAGTCTTAGCTTGAACCAGACATTAGTGAAGTATAGAAGTACAAATGATTAATCGCAAAGCTAGATCATCTTATTCTATTTAGAGGTATTGATGGTGACCATACAGAGTATGAGACACATAGGATCGATAGGTAACTAACCCCCACAATGACCCAAATAGGATCTGACCCACATAGGATCGATAGGTAACTGACCCCCTCAATGACCCACACAAAATCTGACCTACACTAGATCGACATATAAATAACCCCCACAATGACCCACATTGGATCTGAACCACACAATATCGATAGGTAACTAACCCCCGCTATGAATTACATAGAAGCTAACCGACACTAGATAAACAGGTAACTAACCCCTGCAATTACCCACACAAGATCTGACCCACACAGGATTGATAGGTAACTAACTACTATAATGACCTAGAGTGGATCTAACCCACACAGAATCGATAGGTAACTAACCACCACAATGACTCACATTGGATCTGACCCACACATGATTGATAGGTAACTAACCCCAGAAATTACCCACATAGGATCTGATCCACACAAGATTAATAGATAACTAACCCCTGGAATGACCCACACAGGATCTAACCCACACAAGATCAGAATGCACTGACCCACATAGGATCACTGATCACTGACCGACACAGGATCTTACCCACACACGATCGACATGCACTGACCTACACAGGATAGTTGAGCACTGACCCACATAGGATCTAACCCACACAGGATTTGTTCTGACCCACACAAGATCGCTCGGTACTAACATTCGTATGATCTATCTCCAACCTCCGTCAAACTTCCACCCACTGGATTGCTCGCACCTAGTGTTCTCGAGTTTTGTAGAATTTTTTCCTCGAGATATCGATCGTGCCTCGAATTATACTAAGATCAAAAAACGAGTATCCCAAAGGACCACCATTTAATAAGGGGTCCAATGCGATAGACGGTGCATCAATCAGAAGCCTGGTCTGTGAGTTATAAGCATTTTAATTCTGGGGGCCTTGTTAGATTTAGTTTCGATCCAACCCGGTTGTACTCCAACTATCTCCAAAAATCAAGTGTGGTAAACCAAAAGTACCATCTCGATTAAAGGATATCAAATCCACAGATAGTTCATCAAACGGGCATCCAATTCTCAAGATATGGCCTTTTAAGTGTTTCTGGGCCCGGGTCCTGTCCAACCATTGGCCCGACCTAGTTTGGGATGGGCTACGGCGGGCTCAACCCACTGGGCCGAGATCTGGCCCTGCCTATAAGGTGGAGGCCCACTCAAAAAGGGGTGGCCCAACCCACAAGGGGCTGGCCTGAACCGCCTGGGGGTGGCCTAGCCCGCAAGGGTGCTGCCTGGCCAATAAGGGGGTGACCCACAAAGGGCGGACCGACCGCGTAGGGCGCGCCCCGCAAGGGGGGGGGGGGGTTGCCATTGGCCACCCGAGCTGAAAAGGGGGTGAGGTGTGTCCCCCCCCTCGATATCCTGAATGGCCTGAAGACTATTCAGTTTTTATGAAATGGCGGTGCCATGTGGGCGCCAACCAGTCACCGCGGAACCTGCTGGAGGCATGGGTTCTACTTCCACCACAGCTTCAGCCGCAGCTTCTCATCACCGGTGGCGCAATGCCTTTGGCGCCTCCCCTTTCGTGGCCATCTATTATGCCGAACATCTTCTCCGACCACTGTGGATGACGAGCCCTGACAGCTTGTTCACAGGCAGCGCGCGACGGTGCTCCGCACCTCCTCTACAACTAGCCGATGCCGACCGCTCCAATGACCACAACAGCTTTGTACCACGACCCACTATTGTGGTGTGTGTTGATGCACTACCTTCTTCGTAGCCAGTCGGTGCCACCACGTTGGCAGTCTTCCATGGAGGTGCATCAGTAGCAATGTAGCAGAGGGTTTGGACTGGGTTTGTTAGGCCCGTGCCCTCTACAATTATTTGTAAACATAAGAGTGTATTTAAGGGTTTAGGAAATTCACTTGAAATAAAAAATAATAAAAACCTACCTATGGTTATTGGAGAGCCTCCATGGTTAAGTAAGGGGGCCGGTGTTCCCCTTCTCCAGCAATTAGCTTCCAACGATGCCGCTTGTACGTCATCCTTCGGTTCGAGGTTCGGTGTCTCCCATCACATCCTGCTGGAACCAGCTCCTTCCTCTAAGGGTTTTTTATCTCATAACTTTACCAGAACATCGATGCTTGGTGAAGCTATATCGATACCACTCCCCAAGATCCATATAAATTGGAGAGAGGAAAGGTATGTAACGACGTTGGGAATTAATGGCGGCTCCTTAATTAAGAAACTTCAAAATTCCCCAAAAGTTGTTGTTACTTAGATTGAAGGGTCAAGCCATTTAATGGGTTGACACATCACTGTCCCCACACTACACTTGTTCGTTGGAGGATAAGCATGAAAATAAAATAATAAAATTATTTTAATCTATTTCTTTTAAAAATTCACAAAACATAACTTTTTCTCCAGACCTACTGTGGTCAAAGTAATGTCTCTCTTAAGCGAATCCCGATGTTATAGATTTAATGGTGCCCTCAAATTTTTAAGCCTAGTACTGGTTCAGATTTTAGAAAACACTGCTCGTGCATTTACTGAACATACCAGAAAAAAGTTCAGAGAAATTATTAACCGTCACCCTCGACCCGCACCGGTCATGGTTAGTCTCTGCCTAAGGAAAACACATCCCAATGAACTCAACAGTACTCTCTGATTTTCAATCCGAGTTACCATTTAGAATTTATGGATTTTAAGAATAAAATAATTGTTACTTAATTATCTTATTTACATCCAAAAACTAACTTTCATAGTTTTCATGAGCCAGCCATTGTTAGTATCTGCCTAAAGAAATCATACCCTCAGGAGTTCAGCAGTGGTCTCGAATTTTTAATCTGAGTCACCGTTCATGAGTTATAAGAATTTTAAAAATAAAATAAGTTAATTTAATTATTTTATTTACTATTATGCCATTTTTAGGTTTTCTTACAGGAGGCCTGTGCCGAGTAATCTTAAGCCGTGCCTAGGGTAAACTCAACATCCTCAATGCAATGATTACCTTAGAGTCCTGATCCTGGAAACCATTTTAGAGTTATTCTAGGTTTTCAGGAAAACCACTTAAACATGCTATTTAAAGTTTAACAAAACATTGATAGATCATTCAGTGCACTCCGAGCCTCGGAATCATGCGCCGTTAGAATTCGCGGTCTCGAAATAATTCCATATAATTAAAAAAATTATACAGAAATTTAGGGATATTATATTTACTCTATAAAACCCTATATTAATAATGTTATTCTTATTAAAAATAATAGTGTAGCACATTTGACGTATCTTAAAACAAAATAATATAAGTGGCTTAATGTCAAAAAAGTGGCTCTAAAGGGTCATAAATTAGACCCATGAATTATCTTTTTATAAATTTACTCATAAAATGAAATTTTGACAAGTTTTAGGGTAATTTTCAAACCCTTATCATATAATTTTCACCCTTAATTACCGGAATTACTAATATCCATGGTAAAACAATTACTAAGTTTACTATTCATATTATCCGAAAATAAATTGGATATATTTAATAAAATTTTAAACTATTAATATAAGTATTGAATTAATTGTAAATATTCAAAAAATACAAGTTCCATAGTTTAATTTAAATTAATTCTCCAAATGTAATGAAAAACACTTTTCTTGAAAAATGCATTTTTAATCTTAAAAGTGTACTTATACCAAGATAATGTATAAGGGTTTTTAAAATTTAATTAATTATATTTTTAATATTTAATATTATATAATATTATTTTACATAAAATTATAAACATAATGTTACATTTTATTTAAATGAAAATGAATGTTTTATAAAAATTTGTATTTTTTACTATTCACCGGAAAATCAATCAATTCAGAAAATTCCTAAAATATCACCATAAGATAATTTTGTCATTAATATTTTAAAAATGAAGTATTTTTTCAATTTTTTTTTTTAAATTTAAAATTTTAGTTTTAAAATTATCGTTCCATTAGAAGGTGATAAAATTTCCTTTAGGAAAATATAAATTTTTATGCATAAATTGGATATGTTCTTATCATTTCTTATCAAATCTATTGGATTAATGTAATTTTTTTCATTGAATATATAATATATATATATTATTAATATAATTTATTTATTTTATTTAATTGTATTTATTAGTATTAAATTATTTTAGGTGAAAAATTTTTTTGTATGAAAACATTTCCTTTATATTAAATTGGTTTTGATAATAATTTATAATTAATTTTTATAAAAATATTATATAAACACTTGTAAATTTTTTTCAAAATTTAGTTAATCCTTTGTATACCATCCATTATGAAATCTAGTTTGTAACTATTATATTTAACAATAACATTAATATTATATTGTAGTTTAGTAAAACCCAATCATTTGTGTAATAGAATATATCAGATAGTTGAAATTTTTAAAGAGACATGCCATAAAATCATGAGGGGTCACATTCTACCCTCCTTGAATAAATTTTATCCTTTCAATTTAAAATTGCATTTCGAAAATCAATATTTGATATTTTAAAATTCCATTCTGGGAAAACCACCTTGTAAATAAGGTTAGTAAAACATCCTATTAATAAGAGGGAAATGAAAATGCAATGGTCACCACAAAACTAGGATTACATATAAGATATCATTATTGGTAAGTGAAAATATGGGCATGGAAGAGAAATCAAACTATCATGTTCTGATGTAGAGTGATATAAAACATGGTTATTAGAAAGATAATGATCACAAAACTATAAATTTATGATGGGTTAAAAGACCATAGATTTCTCTGTAAAAAATTAAATGGATAATATTATTTTCACCAAAATCCTTTTTCTAGATTTGAGTTTCTCTTTTACAAACAAATGAAGAACTTGAGAAAATAAAAATAATTTATTTTTTCCATGTCTCAAGTATAATATCATCCTTCGGTTGTGATTAAGTCTATTTTTCACATCATATCTTATTCTAGGAAATGAATGTTCATGATGAGTTTTTCATTCCTGAAGAACTTTAATTAATCATAGGATTTCCAATTAGTTTATTATACCTTTAAATATTTACTGAAACCAATTGGGTTACACCATTTTATCAATAGAAAATAACATCCAATGTTCAAATTAATCTATTCCACAAGTTATTAATATTATAACTGACCCAAAATATGTATTTCCAAATTCAAAGACCAAAAACATAGAAGTAAGGTCACTCAATTTCCAAAAATCATATTTTCCCTATATATAACGAGATATTTGGGTCAAATACCAAATATATGAATACCTCGATTACCTTTAAACCTTAATTAAAACATTTATACTTCTAAAAAAATCTCAAGTTGCAAAATATATTATCAGAATCCAAACATGTTGTAAACCCTACAATGATAACCTGAACTATAAAATCAATAACAACTTCCCTAGTTACCCATACTATCCCATTATCATTTATTTATCATTGGGATCATATTTGGGGTCATATTCCCCAAATCATGAGTTTTTAAAAAGACCAACTTGAATTAAAATAACTTCTCTTGGTTACATTTATTAATCACCACATGATTTTAAATCCTCAAAGAAGAAGTACTACAATAGAGCCCTTATATACCTCATTGTTCCTATTACCAGATCATCATTGAAAAAGTAATTCTTGAATCTAAAAACACAATTAATTTAATAATTTGACTTTATTCCTAAACCATTATCTATTCTTCATTATCTTACTCTTTAATTCCATATTCATTTCATATGTCATTTGTAGTCTCTTCATCATCAGTAGTATAACCATTAATTTCCTAAAATTTCTGATTCTCTTCACTAGTTTCCCCCATAGTAGATATATTTTCATAGTGGACATGTTTTATACATTTTAAAAATTAAAAAAAATGATAACAATGTATAAAATATTATTATTCCAAACTTTTAATTTTTACTTATAAATTACATCCTTTATAACATTCTCTTCTATACAAAAAAAACCTTCATATTCCTCTAAAACATTCACTTGTGTGTTTCTTCTCAAATTCTTGTCATATATGATACTGAATCGCCTTTCCTCTAAGGTTTCCACCATATCAACTCTTAGTGAACTCTACACTTACCTTATTTGGTGAGTTGGATAGTTGGTTAAGGTGAATGTTGTAAACAATATATCATGATAATTGGTTAACCATAATCATAATAATCCTCAATCTAATCACTATTCCATTTGGTTTCTTATCAAAAAATTATCTATATCATTCATCGTTAACTCAATTCATTCCAATTCAAGCCATTGACTAAAACCAAATCTACAGTGTGAGAAAGAATAATCATAGTGATAAATCACATAGTCATGGGGAATCAAATATAGGATATCTAAATCTTGACACATTTTCAATTTATGAATCCTTAGGTTTAGCCTATATAATCCATTTACATTAAAAAAATCTATAGGATGATATCCAAGACTTAGAATTATCCTCAAAGTCAGTCATATGGTTATATTACCTAATCTATGTTTTCCTAAACATAGATTCCATGGTTTATTCTAAGCTTTCTCTAATACCAATTGTTTATAACTCAACACTAGTAACCCAAGGTCAGTGGTTACTTTAACAAATTATTATTAAAATACAAGTAATCTCATCCCGAAGGACCTAAAACTTAGTAGTCATGGTAAACTAGATACATAAACTATTCCCATATTATATTTGAAAACAAAAATTAGAACATAATTTCTTTTCATGAATAACATTATTCCCTCTAGAATATCACTACCTAACAAAAATAGAACACTTCATGGATTCTTAATGAAAAAAAGAAAGGGGTTTCTCAAATGCTCAGTAAGGGTTAAATTCAATGGAAGAAATCTTGAATCAATAAGTGAGGTAAAATAACTAAAAATATTCCATTTAATCAATAAAATTTATATCATGATATGATAAATCAGAAATTTTTTTTGAAATAATAATAATTGGAAACAAATTCCATTTAATCAATAACGTGAGAGGACACTGAATCCATATAAAATATCATAGTGAAAATATCATGGCTAAAAATAACTAAAATATTAATTAAGTAAATTATTAATTATTGGATGTTAGGTTTCCTAGACACATAACACCTTTATCATAAATACAATTCACAATATGGTTTAATCATAAAGGGTAAAAATCCATTTAATTTGACTGACTTTTTCATCTAGTGAGACTACCAATGCATTGACGAGATTTTCTATATATGATCCCTAAATTTTATTCTATATCCAATGCATTAATCATATTTCAAAAATATCTGTTTAATTAATTAATCAATAATCTTTATACGAACTATACATATTTAGTAAAATATATGGATTTAACATTATTTCCCAAGTAATTAAAATAACTTTTAATGTAGACACCATATGTAAAAATTTTACATGGTTTAGGAATTAATAAAATGAATAAATTATCAGTATCAACTGTAAATCCAAAAAAACCATGTGTAAATACAATATAATGTAATCAAAATAAATTTCACACATAATCTTAGCATTAAATAATCAATGATGTAAAAGTTTAATGCAACAAATGAAAATTGAGTTAAGAGACCCCTTACCACTTTGTAATAAAAAAACAGTATGAAGCATGAAATAATATCATTTAAAAAACCATTAATAACATGAAAATAAAGATATTAACTATATAATATAACAAAGTGGAAGTACATATATCAGAGAAAATAAATTAGTGAATAATATGGAATATGTACCTCAAAAATAAAAGTGAGATGAAAGTCCCTTACCTTACATTTCCCTTTAGTGGTGCATAATTTGACCTCCTATATAATGATTTAAATAATATACTAATTTACTTAATAAAAATATTTATATTTATTATATCATATATTATTATATTATATAATTTTATTACCTATTTGTTAATAAAATTTCATAATTTCCATTGTTTTGGGTGTTAATTTCCACATTTGTGTGTGTGCGTTTTTTCATGAATGCCCCATTTATTTTGAATTGGATGTAGATACATAATATTAAGAATTATATTAATATTATAAATATAATAATTAATTATTTAATATAATTTTAGAAAAATTCTTTAATTTTGAACATTGAAAATGAATAACATCGCATCGTGGGGATGGTAAGCCATACATACGCACGAGGGATGATATCATTCCATTAATGGGTAAATATATAAGGAAGTATGTGATATACTTGATTTAAATAATTGAAATAATTTCATAATTATCAAATATATCCATTATTTACATCATTATAACCATCCAATTAAAGCGGTGATGGAAAATAAATTACACATCATGGAGGTGGTGACTCATACGTACGCACAAATAGTGGTTTAATTTTTCATAGAATTGTAAAATGTAGAATATGGTTGTCTAATAATCATAAATAAATCTCAGAATATATATAATACTATATTTATTACTTTATCAGGGAAAAAACACATGAATATAAAGTAAAATAAGAAATTAACTTGAATGAGTTGGTAAACACAATTATGTTTTCTTTGGTGATCATCCTTTAGATCTCTTATTAAGGGATCGCAGGTTAGAAGTTTTGGAAGAACATAAACTCAAAATATTTTCTAAGGATTTTAATAAGATAAATTGGTATCATTTGGTAAAAATAGAGGGCTCAATGTTTTTTGGATAATTAATATTGGAGGTAACCTTTTATAATTGAGGTGAGGCGTCACTTTTTGAATTTTAAAAAATATTAAAATATAATAAGCATATTATAGATCCAAAGTCTTAAAAATGTAATATAAATGAATATTATATGAAATATTAGAACATATATTATCTCATTTTTTATTATTTAACATTTTTTTATTTTTATAATAATTTAATTAAATATTAATTCCAAAATATATCATTATTGTTAAATTTGATTCTATTCGTTACTTCGACATTAATAATATCCATATAATAAGATATACTCAAAAAAAATACTTTTAATACATCTCAAGTATGTCATATTCTTCTAAAAGGCTCATGGATCACATTAATTATGTAAAATTATATTTATATTAATATTTATAATGTTATTTATTTTATTTTTTCTATTAATTGAATAGTTATTACATCAGCATTGTTGAAGAATCTAAAATAATTATTTGTTCAGAAAAAAATTAAAGATAAATTGGTATGATTTATAAAAATAATTTATCTTAAAAAAAATATTTTTAGTTAAATTGTTTTTTGGATAAAATAGTATTATAAATATTATACTTATTAAAAAATAGAGTATTTCATGTTTAAATTTTAATTAAATAAAATATTATTGGGGTCTTAATCACTTCCTAATGATTTTTTTCATAAATCTGAAATAAAATTATTATGGACAATAATTACTCATAAAATAAAATTAATTCAAATGTTTTTATTGTTTAATTTTTCTTATCATTTTAATTCAAATCATTTTATTGATTTTTCAATAAATAAAATAATTATTTCAGCATTGTTGTGCATGCCTTTAAGGTAGTTATTTCTTTCCTAAAAATTATAAAATAGTTCTCTTAATGAATATAAATATTTATTATTTTAAAATACTATTTACGGTAGAACATATATTCTAGATGACCATATATTAAAAATTCTACACTTTTTAAAAATGATAGTGTGACAAGTTTGGATTTTCTTAAAATATATTACTATAAGAGAGTTAATTTAAAACAATTGGATAAAAGCATAATAAATTCAACCCATGGATGATTTGGGTAAAAAATTACCCATCCAATTAAATTTTGACATGTTTAAGGGTAATTTTATAACCCTTTTCATATTATTTGAACCTTTGATCACCTAAATTACCATTAACCGTGGTTACAAAAATTTTCTAAGTTTTCTTTTTCATATTTTCTAAAAATAAAAGGGACCTATTTAATAAATTTATAACTTATGAATCCAAATATTTCATCCAATTTTCAAAATTCATAATAAATAGTTTTTATAATTTAATTTTTAATTAATCCTACAAAACACAATGAAAAACATTTTTCTTGAAAAATGCATTTTTATGCCCAAAAATGTACTTATACCGAAAAAGATATAAGTATGATTTAAATTTAATTAATAATATTATGACTATATAAATATTAAATAAGTTAATTTTATATTAAATTAATATCATAGTGATACTTTTAAATTTTTTGAACGTTATAGATTTATAAAAATCTATGATTTTTATTATATAGTAGAAAATAAATTCATTCATAAAATTTCAAAAAATTCACCATAAAATAGTTTTGACATTATGATTTTTAAAATGAAGTTTATTTTTTCAAATAGAATTTATAAATGAATCAAATTTAGTTTTAAAACAAGTGCTCCCTTAAAAGGTAGAAAACATTCCTTTAGAAAAATATAGCTTTTATGTGTAACATTAGATTTGTTCATATCATATGCATTTAAAATCTATTGGATGAATGTAAAAATATTTTATTTAATACAAAATATATAAATCTAATTAAGACCATTGAATAATATAAATTTATTTTATTTTTTATGATGAAACTCCTTTGGGTTCATAAAAATAGTTTTTTATAAAAGGATTTTATTTATATTAAATTCGTTTTTACACTCATTTATCATTCCATTGAGAAATTATATATACCTATGTTTAAAAAGTTTTCATAAATTAACTAATCATTTTTATACATTTAATTTCAATTTATAGTTGATAAATATCATATTAAATAATAACATTAATTGTATATTGTATTTTGGTAAAACTCAATCTTGTGTGCAATGAAAGCTATTAAATAGACTAAAATTGTATAGATACATAACATAAAATATTTGTGGTGTTTCACCTACAAGGATCCAGGAACTCAATAACCATTTAAGTGTCTTAGAGGAAAAAGTTTCAATTCGAACCAGTACTTAGCCTTGGAGTTGACCTATCCTTCTCACCAAGAAGATGGATGGTACCCTTGGGTTATATATAGAGTACCGACAATTGAACTAGATTATAGATAAGAATAGACATCAATTTCCATGTATATATGGACTCTTAGACCATATCTAAGGAGAAAATACTTTCTCTATGATTTATTTGAGTTTATACTACCATCAGGTGCGTGTGAGACCCTTATACATACCACATACAACTTTCCAATGAAATTACAACTTGTAGAAGTATCTGGTTATGTCTTTTGAACATAATAATGCAGTAGAAATTTTTATAGCTCTAATGAATCGATTTTTCTAACCATATCTAGATTCATTTGTATTATTCTTTGTGGATGATATCTTGGTGTATTCTCTCAATTGAAATGGCCATGAAAAACATCATGAGATCATGCAGAATACACCGGGAAATAATCCACTATATGATAAGATCACCAAATGCCACTTTTTGTTCGATATAGTTATATTATTAGGTCATATTAACTTATAGGGTAGAGTGTCTATTAACTCCAAGAAGGTCGTAGCTATAGTTTCTTGGGATCATCCTAAAAATATCATTAAAATACAATGTTTTTAGGGTAGGATGGCTATAATATGCATTTCATTCAGGACTTTTCATTCTTAGAAGAACCTATTATAGTAATGACTAAAATGGGTGTGAAATTATTTTTGTATAAATCACGTTAGACTACATTTTAGGAGATTAATGGGACACTTAATTCATCACTCATCATAATTCATCCATATCCAAGAAGGAGTTAAACAATTTATTGTGATGTGTAATGTATCAGGCATTGAGTTGTTCTGATGTAGAGAGATCAAACTAAGGCCTATGGGTCCTAGATATCAATATACCATGTAACAAATTACTCAAAATTGGTCTTCAATATTGTAGGTTTCGTTCCTACTTTATGATATTGGAGGAATTGTATATTTGGATAACAGTTCATTGTATACATGTACCATTAAATTATAAAATAAATTTCCACATTGCATGAATTTTATTTCAGGTAGCGCAAGCAGGTAGAGTAAATAAATTATCTCAATATTGATCCTTCTTGTGCACCTAGAAATGGAAATGAAATAGCTGATGCCCTGATCACAATGTCTTAGTCACAGGAAAACCGAGAGGATATTAGTGAGTGAAAATTGATGGACCTATTTTCTATGATGCACTTGTTGGTCCAGGATCTTCATGGGAAGACTAATTTTGAATCTATGGTAGTGAAATATACCATTCTAGAGTGTAAAAGGTTGAGACATATTTTATATCCTAAAGGAAGAGTCATGATAGAAAGTTTCTCAAGAGAGGATCCACCACCTAGTTGAGTTACCAATGAGGATGAGGTCCTACAATTCCATGGATGCACCTAGGTTCTTTCAGATATATGGGAAGATTTGATACAATAATATCAAACCTCTATCTAGGAAGAATACCCTATGATTATGAAGATGTACCGAGATATACATATTCTATATTGGTGGTCATGTATTAAAAGTAATATTGAATGTTTTATCACTCAGTGCTCCACTTGTCAGTAGGTGATGTTTTAGAACCAATAACCTACTGGAATGTTAAAAACTCTATCCATTCTTGAGTGGAAATGGGATAATGTAACCATGGACTTTGAGATAATATTTTTGATATCTCTTTGAGTAAGTGATGCAGTATGAGTGACCATAGACAAGTTTACCATAATCATACACTTCCTACCTATCTCAGAGACTTTCTTAGTTGATGATCTTATAAGCCTTTATATTTAGGTATTTTAATTCCTTTACAATATTCCTCATTCTATCATATCAGAGAGAGATTCCTAGTTTAAATCACTTTTATGGAAAAGATTTAAGAAAACACTGGTTTAACATGTGATTTTGAGTAGAACATATCACACTCAAAACTAATGACGAGTCCGAGTAAAAAATATGGGTGTTATAGGACATGATTTAGGCATGCATCCTTTATTTCATAGGTTTTTTGGAGAAATATATACCTTTTATTGAATTTTACTATAATATATCCTTTCATAAAATTATTTATATGGATTATTATGAGTCCCTTTATGAAATCCCATTTTTTTCTCCTCTAGGCTAGTTTGAGGAAGGTGAGGCAGCTCTACAGGGTCCTCATTTCACTCAGGAGAGTTCAGATCAAGTATAGATGAATCAAAAATGTAGGGATATAACTCAATATAGGAAGAAGTCATATAAAATTAAACCCTGATGGCCTCTTTATTTCAAGTTATGACATTGAATATTTTTATGGTTTTCCCCTAGATTAGGTCATATAAGTATTCAAAGACAAAAAAAGTTATTGACCTATTATTTTGGGAATTTCAAGATCTTAGAGGGAGTTATGTTGGTAGCCTATTTTTTGGTGTTACCTTAGAGGTAACATTCCATGAATGATGTATTACATGTATTTTATCTTCAACATTATCATACTAAACCTTTTTATCAATTTCACCCCAAGGAAATTGAGCAGGAAGAAGATGCATCGTTTGAGGAGCATCTGAAATGTATTATTGATCAGAGCATGAAGGATCTTTAAGGTAGGTCAATTCCAATGGTTTGGGTGCTATGGTTGAATGGACATTTATAGGAAGATACATGGTAGTGTAATGATTATGTTCACAATCAGTGGATGAAACATTTATTAGATGATGCTTTACTACCCACGGAAGGGAAACTCATGGATGAGTTGTTTTAAGGAGGGGAGGTTATAACCTCTCGATTTTTCAAATATGTTCAAACACATTTTATACTGTAAAAAAACTCTATTTTTATGTTAATAATGTACTAAAAGGGATAAGTAGTGTTTCAAGAGAGTCTATGGCTCTTTCAGTGCCTGAATCTCTATAATTTGGAGAGGGAGATTAAGTCACATGGTTAGCACATAGTTAGGTCTAACCATACGACTCAACCATGTGGGGTGCCAAGTGCACAGTTGGAGTATAGATAGTTTTATTGAACCATGAGACCTGAGCCATATATCCATCAAATTTGAAACAAACATTTTACAGATCCATTTTCCAAGAGTTGTGCATGATTAGTCAAACTTTGTGCTTAGCCTATGTGAGGGGGTTCCCTGGGTAGTGTTGGTATCATATTTGGTGCATGGTTTGTCCAATCATATAAAAAACCATGAGAACCCTTAATAAAGGGGGTAGATTACCCCTTTTATACTAAAATACATTAACCCTAATCCTTTTGTATCTCTAGGGGATGCGTAGCCCCCTTCTATACAAAGAACATCATCCACCTCTCATTAGTATTTGAAGCCATATTCTCATCTAGACTCTGTTTGCTTCACTATCAGGTTCATTGGATCTACAAGGTTAGGCTCTCCAATCCTCTTCATTACTCACATCATTTATATTCCCCTCTTATGTTCTATTTTGGGGTGATATAATACACCCTATTTTTAGGTGTTTTGTCCATTATTCCCATTTCTCAAGTTCAATCTTGATTTAAGTGACGTCACTAGACAAGGGGAGTTCTATAGAACTAAGGTTTGTGGCCTTATTCTTTTCTCTGAAATCCAAGTTTTTTAATTATGTATCACTATGAGAGCTCCATAAATCCCAAATCACCTACATAATGTTTAATAATTTAAATTAAAGGTTATTGTTGTGTGCAATGGAACCCTATCTACTTTTGAAATAATAATGTGGTTCATTTTCCTTGATATGATCCACCCTTATTATTGTGCCTATTTTTAATAGATTATGAGCCTTTGTCTTGGTACTAAATTTATTAGATAGAAATTGAGGTGTGTGTTTTCCATGTAATTAATGGATTTGAAATGCGAGATGAACTAAGGAAATGAGTGTCCATGTGTTAGGCCCTTGTGCTTCTGTCATAGCTTGAATCATGTGAATTTGATGAATTTTTAAACTTTTATAACTTTTTATGATATGCATGATTGTTAAATTATATGAGTTGTTGATAGATATAACTTCATTCATACCAAAACAAGGGTGATACAAGGGTTCTGAATTATGGATTATTTGGAAGGGATTTTAATTCTATATAATTATGACCTATTATTTATTGGGAATATGCTAGGAGCGATAGTTGGATCCTAATTATATGCCTTGGATGGGTTTTCTGGGTAGATTATTTACCTACCCATTAGTGATACCCATTCCCTAAGAGAGTTAACTTGAATGGTCCCATTAAAAATATGGTTATACCATGACATGATAGATTCTCTGACCCCTTTGTGAGATACCTAGGATGAGCTTAAAGTTTCATGCTTTACACCAAAGTGATTATGATTCTTGGGATAATTTTTTGGATTGACTCAGAAAAAATCTTATGGTGTTGGGTATTTATAGTACTCTTGGAGCGATACTTGGGGTTTCTTTTATAGATCCACATGGATAATCTTAGGTTTCCTATTAATAAATTATAAGTTCAAATTTTATATTGAAAAAAATGAATACATAATTGTTATCCAAGCAATGTGTCCACCAAGATAAATCAAAAGCTTGGGTTCAGTCCAATATTGATACTTATTACATGAAAACCTATTATTACACCCATATCATATCTATTTAGGTTCACCTTGGTTTAGAAAACTCTCGAAAAGGTTAAAGAAGGTAGTTTCAGTCAGGTATCCATGAGGAACCCAGATAAATTTGAGCTATTATTTATTGATTTATATTTATTATGTACCTACATACTACTCTTTTTAATTTTATATACTGGATTGTTTTAGAAACAGTTGGTGGTGGCCTACGAATTATATCAGAAACCCTACTTTGGTCACCCATGGTTATGAGAAGACTTCATGACTATAGGTGTAGATAAAGGGAAGAGTCCATCTTCCAATGTATGATTATTGGTATTAGGATGGAGCATGATAGCAAAGGACTGAGCCTATGCTCATGATGCTAGTAATAAAAAAGATGATATTTATATTTTTTTTATCATGTGGTATATGTATATTTACCTTATATCCCATATAATAAATTTTTATACAGTAACATGACATGATTATCATCATTTTTGTATCTATATATGATTCATCTTCTAACTTTTTATTTAGCTTGATGATTTACTATTCCTCTACTGCTTATTTATTTTTGTTTCTACTACATATCATTGTTATTTAAAATTTTACTATACTATGATCTATGATGTAATTTTATCCCCATGGAAATACCCTATGCCATCAGTTCCAATTGGAAGCCTCTGGAATACATGGATGCACACTTGAGGTCATGTGGAAAACTGTCCTAGGGAACCACTTAGTGGCTTCTAGGGTAGGATGCTACAACGATGAAATATCCTTAAAAATTATATATTCTATAGACTTTAAACTACAATTTTTTTTATATAATTACCAAATATATTTTAGTTTTATATTTTAGTGAATTACAAAAAACACTTACATATTGAACCCATACATTACAAAGTTAAAAATTCTAAAAGAGAATCCATTTTTACATAAAAAACATGTTTTATTTTCATGAAATATCTTAAAAAAGTTGATGTAAACCTCATACATATCCTTAATCATCATTAAATCACTATGATTTTTTTTAAAATGATGTATGACTATAAAAAGATTAGTAAGGGACATAAAAAGAAGAAATTAATTGGCCTAGTGAAAAACTTAAGGACCCATCTAATGTTTAACTTTGTCTTCAAAGTTCCATGAGTGTATAAAATAAAAATTTCCACTTAAAAAATATATATATAATTTTTTTATCAAATAAAAAAAAATTAAAACTCATAGTAAGTGATAATAACCCTTTTATTAGAAACACAATGTATCATATTCATAACCCATTTTAAACACATGTTAGAAAGAACTATATCACAGTTAAATACATAAGATAAAACCTTCTATAACTCCCTCATTCATACCTCATAATTATATTATTTTATTTAATACCATGTTATATGAAGTTAATCAATCAATTAAATTCACTTTTGGATATTTTGACGATATTTAGTTAATAAGTCCAAAATAACTTAGGTTTATGGATCATGGAAAAATAAGTTATTATTCCTCTATCTACAAAATAATAATCCTATAATAATTATGATTTTATACAAAAATTATACTTTTAAATACACATACCAAACATGGATATTGAAAATGAACTATGTTACAATCATGTCGATTGCAAGTCGTATGTACGCATGAGTAACGTTTCCATTTTTGAACGATCATTATAAAAATAAGGTAAATATTATTTTTTCATTCCAAAATGAAAATAATATAATGAATATCATATTTTTTCTTTTATTATATTTATAAAAATCATTAATGTGATGTTGTGATGAAAAAAACTCACATCACTTTGTGGAGATGATAGTCCACGCATAAGCACGAACAACATTATCATTTCCTAGTTCATAGAAAAGTAAAAATTTAAATGATATATTATATTTTTATAATGAAATATATTTCCATATTATCATATATAAACATTAATTTAATTATTATAATAATATTTGAGAGATGGTGATGGAAAATTAATTCCACCGGTTCATGAGGTGGTAATGTGCTATACACACAAATAATGATTTATTTTCATGTTTTAAAGTTACATATATGGATATAGGTAAATAGAATAACATAATAACATCTAACTATAATTAGGATACTATATTTATTATTTTTTCATGGTTGAATAATTTATCAAGGATGTAAAAAAGAGGAAAAAAACTAAAACAATTTGATAAAACCTATACCTTTTCTTTGAAAAAAAAAACTTTTTATAACACCTTAAGGCCTATAATATTTATATTATTACTAAACAATGACCCATATAATTTGGGGATTTATTTTATTAATTTATTTAGTAATGTATTGGTCAAAAAATATATGTTTTTAAGTGTCAATAAATGAGAAGAAGAGGTGTCCTTTTATAAGAGCGGGGAGGTTCGATCTTAGAATTTCTGAATAATAGGAAATTAAAATAAATTGATATTCAATTAAAAATAAATCCAAAGTTAGTTATTTATAATATAATATCATTATGGGTAAAAATTACCTCATCTGGTAATGATTATACAGTTTCTTAAAATATTTATACCCTAATCTTCTGGTTTTAACCCCTATTTGACCTCTTTAAGTCTTACCATAAAAACATGGATTTTTACACTTTGATGACTAGTATAGTTACTATAAAACTAAAAATGACCAATTAATGAATGATGGTTGATATTTAAAACCTTATTCTAATAATGTTTCCAAAATTAATATTTTAAGAATTTTATATCATTTAATAAAATATTATTTATTATAAAATATCTATTGATTCAATTTTTAGAGATATTTGTAACTTTTACTTTAATAATATCATGATAAAATTTAAAATTCAAAAAAATTATGTCAAAACATATAAAACTTGTAAAGGCCACCTATTAAATTAATGTACTACTTTATGTATGAAAAATTATATTTCTTAAATATTTTTTATATCATTTATTTGATTTTTTCATTATTGAATAATTATTGCATTAGTGTTGTGTAAGAATTGAAGATCATTATTTCTTCACTAAAAATTTAAAAATAAAATAGAAAAATCTAGATAAATAATTTATATTTAAAACTTTTATTTATATTCAAACATATCCTCTTGATAACACCATACTAAAAATATTAAACATATTAAAAACAAGAGGGTGACATGTTTGACTTCTCGATAAATAAAATAAAATAAAAGTCATAATCGCATCCATGTGACACAAAAAGGTTATAAATTCACCCTATTTATGATTTCGGTTTATATATACTCTTAAAATAATATTTAGCTACATTTTTGATTCATTTAGTAGTTCTTATCATTTTATTTTTAACTTAAATTACCTGATTTACCCTTTATTATGGCAATAAAATTATTAATTTTTCCGTTAATTTTGACCAAAAATAAAAGGGAACTATTTAATAAATTTTCAACTACTAATTATAAATATGAAATCCTATTTTCAAAGTACAAAACATAAAATTTTCAGAATTTATTTCCATATTAAACCAGCAAAAAAAAATAATAAATAGTTTCTAAGAAAAATGTTGTTTTTAAATACAAAATGTTTTTATACTAAATTCAAGTATAAAATCCATTTAAAAAAATGATAATTTTATTAATTTAGATCAAAAATTAATAATTAAAATTTAATAATTATCCCAAACAATATTTTTACTCTATTAATACATGAAAATAAAATCTAGTTTTCACTAATAATTAATATTTTTTACTATTCCTTAAAAAATATATTCAAAAAATAGAAAAAATTTAATCCTAAGTTATTTCTTAACATGATTAATTTATAAATAAAATTAATTTTTGAAATTAAAATTCCAAAATTTAAAAACTAAGAATCTAAATAATGTCTTATAAAGAAATAAATTAATAAATCCATTTCCTTTTTTATTTTAACAATTTCATATTATATTTATAACTAATATAAATACAGAATTCAAGAATAATAATACATATTTAAATGATTTATTCTATCATTATATTGATTGTTATAATCTTTCCATTTTTGAAAAATGAGTCCTCATAATTTTGAATTCGGTATCAAAATCCAAGTGTTGGAATTTTCAAAATACCTTTGTTGAAATATGACACAAAAAATAGGTTTAATAAAAATTCCTCTTGAAATAAGAAAAAGGAAGTTATAAAGGTTATATGTAATAAAAAATAGTAGGTTTCCAAGTTGGAGAATATATGTGGTAAGTTAAAACATGGATTTGGAAGAGAAACTAACTCCCAAGGAATAATAAAGAGTTAAAGAGAAAGTGGTCATGAGAAAGTAAACCATCAAAAAATTGTAAATCTGTGATGAGTTAAAATGCCATTGATTTTTTCACAAGAAAAGTTAAAAAATAACATGTTTTAAAATAATTTTCTTAAAGGTGAGGAATAAAATTTCTATATTTTATATGAACATAGGGAAATAAACTTACCTGAAAAGTATAATTTAATACCTTAATAAATTCCCACCACAAACTCATCTTTTTATCCGAATGGTGAGTATGGATTTTTCATTTATGAAGAACTAGAGTTATATTCTAGGGAAAAAAATTATGAAAAAGAAAAATAATATATTCCTTCTATAATTATTCATTAACCAAAACCATAATGGTTAGTACAATGTAAATTGATTCCCAAAAGAACAACCCTTTATAAGAGGAAAACAGATATAATATCCAAATTTCAAATGAATAACCAAAATTAAACATAAATCATTCAAAAAATTATTATCCTTAAATTTCTTCAAAAATATTCCAGAATAATATTGAATCCAAAAAATTAGAGGTATTTGATCACATAGTATTCTAAGAATAAATTTATCATTTATACCTAAATAACATCAGTTACTCTTGAAGTATCATAGAAAAACGTTCACATCCTAAACATATAATATGCAAGATATGATAACCATTTCCATAAATAACATGAATCACTATAAATAAACTATAAAATTTAATATACTTTCAAAAAATAATTTATCCTTTATTCCTCAAATAAAATCCCATAGTGTTATGATTTCTTTAATCCTATAATGTTCCCAAAAATTATTTTTTTTCTTCTTTTGAAATATAATTAATCAATTAATCAAAAAATAAACTTATAATCTAATGGTTATCTATATAATAATAAAATTCTCCCAAAATCAACTTATTCTTCATCCATAAAATCATTTATCTAAAAATTAAATTCCATACTAATCGGAACATTATGTAGACCAGTGGTAGGTGATGCACCCTTATCACCATTCAGTTGTGGGTTAAAACCTCATGGCCTTGTCAGATATGATGGTTTATTTCTTATCATGTGGGTGGTCCTTTTTGAAAAAATATATTAATATAATCCATATAAAATTCCTAGAAATGCGATAAAGATAAAAAAACCATAATATATTCAACATTAAATAATATTTTTATCCTCAAAGGTTATAACATTAAATTTATTTTTCATCCCCAATTATTATAACCCATAATTACCTCAAAAATATTTGTCTCTAAAAATATCATTAGTAACCTTAAAATTTAATAATATAAAGAGTCAAAAGGTTTTTCTTAGACCTTAACTAATGTTAAACATTAAAATTATAAATCATTGATGGTACTAACGATTCTTAAGATAACCTTATATTAATACATCATAATCTCCAAAGTTATTTAAACCCGTATCTGATACCAACTGTATGGACCTGACAAAAAAATTACATATTATAATGAATTTGAGCTATTAATATCTTTCTTTCAGCCAAAAATATCATGTAGGTTTAGATTTTTATAGAATTATAACATACTATTATATATTAAATGTAACACCCCCATACATTGTGATTTTTTTTCAAAAAAATTTAATCCCTTCTATATTTTTCATTGCACTCAATACCAAGTTTTGAATGTGATACACAAAACACTGGGATTATATTGTGTCACACAAGACACCTATTTTATATTTCATTACATAAAACATTGAGTGTATATTTCATTACATTCAACATAGATATTCTTCAATAGCGTGCGTGAAACGTGACATTGAGCTTCAACGAATGATGAAATAATATTATTTTAAATCATACCATTATAAGATTTCCTTTAAATAGGAGGGTATGAATAATATTAAATGTTTTATGAAATATATATAAAAATTCCATACTCAATATATATTTATTTATAAACTCATAGAAAATTATCAATGAATTTTTAGTGATGTGAAAATATTAACCAAAAAAAGGTTTTCTTCAAAATGAATTTTATTGATTTTTATGGGAAAATATTTTAATTAATTTAAAGAAATTTTAGAAAATATATTTGATAAAATAAAATTAATTTTTGTAAAAATAATATTAAAATTAACTTACAGATATATTTTTATATTTTTCATTGAATATTGATTTTTTAGTATATGGTGAAAATACCAATTTTTTTAAAACTATATTTGTTTTTCGTAAAATAATAAATTTAAATGAAAATTTTTAATTTAAATATACCTAATTATCAGTTATTAATATTTAATACAATTTATTAATTTTTAATCAACTTTATATAAGATTTTAGTATAATTTTATTTTTAGGTTTTAAATGGATTTTTTTTCTAAAAAGAGTTTGAAACTGCACAATGATTATCCATTTATTTAATTAAAATAATCCCTAAGGAGAAATATTTTAAAATAAATTTATGGATTTTATAACTTTAAATTGTAATTAATATATATAAAATTATTGTTAATATTATAGAAAGAGTTAATATAAATCAACTTGTTCTTAAAAAATTATACATCTTGAAAACAGGCTTTTTCTTCGCATCTGCAGTTTTCATTTTAAATATAATTTTTACACTTTACGATATTTTTTGAAAAAATAAAATCCATTTTTTAATTCATGCTTTCAAAATTATGTTTGGGTGAATTTTTTATAATTGTCTAAAAATATTAATATTTTTATGAATAGTGAAATATATTGACTTTTAATTGAAAACTACCATTGAATTTAAATTAATTATAAAGATAAATTATATTTTAATTTCTTCAATGTAAAATTAGTTTTATTATATATATTAATCCAATTTAGTTTATTTTATTAAATTTCACATTGAACTTGGATATAAAACATATGTATACTTTTGAACTTTTTCCCCTTAAAAACCCGCCTTCTCGTAGTGTCTTTCGGAAGAATTTTAGGTTACAATTTTATAATTATATGAATTGAATTTGAAAAAATTGATTAAATATTTGATATAGTAATAATTTATATTATTTAATATGTTCAAATTTATTTTTTATAAAAATGAATTGCGAAAATAATAAAATTAATTTCCGTAGTTAATGTAAAAATGGATTTACCATGGGGTTAAACAAAGAAGGTAAGGATTAAAAATAACTAAAAACTTTTCCAAAACAAATTGGATTAAAATATTTGGAACTTTTATATTATTTTATTAATAATGGTTCATTATTGGAGTATAGTGACCTGAAATAAATGTGGGTGTAATTCTTTCTTTTAAAACATTACAAGTATGGCACTCCCCACACTTATAAAAGGACACTCTTTCTCCTCACCACATAAGAACTTAAAGACATTTTGGTTCAGATATTCACCCCCAAAAAATTCCAAAAATCCATCATACCATCCTAGAATCCATTGGTTTGAAATAAAGGTGACCTTAGAAGGATTTTGGTGAAATCTAGAGGAGGATACTTGAAGAAGAGGTAATGTTCATCAATGATCGTATTTGTTTTTTTCTTCATCTACCTCCTTCAATTATTATTATTACATGATGATAAAATAATCTCAATATTGTAAATGTATTTGGATATTTATGTTTAGGTAATTACCTAGAAGAATCTCCACTTCCTTCTAATTGGTTACGAAATCATCATTCATGTGTAAGGAAAACTACCACACCATGAAATAATGTCATTTACTTTTCCAATAATACCTATAAAAGTTATAAATAATGATGTATTTGTTTTTTATATATGATATATTATCATATTATTATTCTTATAGAATTATTATATCACACAAATCTTCAAGATTTCAATTATTTGGGAATACGATAATGTCGCTCGTGAGTACGATGGAATACAACCTCGCGAAGCAATGTGATTCATTCACACTTTACATGAAAGGTAATAAGGATGGGTTTATTGAATATATTTGATATAAATGAAATTAAAATAATTTTATAATGATAATATATCATTAAAATTTCAATAATTCAATATGTCATGAAATTGAAAACAATATTCATGCATACATACGTCTTGCCGTCTCCCTGAACAATGTATTTCATTTTCTATATCAATATTTTATAGATTACTAGAAATACATATATACATAATATATATTATATTTATATCATGGTTAAAAATATTGGGATTTTAGAACCATGATTAATATGAGAGAACCAAAAATGAAAAATCATGACATATATAAAAAACAAAGTTGCTATTACCCGAAACGTAACTTTAACATGTAATTGTTAATAAATGGGTAATAAAAGGTCATAATAAAATAATATATGGTATTATATATATAAATATTTTTATGTGATAGATTTATAATAAAATTGTATTTATTATATAGTATGTTTTAATGTGTATTAAGGAATTCAAGACTTAAGGTACGGTATTTCTGTCTCACTTTTTACTTCGATGAGACACATCCCATATTCATCACCTATTTATTTTATGTGGTATATATACTAAAAATGAATTTATTTTAATATTATTATCCATAAAATTATGTTTATTTACATATCCATTTTATTATCTCTATTTTATAGGGTTTATATTTCAATAGTTACTAAATCAATAAGGGATTTTTGTCTCAAAGTTTCTTCCTTGAGACATATGATAATTTTATGAACCTATCATAATTTATGAGGTGTATATGAAACTAATTTTACATTTCATAAAATGAATTTATTTATCCACATGATATTTTATGTCTCATTTAATGATATTAATTCACGAGGATTACATTTCAATGTTACCTATGTGGTAAATAATTTCTGTTATAATCTCAGCATTTATCATGATTGTTTTTTATTATGATTTTGATGATAAAATATTTTTACCTGTATCTCAAGAAACTCATGAATTTTATGATGATATTATTATTTCATGATAATATATTTTTTACCTTCATTGTTTTCTCTTTGTATACCCAAGAGTTCAAAATAATGTTTTTAACAAAAATCGTATTTTCTATCGAAAACCCTTTTTCTTCCAAAACAATGTTTTCTAAAATGTTTTCAAAAATGTTTTTAAATTTCATTAAATTAATTATTAAAGAAATTTTTATAATGTTTTGGATTTTTATGAAATTATTTAAAAGGAATCTTCATGTCATTTTAAAAAATAATGCCTATTTTTCATTTACCAAAAAATTTGAGAAGAACCATTGTTTTTAACATGCATGATATAATCAATATTTCCTTCTATCAATATTGATCAAATATTTCAAGATATTATTACTATTTTTCAAATCTATTTTCAAATAAGATTCTTTCATTATTATTATTTAGTTATTTATATTATAAATAAATGATTTCAAAGTAATGAGGGGGTTTCAAAAATGTTTTAAAATGCATTTGTTTTTTTAAAATAGAGAGGTTTTTTCCTCAAGAAATGTTTTAAATATTTTCTAAAGCACCATTTATAATATTTAATTGTTATTTTCAATTAAATTTATTTTCAAAAAGGTTTTATGTTTTATAATTTTTTTCAAAGTAATGTTATTTTCCACAATAATTTTTTTTACTTATCTTTCAACTTCATTTTCCATATAATATAACATCCATTGATGTTTATTTTGATTTACTGTGGATATGAATGAAAAATATCATTCCTATTATTTATCTAAATGGTTTATTATGAAATGATGTTTATGAAACCTATTTATTTTCCATGGGTTGTTCCATGATAGAATTATTATGAAACATGCTTATTTTTTCAGGGGTTGTGGTGTGATGAAATGATAAAATTATTATGAAACCTATATCTTTTACATAAGTTATAATATGATGAATGGTTTATGAAAACTATTTAATTTTATGGGTTATGATATGATTAATTTTTCATGATATTTTGGAACACATATATATGAATTTCATTATATGATGGGTGGGGCCTATATATCCCTTCAATGAATTAGGTGATGATTAAAGTGATATGAGCTCAAAGGGTACACAAGTGGTTATCCCAATCCCAAAAGAGGGTATAAGGGAGCTTATCCCAATACCAAAGAAGGTACACATGTGGTTATCCCAAGCCTAACATGTTATGAATTTCTTGGTGGGTATACTTGACATAATAGTTTCTATGATTATGTATATTCTAAAATTTCATGTATTATGCCAATGTTATGCTCCATAGATCATGTTCTTAGATTATCTTATGATTTATATCTTATGAACTACCAATATTTATGACATGACTCAATATTATGATCTTTGATATGAAGGGTATTGTTTTCAAATGTTATACTCATGTTAGAATACCCTCATTCTCAAGTTATAATTATATTTCTCCCCTGTTTACCATTCCAGAGAATATGAGATCGCCCTTTTTTTATGTTTCATTTCCCCATGTCATGAAAAATGGGGTTTTAAGTTGGTGTACTAAATGGGAATATATTTATGGGAGACATTGAATATTTTTTTCGAATTAGTAATATTGTATTCCATGTTTCTAAAGGTAGTAAAATTTTATGGTCCTCAGTCATGTGTTAGTGTAATGTAATTAATATTCATATAAAAAGATATAATATCCTTGTACAGGAAAACTGGGTTACTATATTAATCCCATTCATTAGAATCTGGACACTTATAAACAAGTATATATTTTTTCCACCAATGAAACCATGTTTTTTTTCATGAAAAATATTTACAAATTTGATCCTAACATTATTCTTGTCCTTTAACATCATTAAATTCATGTGAAAAAAATTTAAAATACGATGCGGGCATAAAAAGACCAGTAAGGGACACAAAAATAAGAAATCAATTAGTCTAGTGAAAAAATAAAACCCATGTAATTTTTATAGTTATATTAAAATTTATTTAACTGTATGAAAAAAATCCACATGAAACACACACAAACGTTTTTATCAAAGAAAAATATCAAAACTTATAGTATGCAAATAAAGACCATTTTTTGGAAGCATAGAGCATAATAGTAATAAACCATTTTAATTCCATGTTAAAAATAATTGGATCCAAATTTAATAAATAGGATAAATCCTTTAGTAACTCCATTGTCCTTGAATTATAGGATAAGGTATATTATCCAATTCAATGGAGTTATATTTGGGCGCACCCAAAGCTACAATAGGCTCAACTGGTGATATATGAGAGAACACAACATATAAGCTATGTTGGGATCGACCAAGAGATATAATGGGTCTCATACCTTCATATAAGTTGTATCAGGCTCACCCGTTTCACTTATAATATTAATGTACCATATCATGAAGAAAACATTTTATGCTTGCACTTTTTATCTTAAAACATTTAAAAAAACACTTAAACCCCACTATGAAAATCAATCCAGATTATGAAAATTATATTTTATTTTAAAAACATAATTTAAATACAAAAATTTATATAATAAGGAATTTATGGGGTTTATTTAATGAAAACATCATTAAAAACGTTCTTGAGGAAAATAACCATCCTATTTTGAAATCATTAATTTCACAAAACATCCACAATAAAAAGGAAATCATTTTATTGAAAAGTTAACATATAAAATTGTAAAGTAGGATTGAAAATATTAAGGAATTGTGATAAAATAAAATTCCATTCATACTGTATGTGTAAAAAAATACATTCCTTTCAAACTTTTGAAATAAAGTTGAAAAATTATCTTTAAAAGATATTTTTTAAAAGAAAAGATTTGACCTTTAATATGAATTTCTAGGTACATTGTTTATCATCCTAAATAATAATATTTGGTTAATTTATAATTATGTAATAATTGTTAGCAGGTTCATTATTCATTTATTTAATTTAATAACTTGTTATATACAATTAATATATTAATTAAATTTATATTGGATATTTGATGATATTATATTCATTTGTCCAAAAGTACGCAATTTTGGGGAATATGGTCAAAGTGTTCATTATCACACTATATATAGAATAATAATATAAACATATTTATCATATTTATAAATAAATTATGCATTCAAATCCATCCATTAAACATGGTTAGGTAAAATGAACTATGTTACAATCATAGAGAAAATAGGTCATATATACAAATCAATAACATTTCCATTTTCCAACAATCATTATGAAAAAGGTAAATAATAATTTATCATTATAGAATGATAATAATATAATATATATCATATTTTTTTATTTAAATATACTTATATATATCAGTAATTTTATGATGTTATGAAAAAAATCACATCGTTTCATAGAGGTGGAAGTCCACATGTACAGACTAATGACATTATCATTTTATAGTGCATAGAATAGTAATAACATAAATGATATATTATCATTTAATAATGATAAATATTTCATTAATATAATATTTAAATATTAACTAATTCATTATAATTGGTCTTTAATGATGGTAATGGAAAATGAATTACATTGGTTCACGATGTGGTAGTCTTCCATACACACGAATGATGAATTATTTTCTCATTTTGAGAAAGTGGGGAAGGTTATAGGTAATTTAACTAAAATAATAACATCTAAATAAATGAATTATAATTTTTTTTCATGTTTTAACAAGGTTTCGGTGATGTTTAAAATGAAAAGAAAACTAATACATGCTGATAAGAACTATACATTTTCTTTTGAAAACTTCTTTTTCATAACAACTTAAGAAATCTAAGATTTTTATTATTCCTAAATAAAGACATATATAATGTGGGGATTGATTTTATTATCTAATTTGATAATGCATTTTTTGAACCAAATAGGTTTTTAATTGTGAATCAATTCTAAGAAGAGGCTCTCATTTATAAGAGGGAGGAGGAGCACTCTTGGAATTTCTCAAATTATTAAATTAATATAAATTAATTTTAAATAAAAAATGGATCCATAGTGATTTATTTATAATTTTTTATATTTATGGGTCTAAATATATATCTTAAATATAATTTAAAATTTTTTTAAATATATTTCTACCCTTATGTTTTTGTTTAAACCACTATTTAACCCTTTTGACTCTTACCATAACAAACTGTATTTTTTAGATTTGATGATAAATATATTTACTAGAAAATGTCAAAAGACCCATAAATTAATATTGGTTGATATTTTAAACTATATAATAATCACATGGATGAATTTATTAATTTTAGTAATTTTATATCATTTAATAAAATATTATTTATTATAAAATACCTATTATGTCAAAATTTAAAACTATTACTTACACTAACTTTAATAATATCATGATAACGGTTTATAATTTAAAACAATTATGTTAAAACTTATAAAAAATTTCAATTTAATCTCTAAAATTCATGTTATGTATCTTAAATAATATTTTTTAATATTTAAAATATCATTTATATGATTTTTTTAATTACATGAATAATTATTGCAACAATATTGTGTATGAATTAAGGTAGTTATTTCTTCAATAATAATTAAAAATAGAATACCAATATGAATATAAACCCTTCATATTTTAAAATAATATTTATAGGGGAATATATATTCTTTATAACACCATATTAAAAATATTACACTTATTAAATACAAGTGTGGCATGTTTGATTTTTCTTTAAAAAAAATATTGTAAAGTCCATAATCTCATCCTAGTGGCTCAAAAAGGTTATATATTTGGAAATTTAATTATTAGTTTCTATATATAATAACCCAATAATATTCGGGCATGTGTTTTCATCATATAATAGTTCATATCATTTTATTTGTAATCTAAATTACCTGATTTACAATTTATCATGGTAATAAAATTACTATGTTTACAATTCATATTGAAAAAAAGGAAAGGGACATATTTAGTAAATTTGGACCACCTAATTCCAAATATGGAATAAAATTTTCAAAATTCAAAACAAAGACTTTTCATAATTTACTTTAAAGTTAAAATCAAAAAATAAATTGAAATTTGTTTTCATAAAGATAAAATTTTTAAATATAAAATGTTTTTATACTAAATTCAAGTATAAAATCCAATAAAAACCCTAATTATATTATATTAAATCAAAACAATCTAATTAAAATCTAAAACAAATGTAAAACATAATTATGACTCTATAAATTCACTAAAATAAAATACCATTTTCAATAAATATTTTTTTACAATTACTTGAAGAATAAATATTTTAAAAAATTATCAAAAATTATTCCTAAGATATTTGTGTAATTTTGAATATAGAAATTAAATTAATTTTTAATAAAATATTTTATGAAAATATTTTAATAAAATATTTTCTATTTTGATTTTAATATTTTTTAATATATTTATAATTAATATAACTACATGATTCAGGAATACTAATAAATATTAAAATAATTTATTATAAAATTACTTGGATTGTTACAGGGTCACCTTGATCAACATAAACCATTAGATCACCATTATCCATGATCATAACCCAGGGTCACTAGGTCCCCCCCAAATGTCCCAAAAACATAATTTCACATTAAATCACATCACATAGGTTCATACCCTATATAACTCAAAACTCACTGGAAGAATACCTTCTCACTAGTATGATTAAAAAAACTGATATGTCATAAAACCCATTACATATTTCCAAACATACCTACAACAACACTACATGTTGATCTATCTGAAAAATGGGAATTGATTCTCATGAGCATATACACATGGGAATTCCCCCTCAAGAATTACATTCTCACTACCCAGGTTATGCAGTTTTCCCAACCAATATTATCCCTATCATATATTCATAATCATAAGGTTAAATTAGAAATAATTCAATTCCAATATGTATGGTAAAAGACCATATATGTTGTTACTAAAATATTAAATATCTAAGATCTAAATAAGAACCATCCCTTATGGGTTTCCCACTAAGTCATGACTTTCCTTAGTAACTTACTAGGGTCACTCCATATCTCATTAACCTATGGTGTGTGTATTCTTCACTAGAGATCATCTCATCATACATACTCATGACCTTATATTATAAAGAAGTATATACATATTTTTCCATGTAAGTATAATTAAACAAATAAATTTTATGAGAAAACATCATATGTGATGTCACTAACACTATAAAAAAAGAGACCTATTTCCTGTGAAAATAATCACACTAACATTACCTAAATGAAAAATGAATTAGTGAATGATATGAGGCTTGAGATGCCTCTTTCCACTATGTTCCAAGTGCCAAATATAATAACTATATTCTTTCTAATGGTCCAATAGTTAGAAATCAATAACTCATAATTCTAAAATCTAAAACGGCATATGTGTCACATGAGATGACACTCATTAAACTATGACATGTCATATTAATAAATAAAATCTTGGGCCCTTGGTAACCTATAATTCCCACTAGAACATATGTTCATGACACAAAACATGATATCCAACACAAGCTCTACACATTACAAAATATCATGGATACCATTTCAAAAATTCAAAGACAATATAAAAAACCACTATGATACCAATTTATAATGTCCTAGTTTAGATCCGACTTCCAAGGGCCTCTAACTAGTAGCGGGGGTCTAAGGTAGTAGCATGGGGAGACTATACCCATGTATTAGAGTGCACAATCACGACAAAGTAACTATTGATTAGGCATTGAAAAAACATCCAATAGATTGCACAACCTAAATTAATAGAGTCATTAATGAGATGAAATGTTGTATAATACCTAAATGGTCATGCTTAAATACAATTCTAATCACCCACTAGACTTGTTAGATATATAAGGTAAATAAAAAAAATACATGAGGCTATAAAATTACTCTGAGATATACATAATCTCATTATTCTATGTATGGTATATTCTTATCTATTATAAAAACATAGGACTCAACCCAACCTAAACCTTCAATAAGTGAAATCATTCTCTTTTACCCTAGTGCAATAACGGAATGAGCAGGGTGTTGGTATATAACTCAGTTAGGAATCACCAATGTGATCCCACACATTAACTATAATGAATTTATATGTTCAAAAAATATTATTAGAAGAAATAATATATAATATATAAGAAATACATAAATAAATAATCCATCATTGATCCCCAAGTACAGGGTCTTGATTTTCCATTCCTATTTTGGCCACTACAAGGGTGTCTCTGTACACATAAAAATGACTATGATAATAAATAGAGGACACATGTATCCAATGTATGTAGAATATAAATCATTGATATACCATATAAGAGTTTTATCAACCATGTAATGATCCCAAAAGTAACACAAAACTACCCTATAAGGGGTTCTTCAGCTAATGAATAATCCCATAAGAAACAAAGTCCTCCCCTATTGGTGTTTTCTCAACAAGGTTTCTCATGAATCTTTTATGATATGGGTTTTCTAAAAATGTATCCAAGATAGTCCAAAGGGAATATCCTATACCTAAAAATAATGACCCTAGAAGAATTATCTATTTTTCACTTTGCTACCCCGAGGGCATATACAACACCACATCAATAATATAAGAGAAACCGGGGTAGGATGAATGATTAAACCCTTACTCACTACCCACATTCCCCTTCTTCATATGTTCAGTAAGGGTTATAAGGTTACCCACACCACCATATCTAAACAAATCCAAAATCATAAGAATCAGTTTGGTCTATCATTAGGGAATAACTAAACTCTCCTAATTTTTCACACATCAATCCATTCCATTAGATGTCTGTTAGGACATAGTAGAATTAGAGGTAGATCACTTGGGGTCTGAAGACTTATAAAATCTAATCGGGTATAATTCATCTTGTGGGGGATTTCACATTCCTTTAAATAGTAATAAACACAATGTAACCCCATGAGAAACATGGTGTAATTTCTGTATGAAAAAACATAAAGATATGGCTTTTGGAAAATATTACACCTCAGGTCATCACTTCCACCCCTAAGTCTATAAGGAATCAAACTTAAAGAAAATGTCCTACGAGTGCTAAACCATACTAATAAACTGTAATAATAGCCAAGGAGGGATCCATGGATCCCTATAATAACGTCTAATAAGGCCTCCTAGGGTGTCCCCCCTCAATCTATCACACATACCCTCTTGGAGGTGTCCAATAATTTATAGGCAAGGGTCACTAGGCCTTATCTAACTGAATTCATTTGACTATCACCCCTAAATTAGGTCAAGTAACAATGCCATATTATTAATATAATACTTGAAAATTTTCAGTTGAGGCATCATGTCAATTCACTAGGTCCGCTATCGGCTATACAGTTTTTCCTTTTCATTTTGGTTTTAATGAAATATTAATAATTTAATATAAATTAAATTATATAAATTAAATCAAAAAATTTATTAATAAAAGGGTTTATCTCCTTAGTGGTGAAACTATAAATACACCTACAAATAACATCATGCATAACATTGTAGGTGTATAACCAAGTTCAAACACCTATTTGGATATAATTTCCATTTTTTAATGTCTGTGTCTTGTATCCCCCTCCGAGACTTGTCCAAATATGTCCGGCCATTGTACATCCTCCCAATTCCCTAATTCACATCACAATGTTTTAATTTACTTAATAATAATAATAATTTACAATTATTTAAATAACTCAAGATTAATTATTATTATTATTTTTAAATAAAAAATAACTGTCATATATCTCACTAGTGATCTAGTTTAACTAAAACCATATATAAACATAAACCATTGTCATGTGGCATATCCTGACCTCAATCTATAAAAAACTTAATATATGTTGTTTATTTGATAAGGACTTCAATTTAATTTTTTATTAAGACACAAAGAAAAATTAACATAGTTACATACCTTCATCAAAATGATCTGTTCCATTTAGAAGACATTATCTTGGGTCCTTATCTTACAATGCATTAAAAAATATCTATAAGAAATGAATGATTCCACTACTCTATAGTGAAATATCCTCAATACCCCTAACTAGAGAATTGAGAAATTAGAGTGAAGGATGGAATAGATCAAAAAAGTCAGTAGGATCAAATAAATACCTTTAATCATAAAAGAAACTCTCCAAAAATCACCCACAACCGAAGGGGATCGAAGATGAGAGTGGGAGAAAGGGATGTTATTTGGTGCGCATATAGGGGAGAAGGAAAAGAGAGGGTTGAGGATCAAGATATAATATTAAACAACCATAAAACTAAAATTTTAAAGATCCCAACAGTTTTTCAATAGGATTTTCCAAACCATATGAAAAACATGCTATAAGAACTATCTATGAAAAAACCTCCCACAGAGTTGGGTAGTAAAATTTACCAAACCTTGGGCTATGTTTTCCAATTAGAACTGTCTTATTCTATAATTTTTTACAATGTGTGTCTACAACTATACACAAACCATGTTCAAAATACCAGTTTCAAATAGAATTTCATGGTTTACCCAAAAATATGAATTGTTTCCTCAAAACTATTCAATAACCATGCTATCCAACCATACACTTTAGAAACTGAACAATAACACTCTTTATTCTCCAGTGATTCTCAATCATCTTAAATCATACACACCAAAATGTGAAAGCTAAATAGAAATCTCTAAAAACTATTGATAATTACCATAAACCTCTCGAGACTCACCCTAGTGCCTGAGGAACCTATCAAGAATCTAACCACATCAAATAACATCTACTCAAAATACTCAAACTCTCAGATTCTTGATTGAAATATCTACCATAAAAATGAACCTGCCACCAAATTGAAAACTCAAAATCCCCATAAATTTATCCCCTTAATAAGGTATAGGATTTTATGCAACCAACTATCACATGTTCTATATATTTTTAGTTATTATTGTACCAATTAAAATATTTTAATAAAATTCCATTATTTTATGAAAAATTGAAAATAATTTTTACATTATTTCAAATTATACTTCAATATTAGCTATTAAACACAAACCATTATTAGAATATTTAATGTATATCCACAACCCAATATAATTAATCCATGAAAACCAAAAATAATATAAAACAATATTCTCATAATATGATTTATAAAATAATACAATTGATATCAATCATTTTTAGTTTAGTTACCTTGAATACTTAAGTTCATAATAATAAATGTTAATGTCAGGAAAATATATTATATAGAAACAGTCATGTGACTAATATATTAAATTCTCCACATATGATCCTATAAACTCATCATTATTTTCTTATTTGTGGATTTTAAATTTTTCCATAGTTTTCTTTAATTATATCTCACAAAAATTTAGGTAAATAGTTAACAAAAAAGTGAATATTTAATTTTGAATTAATTAACATCTATTTTTTTTATCATTAACATATAAATTTATTGAATTGAAATTATGTATCCCCGATCATTAAAATATCAATATCAATCAATATAATAACTTATAGAGCTTTTACTATTTTTTTTATTTTTTATACATAAATAAATAAACAATTCATAGTATCAAAATTTTAATAAAAAGTAACATATTTTTGAGGAGGTTAATTTTTACCAATATAGATAAAAATTAAAACAAATGTTATATAATAATTAAAAACTTATAATGAAGAGTTAATTAAATTAACTTAGGATATCATATCATATTATGATCCCATTTCATCATATCATAACGTGCTACATACTATTATATTTTATCATTTCATTTTCTTTTTTCTTTACAGTGTTTGGGGTGTTTTCTGGTTTCCATTAATGTTATTTTATCTAGGTTTGATTTCATTGTATAAGAGAAATATGTTGATTTCAAACATAGTTTTTTTTTGGGAAAACATTAGCTCTATTGAAAGGTTATGAAAATCAAAATGGAAATTTTTTTGGTAAATGAAAATGTGAAGTGGAGCCTATTCATCATGTTGGGGATGATTTTTTGAGTTTTTTATTCACTTGTTGTAATTTTTTGTGGTTTTAATATCTTTTTTAAAGGTGTTATAATTTTTCGTTTTTGTGTTTTATTCTTTTATTTAATTACTTATTTGGGTGTATTTTCTTCATCATTGGGTTTTGTGTTGTGGTCGCTTTTGTGGGTTGTGTGAGTTCATGGATGCCTGTAGAGGCCTATGAAAATTTAAAGTGTGATGATGAATAAGTTTTCATGGTTCCTAAAAATGTTTGGATCTTGAGATATGGAATATTTTTCTTTCAGTTCCTCTTAATGTTTTTTTACTTATTGATGAGAATATTTTTTGTTGTTGTGGGAATCAAAATTGATTAAATTATTATAGTTTGTTATTTATTTATTTATAAGTATGGTTATATTTGAATGGATATTATTCTTTTAATCAGTGGGGATTTTATTCATTCTTATTAGTTGATAGGTTATTTTTCAATCCTGGTAATCAAGGTTTTATGTTGTAATTCCATTTAGGTAATGATGTTTTATTATGAGATTATTTGAGATGGTTGTTTTTTACAATCATTTTTGATACAGGTTGTACAGGTTGATTGATTGATTTTTTAAGGTTTTTAGGCATAAAACATATATCAAAATATAAAAATGAAAGTAATGATATTCTATCATCAAAATAAAATGCATTTTTTTACTATTCAAACTATTGGGGTAATAGAAATTACACAAAAAACAAACATGATCAATAGATAAAAACACAAAAACTTATGTGATTTTCATGGTTTGAAAATGTTGATATGACCATAAGAAAAGGGTATAAATATGTTTATTTATTCTGTAGATAAATTTTGGTGGTTATATAACATAAAATTACATGAAAATTTTATATCTTTTTAAAATAAAAAAATTCTCAATGATTTAAATGGTTTTCAATGGTTTTTATACATTTATAAATTATTATAACAATATAATCATATTAAAAAAATCCTCAAAAAATAATTATATGGCTCATAAGGTTTGGATAACACCTAAATAAAACATCCTTCAATTTTTATTTCCTATAAAACTTTACTAGTAAATTATCCAACAAAAATTGATTACCAAATTGAGGGGTGGCCCTAATAAATCTCCCAATTATGGAAAATTTAGGGTACAATATTGTTATACAGTCACTTTATAGGTGTCCAAATTTTATTTTGTTATAAGGTTTATCATAATACCTCCATAATTATTATTGGTGTTAAATTATCCAATCGATTTTAAAAAATTCATCCAATAAATTTTGGTTCCAGTGATATTGAACTTTGTTGTGTTTGAAAATGTAATGGAATTTAATGTTTATTATGAGATAAAGAGTTACCTAATTATAAAGCTATGGAATATAATTATCTCAAATATATAAAAACTTCTAAAGAAATTTCTCCATCAATTGTATCTCTTAAAATTTTTTATTGATTAAGATATAACCAACTTTTTTAGTAGAAAATGTAATATTTATGTTTGGGTGAGATAACTTGTGGTTGACCATTTATCATTTATGTTAGGTGGGGAAACATCCATGTATCTTAGTGTTTTCTTACATATATGGAAAAACCAATAGAGGAAATAGTTAATCGTTACCAAGGGAGATGTTTTCTTTGGAACCCACTAAATGGTGCCCTGAAGATAAACATTTAGGGGTCTTGTGCGTCGAGCAAGATGTGAGGAGGTGGTATGGTGTTGGATGATAGTGGCTTAGTAATTTTTGGATTCATAATTTTATATGGGAGGGAAAATTATATCAGGGACGATAATCAGGCCCTATTTAGTATACTTTCATTGTGAAATATACTTGAATTTAATCTCTCTATGGTGGAATATGACTAAAAAATGTTGGTTGACCTTCTTATAGAACAAATCAAGACCTCCAGGGAACCTAACCTACTTTATGAAGAAGAATAGTTTTTCCCTTTACTAGTTTATTGAGGTGAGTAATACATGGGGGAAGGGGACTTTGTAGTAGAAAATTTATACAATAAGGGAGTTCTAGTGATATAACCATTCTTTATGATTGTATTTTTTATTTACCATATGATTGAAATTTATTTGTAAGGGGTGGAACACATAGACTTCATTATTTTTCTTTCACCCTATTCCACAAATTCTCTCATTTTTCATGGAATAAAAATTTATTTTTATGTGAGTATTAGATAAGTAAAAACACTTTTTTAGTCATGATTTACTTGATATAACTCCCTCTCTAAATGATATATGGTACATAAATATATATTTTCTTATAACACTTGCACTATACATAATTATATCTATATATCTATTTAAAATAGTTTTATCATTTTTGAAATATTAATAATGATTGGATATACCTCAAAGATACTTTAGTATTCATTTGTCTATAGTCCAATGCTCTTTTCTTAGATTTAATAATAATTTACTCACAACACAAATAGTGTGAGGAATTATGGTCTGGTTCACACCCTATATATATAAGTCTTCTAACTCTAAACTGATAAGTAAAATTTTATATTTATACTTTATAATATTTAGCTTATGGTCCCTAAATTATCATGTCTTGAAAGGAAATTACTAATTGGTTTAGACTTATGATAAATTATTATATAAATTTATCAATGTAATGTTATTGAGATAGACAATTCTCGTGGTTTCTTATATCACTGGAATTCATCATACCATGAATTTGAGTAGCCCCTCTTAATTACATTATTTTAAAATACTTGTTTAATACCTTACTACACCTAAAAATATTAGTGATATATCTACCAATAAATATAATATCATCCAAATAATTTAATAAATTAATCTAATAAAATAATGGAATCACCATTATAATTTTTTTATTAAAGAGATAATGATCAATAATTATAAAAAATTGTCACTGTAAACCCATATCCAGTAGTTATTCTACTAAATTGGCATAAGAAACAGAGGATAACAACCCAAAGACTCGAATTGTTTCGTAGTAATGAGATACTATATATATGAATTATTCTCACATTACATCTGAAGACATGGAACACAACTTAAAAATTATAATGAGGAAAATATTATTTATTCTATTAAAACCATGAAATCATTCATATATCACTTGATGATATTTCAAGGAAATTATAACATAATAAAGTGTGAGATCTAATAATCATTAAGGGAAATATTAAATTATTATTTATCGTAGAACAAATAGAGAATGAATAATATGTAAAAGATAAAAAATACTCAAATTTTCCATATAACTAATGTCATAAAATGGGAATATATCTTTGGTTGAAATAACAATATAAAAAATAACATGGATGAAAATAACTTGTTTTATAATTTTAGAATGCATAATGTAAGAAATTATAATCTTAATATCAATTACTTCTTCCAAAACATCATATGTAAATAGGTTAGGTGTATTCCAAATACACAAATTAGTCTTTCTCATGAGATTAATTAATTAATTACAGAGAAATAACAGTCATTTCCTATTACATACTAAGTCTAATGAATTAATATCACAAAATAAATGAATAATAATTCAATAAATGATCAAAATAAACATTCATATAGAAAAAATAGAATATGAAATGTCAATATTTTACCCAAATATAATAATATGACCAATAACCATATAATGTAATATGCAAGATGGTATAAATAGATTATATCCCTATTAAATCATAATATTAACAAAGGTATGTTTACATATATGGAAAAAATTAAAAATACCATTATAATATTTCATGAGGAAATTACCCTTTTCAATTTGAAATTAGTTATATTATAATCTAATTTTTTAAAAAAATATTATTTTAAGAATTTTATTTGAATGGAATACTAGAAACATGTAAAGGAAGCTTAAAATAAAATTATAGTCCTGATGATGGGAAAGACCTTCTCGGATGTAAATGTTAAAATAATATTCTAGTAACCCCTTCGGTAAAAAGTATCTTGTTCAGAACATAATAAGAATATTCCATTTAAACAATTTTATAGAAAATAAAACATGGGTAAACACGACTTTAATAAATAAATATGTAATATGTATAAATATTCCTTTGTGTTTTGAGTTCCAAAAGAAGGTAAAAATAGAACTAATACTTGACATACCTATAAATTACTATAGAAGAGTTAAGGTAATATGTTTTAGGAGATAAATATCATAAAATTACCCTAATAGAAACTTGAACATGTTCAATCCCGAATGAGGTTGAGATTTTGAAATAAACCATTACCTTAGGACTGATATTATTCATAAGTGATTTTAGCCTTCAGAATAATAACTTTATAATTGTTATAATTATATAATAGAACCTTATAAATTATTAACAAATCATATATTATCCACTTATTACATCTAAACTCACATTTTTAAATACTTATTTATTAAAAATGTTGTTTCTGAGTGTTAACTGTTTTATTTTTCATGTATGTTTCAGATATGTAGTTTCAGTAATTGAATCTTTCTCTTGATTACACCATCTATAGAATATGAATCATGATATAAATAAAATATTTATTCATTTATACATATTCATAATCATTTTTAATAGAATTCATGAAAAGTGAATCACATCACTTTGTGGAGGTGGTAGTCCACACATACGCATGAGTGACATTATAATTTTTTATAGGTGGAAGGGTAAGAAGTATGACGATAAATTATATTTCCTAAATAAAATCTATTTCATAAATATAATATATAGTCATTATATCAATTACAGTTACCTTCCATGAATGATGGTGGGGAAAAGTATAATACTTCGCTCCATGACGTGGTTGTTCGAACATACGCACAGATAAAGATTTTTTCCCATTTGATGGAGAATGAGTTGAATATAGATCATTCCATAAACATAATAAAATAGAAATATATTTTTGTTAATAATTTTATTTAATCATCACTATTATCTAAAATTTAATAATGTATAATAATGAATAAAATGAAAAAACTCAGTTTAGAGTTATACCTCTTCTTTGGACAACATCCTTAGGTTTATCCCTATATCATTTATGTGGTTGAATTAAAAAAAAGACCTATAATTAATGGGAGGGATGTTAGGAAAGGATTCAGATAGGTCTTGGAAAATCTAATAGTCTCTTCAATTGTGGATAATAGGGGAGTAGTGGTGTCCTTTTATAAGTGAGAGAGAGGACACACTTGTAATTTTTAAAAGATTAAAATATATGAATGTATTACTCATGAAAAATATCTCCAAAATGTATCATATTCAAAGAGGAGATGATATAAAGGTGAAATATTATAATACAATAGTATTTATACATGTTTATAGGTTATTTTAAAACTCTTAATTTATTTTTAACCCTTTTAACCTATTTTAAATCTTAATATAATAATGAACTTTTTACTAATGTCACTCTTCATAATGAACACAAATTAAAGAAAAATCATTTAAAACTTTGAAAATTATTATCCGAAATATAAAGTCTAATTTATCAATTATAATTTATATATTTGGTAGAAATTAATTAAAAAACAAATCTCTAAAACATGATGAAAAATTATTTTTGTTAAAAATGTATTGTTATGTCTAAAAATGATTTTACCACAAAATAATGTATCATGTTGATTCTAATGGAATTAATTTGATTATGTTAAATAAAAATATAGTTATTTTTATATATAACCATACCAAAATACAATCCATCCATATAAATATGTTATTAATAGAGAATAAAAAATAAATTTATTTTAACAAAAACATTACATAGATTTCCAAAATTTTATGCATATGTTTATAAGTAAAAAATTATATATTTATATAAAATATATACATGATTAAATATTTATTTTCTATAAATAATATTTCATATTCCAAAAATTTATTATTATACCACTATAATTTCTTAAAAGTATCAGTTTTAAAATCAGTATTATGCACAAGTTACCTAAAAATTAACTATTTATGAAAAATAACAAAAAATAATTCTAAGATAATTTTTACTAGGTGAGTTTGGAAATGAAATTAATTTTTTCAAATTATATTTATAAAATTTTGATAATTTAGTTATTAATCACATTGTTAAATAAATCCATGTTCATTATGATATATTTCCTTTTGGATGAAAATATTTGATAAATATAATTGAATATCATTTATTATGTTCTTCCAAACATAAATAATTTTAACCTAAAAATTTATAGAATATCACACCATTAATATATTCTTGTAATTATTCATTATAACATCTTTAGTTTCCCACATAACCTCTTTTATTATTTGTTTTTTCCAAATTTCATTTATTATCGAGTCGTCTAATTCCACAAAACATGTTATCTAGTATCAAGAATCTAGATAGGAACTTCACAGTAAGATAAATCCAAATACAATTACATTTACTTAGATAACAAAACATTATTGGTTCCCTAATGTAATTAATTAATAAAGGTATATGGAACAAATAATGAACATTATAGTGGCTAAGTGGAATTTCTAAACAGTAAGCCATAGTTAAAATTCTTTCCAAAATTCAAAAAGTCCTAATATACCAAGGACTGCGTTTCGTTTTATTTGAGAAACCAATAAAACATTTCCATTGAGATACCATTAATAACTCATGATCTCCCACTTGAAATTTTAAATCATTCTTTAGGTTATCTAAATACCTTTTTTTCAACTTCGAGCTGCCTTAACATGATTCTGAATAGTCATCCATTTCACTATTTTATCCTCCAAGAGATCTGGACCTCAAATTTTTCATTCATTAACTTCTCCCTAAAAAGTTCAAATATGAAACCAATTACCTTGAAATAATTAATATGGGTCCATTTTAATTCTATAAGGATATCTATTTTTATATAAAAATTGCACCAAAGATAAATATTGATCCCACATACCTTTAATGTTAAGTGAGCATGACATCAATATCTCTTCTATTTTTGGAATAACCCTTATAGACTTCCCATAAATTTGAGGATGGTAGGTTGTGCTCAAATTTAGCTCAGTGTTAAGAGGCTTATGGATACTCTTCCAGAATTATTATGTAAATTGTGGATAGAGATCAAATACAATGAAAGAGGTGGACCAAAATGTATAAAAACATAATTAATATAGATCCAAGTGAGGTTATCAAGTTGTAGATCTTCCATTATAGTTATAAATTATGTGTACTTTGTAATGTAATCAATAATAACCCATATGAAATGATTCTTTCTAAGAGTCTTTAGAAATCTAGTGAAATTATCCATAGTAATGTCATCCAATTTCGACACAGTAATTAGTAGAGGTAGCCAAACTCCTCTAAGATTTTTTATCTTAGCCTTTACCAGTTATCAAACCACATTTCCTGATACATAACCTATAATTTACTATTTTATGTTATCTAACCAAATTTTTTTATCAAATTCCAATATATTTTGGTTTTCCAATGGTATATAAATAAATCTGAGCTATTAAATTCATCTAATAATTATCTTTTCAACTCAGGAACTTATTAAACACATATCCATATTCCAAAAATAAAATTCACATCTTCATGGATGAAGTCTACCAACTTCCACTCATTCAGAGATTTAATTTTCTTTGGAATATTCTCATTGTTAAGCCATAAAATATTTACTTTCTCTAACAAGGGTTGTTTGTAAATAATTTGGGATATATTTTATGTTTCCCCTTCATTAATAATGATCATATACAAATATATTAAATCGATGAATATTTGGAATTTTTCAGCACTCAATTTAGTTAAAACTCCATGATCTTCCCTACTCAATGAATAGACCAACTTATCTTCCATCAGAGAATATTAGTGTATTGATAGATCATGATAATTGATTATTGTTAACCATAACCTTTACCACATGCAGAGATCTTTCTTTGAGAAGAGTTATTTAGGATTTTATGGCCCATATAAATTTCACTTATTTCACTATATAACAATTTCATTTATATAATTGATGAAAATATAATGAATTCCAACTCAAAATAATGGGTTGGATAATTCTATGAGTGAAACATTAACTACCTTAATTTATATGAAAAAACTCTATCATTTTATATGAGGACACATCCAAGCCATTTCTTTGATTTATCACTACATATCACAAATCCAATGATTCCTAATTGTAAATTAAATATCAGTACATTTACCAATATCCGCCTTAATATTTCAATACATTCCATATATTCTTTTAACCATATAAAAATAACCACTTTACATGTTAAATTTGTTAACATTATAGCTAATCCAAAAAAAATTGGAACAAATTATTATTTGTAACCTATTAATCGAAGGAAAATACCTACTTTAGTTATATTTATTTTAATTTTCCATTAAATCACACCCTTTTTATTCAAAGAACTGAATGATATTCCATCCTTAGAGGCCATATGTACAATAAGTGGCCTTATAAAGCTAGAATTCATATTTTGTTAATTTTCGATAAAACTTATTTTCTCTATGAGTCTTAAGAATGGTTCAAAAATGTTTCTTATAGATTATATCAATACATCATTAATAAATACAATAAAAAAATTATAAAAGTAATCATTGAACAAAAAAATAATTATATCCATAACAATATAGGGTTTATTAGTAAATCGAAAGGGAATTATTATAAATTCATAATGTACATACCTAATATGATATTTCATCATTGGAATTTCATCATTCTTTACTCATAGTTGATGATACCTATAGTGAAGATAAATCTTTGAAGAATATTGAGATACAATATGATTATAAAATATATCATCAATACATGGTAGATGATACTTGTTTGAAAATAGTACTGGAATCAATTTCCCTATATTCAATAAAAAACTTCATAGATCTGTATTTATTATTATAAAAAAGATTAGGGGATCTCGATGGTGATGTACTAGGGTATATAGATCAATTTTCCCCCAAATCCATTAGTTGTTTCATTAAATAAAATATCTACACTATGTCCATACTATATAACGTTTCTTAGAAAATTATTTTTCATTAGGGATTAGACCAATGGAAAAATCAACTTCATGGTCACGTGGGTGTCCTGGTATTTCTTTAAGAAACATATCAATGTACTCCAGCACAATAATTACATCCTCAATTTTAAGGATACCTTTTCCATTCATGTGTTGTGTCTATGCTTATTCTTAAATAATTTCATTGAGGGGTGATAATAGTGGTGGATTCCAAAATTATAAAATGATATAGTATCCCTTAAAATATGAGGGATTCCATATCTCTAGAACTAATTATAATCTTCTTCTCTAGGAAATAAAATTTTACAATATAATTTGAAATACAATAAATACCATGGATTATATCAATGTCAACCCTAGTTATAATGATCATGTATTTAAATAGGGTTTGTCTATGTTTCATAATGGGAAAAGACTAATATATAAATATTGTTGTAATATTACAACTAGTATTCTTCAATGAAAATTCCATTCAGAAGTTGCTAGGTAAATATGTAATTTTCCTACAGAACATGGAAGATATAAAATATTCAGAAGATGTAGAATAAAATAAATAAATATTTAAATTTGAAACTATAATCAACGTACATACCACTATATCTTTAATATATTAAACCTTAGCTGTAGTGATTGCATAATCTTGTCCTTGATCTGTTTTCCTTTTTATATAAAAATTCCCTCTATTCCTGGGGAATTATTTCACATAGTCCCCCATATCCATATATTTAAAGCCTTAGACATTGGAAGATTCTTTGTTTTATATTCAATCATGAGACTAGTGGACTTTATCTCCATATGTGAAGAAAAATATCATTCTTAGTTAGAATATTATATGCTGTTTAATTCCAAAATTATTAAAAATTGGAAATTACACCCTTCCCTTCATCCCTTTTTCTATTTTCCATTATTATAATTCTCAGCCACCCACTTATTATATTTTTTTCTATATATAAATTTAGAATTGAATATTTATGTCTATATTTTAATAGATATTGATACAATATCCTAATATACTGAAAATACATATGATACTAATTACCTTAAAAGTATAGGATTTAATGCATCAAATAAATGATAAATATTAGTCCTTGGATTATGTACATAACCCACAACATGAGTTTCTAAACTTGTTTCCAATGAGGAAAATATTTTTCAAATAATATATCCCTGAAATTCGTAAACACGATACTATTTATTTCCTCAAACTCTTTAGTTTTTTAGATCAATGACCACCATTGATCAGATTCTCCCTTATAAAAATAGACTACCACAATTTCATTTTCTCATTCTTCATTTCCCAAAGTGATAAATATCTTATCTAGGGAGTTAATCCATTACTCAAGTAGTAATAGTTTAGTACTCCTATTTAATGATAAAAGTGGTTTATTAATGAAGTAGTCAAATATTATTTACCATGATGGGGTTCAATAATATTCTCCATGTGGGAAATATTATTATTCACAATTAGAGTTTCCTACCCCAATATAGATATAATTTTTTCAACTCCATCTTCAGATCCAGCTCAGGATCCAACTTCATTTTCTTTACCATGAGTTAAATAACTATAAATATTAGATGTAATTAAATAGTTTCCATTATTTATTCTATGATTTATTTCCAAAAAATGTCATATACAGAATTAGATATTATCATTATGAATTTTAAATCATAGTTAATGTTTCTAAATATAGAGAAATTCTAAAAATAAATTAAAACTTTATGCATAGATTATCCCAGAATCATAAGTTTAGTCACTTTGATAAATAATAAAATCAAATTTTTTTAAATATATCATGATTGTTTTTAAGGAGTTTGTAAATTAACAAAATAATTTATCTTGAGAGTGTTTATATTGATGTTCAGTATTAAGACAATTAATTTTGCACTAGTGAAGATTGTGTTAACACCCAATCCACCCATTTTAGAGTTTTCACCCATAGGTATATCTATTCCATATATGGATCCACATAATATTATCAAAAAAAGGATGCATTTTCTAAGAAAACCACATAATATCTTCTTTAAAAGTCATTTATGATATTATCTTATAAATAGATTTATCCTAATATTCTTTCATTGGGTTATGTTTTCTAATTTATGTTTTCCCAAGTTTGGTTCCCAAGATTTAAAATTAACATTCTCTAATAAAAAATGTAACACCCCAAATATAGTAACCTATAACTAGTGATTATTTTACTAAATTAGTGGAAAATACAAGGGATATAAACCCAAATGTAACACCACTAAATTCTAAAATAATATCATTTTATTCCACATTGCACGTGACACTGAAAACCTATCACAAAAGTGAATATAATACAATAATATATTAAAATATATTTATTTCAGAATAAATTTAATTTCTTGGATAGCTTAAAATACACATAACATTTAGTTTTTATTGAGGTACATTTAATAATGGGTTTCTTAGATAACAAGTGTTATACAAATGATCGAGTTTTAATGAATAACAATATACAATTAATATTATTGTTTAATATGATTGTTGCCTCTAGATGCATGAATAATGTATATGAATTAGATTAACTAAAATATAAAAACATATAGTATACAAAAAAATTATTATTTACATAAATATATTATAAATAAAATAATAATAATTTCAAAGAAAAATTATTTTTTTCTGGAAGATTTTATTTCTTCTAAAGGACGGCTTAGTTGCGCCATGCATACTTTATTTAAAATTAATTTTTACCAATTTTAGAAACTTTATTTGAAAAAATAATCCTAATTTTTAAAATTATAATATCAAAATTATCATAGGGTGAATTTTTGGGATTTTTCTAAGAAGTTTCAATTTTTAATTAATAGTGAAATATATTGAATTTCATTTGAAAATGATCATTTCGTTTAAATAATTTAAAGTGTTAAATAATATTTGTTTTATTGTTTTTAATGTAAAATTAGTTCAATTATACATAAATTCATAAAATTTAGGTCAATTTAGTCATTTTTATATTGAATTTAGATACATAAACTTCGTAAACCTTTAAACATTCTCAGTTTGTAAACCAGCTTTCTCATCACTTGTACAAGATCAATTTTAAATTTAAAATTTCCACATGTGTGTATTGAATTTTTAAAAAATTAATTCCATATTTGGAATCAAAATAATTTATAATTTCTAATGAGTTAAAATTAATTTTTTTACCAAAGTAATTTTTGGAAACAACTAAAATTAATTTTAATGATTATGGTAAAAATGATTTTATCGTGGGACTAAACATTAAAATCAAGGGGCCAAATGACCTAGAAACTTGTCCAGTGCCAATTTTATAGAAATTTGGAATCTTCACCCCTTATATTATTTATGCGGGACAATTATTGTGTCTTATTTAATGGGAAAAACATGTTTTTAATTTACTCTTTCAAAACTATTGCATGTTTTCCACTTACCCCACTTATAAAAGGACACCCCCTCTCTTTCCCTCTTCACACTATAAAACCCAATTGGGTCAGATATGACCTTTCCAAATCACTCCCAAAAATCAACATACTCATGATATATTCCTTATATTTTACATAAATCTAATTGAGTAAGGGTTTAGTGAAAATCAATGGAAGATACTCAAAGAAGAGGTATGGATCTCCAACGAGCATCTTTATTTTACTTCATTCTCAACCACATTTAATTTTTAATAAACTTTAAATTTATAATAATATCATTAGATTACATATACTATATTATTTTTATAAAAGTATAATGACTTAAAAATATCTCCACTTCTATCAAATGGGTTATCTTAATCATCATTTGTGTCTATGACAGACTACCTCCTCACGAATGGATGTCATTCATTTTTCTATTTACAACCCTAAATGTTCAGTATAATGATAGATATAAGGTGTGTGTGTGTGTGTGTATAAAATATTAAAAAAAATTATTAAAAATATGGAGGCGTTATACCATATATATCTTATTATGTCTCATTTCGCAAGAGACATGATAATGTCACTTGTGTATACGACGAACTACCACCTCACGAAGCGATTTGATTCTTCTTTCACAAACACTTTACATGGAAGGTGATAGGGAATAATAATAATGATTATATGTGATATAAATGAAATAATTATGATATAAATGAAATATTTATCATTCTTGAATGTTAATATATATATATATATATCATTTTCTTTCATTCATTTTCTCTCACATAAAGATGATAATATCGTTCGTGTACGTGTGGACTACCACTCTCACGAACTGACGTGAGTCCCTTTTCATCATCACAACACATGGATGAAAAATATCTGTATATAATATGGTATATATTATATCATGATCATCATTTTATGGCAACATATTACTTCACTCTCTTATAGGATGATCAGTGAAAAATGAAAACTTTACTCATGTATAAGTATGACCTATCATCTTTATGATGGTAGTATACTTGATTTTTCATAAACATAATTAATTATTGTTTTTAAATGTAATATTTATGTATAAATATGATAATTATATAATTATTATTATTATAAAGATAATGAAACAATATAATACTTTTAATAATATAATATTTCATAATAAAACACGCATGAGAAAACAGAATAATTAACACTATAAACAATGTAAATAATGAAATATTATTAACTAAAGGGTAAAAAGATATTATAAAAAGATAATATGTGATATCATAAGTTTTATTATTGTCCAAAAATAATATAATAACATTTCTAAAACCCTTATATAAGACATTAAAAAACATTTAACCAAAAGGAAGCATAAGGAAATGGATTTTATCTCAATTTAATTTCATTGAAGAATATTGTATTGTTATAAACCAAGTTTAATTTATATCATGTATATTCTAGAACCTGGGTATGTAATATCCAAAATGATTTATTACTCATATTATTTTAAGTTTTAATTTTAATTATATCATCTAAGGGGATTTTAATTAAAAGTTACTAATTGGTAAAGAGTACCATAAGTCAGTTTTCTTTCATTGGGTTATATTACTTCTTTAACCAAACATAAAATCAATTGGGTTACATTACTTCTTAATTGATATTGTAGGAATATATGTTTAATTAATTTAGAAAATCTAGTTTTCCTATTAAAAACTTTTTCATATATATTAAAAACTGATACACAAAATCAATTCATTGATTAAATTTCACTTGGAAGTTAGGAAAATTTTAAGGGTTTATTTCACAATCTCATTTTAATAGAGATTATTTATTATTTAAAATACATTAATGGGAATTTTTTTATCATAGTTTATTAAAACATTTATTTTTATTCTTATATGGTTACTCATTATATTTCTAAGTAATATACCCATTTTTTGGAACTTTGGATTATAAAATGTTTTCAGAAATGTTTTTAAGAAAATTTAAAATTATTTCTCACTTCGATCAGAAATAAGTTTTTATTTAAAAAATTAGGTTTTATCAAAATGTTTTCAGAAATGTTCTTAAAATTTCGAAATTATTTTTCAAATTAATTTTCACCCATTTTATATTTTTATTTTTTTCTGATGAATCTAATGTCATTTTCAAAATGATGTCCATTTAGAATTTACTAAAAATGTGAAAGGAATATTAATATCATTAACTGAAAAAGGAACTTTCCTATCATTTTTACACCGAAAAAGGAATGATATTTTTTACTCTTATAGAATGAATGGAATTACCCTATATCATGACCATCATTTATTTGAGTCTTTATTTTCAATTTTATAATGATATTTTTAAATAGAATATTTTTAAAAGTTATTTTCAAAGAAAATGTTTTTCAAAAATTATTTTCAAAATGAAAGTGATATTTTTCTCAAGAATTTTTTTAAAGATATTTTTTGTGGCATATCTATTCATCAATGACATCAAACCTTTATTATTTATACATTAGGTTTTTTTCAAATTGATACCATCCATATTATTCATCTGGGTTGTTTTATATCATTTTAACCAAGGAAAGTATTGAAATTTACCTCATTAATTCATTCTTGGGGTCATTAAATTTCAATTGAGTTATTTAACTAGGGGTAATTAATTTTAAAAGGGTGCATTGATGTTGAATCGAGTGTTAGATAGTACACAACAACATGAATTTCTATGCACTTGGTTTGACACTCCCAGGGGATATATGTAGGATAACTCTCATTTTAATTACGAACCAATATAAAGTATTTGAATAGATAATGAAAATAAATGACTAGGTTAAACCCTAAACCAATGAAGGACCCTTATGGAAATAAATCTAAAGAACTATTTATGTATTAGTATTAAAAAATATTAAATTATAGAGTTATTTTTACCAATGGTATTTTGGTTATAATAATTGTGAAATATCAATGGTTTTTGTTAAACTTTATAAGAACTAATTTATTCACTAACATAAGTGTTATGAATACCATCACATGTTTAGGATCTTAAGATTAATCATAATTTAAAATTTTAAAACAGAAATTTTTAGGTTTTACGTGATGGGAGTCTACTAAGATTAAGGACTTTTTGCAGAATTTTTGTAGAATTTAAGTTTTAGTGAAAAATTAATTTGAGGAATAATGCGTTTATATTTTACAAACAAGAGTTTAAAGGTATTGATAACTGTTAGGGATAATGTAATCATTAATGAAATTTTAATAATGGTCCAATAATATTATTAAACTTTAGAAAAAAATAAGTTATATAGAAAATATTAGCGAAAAGGTTATTTAATGATTATATTTCTAGGATTTAAATTATATTTATTTTGAGAATTATATTAATATAGCATAGATAAAAGAAAAAAAAGTATGATGGGTGTCAATCCATCATGTCTAGAAAGACTGTGGGGGTTGAAACCATGACTTAAGAATGATAAAGTTTCACACCTACCATGTCCTATGTTATTTACTAGTTAATGTGTATTTGTACTTGGCTTAACAGTTCGACGAATAAGCATTAATGATGAGGCAATGGTGTTACCATTGAGGTTTAGAGATTAATGAATTATATTGGATAACTTTTACTAACCGTATTAGTTTTGGAAAATTCATAGAGACAATACTAAAGACTTGTTTTATGGATCTTACAATCCATTAAAATTAGATTTTAGTGCTTCAAGAAAAAAAATTCATTTTTGGGTTTTCATTTCTTAGAATAAAGGGATAAATTTGAAATTCATCAAATCATAAATAATGGATGAAATTATATATATTAAATATAAAATTATAAAGTAAATATATGTCCTTATATTATTATATTGTAAAATAATTCATCAACATTTGGAAAATTATATTCAAATAAAAAATTTTACCTTTTTTACATTCATATATAATGCATCATATGGTCTTTCAAGTCAGCACAGATTTATCGTTTTGAGGAACATAACATTACACTGACAATTCACATGATTCTAATCAATATGATCAATCAATATCTATAAATATTTGGGATTTTCCTCCATTTTTATATCATCACTATCCACCATTTTTCTCCTATATATAAACCTAGTTACATGGTATTCCATATAACCCTTGTAATCCACTTTTCTCTCTTATTAAGAGGATATGTTATTAACTATTTTTACGAATTCAGTTTTCACCAAAATAATTTTCAAGTATCAAACCCTTTATTACTGAGATAATGTTATAATTTCTAGGATTCAATTTATTTATGGAGTGGAGAATGTAACATCCCAAAATTCTAAAATAATAACATTTTATTCAATAATGTATGTGACACGCAGAACCTATCTTAAAGATAATATAACACCCCAAGACAATAAAATATTTTTATTTTTGATTAAATTTAATCTCTTAAATATCATACAATATAGGAAACACTAATTTTATATTTCATTATATACAATAATGAGTTTCCTTGATATCTTTCATTACATACTAAACTGAGTTTTACCAAATGAGAATATAGTATTGAAATTATTATTTAATATTACAGTTATCCCATATCCATTGGAATGGAGGGTATTAATTGTATTAAAAAACATATGAAAATATTTACTTTTAACACATTTATTAGTCCTATATTTCTTATAAATAAAATAATCATCATTTAAAAGAAGTATAATTGATTTCTGAAGAACTATATTTCTTTTAAATGATAGTTTAGTCATGCCTTGCACAATTGATCTAAAATTATTATTTTACCAATTTAAAAAACATTAGTTGAAAAAATAAATCTCATTTTGGAAATAATAACATGAAAAATATCTTAGGGTAAATTTATTTGGGTTTTTCTAAGAAGTATCATTTTTTGAAAAATAGAGAAAAATATTGAATTTTAATTGAAAACTGTATTTTAATTTAAATAATTATAGTATTAAATTATATTTATAATTTGTTTTAATGTATAATTTGATATATTATTTACCACTTATTAAATTTTATTTCATTTGAATCATTTTCATATTGAATTTATTTATAAAAACTTTGTAAAATTTTGAACATTTTCACTTTAAAAACCCATTTTATCATCACATCTATGAGACTAAATTTAAATTAAATATTTAAAATTATTTGAATTTAATTAGAAAAAATGAATTAAATATTTTAGAATAATAATAATTTTTAAAACATAATATGGTCTAATAAATTTGGTTGACCAAATTGATTATTGAAAATAGTTAAAATTAATTACTACAATTAAGGTAAAAATGACTTTACAAAGGGATATAACCTTAATATTAAGGGTATAAATGACCTAAAAACTTATACATAACCAATTTTATGGCCATATTTGGACCTAATTTATTATTAATTATGAATTTTATATTATTTGGTCTTGGTGACGTGGAAAAAACATGGGTGGAATTATGTGATGACCTGGACCCGGATGCCACTTAATGGGTGCCCCAAGCCTGGTGGACCACATGGCCTCAAGTGAATTTTCATTAATGTTAAAGGCTACCAAATAGAAGAGAGGGACTAGGGTGTGTTTGAGGGAAGAATATTCCCTTATTAACAGAGTGTCGCATAATGGAAGGAATATAAAAGGAATAATAAACGACAGAAGAAATATAAATAAACAGCGGAAGATAATTGATGTGATAGATAAATGAGAATGACAATAAATGTATCAAATGGAAATGTAATGATGTAATGTAATGTCACTAGTAAATTGGAAAACATGGATTCAATATAATAGATATAACATGTTTCACAATGTAAAGAGAACAAAGGCTATTCCAAGCATCCCGAGATACTACTCGGTCATCTACTATCAATCTCTAACCTATCTGCACACAAATCAATTGTTGGAAGTTGTATACTTCCCTTTTTCAACACCTACAACCATTTTATCTACTCTAGGTACCAAATGATGCATGGAGTGTGTGAGATATATCTCATAAGGCCACCACTGATGGTGTCTATAACATCCAACACGTGTAATGGAATATAGATGTGTAGAAACATGAATATATAAAGTAAAACATGAAGTACAATATAAGTAAATACCAAAGTACCTACATTATCCCTATGATGGTTTCTGAACATGAAACCCATTCATTAATTATGGAATTACCATTTAATATTACTAGTTCACGTTAGGAATGGCCAACACTAACATAACCTCATGATAATATAAGTAGTGAAGGTCCCATGATGTAACAAGGAAAACTGAAAATGATATCTAGTGAGGGAGTTGTAGGGTAATAAGCAAGGAAACATAATTCTCATGGAACACTAAATCAATATTATCTCAGTCTAGCTAAGGGTTAAGAGTGTAATCCATGGATAATAATCCAAGGCATTCCACAATAAGGCGCCTACCGAGTCTAAGGTGATCGACCAAGGTAAAACCTGGATAAGCAAAGATAGGGGCCTATGGGATTTCACCATGGCACCTACTAGCCAATGATGGATCCAAGGATTGTATCTAAGGTATCCTATAATAAAGAAAGTGACTATATAGTGGTATATCAGGCATTTGATGAATATATAAGAACTAGATTATATGTGGGTATCAACCTATGAAAACTGCACCCTTGAATCAGAATGGGGTTCCTGAGTACCAATGTATTCTCCTCTCAGACTCCGAAGTGATCTTGAGTCAATCCATTCATATTTGGTGTTGTAATCATGTAATAATTCATTTGGTTCATGTCTAGCCTTCCATTTGTGTGGATAGGTCAAGTAGAGTTGGAACCATTATTTATTGATCAAAGCCTTCACTTTCATTAGAGTGGATTTGCCAAGTAGCATTGAAACCACTTAATCAAGTCTTAATTAACCATTAAGGACTATTCAATCATTTGGGTTCACTCTGCTACCATCTATTAACATAGAAAGGGGTTATATGTACATGTAACCATTATTCAATTTCATTTTTTAATGCTAAATTATATACCCAGTATACCTATCCTTTCACATTTGACATTTAATAATTATTTGAAATCACATAACTTAGGAGGGTAAAGTGGTGAGAATACTTGGTACATACCGTTATGAAATTCTCATTAATATAAATCCATTTATTATAACTAGACTCATATTCACAATGGTCATGTAAATAACACCAAAATGGTGGATCAAACATACCGAAACACTAAAACGCAATTATGGAATAACCTTAGACATGAGGAAGATTGAGTTGTGGGTGTAACCACTAAAAATAATCACATATTTGGATAGAGAATAACCATATGAGTCTAACAAGTATAATCATGGAATGTGAATTTATGAAATAGTTTCCAACAATCTAGTGGACCCCACATGAATATTCTAAAATCAACGAACTTGAGGGATGAGTTATAGACCACCCACATTAAAGTTGTATGATAATTATCATCTATTATTTTCCCTTTATTTTACTTGAATCATAGTAGATCTAAGAAAAGGTGAAAATTCCCACATGGAGATTCCTAGGTTGAGAGTGAAAGAGAAGAAGAGCAGATAAAAAGGACTCGAGTACTTACCGTTGCACATCCAACGTGACAAATGAAAGTTCAATCAGATTCCAGATGAATAAGATTCTTGATTCCTAGTTTACATATTAAAAAATCCCTTAATTGAGAGTGAAATAGGTCCATCCCTCATAAAATCATTTTTGTGTGGAAGGGGTGACTTAATTATATTATTAAGGGAAAAACTAGAAAATTTTCTAAAAAATACCCTATGCACAGTTGGTTCGCACATATACCATGGAAAAAGGAGTGCTCACATGGTTAGGCCACATGGCCATGCACCAACCGTGTGAGGTGGCTTTGTCTAAAAAAACATAGTTCACATGGTTTTCCAAACCATTCATAATTCATGCACAGTTTGTTCTAAACCACGCATAAGGCCTATTTTCTCCAAAAGATGGGTTCCGGGCTCCGAACATGCGTTGGACACCATTGGAACCATTAATAACTCATTTGGAATTAATATTAGTTCCAAAGTAGAGATTCAGGATGAAAATTAAAGGATCCAAACCTGAGTGAAAAACTGGGTTCTTACAATTCACTCTTTCAAAAGAATTAAAAGTGTTCCACTCACCCCACTAATAAAAGGCCACCCCTTGTACTCCTCTATTCACACATTAAAAATGAGTTTATTAGAAAAATAATTTCCCAAATAACTCTGAAATTCCCATTAATCATAATATAAACCTTATATTATGATAAAATCCAATGTATAAAGGGTTTAGTACAAACCAAATGCGATACCCTAAGAAGAGGTACTGTTTTACATTAAGCGTCTTAATTTTACATCTTTATCCACCTCCTTCAATTTTTTAAACCATGATTATATAATAACCTCAGTGTCTTATATACAATATGATGTTTTTATAATATATTTATTACCTAAAACCGTCCCCACTTCCATCAAATGGCTTACTAAATCCTCATTTGTTTGTATGGAGGACTACCGCCTTTCCTATTCCAACAATCTAGATTATGTATGATGATAAATATAACTTATATATATGTACATATATATGATATTTATTGACTTATTATACATCTTGAGTCATTATATAATATATGTCTTATTATATTCTATTCTTCATGAGACACGATAATTTCGCTCGTGTGTATGGAAGACCACTACCTCACGAAGTAATGTGATTTATCTTTCACTTTATCTTTACATAGAAGGTAATAAGGAACATTGTTAATGATTATATTTGATATATGTGATATAATTATGATATTATTGAAATATTTATTATTATTTCAACAATATATATATATATATATATATATATATTTCATTTTCATTTTTTTCTTTTCACTCATTTAAAGAAGATAATATAATTCATGTATGTTTGGACTACCACATTTACAAAGTGATATGACCCCCTTTTCATCAGAACACCACAAGGATGGAACATGTAAGTATATAATATGTTATATATGATATCATGATAATTATTTAAGGGTAATATATTACATACCTCTTTTCTAAAATGATCATTGAAAAAGAGAAACGTTACTCATGCATACATATGGCCTATGATCTCCATTATCATATCATACTTAATTTTTAATAATAATAATTTACGATTGGTTTTAATAGTAAAATTTATTTATAAATATGATAATTATTTCATGATTATTATTATGGATATTATGAAACTATATAATTTTTTCAAGAATCAGAACTATCATAATAAATCACACAAGATAAAACAAGACAATGAACACCTAAAACAATGAAAATAGTGAAATATTATTAAAAAATGGGTTATAAAATATTATAAAAGTATTATATATGGTATAATAAATATTATTATGGTTATTTAAGATGTTAATAAAATGTTCAAAATCACTATACATGAGGTTAAATCATTTTTAACATAACGTAAGCATAAGGAAAGTGATTACATAATAATTTCATTTTATTGAGGAATATTGTGTTATTATACACCTAATTCCATTTATATGGTGTATATAGTGAAAATTTGAAAGGTAATATCATGAATAATTCATTATTCATGGAATTTTTTGTTTCAATATCAATTATTTAATCTGAGTGAATTTGAATTAAAAGTTACTGAGGGGTAAACAATTTAATAACTCAATTTCCTTTCATCAGGTTATATTAATTATTTGTTGGTATTCTTGGATTATGTGCATAATGTATTTTAAATATATATTGTTTTATCTAAAAATTTTTAGGTTTATATATAGTTGATAGACATAATTTATTCATTTATTAATTCTCACTTTGATGTTATGATCATTTTAAGGGTTAATTTCAGAATCCCATTTTAATCAAGATTTTTTATTCTCAAATATCTGTTAAAGTAAAATATTTGATAATTATTTAATAAATCGATTAATTTTAATTTACACTAGTTAATATATATATATATATATCCATGTAATAGTACAATTTTCCTACTCTTTGGAACTTAAATTGTTTTTAAGAATATCTTACTTCATTTATCTCTTCGGTCAGAAATTGTTTTTCTTAAAAAAACATGTTCTATAAAAATATTTTCAAAAATGTTTTATCAAATGAATTTTTACAAATTATCTAAAATTTAAAAAATGTTTTCAAGGTAATATTATGTCATTTTAAATGAAATCACCATAGTGATGTTACTGAAAATGTGAAAGGAATCTTCTTGTCTTTAGCTGAACATGGCACTTTCATATACTTTTAACAACATAACAAGAATTATTCTTTTTATATTTACAACATGTATTGTATTACCATTAATTTTTAATATAATTTATTTGAATATTAATTTTAATATTTATGAGGAATATTTTAAATTAATTTTTTTAAAAATTTATTTTCAATGAAAATGATTTTAAAAAATGATTTTCAAAATGAAAAGGTTATTTTTCTACAGAATGTTTTAAGTAATTTTTAATGGTATTTATATTCATTAATGAAAAAAAATTAATATTACTACAATTGGTATAATTTTTATTGACACCATCTTTATTCTTTTCTAGATGGTTTAAGATCATTTTTTCTAAGGAATGTATTGACATTCACCTCCTTTATTAATTCTTGTACTCATCAACATTCCCTTGAATTATTCACCTTCCATTTAACATTAAATTTAATTTAAATATATATATTATTTATCATGGATATTTTATTCCTAAAACATATACCATTTTTAGATTCAGTGTTTATTTTTAATGCTATTTTATTAACTGGGGATATATTGATAAATCAATATTTTTACTCGATATTGATATTTGATGTTAAGAATCATTGATTTATGAATTAAATAAATTATTCAGTATATTAATAATGATTTGGACATGAAGTTATGGGTGGGGACCTACATTATTTACCCCTAGATGAATTAGTAGGTCTTATGAGAAATATGAGTTAAGCTGGCATTAAACGGGTTTTACCTATAGATTAAACCGTCTTGTGAAAGTCTTAATGGGAGAGGTATCATGTTCCTGATAAATAATGCCCAATAATTAATAATTACCCTCATTAAGAGTCTAGATATTATTATCTAATATATTTTTACTCAGATATCACATTTTTATACATTTAATTTTCACTCTATTGATTAAATGTCATATCTATTTAGTTATTTACCCTTTCATATTTCTTATTTCTTGTTTATTCATACAGTCTAGTTATTTAAATGTCATGTGTGTTTAGTTATTTTCTTTTTCATATTGATTATTCCCTGTCTAATTTTTATTATAATTTTATTTAAATAGAATGTGTGTTGAGTTATTTAACTTCCCACATTGACCATTCTTATCAATTTATTTTATCTTTTTTTTGTAATTAACCATTACTAAGAATTTTAGCTCACCCTTATGTTGTTTCATTTTCCCATAATTCTATGATGTTTTTTTACAACTGATATATTTGGATACACTAGACGGAATAAAGTTATTCTTGATTTTTTATTTTAATTTGTGTTTTCCAATGTAATATGGTAAACATGTATATATCTAGTTTACAATGAATAATAAACTATTCGTTCCTTCAGTATGATATTCCATGTATTTTATGCTCATATTAAAAATCATGTACCATATCTAGGTGTCTAGGTTTTGGTTCATTACACAAAAGGATCAAATAGTATAGTAGTTTATAGAGAATCGATCTATACATGATTCTCACATTACTCCATAAAACAAGGAATAAAATATAATAATTATAGTGATCATATTATTATTTCTTATAATGAATCCCTAAATAAATACGTAGGTATTTTATTCATATCATGAGGAAATGGAAAAAATAAATTTTGATCTCAGATACTCATTGAGGGTAAAATTATAATAGAAGCTAGGATTGATTAAATAGAGAGTGAATAATATTTAATAGATAAAAAATAATAAAATATTACATTTACCTAATTTTATAAAATGTAAATATATATATGGATGACATAGAAATATAAATAATAACATGGATAAAAATATCTAGCTTCTTAATGATATAATTCAAAATGTTGGACATCATAACCTTACTGTGAAGGCTATGTTCCAATACACAGAAATTAAATAGGTATGGTGTACCCAAAATACCCAAAACCATTTGTCTTGGGAGACCTAACAATGAATTTAGGGGCTATAATGGGCCCTCCACATCACATTCCCAGTTTAATTTATTTATTATATAAAATAAATAAACAAATATTCAATATAAAATCAATATAAGCGATCATATTTAAAAATGAGCATTCTAGATATTAATTTCCCCCTAGAAAAAAATATAAAAATATTATCATATTGCATCCAAATTAATATGGAATAAGGTATCTATATAGTATATCTCCAATAAATAGTAATATTTATCAAATGATGTTAAAATATATTAAAATAATTTAAAAGGATCCCTGGGATATTTGTTTAGTAAAATAACCTATTCACATTGAATTCACATAAATTAAAATCTAAAAATTTATAGAATATTATGAAAATAATTATTCAAAAATAAGCATGGTAAAATGTGAAGGAATCTTAAATTAAAATAGTATTTAGGATGATGGTAAAATTCATTCATGTGGTAAAAGTTGTAATAAATATTCTATTCATCCCATTGGTAAAAAGTACCTGGATTTGAAATTCATAGAATATTCCTTTAATTTTTTTTGGAATTTAAAAAATGAGTAAAAAAGAATATGATAAATCATTGGAGAATATTTAAAACATTTTTCAAAACATTTTAAATAATAAATGGACATAGAATGGAAATATTCCAATAAAAATAGAAAATTAGAGTTTATTTTCATTAAAAAATTCATTTGGTGTTTTGAGATCCAAATAATTTAAAAATGGAAATAATGCATGAAAACCATATAAATGGACATTTTATAATAAAATATATAGGGGTTCAAATAGAAATATTATATAATTATATTAATAAAAACATGAACATAAATAATCCTTTTTAAGGATTTTATTGTTAAATAAACCCTTACCTTAGGTTCAAGTTGCTTCTTATGTGATTTTTACCTCATATATATTAAATTAAAATTTAATATAAATATTTAATATAACTATATAAATATTATAATATCCTTTATTTTCCACCTATAACATTTTAAAACCCATTTAATAATATTTCCTTATTAAAATCATCATTTCTGAGTGTTATCATTTTTGTTTTTATTATAAAATTTGGTTAAGTAGTTTTAGAATTTACTAATTAATCATTTATAAATCATAAAAAGAGTATCTATAATTATATAAATATCATATATATAAATTTAAAACATATTTCTAATCATTATTTCATTCCATATAGGCAAAATGAATTACATCGCTTCATGGAGGTCGTAGTCCACATATACACATGAGAAACATCACTATTTTTATACAGGGGAAGGGTAGGAATGTAAATGTTATATTATAATAAAAAAAACAGAATTATATCATAAATATCATATGAAAAAATTATTTCTATCATGAGGACCATACATGAATCATAGTGATGAAAAGTGAAATACATCACTTTGTGAGGCGGTAGTCTTCACATACTTACCAATGATGATTTCATTTCCCATTTGTTATAGAAATAGATGAATAATGGGTCTTACTTGGACATAATAAAATTTAATTATATGGGTAAATTTATGTCATTGTGTCATCAAGGTTATCATATAATTGAATGAGTTATTAAAATAAATAAAATGAAAACATTCGGTTAAGAGTTATACCACTTCTTTAGATAACCCCCTTAGGTTTACACCAAAATAATTATTAAAATTTAATAATGGACAAATTAGGTAATCTAGGAAATGTTTTTAGTTATTATTATGTTTTTTTATTTGGATTTTTAAAAAAATGCTCTTGAAGTGTGAATATGAGAGGAGAGGTGGCTTCCTTTTTTATGTGAGTGAGAGGACACCCATTGAGTTTTGAAAAATATTAAAAAATAATAATGTATTAATGAAGAAAAATAAAAAAAATTACTCATATTTTATTATGAGATTACATTGGGTATAAATATTAGAATAAAATATGATTTAGACACGTTTTTAGGTCATTATAACAATTAATATTATATTCTTAACCCTTATAACCCATTTTTACTCTTATTGTGCTAAATGAATTTCTACTAAATTTTCTATTCATAATGAAAAAATATGAAAGAAGACATGTTATATTTTTTTACATACTCATTATAAATATGTATGTATTTTTTCCAAATTTAAATTCTATAAGTGGTATAAATTAATTTAAAAATAAACTAGCAAAACAAAATGAAAAATGGGTTTCTTGGAAAATATATTCTTAGGTATAAGTATGATTTTATAGAAATCATATTTTATATTATAATGGAATTAATTGTATTATCATAAATTAATGGGAACTTGTTTAATTTATGAAACAAAACCAAAACTAAAAGTAACCTTATAAATGTAGAATTTTAAAGGAAGAATGAAAAATAATATTTATTTGAAAAAAAAATTACTTTGATTTTCAAAATTCTAGCATATATTTCTATTTTCAACACTATATTTTGTATATAAATTTTATTAATTATTATATATATATTTATTATAGAAAAAATGTTTCACAAAACATAATAATATTCTTATTTCTTTGTAATTTCATAAAAGTGATAATATTATAAATTTTTTGTTTTTCACAATTCACTTTAAAATTAACTATTTATGAAAAATATAAAATAAAAAACCTAAGATAATTTTGAAATGGTTAATTATAAAATGAAATTAATTTATTGATGTAAAATTTTTAAATTTTAGATTTTATTCCTAAATCACATTCTTGAATAAAGATATGTGCATTATACTATATTTTATTTAGGGAAAATATATTACTTACCAAAATGGGATCATGGTGGCTTCAAAAATTGTTTTCATATAATTTTTTTGTACATAAGTGAGTGAAAATTTTTATAAAATTTACTTGGTGAATATTTTAGACCATATAAAAATTCATTATGTTTATAAACCATGTTCTAATTACTATTCATATAAAATCCCATGATCTACTCTATCTAAGAATCCTACTTAAGAACACCATATAGAAAAATAGACTTTAAATGAAGTTTTTTTACATCCATATTGAGTAATGAAGATAATACAATAATAGTTTTGATATAATATTATTTTTACAATTTTAGAAAAACATTATTCAATATTAATAACTTTATTCTATTTAAATACCTTCACAACCATACTGGCTTTATAGTATGGTTGAAAACTACTGTATCCACCTTTTATTCTATGCCCCAACTTGTTTCTAATACCATATTTCCATGTGGTAACTCTAAAAAGTAAAATATACATTTCCTATGTAAGTATCTCATCTCCTCTGGCATGGATTTTCTCTATTCTAACATTTTATGACATCATGTTTCATCATCATGACTGTCTTGAACCCCCCATATGTGTACATCACATAATTGTGTAGTGAGTATCTATGACATAGCTATTATTCCCTAGTATATCTACCCAACTATGACTTAGGTGTTATATACTATGAAATATCAAAAAATAGATAGATGATTGTAGATAAAGACACATTTCCTTATTGTGATGTATACTTAATTTCAAGAATCTCTCCCCAATATCAAGAATTTATGGCAGTGAGACAAGTTCTTATTTTATTTAAACTTCTTCATATTATAACTTATTTAATTTAATATATTCTTAAAATTTTTAATCATCTATTCTTTAAGAAATAATACATCATTACTTTTTATGATCCTTTTTCTAACAAGTTTCCAGAGTTGGTATCCAAACTCATCATGTGAATATTCTAAGAAAATACAATGATATCCCTTTACATCTATCTTCTCCCACTCATTTTTAATATGTTTATAAAATAAAATAGAAAAAACTCTCATTTTTTTTGTGTGAAAGTTCATTACCTATATAGATCCTTTATAGTGTGTCATAGTTTGGTAGATTTTAATAAGATAAAATACACTTGACTCTGATATATATGGTATTATTCAACCTCTAACAAACATTATTACATTGAGTAAACATTGCTACTAATTTTTATATCTTGATTCTAAGACTATTTTAGTATTCCTCTAATAGACAATAGTAATCCAATCCACTATCCAAACACACACACACAAACTTTAAACACCTTTTCATTTATATCTTTACCATTAAAAGAAACTTATTTAAAACACCATTTAAAAAATATTTTATGTTCAATTTAAAATCCCATATATTTTACTTTTTTTTATAACAAGATATATAAAATAAATAGTACCTCATAGTGACTTGATGCTCATTATACAAACATTGATGTTTATCAAATGTTAAAAAATTTATTTTTTGGACGATATGTATCCATGATAAGATGCTTGGTTTTTTTCACCACAATTAAATAAACACAAGTATCAAAATATCTTACATTTATTCAATTTATTAGAACTAAATATGATTCCTATCTCAAGATTGTAAACAACTCATTTGTAACATAATTCAATAGGGACTTCATTTTTTCCTATATTGATTTCTTTATCACATGGTCTATCATATATGATATATATAAATGAATTTTTTTATTACATTTATTTATTATCAAATTATTTTTGTTAATTTCTAGTTTTCATTACTGATGGAACTGATGTATATATCATCATCATGCATTAAATTGAATATTATATAGATGTTAATATCATAACATTCCTCTCATATTTTAATAGTAACATGCATACAATATTAGCCTCCAAACAAATATTGTGAAGACAAAAAATCTTGGATTAACTATAATTTACCAATAACATATTCCAAAAACTATTAGAAATTTTTGATTATATAAAATATCATCTAGTGATAGCATAGTGTGAGGCACATGAATCAATCACACATTTTGATTCTTGGAAAGGAAACCTAACATGCTTTTTTATGAATAATAATAATATCATCATTAATTACTAAATAATCATTAATTAAGTTATTTCTATCATAATTCCATTACCCATCATTTATCATTTTAGATTCCTTAAAAGTGTATTGTATTTCAATAATAGTGAAAATACATTTTGTATCTCGATTCAGATTTTGACCGCTTCCTCTTTTAGGGATTTTGAACATTGAGTTCCTTTCCTATAATTTGTCCCTTTAATTATTCAAGGAGTATATGTGCTCTAAAGACATATTCACGAGATTAATATATTTTATCTCATATAATATAATATTTAATTTTTTATAATGCATGAAATATACATGAAAATTTATTTTAGGATAACTATCAGTTTCTATCACATGGTATGGTAGAGATTAAGTCATAAGGTTATAGATAGAAAAATCAGAAGACAAAATTACCAAATCACATGGAATACTATTATGATAATACTCCACTAACATTCCACGAATCAAATACTATGACTTATTTGAAAATATCACAACATTTATTTTAAATCTGAATATTAAGGACTAAAAATTATTTCAAACTTCCATGTTTGAAATCATTTATAGAATAGTTACATTTTTTGTAACATCAGGGAGATAAATCAATATATTCACGTGATACATGTGTTGTTTTAGGCACTAATTCATGAACTATAACACATGATTTATTGCATGAATGTTGAAGTTTCATCCTAAATGGTTCAATTATATCCCAGTAACATATACTGGTCTTAGGTGTGTGTATGTTTAATGCTCATTCAAGACTCCCCTCAACCTGAAGGACTCTTCTCTTACAAATTTTACACTTGAGGCAGTAGAATACTATAGAGGATGGATGGGTCCTTCTAACAAGATGATTGATTTAATTAATCCCTTAGATACAACACATATAAGGGATCATTTTCCTCTACTAAGATCTTTATTTAGCATATAATGAAGGTGGATGGTGCTATGACTTTTGGGTCAGGTATGTGATTTATATTATTCTTTATTTCATTATATATGTGATTTAGTTATTATATATATGATGATATTGGTTTTTATGATTTTAATCACTTATGTAGGTTCTAATAAATGTTATTAGACCCCTATAAATTCATGTCATGATATAAAAGCTTCCCAAGAAATTTGATTTATGAAATAATGTGTTAAATGAAGAATAAATAGTCACATTGTATATTATCCATATAATAATAAAATATGGATTGATTTTTATATAGTGGATGATCATATGATATGATATATTATAAGTCGCAGTATTAGAATACCCTTTTATATGGAATATGTAAGGAGTCAACATAATTTTAATATGTGGTTTTTGTACTAGTCATAGTATACAACTTCCTTATATCACATATTATGATTCTCTGTGCTATGTTTTATAAAATAGAACATCATATTATAAAAAAGATAAAATGCATATCATTTAATAAGAGATATAATCATTGAATAATTATATCACAAGAGGGTTGTTAATAATCATAATATGAGTTAGATAATGTAGAAAACCATGAATTACAATATAATCTAAATCATTGAATAAAATTGGAGGAAGATTCTGTTTTTCTTTATGTTTAATTTTAAAATGAGTTTATTATTTATAAATTGTTTATAAATAATGATAAAAATGTATTTTGGGGATGTTTATTAATTTATAAAGAGTTTATAAATTAATTAACTATAAAGTGCATATAATTTATTAATAGATGTTTATGGAACATTATTATTTAATATTCCTTAATGTTAAATATTAATTTTTAAAATAACTTTTATCAAGTTGTATTGCAATCCATAAATTAATAATAATGTTTTCATTTATTATTGACAAGGGGTAATATATAATGTTTTTATAAATTATCAAATATGATAAAATATAAAGTGTTTATATATAGATTATAGATTTTTCAGGATAATTAATTTGAATAGTTCAAATTAAGAGGCCTTATTTGGGATATTATTTAAAATTAATCAAAATTTCTTTGGTGATTAATTTAATAAAATTTAGAAAAATGATAATTATAGTTTTATTTATTATTTTAATAGTTTAAATTATATAAATTAGATTAAAAAATGTTTATATTTCATCAATAATACCGTATAATTAATAAAAAATGAAAAATAATGGGTAATATGAAAGACATTATATTATTAAATTAATATAAATCATTTATGTTCAATATTATGGAGTTCCCTTACAATATAGATAGATTTTAATGTGTTTATAATTATCCATTTTTATAAATTTTTCATAAATGATTATCTAATGTTTAATTTTATGAAGTGTTAATTTATTTAAATATTATTCCCCTATTTATTAAACAATAATATAAATTGTTTATATATTATGAATATTTGTATTATATAGTTTAAATTGTTTAAAATAATTCTTATTTATCATACGTGAATTTAAGGTTTACATTCTAGGCACAATTACATATGATTTAGTATTCATCTAACATGATATGGGGTTTTAATTAATTTTATTAGCTAAAATTTAGTTGTTTATTATAGTTTAAACATATTAGGTGTTATAGTTATGATTAATTGGATTCTCTCTCGAGTAATGCGTCCCTAGGTAGAGTAACTTTGGATGATAATTCCAATAGACATGAGGGCTTATTCCTTATTCCAAAATGTTAGGGGAGGGATATCTGTGGCTCAAGTCTTATTCATGTAGATATTATCAATTTCATATAATTAAAAATCATTACTTGAAGAGTTTATTTTCCGTATATAAGAAATGAGTTTTTATATGTATAATTGTTTTTGATTTTATTTTTGGGGGAGTAACACAAGTTGTGTGTTATGTAAAGAGAAACACATTAATATGGTTTGAATAAAATAACTAGGTGGATGGTATAGGATTAAAAAACTAAATCATTAGAATAATATATAAATAAATTTAATAACATGAGAAAATATGGTGAGATTAAATACCCTTCATAATACAAAGTGTTGGATTCCATCCAAAGTGGCACTTGTTAAGACCTCGATCATTCAGTATAGGTGGCCCTAATTATTAGCTTCCCATGGGATATCATATATAAGATATGAAAATAATGTGGTGAAACTAACCATTAGTTTCATTATTCTTGGTTCTTAATTTGGATTACACTTATATTGGGAAAGATAAATGTTATTAAATACTTATATACATTAATAGTCATATTCAATTTAGTTTGAAATTATTTTATACTGGAATGAGTAAGCATGGGATATATTTTTGAGAGGGTTCATGATATATACATTTATATATAGAGATAATATTTTATTATGTTCATATCTAATAACTGTTTTAGGATGTGTGGAGGTTTTAGAAAACATAAGATTGATGGAAATCAAAGTATATTTAGAGTAAACCATTAAAGAGTGTTTATAAATATTGACAGAACTGAAAGAGAACAATACATATCAGATACATTCACTATTTCCATTAAGTAGTATTGAAAGGTTGTTCATATGTGATCATGAATTCCAATTCCCTGTTGATCGTTTCTATGAGCTTTAATGAGTTATTCTTTTTTCTTGAAGTGATCGGACTATTACATCAAATGATGTCTATAATTATTCATTATTTTTTCTTATATTCAACATTATAATTATAATATTTATATTTATACTTAAACTATCGGTCTATAAAATTCCCTTTATAAGAAATTTCACATATGGTTATACCTCCACTTTAAATGTCTTTATCTATTGAGTTCTGAAACTTTTTGATTTTTTGGTTATTGGTTTGGGGTTTAGAATCCATGTCCTGAAAGGTAATGTTTTTTGTAAAGGGGTTCTATTCCCTTTAAAATTTAATGTTTATTTCATTATTATATACCATTTTACTCGAGGATAATAGAAAACTATAGTTTATATATAGGTTCCCCTTTAACCAAAATACTGTTGAAATAATTTGTTATTTGTTTTATGTTTTCTTAAACATTCCATTTCATTTATTATGAAATATTATCATATTTTACTTTCATCGTATGATTTTATTTGATTTAAATTAAAAATGGTTTTAGAGTTTATATTATTATTTCATACACACTATACACAGTATTAAATCTACATGTGTTGTTAACTATAATACTTTTTTATATAATATTTTAAAATCCGATTCACCCTATTCCCTCTATACTTTTTCACTGCCTCACATTGAGCCCATAATTGGTATCTGAAATTTTTTCATTTGTTAGGTAAAGTTTTATTTATTATTTATGTGAAAAATTATCCTAGACTTAATCATCCAAGGAAAGTTTTATTTTTTATAGTGAAATGAAACAAACTTGATGTCTTAAATCCAATACAAACACATAAGTTCAATGGAAGTGACTATAGATACTGGAAGTATTAGGTAGAGGTATTTTTAAGAATATTGGAATTGAATATTAAATATCATACCTATAAATTACAAATTACCGGATGTTGATTTATAAACTCTAGTTGTCAATGATTTGGAAAAATATATTTGAAAATAAAAAGTTATAAACTATATCAAATTCTATTTATATAGAAAAATTTATACACATATTTCATCCAATGAAACTATATTTAACCTTTAGAGTACATTGAAATTCACTTATCAAAGAATTAATATGTTAGATTGAATAAAATTAGGCATCCACTGGGAAGAATTTTATAAATTCATGATATTTTAACATGAAAAAATTAGTGAGATATACAATATATCGACCAAGATGTTTAATAGAATGGCCTTTATTAGGAAAAATATGGATAATTATATTATTTTAGGGAGAATACTTTGAGACCTACCAAAAAATGACACTCAAAAAAACCTATGGTTGATGAAATATTGGATTTCACTAAGTGTACTATTGATGAATTTATATGATCTCTTATACAATAAAATATGGAATAGAAGATGAATGACTGAGAATCTAAGTCAGAAAATGTAAAAAATTTAAATCTACTATAATTATTTTTTCTAACACTTATTATTTGATTTCACAGGAATTTGAGGAGAAAAAAACTAATATAATTAAAGGAATTTATTACCTTATAAAGAAAAATGATGGTTATAAGAGGAATCTTAAAAAGGAATATAAGAAGGATTATCGAAATAGAAATAAATAAAAATATTTTAAATATAATAGTGTGTCACAAAATATTTTCTATATGTGTAAAATATGGATATATCAATTTAGGTTCTCAAAATTTTATGAATGATGGGAAAGGTTAAAAACAAAATATGGAATTGTAATGTTCTTATCACATTGGATAGAGTTGTACTAAGGATTCAATATTAAGTCATTATTTTTAAAAATTATAAAGATTCATCCACCTTGGTGTTGATGGCTATTAATTTAAATGATGAAAGTGCTAATTCATATTCTAGTTTTGGTGATAAAACTGATTATGAAGGTTATAATTATAATGAATAAAATGAGGATAATAAAAAGTTAAAAAATAATTTATTGAAAATTGTTGAGTAATATGATGAACTAAAATGTGGACCTAAGGAATTGAAATAATGAAAATTAGAAGTCACTTAATGAAAATGAGGATAATAAGAATTATTCATCATGTTATAATATTATGGTTTCTACTAATTTATAGATAATTCAAAAGTAAAATAATAAAATTAAATAATAAAATTATAGTCTTAAATATTTCATTTATATAAATAATAATGTGGGGAAAGAAAATTCAAAATTATTTTCAAAAAATAATTATAAACTTATGAATGTTGTTTATAATATAAAAATAACTATATCTATATTTTGTTTCCAATTCTAAGAAAAGTCTAATAAGATTATTTCCACGAATAAAACTAATTAATACATTACTATTTTTATTAAAATAAAATTATTTCTATGATGTATAAAGTTAAAATTTTCAAAATAATAAAAATTAGTGTTTTTTATGTCACTTCTTTTAAATTTAATTTAAGAGAAAACATTCTAATAAATTTATTTTGAGATTTAAAAATTATTTTGGTTACACTAAAACATTTACTTGTAAATATTAATCTCCTAGACCACCAAAAACTAAATTTCATAAATCTATATGGGAACTAAATAATTTTTTTTAATCTTTTCTAACCTAGGATAGTTTTGGTACTAATGAAAATTTCTACTTAAATATTTTTTTGGAAAGATATTCCATTAAAGTCTTAAGCATATATGATATGTAGACATTGGGTGTTTTATAAATATGTCTGGTGCTCCATCAATATTTCTAACCTCCAATCAAAGTGACAGAGGTTATGTCTCATTTGAGGAAACTATTAAATGAAAGGTTAATGTTTTTGGAGCAGTAATCATATTTAAATCTATTATAATTTCAATGGTTTTTATATGTAAGGTCATAAGAATATTAAAATAATTATATCACACCATTTTGATAATGTAATGTGTGTTATGTTTGAAGATAATAGATTTTTATTTCTTAAGGATAGAAATATTTTAATCTATGAAAATAGGAAATAAAATATTTACTTAATTAATTTTCATGATCTGACTGTGAAATGATAAGTGTCTCAATACTATAGAAAGAGATGATAGTATTTGGAATATGTGGCTCGGTTATGAACATTTTTGATTTATACACAAAATATAAAATCATATAAAAGCATTTATATTTTCCCAATTTAAATGATAATATTTTTTTTGTATATGATTCATTTTTAATAGGTAAACAACATAATGAAAATTTTAGATATTCTAAATTTTTAATTCTACTTGACCATTTTAAGAGTTTCTTCTTGATTTGTTGGATGTACAATTATTTATACATTAGAATGTAAAAATTATGTTTTTGTAATTGTTTATGAATTTTGTAGGTAAAATTTGATTTATTTCATAGCTCGTGAGAATGAATGATTTTACGATTTTTTTATATATTAGTTTAAAATAAGGAATTTCAATTAATTTTTTTAGATTTAATTTATAAATTATGTGAGTTTTATAACCTAAATATTGAAATTTTTTGTGATGAAATATACAGTTTTATAGTTTTTATAATTTAATAACACTACAAAAATGGTTTTATTAAATAGGAAAATAAAAATATTATTGAAATATCTAAAAAAATGATTAATCAGTAATAATTACAAAAAGTATTCTTGGGTGAATCTAATTAAACTAATTGTTATATTTTGAATAGAATATTTATTATACCTTTTGTTAAATGAAACCACTTATAAACTGTTTAAAGGAAGAAAACCTAATAATGGTTAGGTTAAAGTGTTTCAATGTAGGGTTTAAAATTTAAATAATTTGGATAACTTGAATAAGTTTGATTCTAAAATATAGGAACATATTTTTGTAGGATATTATAATAATATTAATGATTAAAGATCCTAATATAAGAAGAAAATGATATTTTTAAAGTATATTAATTTAAATTTTATTGAATATGATGATAAAAATATTATAGATTTTAGAATTCTTGAAGAATAATTTAAAGAGTTTGATTTTTGGGGAGTAAAATCTAAAAAAATAATATATTAGATAAGGGTAAGATATCTTAACTCAATAATATTCAAGAATCTATATAAATCATAAGGATTATCACTTAGGGAATTTAATTTGAAATTTTCAATTAGGAATTACAAAGGGAAAGTTGGTTTTAAATGTATCCTCTAATTTTCTGTAAGTTTTACCTATTAAATATTTATTAAACTTTAAAACATATTCAATGGATATATTAAATGGAAGAGAAACTTAATAAATTATTTATAAATAATGTGTGGAATATAGTTAAACACCCTAATAAAAAATAGATTCGAGTGACTAAATGGATTTTCAAGAATAAGATATATAAATCTGGTCAAATAGTTAAAAATAAAGACATACTAATATCCCAAGGTTATTTTCAAGATGAATGAATAGATTTTGAAGTGCATTATTCCCTGGTTGATAGGATTGAAGTTATTGGTATTTTTTAACTTCTTCTTCTTTTCACAGTTTGAAATTGTTTTAAATTGATAGTGAACGTGATTTTCTAAATGGTGTAATTTTTAAATATTTTTATGTTAATAAACCCCTTATTTGAAGATGAAAATTTTCAAAATCAAATTTTTAAACTTAATAATGATTTATATGTTCTAAAATAATCTCCAAGATCATGGTATAAAATAAAAAATTTATTTTTATTAATAAATGGTTTTAATAAAAGAAAATTTTGATTCAAATTTATTTATCAAGAAACATTATAAATAAATTTTAATTATAGTATTTTATATTGATGATATAGTTTCTGGATCTTTAAGTGAATATTTATGTAATTAATTTTCTAATCTTATTAATATTGAGTTTGACCTAAGTTTAATGGGTGAGTTTAATAAAATTATCTGTATTATATTTTTTAAAGGAAAGTTGGTATATTTATTAATCAATAAATGTATGATAAAGATTTAGTTAAAATGATTAGTTAGATTATAATAAAAGCATGAGAAACCGCATGAGTGGTAATTCCAAATTTTGTGCGGATGAATCTAGAAAAGCTGTAGATATTAAATTATTTATATATATAATAATTTATCTATTCTATATAACTACTTCAATGATGATTTAGGTTTAGTGTGTGTTTATTATTTAGGTTTTGGGACAATCCAAAGAAAATACACCGTAATGATGATAAAATGATCTTTTAGTTCTAGTTTATTTTATTCTAAGAAGAATTATTTTTAGTTGTTTAATTACATAGATTATGACATTAGTAATTGTAGAATTGATAGTAAACGTATATAAGGTATGTGCTATTTTCTAGGTAAAAATTTAATTTCATGGATTTATAAGAAAAAATAATCGGTTGATTTATTAATTATTAAGGATGATTATATAGTGTTTTCTAATTATTATGGCCAATGTATTTAGATTAAACAAACATAGTATGATTTTGATGTTTATTTTGATAAAATATAAATTTATCATGATAATTATTCTTCTATTTCAATTTCAAAAGGTCCTATACAATTTTCTAGAACTAAACATATAGATGTTATGTTTCATTTTATTCAAAATGAAGTTAATTAATGATATATTGTTTTGGAATATGTTTCAACTCATAATAAAATTGATAATATATATACACTAAACAATTATATTCTCGATTATTTGAAAAATATATATTGAACTTTTTATATTGGATACATATAGAAATATTAAGGTTTATAATGTTTGATATATATATATATATATATAACTTTTTTTCAGATCTATTTACAATTATTTTTTTACTGGTTGTGAAAGATATAATATCATGAAAGTGTTATATTTCATTTTAAGATTTACTTTGAAATACTAGATTTTTTTAAATGTCTATCATTGATAATTTTTTCTAATTGTTATATTTATGAGTTTTTTAATATTGTTTCATGAAATATTTTATCATTTAAAATCAATGTTATCATTTGTTTTACTATTATATATAAATTTACATAATGGGATATTTCCTATTAATAGTTTCTCAATTAATAAATATGATCAAATTATGTTGATGTGATTTCTATCACAAGCATACTAATCATTTTATTATAATTTATATTATAAGGATAACCAAAATATTTTTAAATTTAAATAATTTTTTTATAATTTTGGGAGAAATTATTTTTAAATCAGTTTTGAAATATGATTTATATTTTTCTATAGAGGTTATTGAAAATTCAGATTTTTATTTATAACAACTAGGACTCATTGATAGAATATACACCCAGCGTTAATATAGCTGTCGAATCCTAGCCTTCTAAGTACCACCATCTGCCACGTAAACATATGGTGTCCTCCCTGGGGCCCACACACATGGTTGAACGTGTCATTTACCTAATGATTATCCCCACAAGACAACACATGTTCTTTATAGTGTTCCTTTTTCTCACTCACACACACACACACTGGGAAACATCCAAGACGGACACCCATCCCGATCACTACTCCCGGACAAACATGATTAACTATGGAGTTCTAATTAGGTAGATGCCCAAAAATAAAAATTCAACTTATTGAAATGATTCATATCATTGAATCATTTATCCATTTATCATTCTGGGGGTTATAATATTTTAGTGTAAGCCATGTTAAAGTATGGGGGACTTAATATTTTATTCCTTATAATTTTTTGTCAAATGTATTAAAATTTGTAGTTTTATGTTTTAATATATTGATAATTTTTATACTTTACTTTTTGATATATTTAAAAAAGGGGAAAAGAAATTTATAAATTGAATTTACTATAATTTCTTAAAAGTCTTAAAAATATCTAAATGTTCATTTTTAAAATTGACCAACGGGGTATATTTTTAATGTTTTAACTTGGAGATTTAACTTTTGAGGAGTTTTTTAATGTTTTTTAAATTTATTCATATTTTTTTAATTAATTTACCTCCCATTTAATTTTTTGAAAATTATATTTTACCATAGTACTTAATTATTTTTCCATATTTGTATTGTAATTATTATTTAGTTATAAAGTATTTTATGTTTATAATATTCAAGTTTTTTCTTTTTTAAGACTATAAATAGATGTATAGGATTATTCTTAACCCAATATATCCCTGTGAATTTTTTTTAACATTTATAAATCTATTTAACTTTTGTTTTAACTTTATATAGTTAAATTTTAAATTTACATAGAATTATATCTAACCCTCATTTTTTTAATTTATCTAATCATTATACAACACATAAATTATTCAATTTACCATTACATATCTATCTATTATTCATGTTACCTTTATGAAACATTGAATTTAATATTTTAAGTTTACATGATACTGCATCACACATTTACATATAATTAAATTTTCTTATATTTACATAAGACCTCATATTACATCTATACAATTCATACCTTCATATATAATATAAAAATCACATTTTACCATTTCGTATCTCACGAAAAAAATTTGTACCATTATGTATATTTGGTAATTTATTTTTACCTTAATGTGTCTATGGTAATTTATTTTTTACCTTTAGACAACTATAGAATTTTATTAATACCTTTATATATATTATGAATATTTAAAATTACCCATATGATAACTACCATTTACCTTTAACTATTTTTTTTGTTTTAAAATGAAATTTTATTCCTGAATTTAATTTAATTTTGATACTTTGAATTACTATAAGATTAAGTGTTATGTTAAAAATATTTTATTAACTTATAAAATAAATATATATAATAATTACCAAATTTAAATTATTTTGAAAGTAATTTATTTTGTAATGAGTATGAATGGGAAAATTGTTTAACTACATGTGCAATATTTCATGTTATAAATATCAAGAATAATTCATTATTTTCATATCCAAAAAAACTATTTTTGATGTGATGAGGTGTTTAGAAATATACATGTAATCAAAGTCAAGGAATATTGAGATTTAATCATCATACAGTGTTTATAAATATTGTAGGAAATGAAATAAAAGAAAATATATGAGATATATACATTTCTTTATTGAAGGAGTAATGAAAGGAAGTTAATCTATGATCATGAAAACTAATTCTGTGATGATCATTATTATGAGATTCAATGTGTTCTTGAAAGAAGTGATTGGGTTGTTATATGACATGTTTTATAATACTATCCATTATTTCTTATTGTATTGAATGCATTATTTTTAACATCTTATTTGTGATTATAACTTTACTTCAAAGGAATGTCAGTATATTGAAAAATATTGGATGGTTGATATTATGTTTATTCCACCTGGTGGTAAAATGTAGTGCATTTTTTAAAGGGTTGTATTTCCCTTCAAATGGAAGGTTTATTTCTTTAGTGGGTACCATTTGACTTGAGTATCATTGTAAAGTAGAGAGTATATGTTGATTCACCTGAAAAAAACTAATATAAAAACCATATGTTAGTTTTTTATATTTTACACTCCATTTCATTCTAATTATTCTAAAATATTATAAAATTGTACCTACCTAGTAATATTGTATTTTATTTTCATGGACACTAGTTACAGTTTTTATATTTTTATTACATTCACATTGTTCATATCATTGAATCTTCATGTGCAATTAACTTTTATAATTTATAAAAAAAATTTAAAATAAACTCCACCCACACCCCAATAGACTTATACATTTCATCATAGTAGTATAAAAATTTAGAGAACAATTCTTCAAATAAAAATACACATTAGAATATGGGAGTTGGTATTGGTATTGTTTACAATGAAGGAGGAAATGACGATCAATTACAAGACATAAGAACACACTCCAAATTAAATGTTGAATTGGGAGTGCCTTAGAATCAGACCATTGAAATAATCCAAAACACATTTGGGGTTTTAGTGAGATCATAAAAGAGTTCAAGACAAATTAGGCCCTATTGTTATGTAATTATATGAAACTCTAAAAAAGTGTGTTCTATATATAATGGGTTTTGTAGGGCCCAAGGGAAACAAAGATATCCCATAAGAGTTTAGTATTCATGGTGTCCTTTAATTTTCAATTGTTTTTGGTGTGGAATATTTAGTTATATGTTTTGATATTTTTGATTGATTGTGATGTTACATTGGAGTTTTTGATGGTTTTCATTTTCTATTAATCTTTATAGATAATGATTTGATATTGTGGATGAGTTATTTAAACTCGTGAATATTTTTTTTGATTGATTAAGATCAATTTTTAGCTTCTAGAAGAGGTCCTGAAGCTGTTAGAATGAACTCTATCATTTCTAGTCTTTCATATATGTTTTTCTATGTTGGAAAATAATCTTATTCATGAGGTTTGACATATGAAAAGGCCTTCCATCCAATGGCCTAAATACCTTCATTTTTTTATTCATTTTTGATAATCCACCTTTTAAGGGGTGAGGTGGAACCCTTTCAAGGCTAGTAGGCATAAGTATTACATCGCTTGTAGGCTTTAGAGGAATTCATTGCCCGTGAGGTTCAATCATTATATACAGCCCAGATTAACAACTTGGAACTGCTCCTCCCCATCATCTTCATTTTGAATCAGATCTCCACCTCTGCATGGCTATTTGGCTAGGCTACCCTGTACATGCACATTCTTGTCCCGATGTAAGGTTCCATACCCTATCATTCTTTAAATACGTGTAGCTTATGTTTTAGTGAAAGCTCCTTACTCATCCTACTTTATAGTGCTTGTTCCCTGTAGTTTTGTTTGGTTTTCATCTACACTTAAGGTGGCCTGAAGGCCTTGAGTGGCCCGAAGGCCTTACTAGCCTGAAGGCATGGGTGGATCGAAGGCCTTAAAGGAATTGGGGACCAAATCGGTGGCCCGAAGGCCCAAACAGGGGAAAATTCCCAGATACTACAGTTCCAAACAGTTCCCACTACAGGTTGGGTGAATATATGATAATTCAGAGTGTTTACAAAAATCACATACATGATTTTCCTCTATGATAAATAGTTCTTCATAAGAGAAATTCCCATATATGTGAAGGTCTTGAAATTGCGAATTTCTATTATATAGTAGAATTATTACCTCATATGTGATATCATGTCGGTGTTTTTCTTAGCACATCCATTTCTAGCCAATGTATTTAATTTTCACATGGATCGAAATGTTGATAGTGTAACTTTCTTCAGTAAACATTGTATTAAAATTTGGATAAAAATAAACTATATTTTACCAAATTTATTTTTTATGAAGGAATAAAACCCTATAATTCCAAAACTGACCATCAATTCGAAAAACATCATATCTAAAATTTTATTCAACATGATTCATTAGAGTTTTTTAAAATGATAACCATAATTCATATTTATTTTATATTTTGATCTATTTTATCTAAAACTCTATTGTGATTATTGATATTGAGGCTATAAATATTGAAGTTACCAATAATAAATATGGAAATATAATGTGATGATTTGGTTTTGGTATTAATGGAAAATAATCACTATATAAAGTATATGAAATGGTACTAGATGATTTTTCAGAGGATTAAAATTTTGTCTAAGGAGTTTTTGTGTTTTAAGGTGTATATGACTGTCTTAAGATAAAAGTTATAACATGGTGGGTTTGAATATAAAATAATCGAAATAATAAAATATGTTCCATATGAAATTTTCAATTTCATTTTGAATGGATTATTATTTTGTTGTGATATATGCATTAGAAGTTTCCTGGTCTATTTTTTTGATTTTCTAAATTACAATAATAGTAGAAGATGATTTTTTTGCAGACATTTAGTTCATATAATTTATGGATATTCAAGAGATTAGGGTGTATTTTTTTAGGCCTAATCAAATGAGGAAATATACAAGATCATTTTGTATGATTCAATTAGTATGATTTGAGAATCCTAATTTGGAATTTTTTAAATTAAATTAATTCTACTAATTCTATGTAAATATAATATTGAGGTTATTTGAAGAAATATATAGAGAATGATATTATTGTGTATCAAAGTAATAAATTGTGAAAAATAACCCATTTTAAGAAATAGATACTATCTTAAGTCAACGGTCTGTGGTCGTTATCTTTATCTAATAGAGAACTAACATTAATTTAGACTGTATGAGATTAAGAATAAATTTTTTATCAGATTAATATAAAGTGAACATATATTCATAAATACTTTTGATAACTTATCAAGGGAGATCTACATATACTTTTTGTAAAGTAAATAAATTATCTGCAATATATTTTTCATCACAATAACACATTCTTGTATCAATGAAATGGGAAGCTACTTAGTCTAGTCTAAATCTAGAATGACATGGTGTAACCTGCATCAAAAACAAAAAACATTTAATTTTTGGTTTCTTATAGTGAACAATATATAGTTGGGCCAACTAACCAACCATAAAAAAATGGGTTACCCTAGATGGGGCCCAACCTTGTAAAAATAATTGTGTTATTTATCTCATTATTTTCTACATACATGAGTGAGGTAGAGACTCTTTATTTTACTAGATCTAATCTAAATAGGTAAAATGGGTTGATTTAATTAAGATGAAATTATAGAAAACCAACCTCTATTGATTCACCCCCTCTCGGTGGATTACTTAGATCCTAGGTACTTAAAATATAATTAATAAAAGGCTTATTTATTTTATTCATTCAAGGCCCAAAAATAGATAAATTTAATTTTTTGAACAATAGGGGTGTGGAAACATTTAATGGGAAAAATATTACTGTTGGACGAACCAAATGTGAACATATTTCCCTTCCCTTTTCTTAGAGGTTAGATATGTTGTTTCTTTGATTATACACCCATTGATCTGAATTCTCTAAATAATCTAGAAGAGAAATGAATTATATAAAATGATGGAAAATATAACAATTCTATTCATAATAAAATATTAAAAAATGTACATATAGATGTTTTGGGACATCAATCATCTAAAAAAATATGGGATATGAAAAAAAGTATAATTGATTGAAATGTCAATAAAAAAGATAAATTGAAAATATGGAGAAGAATTATGGAAGAAATAATAATGATTGTGGAAGAGAATATTTATTATTACTCAAATCATGTAAATAAATTTTTTATCAATGTTCAAGGGTTTGGGGACAATCCTGAAGTCACTATGATTGCTAATAATCTCATGAAGAATTTTCCAAACAGGGTTGATATTATGATCTCAACTCTAGAAGAAATAGATGATATGTTTATTGACTAATTTCATTAAATTATAATATATTAAGAAATGAGAAAAATAATATATTTTGATAAAATGATAAAGTATGAAATGTATTTTAATTCAATGATGAAAAATAGAATTAATGAACATTTTGAAAATGCTAATTCTGGTGGAACTAAAGATAAAGAGAATGAAGAAGTCTATCAAAGAATTATTTCTCTTATCTGAAATAGATTCTATAAGGGATAGAATAATTTAAAAGTCATTTATCCTTTATGATTCTATAATTTTAATGTTATTGAAAAAATTTCCATTAATTTTACTTAGAATATAGAATTAGATTACAAATATGAAGATGATAATAAAACTACCAAAAAGAAGAAGAGTTAAAGATTTGGAGATTCATTAAAATATAGATAAAGAATGAAATTTTTTTAGAGGTAATATAATAAATTTGATGAGCATATAAAATGTGTATGTCTATCATATAGTAGTGTATCTAATTGTGATCCATGATATATAACTAACAAATTTCATGGATCAGATTAAAAATGTCTTTGACACTTATAACAATGAAGAAGACAGTTCAAAACCAATAGAGATGGAAAAATTATTGAAGTATGAACATAAAAATGTATTCATAAGAATACTATGTAAAATAAATAAAATTAATGAATTATGAAACATAAATAAACTTCTCCGTTTTTTCCATGAAAGAATTTTGAATATTTATAGGAACATTTTCTTAGCTTGGTGGTGAGATGGTGCCTGAATCTGATGCCCAATGAGCCCATAATTGTTATTATAAAGATATTAAATATGTTAATATCATACACAAATAATTTTCATAAAAAATTGGTATAATAATTATATATATACCCTCAATTTTCATAAATTAAAATTACATAACTTTTACAGAAAAATTGGAACGTTATACAGACTAATGCAAAAATACCATATTAGTCTAGTGCCTTTGGAAACATGGAAACATAAACATAGGTACATGGGTGAGATACATTATCTCCCCAAGGTTTTCAAAGACTATCACCCCTCTTAGACATATTATAAATAAATATATCATCATAAATTGGGATAAAAACATAAAAATATATGATCTCAGATGCGTATAAAGGGTAAACATTTGAGATATTTAAGTATAAACATGATTATAAGCATATGAGAACTTTATCATAACATTATAAAACCATACCCTGAAAATAAATGATCATAAAAATACATTATATCATATATATTGACAGTTCATAATACACGACTTGTAAGGAAACAAGATCATAGTCTATGAAAGTATAACATAGGAGTAAGACATGTAATTGTAGAATACACATAAAAAATGAATCCTATGTCAAGGATGCCTACCAAGAACTTCATAACATGTAAGGATTGGTCTACTACCCTTGTACATGTTTTGGGATTGGGATAATAACCCGTATACCCTATTATTTTTGGGATTGTGCTACAACCCATGTACCCTCTTACTTTCGGGCTTGGTCTACAACCAGTGCACCGACTTATTTTCTATCTTGGGGTAAAATCCATGAAACTACTTATTTTAAGGCTTTGTCTTCCGACCATGTACTTTATTGTTTTCTGTATTTGTCTATAACACATTCACACATTGAGCTCATATACCATTTATCATTACCCAATTCATTACAGGAAGATATAGGTCCCACCCATCTCATAATGGAATCATACATACATGTGACATAAAATCATAAGCAATCATACGTTAACCCATATCATGATATAGGAATCCAAAACATGTAATCATATCGTAACCTATGGAAAAATATATTGGTTTCATTATCATTTCATCAAAAGTATAACTCATTAAAGATTAATAGATTTTATAAACATATAACCCATGAAAGATAAATTTATTTTATAAACATATAACCAATTAAAGAGAAACAAAGCATAAAGACCATGAAATTAATCATAAAGCATTTAGATAAATAATATGAATGGAACCTTAAGATCATTTCCTTGAAATTCATGATCAACATCAATGAATGTTAACATAGATGAAAACTAATTTGGAAATATACTTTAATGATATTTATTGAGGAAAATATCCTTTTTCCTTTAAAAAAGGATTTTTAATGCATAAAACCAATTGAAAATCACTATATTATTTTTTTAAATTAAAAAGAATACTTGAAATCATAATGAAAATTTTGTTCCTTGAAAACTTATTGAATAAGCTTGAAACCATTTTATTTATTTTTATTAAAAACACTTTTAAAATTTTAAAAGAAAGATTGAAAACGTTATGAAAACCATTTCTTTGAAAACACTTTGAAAAGATATAAAAAAATCATTAAAATATTTCAAAAACGTTTTTATGTGAAAACTTATTAAATATTCCTGATTTTTTGAAATCCCCCTTTTTCTTTGAAACATAGAAAATAAGCTAGATTTTTTTTTAAAAAAAATTTATTGAAAATTACTTCAAAATAGTGAAATTCCATAATATTAGGAAAAAATTTTCTTTTAAAAAATAAAATCATAATCCTATAAATGATTCTTTAATGGAATGATGATCATGATGGTGGATAAAACCATGTGTGCCAAAAATTCCTTTTTTCACTGTAAAATGTTTAGAAAGGTTCCTCTATTGGGAAACAACAAGAAGATTCAGTTTTAAAAAATATTTTGGTTTTAAAAAGATAAAACATGTGTAATAATTTCATTCAAATAACATTGGAGAATATTTGAATATTTTTGGAACCTTTTATAAAATATTGTTTTGAAGGAACACAAATTTCCGAATAAAGAGAGAAGTAAAGTCATACTTTCTTAATAACACTTTAATGATCATCATATGTCTGAAAGAGTGAAAAAATGTTACCATTACATGGATATAACATGAATAATCATAGTATTATAAAATTCAAGAGAGTTCATGGGATATGGATCATAATATTTCATGAAAGGAAGCATAATTATAAATAATCTCCAAAAGTGATTAGTTTGTTTCAATAACCTCTCACTACATGGTAACTTTGAACCATACAACACATGCAGAAAAATGAAATTACATGATGATTAAAATATCATAAAAATAAATATATTAATGATATAAAATTTTAAAATAAATTATATAAACTTATAAAAATAATATAAGTTAATAAAAAAACATGTGTGTTGAAGAAGGAAAATTGAGACAAAACTATCTTTCCGATTTGGTATCTTTTGAAACATTAACCCCATGAACAAATTATCAAAGTATGGATTTGTAAATACCCATAATTTTAATAATAATAATCATAAAATAAATCAATAGTTAGTATATACACCACAAAAAATCAATGGGTGTTGAAAAAAGAATGTGTGTCATTGAAATAAAAGGTGAGAGGAAATCCACATACCATGTATCTTGACTCTCATCGTACTCGTACAAACTTCATCTTATTTGGGTAACTTTTCTTGTTTTTAACCCAATAACTTCTTTGGATCCCATTATATCTAAGGGTATACTTATAGGATTATGATAGAGTTTTTTAGGATCTATTTAGGAAGAGATTGTTCAAGACAAAGTAGCTTGATAGTTGTGAAGAAGTGGAAGGAGATGAGACCTTTTTAAAGTAGAAGAGGAGTGGAACTTGAACTGGCCGGAGGTCTTCATGACCAAATTACATTTATTACTCCTACACTAGTATAGTGGTGTTGGGGCGATCCACAGAGAAGGAAGATGAGAATTCTAGGTTTTATTCAAAAGTATCTTCACTGTTGTCAGCAGTGAAGTAAGTGTGCATCTTTTTAGTTATTTTTACATTATAGTTTTTTTGTACTTTTTTAAGCAAGAATTAATATAAAATGATTAAAAGAGACTAAATAATTTACTAGTATACCAATAAACTAAGATCTACATTAAATCTAACATAAGAGAACAAATTACCAAAATAAAGCAGTAGGATCGATGGAGCAGATCAAAAGAAATAATCAAAAATCCAAACCTACTGGTTTAATGGATATCTTCTAAACTAAACTTTATTGTTTCACACCTGAAGAAATAAAATTGAAAAGTCTCCCTCTCTAGGAAACTCAACACACAGAAGACTGACTTTAGGAGTTTTCCAATCCAAAATCATTCAAACTGCTTGACTGTTATAAAATGATAACATTTGGAAATAAACTCGATGTGAATTTCCAGATGTAATGACATTAATGATTTGAAAAAGTATTCAAGAACTACATTGCCAGTTTATCTTGAACTAATTAATTAATAAAACAATTTAGGTGTGAAGTAACTAAACATAGAGTCATTAATCAATCTCTCCAATTGATTACGATTCTAAAAAATGTAGAGTGAATGAAGAGGACTAAAAGATTAACTAATTGAATTTAATTCTCAAACTAGACAGTTCAAACTTTGATCATATTGATTAAAGAAGTGTAAAAAATCTCAAAACAGAGTAAAAATATTAAGGACAGAGGGAAGAAGTACTCCCCAAGTACTACTCTGCTCTCAGGCTCCTCGGTCCCTAGATCACCTTAGTGCTGCTCCCAGGAGTCTTCTCCCTCAAAGATGGTGTGGAGTGGAATAAGAATGAGAATCCCCAAGTGAATGAATGATCTAAAATATGCTCCTTTCTCTGCTTATGTATCATTTGTCATCTGCTACACGTCACTGCAACATCTTCCACCGACTTCAAAAGTTCTTCACCCACGCATTGCAAAATGTGTTCTTTCATGACAGGCATGTCGCACTAGTATTTCCCTCTTAACTAACTCCTGGTGAGTTAGTTAGATGAATGTGGACATGCTTTAGTCCCTTGAAAGAACCTACAAAAGAAACACACACAGAACAATAAACGAGAAGGAAATAAATTAATATTTAAAGTCATTAGTTAAATATTTTAAAAGATTTATTTATAAAGTTATTTATTCTAATTAATTAAAGTTATCAATGTTAATTTAAAATTTTATTATTATTTATAAATTAAATTATTTACTAACTTATGTTAATTAGAATGTTTATTATAATTTACACTATTAATAGTAATAATTATATTAGTAAATTTGGTTTATAATTTTTAAATATTTAAGAAAAATAACAATAAAAAGATAGATTGATTGTTTAAATTTAATTTATAAGTAATTAATAATTTAGTTTTATTTAAGTTTTATTATTAAATCTATTTTATTAATTATCAATTATTTATAACTAGAATTATTTAGTATTTAAATAATGTTATTATTATTACTATTATTATTTTAAATTATGTTTTAATTAAAGTTTACTTGTAATTTATTTAAGTATTTTTTAAAAGATTAGAATTCTCTCCCCCATTCCGGCACTACAGGGGGAGAGAAACTTTAGAACCGAAATCCAGCCATAGAAGATACTCCTTCCTCCCGAAGACAAATGTAAGACCTGCTCAGCCTCCTCATATAGTGCCGACTCAATCTCCTCAAACGAACGACACGACAGAGGCACTTTCCAGAAGGTGCGATAGAGCTTAGATCCACCAGCCTCCTTCAGGAAAATCAGTGGTGGACCTCTTCTAGCAAATAGATCCACGACGACCCAACCCCTACTTGGAAAGAAAAATCCCCTCCTTCCACACGACATGGACTTCAGGTGAAGCGGTCGAGATGTCTTTTCTCTATCATCACGGTGGTGGACATAGGTTCTCTATGGTGAGCTCAACTTTAGATCTGTGATGGATTCATCAAACGTGGCAGCAGGGAAGAAAATCTGACTCGGCAAAAACAGTGGTGGTGATGACTGCAAGGTGTTGCAATACAGGTCTACTACAACGGTGGTCTATCAGGTCTGGTGGTGTGGAAATTTGAAATTCTGGTTTTTAGATATGTAATATGAAGCTTGATTTTTCTATTATGGATTTGATTTTGGGGTTGGGATTTTAATGGTGGGAGGAATGGGGAAAGGTACTGGTGTCGACTCTGTTTTTTAGAACTGAAAATGAGTCTTGAATTTGTGTCTTGAGGTTAGATTTGGTCTGGGTTGATAGTTTCTGGTGGAATGGGATATTGATGGTGAGAAAATGAGTGACGTTAGCTCATGGGTGGATTATCAGTTATGCGAGGCTACTGTGAGTGAGAGATTGAAAATCGTTGGTGAATGGAAGTTACCAGTAGAGGTAGATGAGAATGAGAAGGAAGGTGTGAGTGAAGAGATAGAGTGGTAATGTGATGTGGCACAATGAGTCACGGTGACACTGTAAAGGATATGGTGGTACGGTGGAAACGGTGCCTAAGTAGATGGTGAAACGGTGTGAGGAAATTACGGTGGCACCGGTTTAGGTGAATGAGAAACAATAATACCGTGAAATAGGTTTCATAGAGGCACCGTGAATGAAAGAAGCGGTGGAAAAGCAGAAATGGTGAGACAGTTGAAATTATATATTTTTTTGAAACGTAAAGGATTCACGGTTTCACAGGTTATAGTGCTACTGTTTCGCAAGGGTTATGATGAGACAATAGAAGGGATTGACGGTGACACCGTCATTTGGATTACAGTGGTTGTGTCAGGAGACGCCATAATGGAATACGATGAGACAATGAATCAACTCGGTGCAACCATATTAAGCGCTTATGGTGCCACCGTTATCCTGTAAAATTAACAGAGAGAAATAAATTGAATCTTTAATAATGAAATTAAAAATGAATGGAATAATTTATTAAAACTAAAAAAATAATAATTAAAACAAATGAAAATAAAATTACTCAAAACAAAATTAACTTATAAAACCTAATAGACTAAAGTTAAATTAATATTATTTTTAATTTATAAAACTAAAATTGTTAAAAATTAAAACTAAAAAATCAAGAAGAAACTAAATTATTAAGAGTTAATTTAATCATTTATTTTACAAAGTAGAATTATTTATAATAAATTACCATTTTCAAATTAAATTAATTAAAGTAATTAAAACTATTATTTTATTAATAACTTTATGTTAATTAATGAAATTTTAAATAAAATAATTAATGGTTGAAGTAAGTCTATAATCTATTATTTTAATTAATTTATTATTAAAAGACATCTAATAATTAGGTTATATTTTTTAATATTTTAAAACATGCAATTTTAGATTAAGAGAAAATAATTTATGTGCAAAAACAAACTAATTAATTGAATAATAAATGTTAAGTAATCAAATATGCATACAAAGTTACCAACCTGAATTAAAATTAATTATACTATAAATTTAAAGTAAGAAATGAATTAATTATTTTAAAGATTATAATACACAATTATTTGAAAAATTTGATAAATTAATAAATTTAGTGATATAATTACATAAGTGTCGTTATTTATTAAAAAGTGTTAAAATAAATAATTAAATCGATAAAAATTAATTAAAAAGATGTGGAAAAACATGTGTTTTTAAGGCCACATCAAATTCCCCCACACTTAAGCATTGTTTGTCCTCAAACAATATCATGTTTTATTAAACTTGAAAACAGAAGTACATTTATAATATAGATCAAAATGTCATATGTCCATAACATTAAATAGAGGACTTGAAAAACATGTCAATAGGATTTTAGAGACAAAATTGCTCATATAAACCTCGCCTAGAACAAATTCTCACTGGTAGTCAAGAGAGTAATGGATCAACAAGAAATGAAAATTCCATGCCTCATATGTGATACTGCTTAGTGACTAACTTCAATCCAGGCTCAAGTCCAAAGTCCAGGAGTGACCATTGGTAAAATTTATGTGGAATTAAGAACGTGACTGTAGGAACTTTATACTTCGACTTTTTCACCTAGGTTCCAAAAATAAATATATTTTTTTTGTGAATCACCTCAATAATACAACATAAATGACTCCCATATAAACCAGTTGACCCCTTCTTCATTTTCCATTCATCATTCCCCTCACCCTAATGAGCTCATTTTTTACCCTAGAAACATTATTTAATTTTTTCCAAGACATGTATCAATGTGCTAAGCACTGTGCAATGCACTTATTCAAGGTGTACCTCGGCTTATAGTTATCAGAAACGCACCCTGCATCTAGGGTCTCAGAGACTCACCATGGGATCCTAGATGCCCAAATTACTCCAGTTTCAAAGGATTTATATAAAGAAACATTTACATTTGCTCATTTATGTAATTACTTTTATAAGTTAAAGAAAAATGAATAACCTATGATCAAAATCAAATTTCCAATTCCAAAAGTTATGATCATAATTCCATTAAAAAGGGTACCCATGTCACTATCAGAAATAATTCCTAAACCTAAATCTCAATTAGATCACTAAGATAGATCACTCAATAATCATCCATTATCACTAATTTTATATTAAAATAAACTCTGAACTATTAGAAAAGCACCGTCCTTGGGAAAAACTCATTTGAGTACAGTGTAAAGCCTAAAATATTGCAAGAATTTTGAAAACATTTAACCATTTTTTAACAAAAAGTTTGAATTTGCAGTGGGAATTGATGGGCTCTCATTAAAGCACAGTTAAGAATAGTCAAGAATTGACCCCCTCCCCCACACTTAAAACCCAACTTTATCCCCAAAGTTGACTTCTAAATATGAAGAAGAACAATTAAATAAATAATGTTCATAACAAATTTTCAATTAAGTAGATTAATGACATGTATAAAGGGACTCTTTAAAATTCAAAAATATGTTTTTACACAATGAATAAATAATCAGCATGTTCATTAGTGAGAATATGCAATAACATTGAAGTCCACTGAAACAGATTTTCAATTCAAGCTCAAAAACGACATGCAACTTATGGGTGGAGAGTGGATAGGGTGAAGCATTTTAACAAAGTTTGATTCAAATTGATATTTGATAAAACAATAGAATGCATGCTAAACAACTTTTAGAATAATCAGTTCCAATGAAAAAACAACTACCAGTAACAGGTACCCCCCACACTTAATCTCATGCAGTGAAAAGATTTTAATAACAATGAAATTCAATTTTTCAGCAAGGAGGTACATGTAGAATTTATGCACAGCATAGTGACATGTAGCAGGATTTTATACAGTAAAAATGTAGCATAATTTTCAGTACACATGTAACATATTTTTTTCTTTATATAGAATTAAAGAGCAGAAAAATGAAACAAAAATAACAGTACGATACTTCCCTAACTAGGTTTTCCATTACTCCTTCAGAATGGTAGTTCCACTCCTTAAATGACACAACATCATCATCCTAGAAACAAAGAGCTTGAGAAACAAGAACATGGAAGAACTTTATTCAATGTAAAACAAGAATAAAAATAAAAGTAAACACAAAATAAAGAACATGGGTTCAATCCCTTAAAGCACTAAATTTAAAGTCATCAGTCAGACTTTATTTAATCACAATTTTTTTATTAACACAAAAGAAGACCATGGGATGCCTCCCATGCAGCGCTCGGTTTGTAGTCCCAAGCCAAACTCACCTAGAAACTAACCATAGTCACTAGGCAGATGTGGTTTCCTTAATAGGAACCACCACATATGTTTGGACCAAATATTTTTAATAGAAATAAGAAATTTATGGGAAAGAAGACTCATCACAACAAAATTTGAATTCTCATCTGCTGCAAAAATCCCCAAGAAACACCCTTTAACAGTTGTGAGTATAGTGATGTCCACTTCCAGATTTGTTTCTAAGTTATCAAGATTTGAGTTCACATTAAGGGAAAACATAATACTAGATGCTTCAAAGGGTGTGACGTTGACCTCACAACTATCTCTATTAACCTCAACACTAACAGATTCAAAATCAAGTGTGCAAATGGGTAAATCCTGATTAGTTGGCCCAAAAGGGGATTCAATAGAGTGCTGAACAGATTCATGGACAATGGAACTCATGTGTGATACCCCCTCTGGACTACTATCAATTTCACGAAAAGACTCAACACCTTTCACAGTTAAGGATGTAAGTGACAAAAAGGGAAGAGAATTTGTTTTATCACAAACAGATTTAGATTTAACAATGGTGTATGTCTCTTTCAAAAGTTCCTCATCAGTGAATGAACACTCTATATCTACTGCTTCTAACAAATAAACTCTGTCTAATTCAAGTTTGTGCTCAACCTCCACTTTAAGTTCATGTTAAAAAGGCTCATTTTCTAATGCTATGTCATTTGAGTGTTGAAAAAAGTTTAAATCCATAGGAGTAATGTTCAATTAATCATCAATAAATTGAGATTCAAGATTCTTCAAATTTAAACATTTACCTTCAGATATATCAACACTATTTTCCAGTTCAATACATAAAGTTTCAGAAAAGTAATTACTATGAGAATAGGGAAATGAGAACTCATCAGTTAGTATTTCCTCATATATCATTACCTCATTCTCATCATCATACAACATCATTTCAGAAATAGTTGGGTTTACAGTTTCAAAACATGGAAGAGAAGCGTTTAGTTTAGGTTAGAAAACTTCAGATTCTATATTTTCCAGCTTAAGGTTTTCTTCCAAAGTGTTCCCAATATCATGTTATGCCTCAATGTTCACAACGTCAGAAAAATTGGGTGAAGAGTTTTTAACATTCAAGTTTTCAGTTTCACGTTTCTCTTCTACCTGAGTGACTTCTTTTTCAAAAGTCGTAAAACAATGATTTTTCTCCAATGGGGGAATTATGAAAAGAAATGGAAATTCATTTTCAATCTGTTCCAATTCATCTTCAAAATTGTCCAACTCATCAGTATTAAAGTTCATTATTGGATTATCAATGTTGTGTTCTTGAATCAGAGAGTTTGTTATTTCCAGATTTAGTTCAACAGTTTAAGATTTTTCAAAGTGAATGGTTTTTTATCCAATTTCACAGTCACTCTCTTCTTCCACTTGATTCTCAAATATTTTATATACATTTTCATTTTCATTTTCTTAAATTTTTTTGGTTCTTTAACCCTTTTTTGTCACTCCAAGAGCATGTTTTCTAATCTTTCATTCTTTGATCTCACTCTTGAGAATCTCTAAGTTGAATTTCATGGGTTTTAGTTAACTAATTGTTAATTAGTCCCACACTAGCATCCAGTTTAGAATCAATTAATTCAATTTTAGCTAGGGTTTCAGGAATGGGCTTAAGACGTTCATTTTCTTCAATGTAAAAATCTTGTTGTGGCCGGTTATAGACACACTGCCAAGCAGTGTGTCTATAATCACCACAACAAACATAGTAAGGTCCAGTGTAGTAGTTTGAGCCATCATAATGTTCCATTTTTTTAAATGTTTTAGATCAAACACACACAAAAATTCAAACAGAACTCAAACAGACCACACAAACAGCAAATGTTCACGGATTTTTTTTAGTATTTTTTTTTTGTTTTTTTAGTGTGTTTTTTGTATTGTTTGTTTTTTTATTTTTCAAACCCTAGAATCTCAGTGCATGCCTTTTCTGGAAACGATGCCAAATTTTGAACTGGCCGGAGGTCATCATGGCCCTCAAAATTACATTTATGACTCCTACACTAGTATAGTGGTGCAGGGTCAATCCACAAGGAAGGCAGATGAGAATTCTAGGTTTTATTAAAAAGTTGTTTCACTGTTGTCAGCAGTGAAGTAAGTGTGCATCTTCTTAGTTGTTTTTACTTATAGTTTTTTTGTACTTTTCTTTAAGCAAGAAGTAAGATAAAATGATGACAAGAGACTAAATCATTTACTAGTACACTAATAAACTAAGATCTACAGTAAAACGAACATAAGAGAACAAATTACTAAAATAAAGAAGCATGGTTGAAGGAGCATATCAAAAGTAATACTCGATAATCCGAACCTACTGGTTTAATGAATATCTTCTCCACTACACTTTATTGAGTCACACATCAAGAAGTAAAATTGAAAAGTCTCCCTTTCCAGGAAACTCAACACACAGAAGACTGAATTTAGGAGTTCGCCACTCCAAAATCTGTCAAACTGCTTGACTGTTATAAAATGATAACATTTGGAAATAAACTCTCCGTGAATTTCCAGATGTAAAGACATTAATGATTTGACAAAGTATTCAAGAACTACCTCACCAGTTGATCTTGAATTAATGAATTAAGAAAACAATTGAGGTTTGAAGCAACTAAATAGAGAATCATTAATCAATCTTGCCAATTGATTATGATTCTAAAAAAATATTGTGAATGAAGAATACTAAACGATTAACTAATAGAATTTAATTCTCAAGCTAAAAATTCATTGTTTGATCATATTTATTAATGAAGTGTAAAACATCCCAGAACAGAGTACAAATATTAAGGATAGAGGGATGAAGTACTCCCCAAGTACTGCTTTGATCTCGGGCTCCTCGGTCCCTTGCTCATCTCCAGTGCTGCTCTCAGGAGTCTTCGCTATGAAAGATGATGTGGTGTGGAATAAGAATGAGCGTCCCCAAGCGAATGAATGCTCTAAAATATGATGCTTACTCTGCTAAGTATCATATGTCATCTACTACACGTCATTGCAACATCTTCCACCGACTTCAAGAGTTCTTAACCCATGCACTGCAAAATGTGTTCTTTCGTGACAGGCATGTCGCACTAGTATTTCCCTCGTAACTAACTCTTGGTGAGTTAGTTAGATGAATGTGGACGTGCTTTAGTCCCTTGAATGAACCTGTAAAAGAAACACACATAGAACAATAAACGAGAAGGAAATAAATTAATATTTAAAGTCATTAGTTAAATATTTTAAAAGATTTATTTATAAAGTTATTTATTCATATTAGTTAAAGTTATTAATGTTAATTTAAAAGTTTATTATTATTTATAAATTAAATTATTTACTAACTTATGTTAATTAGAAAGTTTATTCTAATTTACACTATTAATAGTAATAATTATATTGGTAAATTTGGATTATAATTTTTAAATATTTTAAAAAATAACAACAAAAAGATAGTTCATTTGTTTAAATTTAATTGAGAAGTAATTAATAATTTAGTTTTATTTAAGTTTTATTATTAAATCTGTTTTATTAATTATCAATTATCTATAACTAGAATTATTTAGTATTTAAATTAAGTTATTATTATTACTATTATTGTTTTAAATTATGTTTTAATTAAAGTTTACTTTTAATTTATTTAAGTATTTCTTTTAAAGATTAGAATTCTCTCCCCCAATCCAGTGCTACAGGTGGAGAGAAACTTCGGAACCGAAATCCAGCCACAGAAGCCGCTCCTTCTTCCTCCCAAAGACAAATGTAAGCCCTACTCAACCTCCTCGTACAGCACCGGCTCAATCTCCTCAACCCAGCGACACGGCAGAGGCGGTTTCTAGCAGGTGCGACGGAGCTTAGATCCACCAACCTCCTTTAGTAAAATCAGCATCAGACCTCTTCCAGCGAACAGATCCACGATGACCCAACTCCTCCTTAGCACGGAGAATCCTCTCCTTCCACATGACTCGAAATTCAGGTGAAGCGGCCAAGCTACCTTTGCTCTATCCTCACGACGGTGGATAGAGGTTCTCCATGTCGAGCTCAGCTTTAGATCTGTGATGGATTCATCAAACGCGGCAGCAGGGAAGAAACACTGACTCGGCGAAACTAGTGGTGGCGACGACTGCAAAGAGACACAATATAGGTCTACTAAAATAGCAGTCTCTGAGGTCTGGTGGTGTATAAATATGAAATTCTGGTTTTTAGATCTTTAATGTGAAGCTTGATTTTTCTATTATGGATTTGATTTTGGGGTTGGGATTTTAATGGTGGGAGGAACGGGGAAAGGTACTGGTGTTGACTGTTTTTTTAGATCTGAAAACGAGTATTGAATTTGGGTCTTGAGGTTGGATTTGGTCTTGGTTGATAGTTGTTGGTGGAATGGGATATTGATAGTGAGAAAATGAGTGATGTTAGCTCATGGTTGGATTATCAATGATGCGAGGCTGCTTTGAGTGAGAGATTGAAAATCGTCGGGGAATGGAAGTTACCAGTAGAGGCAGATGAGAATGAGAAGGAATGTGTGAGTGAAAAGATAGAGTGGTAATGTGGTGTGGCACAGTGAGTCATAATGACACTGTGAAGGATATGGTAGTACGGTGGAAACCATACCTGAGCAGATGGTGAAATGGTGTGAGGAAATTAGGCTTTTTTAGGGGGTGGGTTTTTTTTTTTTTTTTTTTTTTTTTAATGGGGCAGGGGGTATATTATTTGGGGAAATGGGGTGGTGCAGCGCCACTTGAAGTGGCGCTTTGCACCTCACGCCCCCATCCCCTTAACCTACCTATATATATATATATATATTATAATAAATATAATATACATATAATAAATTTATTATAAATATAAAATACAATATAAAGATATGATTATAATAATTAATATATAATTAAAATATAATAAATATATAGTTATAAATATAATGAATATATGATTAGAGTAATTACATAATTATAATAAATATGTAATTATAATAATTATATAATATTTAATAAAGTTTATTTATATAAAGATAAATAATTTTAATAATGCTTATTTAAATATAAATTTATAAATTTTAAATATAAGGTTTATTTATATATAATTATTTATAAATTTATAAATTTATATATAATTATTTAAATACATAAATAAACCATATTAAATTTATTTATAAATTTATATATATATATATATATAAATAAACATTATTAAAATTATTTATATTTATTATATTTATTATAATATATTATAATTATATATATATATAATTACATTTAATAATAAATAATTACAATTTTAAAAATATATTTATAAATGTAAATTTAAAAATGTGAGATTATTTATAATTATACTTATAAATATAAATATAATTATACAATTATAAATATATATTTAGATAGTTATATATAAATATATCAATATATTTAATAAATTTATTTATCACATTAATAAATATGTATTTATTTATAATAAAATTATAATAAAATAAATATATAAATATAATAATTATAAATATAACAAATCCATAATTACAATTAATATATAATTATAATAAATATCTAATTATAATAAATATCTAATCATAATAAATATATAAATATAATAAATATATAATTAAAAATATAATAATTATATAATCACAATAAATATATAATTGAAATAAATATATAATTATAATAAATACATAATAATAAATATAATAAATGCATAATTATAATATATTTATTACAAATATATATTTAATATATAATTATAATACATATGTAATTATTGTAAATATAAGATTATAATAAATATATGATTAAAAATATAATAAATATATAATTATAAATATAATAAATATATGATTATAATAATTATGCAATTATAATAATTATTTAATATTTCATAATGTTTATTTAGATAAATATAAATAATTTTAATAATGTTTGTATATATATATAAATTTATAAATAAATTTAATATGGTTTAATTATGTATTTAAATAATTATATATAAATTTATAAAATTTAAATATAAGGTTTATTTATATTTAAATATTTATATATAATTATAAATAATTTCATATTTTTAAATACATATTTATAAATATATTTTAAAAATTGTAGTTATTATTTTTAAATGTAATTATAAATATATAATTATATATATTTATGAGTATATATATATATGTGACTATATTTATTATATTTATGATTATATATTTATTATATTTATTTTTTTATTTATTACTTAAATATATGTTTATAAATATAAATTTATTTATGTAAAGATAAATTTAAAATTATAAATAAATATAATTATAAATATATATATTTAACTACATATATAAATATATAATTATATATTAACAACTATAAATAAATATAATTATAAATATATGCATATTTATAATTATATATATATGTGTATATTTTAATTTTATATTTATCATATTTATAATTATATATATTATAATATTTAAAGATATAATAAATTTATAATATTTTTAAATATATAATATTTTATATTTATTATAAATTTATTATATTTTTAATATATTTAATATATTTAAAATATATTTATTATATTTATAATGTATTTATCATATTTATAATATATTTATGATAGTTATAATATATTTATTATTATATTTACAATTATATTTTTATTATATTTATTATTATATTTACACATATTTTTATTATATTTATTATATATTTAATCCTATTTATATTGTATTTTATATTTATAATAAATTTATTATATGTATATTATATTTATTATAATATATATATATATATATATATATATATATATAGGTAGGTTAAGGGGATGGGGGCGTGGGGTGCAAAGCGCCACTTCAAGTGGCGCTGCATCACCCCATTTCCCCAAATAATATACCCCCTGCCCCATTAAACTAAAAAAAACCCCCACCCCCTAAAAAAGCCATATATAAACCTTATTAATTATATATATATATATATATAATAGGAATATATTTACAATAATTATATATTTACAATAATTATATAATTACAATAATTATATAACTACAATAATTATATATTTATAATAATTATGTAATTACACTAATTATATATTTATTATAATTATAACAATTATATAATTTTTAATAATTATAACAATTATATATTTATATATTTATTATATTTATAATTATATATTTATTAAAATTATTTAATAATTATAAGTGTATATTTATTATATTTATAATTATAGAATTATTGTAATTATAATTATATATTTATTATAATTATATAATTATTATATTTACAATTATATAATTATTATAATTTTAGTAATTATATAATTATTATATTTATAATTATATATTTATTATAAATATACAATTATTATATTTATAGTTATTTAATTATTGTAATTTTATAATTATTATAATTTTATATTTATTATAATTATATAATTATTATAATTATATATTTATTATAATTATATAATTGTTATAATTATAATAAACATTATTATAAATTTATTGTATTTATTTTAGTTATTATATTTATTATAAATATATTTATTATAATTATAATTATAATAAATAAGATATATATATATATAAGGGTTGGGGAGGGGTTGCCTGGGTTTTGGAAACCAAAACCCAAGAGCGCCGGTTCATTTGGCGCTCTAGGGTAAAAGTGGTCTAGCGCCAATTCCTTTGGCGCTAGACACACCCATTTATCAAAATAAAAAAAACAAACCCATTAAATTAAAAAAACCCCCCCTATTTTCACAGAGGCACCGTGAATGAAAGAAGCAGTGGAAAACCAGAAACGGTGAGATAGTTGAAATTATATTTTTTTTGAAATTGTAAAGGAGTCACGATTTCATAGGTTACGGTGCCACCGGTTCACAAGGGTTACCTTGAGACAGTAAAAGGGATTGATGGTGGCACCGTCGATTGGATTACGATGGTTGTGTCAGGAGACACTGTAATGGAATACGATGAGAAAGTGAATCAAACCAGTGCAACCGTATTAAGTGCTTACAGTGCCATCGTTAGCCTGCATAATTAACAGAGAAAAATAAATTGAAACTTGAATAAAGAAATTAAAAATGAATGGAATAATTTATTAAAACTAAAAAAATAATAATAAAAACAAATGAAAATACAAGTACTCAAAATAAATAAATAAACATATAAAACCAAATGGACTAATGTTAAATCAATATTAATTTTAATTTATAAAACTAAAATTGTTACAAATTAAAAATAAAAAATCAAGAAGAAAATAAATTATTAAGATTTAATTTAATCATTTATTTTACAAAGTATAATTATTTATAATAGATTACCTTTTTCCAATTAAATTAATTATAGAAATTATAACTATTCTTTTATTAATAACTTTATGTTTATTAATGAAATTTTAAACAAAATATTTAATGGTTGAAGTAAGTCTATATTCTTTTATTTTAATTAATGAATTATTAAAAGTCATCTAATAATTAGGTTATATTTTTTAATCTTTTAAAACATGCAATTTTAGATTAAGAGAAAAAAATCTATTTGTGAAAACAAACTAATTAATTGAATAATAAATTTTAAGTAATCAAATATGCAGACAAAGTTACCAAACTAAATTTTAATTAATTATACAATAAAATTAAAGTAAGAAATAAATTAATTATTTTAAATATTATAATACAAATATATTTAAAAATATTGTTAAATTAATAAATTTAGTGACATAATTACATATGTTTCTCTATTTATCAAAAAGTGTTAAAATAAATAATCAAACTGATAAAAATTAATTAAAAAGATGTGGCAAAACATGTGTTTTAAGGCCACATCAGCACTCTTATAAATTTAGGGAAAGAAAATTCCTCCCTCGTTTTCCCATATAATGAGAATACAATAATGGTAAAAAGTATATAATGGTGATGATAGGGTTTCATTATTTCGAGACAATAAATGTTAGACAAGTTTCTAGGTCATTTAGGCCATTAAGTTTAAGTTTTAGTCCTTCATTATGAATAATTTTACCTTAATCGATGTAATTAATTTGAATTAATTACAAAAAATAATTTTTAAAAATAATTTTTCCTTGCTAAAAATTATAAATTATTCTAAAATTAAATTTGGAATCCATTTTCCCAAATTCCAATCCCTTAATGGAAGAAATTAATTTAAATTTAATCTTAGACTCACATCAATAATATAGGTTTTTTAAACTAAAAATTTTCAAACATGTTCAATGTTTTTATATTAAATTTCATAGTGAAGTGTATTTCATTGAACAAAATTGGGTTTATTAATAAAAATATGATTTAATTAATCCTTGAAACAAATTTAAATTCTATTTTATCCTTCTAAATATATTAGATGGAAAATAAGTTTTGAACTAAAATTCTGTATATTTCACTAATAATTAAAAAAATTAAACTTCATAGCAAAAAATAAAAAATTTAATATATCCTAATTATTATGTTAATATTTAAAATATAAAATTTATTTTTATATATTAAACCTATAAAATCTCAAAAAATTGGATTTAAAATGGTTTATCCATTAAAAGGCGACAAAAACACCTTTATTGAAAATATAGGTTTTGAAGAATCAAATTGGATTTGTTCTTATCTTATGTCTATCAAATATATTTAATGAATATCAAAAATATTTTAATTAATACAGAACATATATATAACATTAATATCACTCACTAATTTTAATTAATTTAATTTGTTTGCGTAAAACAGCTTTGTTGCCATAAAAATAATAATATTTCTTTTTATATTCAATTGGTTTTCATATTTATTTAATATTAACTGGTAACCAATGAATTCATCATATATTTTCTTAAACCATATAATTTCATAAATTAGTTAATAATATTCATAACCACTAATTTAACAGTTGGGTTATATCTAAATATATTAAATAATAACATTTTAGTAAAATATTATTGTTTGGTAAAACATGGTCTTGCATGTTATGAAAGACATCGAGGAAATTCATTGTTTCATGTAATGAAAGATATCATTGGTGTTATTTATAATTAAAGCTAAAATTTATGTTGCATTAGGTGCATGATTAAATTGGTGTTCTGTATAACTCAATCCAAACATATCTCTTTAATATAAAATACACTATTTTCAATGTTGCGTGAAATAAAAAATATCAAAAAAGGCTACATTAATTTCTAAAAATAATTATAAAAATCATTCAGTGATATATTCATCCTCGCTTAAAAATGGATTTCTCCCTAATAATATTTCTGGGTTATCGATGTTTTAATACTTAAAATATTTATTGATTGAAACCCATATTGTGAAAATGAATACTAAATCTTCCCTCAAAAAATGGAAAGTTGGAACCATAACGGTTACCCAAAGTAACATATAACTAGGTTTCTACATAAGGAAACATAGGTTGTGAGTGAAGATTCGACATGGAGGAGAAGCATAAATATTTATAGGTAGTTAATTGAGGTTATCAATAACAAACAAGTGAATGATCAAAGAAAATTTTAGGGACTCAATGTCATAAATCTATGAAGATTTACACGGCCATTGGTTCAAAAAAAATATGGTATTAGGGAAACACATTTTTTTTTATCATTATCGTAATATTGAGTAATTATTTTATTGAACAAGAATATAATGAAATATAGTTACATGATATATTTATATAAAAAATTTTCATTCTTTATTTATCCTTTGATATATATATGTTTCATACGTTACATAAATTAATGGATGTCCATAAATAAAATTTGATTCCTGAAGTACTAAAATTCACTTCTAGTAGATCATAAGGATTGTAAAAGAATGAAAGGAACTACTATTTGTGTTTTACTCTTCATTAAAATAAATATGGTTAACACTTTATTCTCTAAAACCAAATAGTAACTCTTCGGGTCTATAATTAATATTTATTGATAAAAAATAATTATATATTAATCAAGACATCACATAGGCTAGTGGTAGGTGTGAAACACTTATCTTTCTACGGTCATGGGTTCAAGACCCACATCCTTTTTATATATTATTGGTTATCACACATCATACATGATAACCTATTCTAAACCCACAATAATATAATTTTGTAAATAAATATGATGAACATCAATGAAATATGGTTAATCACTAAATAGACTTTTAACCAAGGTTTTCATTACAATCTCAATACATAAATAATTCTACAAATGTTCAGCTTAAACTGTTTAGGAATGGTTAACCTTATTACCCTTCTGAAGGATTAAGTTAAAAAACATTTAAAATAATTCATAAAATTAACTTAACATTGATTTAAAAAATATCACAAAGTAGCTCTAGGTTGTGACATGCCAAACATGTGAATACCTTAATCAACTATTCTCATGAAATAGATTAATGAACTAAATTACCATAAATACTTACTGAAGTCTTCCATGATTCCTTATTTAAGGCATATTTGATATATTCCTAAAATCCAAAAATTTTGTAAACATTTTCAATGATAGCATACACCACTTGTCAAGAAGTTTATAATTTATTCCAAGATAATCAATACCTTCCAATATAATTATTCATATCCCACATATATTTATACAAACATCATTAGCATAACATAAGGAACATAATAAGGGTTACCTTTCCCTCAAACATGTGTTTTTCATGGAGACCACCTTTCCATTAAATCACTTTTCTATTCTATCAGAACCATTCAACAAGTTCTTATAAATCCATAGTGAAAAACATTAAATAAAAAATCCTTATATATTTCAACACTAATATAACATAATCCTTGAATCCAAATAAATTAAAAAAAATTATTATTACACTTCATCCTTATTCCATTAACAAGGCTACTTAATCTGATTACAAAATACCTCCTTTATTATATTCCTCTTGGAAAATTTATTTACATAAGGACTATTTATTCCACACATAAAACACATAATCTTTGATTATGTATCAGGGAGGTCAATATTGTCATCCATTTCATTAATCAAACTATTCATTTTTCCTTTGTAGTTACTCTATATATGTATTTATTTTCCACAAAAAAAATTTCTTATTCCTCTAATACATTCATCTATGTTATTATATCCACATTCATGACACAAATAGAACAAAATTGTCTTTCCACTGTGGTCTCCATTACCTGAACTATTAGTGAACCCTTTCCTTCTCTTCCTTGATGAGTCGGAGTGTTGGTTAATATAAACATTGGAGATCATGTTCCTTGAAGACTAAATATGAATGATCAAAACATCCTTTACTCTACTGATCATTCCATTTGACTTCCCATCAATAGATTTTCCATTATACTCAATGTTAATCGAGTTCTTTGTGGCTCCCTCCATTTACTAAAACTAGGAAGAATTGAGTAAGAAATGCTTATCATAGTGAGTAATAAAATAATCATGGAAAAAATTATATTATGTCTAAATAATGAAACCTTTATTAAAATATGACTCATCTGGTTTATCACAGGTCATTCATAACAAACTCTTATTTAAATCATTAACGACCATTAGTGAATAGTTTGTGATTTGCTAAATCATATTTCCCAGAATTGTCAAATATGTTGTGTAAAAAGGCTTTTTTCCATGAATATAATTACCTTGGTCAGGCTCGAGACATCTTTTCAGAGTTTTTACCCCTAGGTATATCTATGTCAGATTCACATCCAATTATAGTATCCACATAGGGATATATTTCAAGGGAAATACTCACTCCATCCTTTACAAAAATTATAGGAAATTTTCCTATAATTTTCCTCATCCATAGAATTATCCATAGACTTGTCCTTAGAGTTATCAATAAGGATTTATCATCATAGATTACAAAGGATATCTAAACCTTTTTTCTAATACCGACTATGGATACCATCACTTTTTATACATTAACATTAAATACGTTTTATAGAATTAATATAAAATTATACGAACAAACACCCAAATACTATAATAGTCTAGTGCCTTTAGAAACATGGAAACATAAACACTAGTACAAGGATTACCTACATTATATTTGAATAGGTTATCCAAGACTATCACCCATCTTTGAAACATCATACATAAAATAAATTTTCATAATCAAGGGAAGGAAATAAAAAAAGGGGCGCGCTCAATAGCTCAGTAAGGGAATAAAAGGGAGATATGTATACATAAACATGAGCATAAGGTTATGATAATGTCATTATAACATTAAAATCTCATACCCTACATTTCAAAGTTCATAAACATAAATCATAGCATAAATATTGGTCATTCAGAAGACATGATTCATAATGGAATCAATATCATAGTCCATGAAAGCATAACATAGGAGTAAGAAATGTAATTGTGGAATATACATAAACATGTAAAATCCTATGTTAAGGATACCTACCAAGAACTTTATAACTTGTTAGGTTTAGTATAAGACCCATGTAACTTCTTCGGGCTTGGGTTAACAATCTGTGTACTCTTTTATTTTCAAGATGAGGCTACAACCTATGCACTATCTTACTTTCAATCTTGGACTATAACCCCTAAACCTAATTATTTTTAGGATTTTGATAAAACTTCTTCATATGCTTATTTTCATGCTTGAGATTCATCTCACGTAGCTTCTTGTTTTTTGTCTTGGGATACAACCCATTTACCTCTTGATCTCATATGATATTTATCATTACTCAATGCATTTGAGGGAGATACAGGTCCCATAAATCTCATAATTAAATTATACACAGATGTACCAAAACAATATTACACAATCATATCCTAAAACATTAAATGAAAGGGATATAATAAAAATGTAATAATATCATAACATGTGAAAAAAAGATACATGTTTCATAATCATTTCCTCAAAATCATAACCCTTGAATGATAAACAAATTTCATAAACATATAACCCCTTAATGATAAACAAACTTCATAAACATGTAACTCATGAATGAGAAACCAATTTCATAAAGACCATGACAATAAGAATAACCCATTTTGAGAAAGAATATGAAGGAAACCCTTAGAAAATTTCCTAGAAAGGCATGAATAACATAAATAGATTTCATTTTATATGGGAAATAATTTTGAAATATATTTCCAAAATGTTTCTTTAAGAAAATATCCTTTCATCTTTGAATAAGTATTTTAACTAATAAAAACATTTAAAAACAATTTACATTGAAGATACCTTTAAAACATATAAATAATACTTGAAATGATTTTTAAAAATTGTTTCCTTGAAAAATTATAGAATAATATTCAAACATTTTAAAAACATTTTTCTTTGAATAAAATTTTAAAGCATTAAAATAAATATTGAAATCGTTTTGAAAACCATTTCATTGAAAATAATTTGAAATATTATAAAAAAATCATAAAAATATTTTGAAAACTTATTTACATGAAAACTTAAGAAAAAAGCTTGAAAATGTTTGGAAAACCCCTTTTCCCTTGAATATTAAAAAATAATATTGAAAACATTTTGTAATTTGTTTTTATGAAAGCTACTTTAAAAAATTAAATTTCATTTATATTAGGAAAATATTTTCTTTTAAACAAATAAAATTTTAATATTATAAAGGAATATTCAATAGAATGATGGTCATTATAATGTGTAAATCCGTATGTTCCAAATATTCCTTTTTAGCTATAAAAAGTATAGAAAAGTGCCTTAACCGGAAAATGAGAAGAATAATCCTTTTTAAAAACCCTTTCTATTTTAAAAAGATAAAAAATGTGTAAAAATTTAATTTAAATATAATTTTAGAGTAGTATAATATTTTTGGAAACTTTTTAGAGAATATTTTTTTGAAGACTAAAGAGGGAGGTAAAGTTAAACTTTATTAAAAACACATTCTTAATAATCTTATGTAGAAAAGAATGGAAAAAATGGTATCATTACTTTGATATAACATAAATTACCATAGGGTTATAAAATTCAAGAGACTTATTAAGATATGGAATGTAATTTTTCATCAATGGAAGCATAATTATAAATAATCTTAAAAAAAATGAAATTGTTTCAATAACCTCTTTCTAGTTTGTAACCTTAAACCATAATTTCCATATAAGAAAATGGAATTACATGAAGTTTAATATATAATGAAAATAATAAGATTCATGATATAACATTTCAAATACATTTATATAAACATAAAAAAATAATATAGGTGTACAATGAAACATGTGTCTCAAAGAAGGAAAATTGAGACAAAACCATCTTTCTAATTTAGAAACTTTTGAAACATTAACCCTATGAAGGAAATAACATAAAATGAATTTTTAAAAACCCATAATTTTAATAACAATAATCATATTATAAATTAATTGGTAGTTTATAAAACAAAAAAAACGAATGATTGGTGAATAAATCTTATATCTCATTGAAATAAAATATGAGATGAAATTTCCATTCCTTGTGTCTTGACTCTGGTCATACTCCTACAAACTTCCTCTTATTTGGGTATATCCTTATGTTTTTCCCCAAAGGGATTACATGGATTTCATTCTTTCGAAGGATATGATTTTAAGATGAGGGGGGGAATTTTGAAGAGATATTTTGGTAGATCTTGTCCAATAAAAAGTGGCTTGAGATGTCTTAAGAAGTTGGATGAGATGATTCCTTTTTATAGTAGAGAAGGAGTGAAACTCTTTTAAATTTTGGGAAAGGGAATTCCACCCACGTTTTTTCCATGAATCTTCAATAAAATATTAAAGGCCCTAAAATTTGGTGGAATTTTTTTTCTTAAATTCATGGCATTTTTCCGAGTCCGCAAAAATTTACAGCGCTTGATTCTGAGGTCCGGTGTGCCCAGAATCAATTTCTGATGTTTTGTTTGGGTACGTTCAGTAAACATGTGAGTGGGATTTTATAACATTTAAACCGGCGCTCGGAATTAAAATCTGAGGGCACCATTGAAATTGCAGTGTTGTAATTCACTTATAAAGAATTTCACCTCGATGGTAGTTGGTCAGGAATGAAAGTTAGTTTTTGGGGTTTTTAAATAAATTAAATAAAAATACGGTGATAACTTATTTTTATTTTGTGGTGGTTAAAACCTACAAGAGAAGGTTAGAGGTGGGGTCCACCACACCATAACCTCCTATGAGAGGTTATGGTGGTGGAGCCCACCCGTATATAACCTCCCCTAGGAGAATATCCTTTGTGGGGCCCACATGGGCTTTAAACCCCCTTTAACCCCCCATTTATCTGGGATGAAACTCTCCACCTACACCACTAATTAATTTTTTCCAAACCTCTCAATTAATTAATTGAATTTATTCCCATAATTAACTTAAAACCCATTAGAATTATTTTGAATTATTTGGACAAAAAATTAAATAATGGGTTAACATAACCCATTATTTTAGTTTGGCAATACTTTAGGTGGAGCTTCAGAGAGGAGTTGGAAGATCTTGGAGAACCCTTGGAGAAATATCTGTCAACGAAAAATGCGAAGAACGCCTCTTGATCATCCACTGAAGAACGACGAACACTTTCTTAGATCTTTGACCGAGCCAAAAGATAAAGAGCCGACCACGAAGAACGTCGAAAACGCTTCTTCCTCGGTCTCCTACCTCGGACGCTTCCCGATGTTAACGAATCGACGTCCGTCATTCCTCTCCTTCAACCATCAACGATCGATAAGCGAGGTAGGGGTTGTTTTATGTATGATTTTTACCCTCCATTCACCGTCGTTCAAATTATGGATTGTGAACTTCCGATTGATATCACCATAACAAGGAGGGCTTCGACCGCATGAACATGGTCCGACCCTCACCCTTTATTTTATCTCGCTTGTTGACGACGGTAGCGGCGCAACGACGCCGCCGGAAGAGAGCACCGCAGTATAGCAACGATGGCCGGTGATGGGCCGACCATCAAAACAACTGGTGGCGCAAAGGTCATCGGGTCGTCGGAGGAGTGCGGTGCCGTCGCGCCGCGCGGAGAAAGGGAGATGTGGCCAGGGAGGGCTGTAGCGGAGGAGCAGGGGCGTGAAGCTGTCACGCCGCACCGGTGGTGCAAAACCGGCTGGCCGCTCGGCCAGCCAGATAAGGTGGGACCCCTCAAGTACTGCGGGTTACTGAACTGACCCTTAGCGTTGGTTCTGTTCAGAAGCCAGGGGTGCAACACCCCCCCCCCAAGCGTGGCTAGCTGGGCTACGTGGGCCAACCAGCACGGCCACACGGGCTCGCCACTCAGGCCATGCGGGCCAGCGAGCTGGGCCACATGGGCCGCTAGCCAGGCCACACGGGACGCTAGCCCGCCAGGCCAGGCCACCCTCGGGCCAGGCCGCCCACTCGAGCTGGGCCACCTTCTTTGACCAGGTCGGATCCACGGACCGGGTCATTCTGGGCCAGTTCAACTGAGTCGGACTGGACCCTGACCCTCTTTGACATGTTTACACCTTTTCGCACATATCTTGGGCTACACGTGTCTGATCGACGAACCATCTGTAGAGACGGAAATCTTAGAGAGAGATGTTTATATTGGAATATCACACTTTAGGTTTGGATATAGTTGGAATACGTTCAGGTTGGTTTGAACCTAAAAATCAACTGGACCCTCAGGACGGAAATGCAAATAACTCACAGACCGAGCGTCCGATTGACGCACCATCTATTGCGTTGAGATTCCTATGATGAGGAAAACTTTTAAGATACTTCTACATGGGACTTCATGATAGTTGGAGTATCGACCAGTAACTCGTGGAACAGATCCTCCTGGAGACGAGTGAGCAGTGTACGGAGACCTAGTTGCTGGGTGAGACCTGAAGACTGCTGACCTATCGACTCGGAGTCTTTCGACTAGCCCATTGGGAAGCGCCTCTATGTATTGTGGTAGACCCATAGTGGGGAGCGCCTCTATGTGACATGAAATACCCACGGTACTCGACAGGAGGAGTACCTCAGTAGGCTACGAGGAGGAGCACCTCTGTGTGACACGGTAGACCCACAGTGGGGAGCACCTCTGTGTGATGTGGAAGTCCCATGGTACTTGAAAGGAGGAGTACCACATCAGTCTAGGATAGTGGGAAGCACCTCTGTGTGACGCGACATGCCCACAATACTCTATAGTGGAGGATTACACCAGCACGTGAGGTTTTGACAGTTTGACTGGGAGTGTTACATGTTACCACCCTAGAATAAAATCATGGTTTTGAGCTGAGTAAATGACTTTTGAGTTTTCCTCATAATTGAGATGGGTTACAAGATAACTTAGGTATTTGTATGGTCATATACCTAGGTAATAGTTATTTTTTGAATTCATACTTTGTGGTTTATCCATGTTAGATTTTGTGCGATTTTGAGGGTTTCATGGTCCCTAATGAGTATCGTTATACTCACACCTGCACGGGATATGACCACACCTCGTTGTGTTGGTTTTAGATGATGGACAACGCTGATTGAGGCAGAGAGTAGCAGGACTGAATGGTACCCAGGGGTGGACCACTCGGCGTGACGGTACACAGAGAAGACAGACAGATGTGGTGTGCTGAGGAGGCCATCAGTACCTACCCTTCGGGTAGAAACCCCAGTGGACGACCCAGTAGCTATTTTACTTCTTTTCTTCAGTTGTACTAGCATTTCAGTTATGTTGTACTTTACTGTTGGGCTTGTATTTCTGGCCCCTTTACATTTAGCACACTCTTTTGTATACAATTTTACTTAGTGTTTTACCTCCAGTTGCGTACTCTGTTGTGTTTGTTTACTATTATAAATGAAATGCCTTCCCAGTTTGGGGATTTACACCTTTGGTGCCAGTCGCCAGCCCCTATCCTATGGAAGGCGGGCTTGGGGTAGTCACCATACGGGCCTCGGGGGATGGGTTGTGACAAATTGGTATCAGTGGAGTCGGTTCTACCGCAGAACTTAGGGCTCTGATCATTATTTTCTGTGAAGCAATAATGTTAGGGGGTATGAAGTGTGGTTTTCAGTTCAAGGAGTCCATTGTTGGTGTATCCGATCGATGTATCCATATACTAGCACACTATCAACTGATTTCCTACTTAGTGCACGAAAACACTGATTTCTTGTGTGTTTTAAAAAGTTATCTTAAGTCATCTCAACCAGTTCAGCTGACCAGGTATAATCTTTTGACCGTGTTGCACATGTTTTTTTCATGATTCCTCCCCACAAAGCCCTGAGTGTTGTACGCTCTGACATCACACCAAGTGATGAGGCCTCAATGAAGGGTCCTTTACCAGTAGAGGCACCAGTGGTACCACTTTCCATTGGGCCATCGATGGCACCAGCCCGAGAAGTAGATGATGCATGCTGATTGAGCACGTTGCATGAGTTCCAGCACTAGAGGCCACCTAGGTTCTACGGAGAGACAGACCCACAGGTAGATGAGGATTGGTTGGAGGCTGTAGTGAGAGTCTTCAGGTTGGTAAGGACACCAGCAGACCTTATTGTGATCCTTGCTGCGAGTCTCCTTTAGGAAGTAGTAGGCAGATGGTGGAGCCTGATGCTTCAGGTCCATAACGAGGCGAAATTACTTTATAAATACTTCGAGAGCCTGTTCCGTGTGGAGTTTGTTCCAGCCACCCTTTATGTTGAGCAGATACAGGAGCTACTTCATTTGCAGTAGGGTAGCATGATAGTAGTGCAGTACTCAACGAGGTTCACCGAACTCTCATGCTACTCCACAGATATGGTGCGGGACCCATTCTTCAGGGCCCGGACCCTCGAGCAGGGGCTCAGGTGAGAGATCAAGGCATCGATGATCTCACTCAGCATCCCGACGTAGGTGGGGGTGTTAGAGAGAGCCATCCTAGAAGATAGTTTCCTTGCTGAGTAGTCACCAGCAGCGAGACCCACCACTAGTCAACTTGCAGTGGAATATTCTGTAGCTGGCAGTATACAGATGAGGCAGAGGTCCAAGAGGACCAGAACCATGGGTGGAAGACCATAGGACTCAGTATCCATTGTGCGAGGCACCCAGGATAGTGAAATGTATTCTAGGAGCAGACAGTGTTACTCATGCGGTGGGCAGGGTCACATAGCTCGTGACTGTCTGACCCGCCAATCAGATGATCAGCAGACAATTGGGGGACCTCCTAGGCAGAGGTAAAGGTTTGATCGAGGTGGTCCGTAGGGCGCAAGCGGACGTGACAGAGGAGCTGGTCGAGCAGGTGGCGATGAACGATGTTACGAGGTGCTACCACCACCACCACTAGGAGGTCCACCCCAACCGCAGGGAGCAGGTGGACAGGGGAAAGCTCATCTTTAGGCAGATGAGGAATACGACCACGATGCTCTAGAGATGATTCGAGGTACTATATATTTCTACTCCACCATAGCTACAGTTCTTATAGACACAGGTTTTGGTCACTCTTTCATTGTCACTGCCCTCGTTCAGAGCTCGGAGATTCTGACGGAGTCGTTGGCTCGATCCTTACGACTAGAGACTCCTACAGGAGCAGACTCAATGATTAAACACTAGTTCCAGTAGTGTGAGATTAATCTCGGAGGCAATAGCTTCGGCTGGGATCTACTCATAGCGATGTCGCGACCTTATGACCTCATCTTGGGTATGGACTGGTTATCTACAGTTTATGCTCAGATTGACTGCATTAGGTAAAAAGTGCGGTGTGTCCGCACAGATGGGACCGGGTTTACCTTCACCGATGATAAGGGAACCTTTACAGCATATGACAGACTTAATCGAAGGTGGGTGCAACCGATCACTTATCAGTTGGCTTTCCTTACCCTCAGACCAGTTGATGTGGAGAGTCCGAGTTATCCTGTAGTGGTGGACCAGTATGCGGATGTTTTCCCTGATGATGTTACAGGACTACCTCTTTATAGAGAGGTGGACTTCTACATTGATCTATACCCCGGAACAACATTGATATCAACTACATCATATCAGATAGCTCCTATTGAGCTTCGTGAGCTGTGAGTACAGCTGGAGGACTTGTAGGGGAAGAGATTCATTCGGCCCTAGGCAGCCCCGATTCTATTCGCCAAGAAGGCCGATGGGAGATTGCAGCTTTGTGTTGACTACCGTCATCTAAACCAGGTGAACTTGAAGAACAAGTACCCACTCCCGAGGATTGATGACCTCTTTGAATAGTTAAAGGGATCATGGTGGTTCTCGAAGATAAACCTCAGAGCAGGCTATCACCAGCTCAGAGTTCGAGACGAGGATGTTCAGAAGACGACCTTCAGGTGTCGGTACAGCCACTACGAGTTCTTGGTTATGCCCTTCGGCTTAACCAACTCTTTAGCAGTGTTCATGAGTATGATGAATAGGATCTTCCAGCCTTACTTTGATCGCTTTATCTTGGTCTTCATTGACAACATTCTGATCTACTCGACTACTGAGGAGGAGCATGCCTCCCATTTCTAGGTAGTATTGGACACACTCCGAGAGCACCATCTTTATGGTAATCTCTCGAAGTACCAGTTTTGGATTTGAGAGGTTCACTTCTGGGGACATGTCATCTCGGAGGTTGGAGTTACAATATATCCAGTGAAGATTGAGGTGGTACTTTCTTGGGAGCCACCCAAGAGGGTGACAGAGGTATGAAGTGTTGGTCGGAGTGGATACTCAAGAGGAGGGTGAATTGAGTTCCAATTAAAATTTCTGTTAAAAATATTTATATTAAAATCCACCAATTTAAAAGCAAAGTTTAACTGTAGTGAATTTGAAAAACTGTAAAGGTTCAATTAGGTTCTCAAAAGATTGATTAGCTCTTAGTTAATTTAATTAGAATATCAAATTAGCTTTTGATACTAACCTACTGATTTATAATAGTTGAAAACACTTTCTAGATTAACTATCAATGTAACTTTAAAACAATTTTATATTTCAAAGTAATTAGGAACAAAATATATAATATAGTTAAAACTAAAATAAATAAGCACAACAGTTTTAACTAAGAGGTTCAGTCTCAAGCCGAGACATATTCCTCTCAAACAATTTATATAAATTTGATCCACACCCTAGATCGGGGTAAACAATAGTACATAAACTATCCAGGTACAAAGACCTCTACCACAATTATTTGTGGGAAACCAAAAAAATAGCACACTGTCTGTCCAGGTCCTACATGACCTCTACCACCATCCAAAGTGGGATTCAAAAGAGTTATAGATAGTTTGTGTGAGGATTTATAAATCCTCCAGTTTAGCACATGAGACAATGTGTAAATACAAAACACACATTGCTCAAAATATCAATAAAATAATCACTAAGAGAGAGTATATATGATTTTAGAATGCTCTATTGATTTGAAGTGCAGCTCTTGACTCATTTTGATTGAACATAAATGCTTATGAGTCCTTCTATGGTTTTTTTTTCTGAAAAAAAGAGTGTCGTTTTTGTATTTTTCTTCCACGCTTGGATTGATCAGCTTGAGGGAAGGTGCAATAATTGAATCTCTTCAATCCTTGTCTTAGGTTCAGCTTGAGTTCTCTTTGTATGAATATCCTCATCTATGTCCAGCGTTCTTTAAGTGAGTGAGGGTCTTGATGTAGTCTTTCTATTGTGTGTATTCGTATTACTGTTGTATTCTACACCTCTTTACTACATCCCAATCATCCTTTTATAGTTTGAGACCTAGAAAAATGAATGATTACATTTATCTAAGTACGAGATACAGTTTCTTGAAATGCCAAAAACTATAATTAATTAATAGTATGTGCATTAAAAACATCAAATATGACCGTTTCTTAATAAATAAATATAAATAGTCTATAGAACAGTGACTAGTTTCCAATTGGTAGCTCTTAGTATCACTGAGCTTGTAGCGGTGGCTCCTCTGTATCAGAAGCTCCTTGTATCAGTGGAATTCTATCGGTATCTATAGCTCTACCTATCAGTAGCTCTTTGTTCTTGTACTGGTAGACTTTCATACCAGTAGCTCTGTTCTGTAACGGTGTACTTAGCCTTATCAGTAGCTGACTGTATATTTCAGCAAACTTGTATCGGTGGACTTCATATCGGTAGCTTGTCAGTATCGGTAGACTTGATCTATCAGTGAAATTTTATTATCGGAGACCACGTTTATCGGTAGACTAAGTACTGGTAGGTCTGTATCAGTGATCTTCATATCAGTAATTCTTGATATAACAGTAGGCCTGTTTGTTTCTGTATCAGTAGCTATGTGTATATTGGTGGAGTTAACACTTATCTGACTTATGCACAACACATCCATATTCAGTTAGATTTATTTCAAAGTATGATGAATATGTAATTAATATATGAATGAACATTATTTGGGATTATCAAAACATATTAAAACGTAATTTAGATTATCAAAACAGGTGAGGTCAACAATCTCCCCCTTTTTGATAAACACATCCTATAGTATTATAATCCTAAATAATCATGAATATATCAGAGGATATGGATTTAAATACAATTGTATCAAAGATAATAATAAAAACAAAGTACTAGAATTATAAAAGAAATGAATCAGAGATATTATAAAATAAATAACCAGTGTGAGTAATGATATTTTCATATGTGAGATTTGAAAATAATATCCTAGGTTATAGTATTGAAAGCAATTGTGTCAGAGGTACTGATAAAAACAATGTACTGGAAGTAAAAAATATGTATGAGAGGTAAAAATATAAAGCAATGGTACCATAGAGAAATGTATGATGCTCATTAAAATGTAATTATTACTCATATCAGGTCTCCACCTTTGTATTATTGCTCCCCTGTGAGATTATTTCTCCCTTATTTATCCCCCATTGTGATTATAAAAAAGTGGGACAGAAAGGAAATACAGGAAAAGAGAAGTAAGATATGGTAAAATAAAGTAAGATCATATATATTCCTTGTAGAAAACCGATACAAAGAAATACATAAATTAAACAAAAAGAAATACAGGTGAGTCCTATCAAAGATCATAATCACTAAACAATCGACATCATCATCATGATATTTTCCCTTGGGATTAGAAGAGGATTTAGGCATGATGGATACAGGTGGAGGCTTAGGAACACCAGAAATGATCAGAGGAGGCTGAGCTACTGAAAATTTTCCTGGACTGTACCGCGTAGCTCTCTGAGTGATCATAGGAGTAAGGCTACAGATGGCTCGGGCTGGAGTCATCTGATCAGGAGAAGTAGTAGAGGCAGATGCAGGTAAAGCTAGAGGTATAATCACTGGCCGAGCATCAACATGCAAGAAGGGAAACAAGAGATTTCTGATATCTATAATGATTCCTCCTCCTTTCTCCATAGAATAAATGAAATCATCCTTGTTTTCCAAAAACTTATCCATGGTTGGAGTCAGCTCACTGAGTTTTCTTACTTGTTCCCTGAAGGCTTGATTGACTGGAGGTAGATTCATGTTTTCTAACATAAGATTGCAATGTTTTTTGAGATGATTCTTGGTGTAAACCCTTTATAAGTAATAGTCCTCTTTGTATTTGACTTCCTTCAGAGAAGGAGTAACCACTCTAATGAAATTCTGAACTATTTGTCCAATATCCATAGTGGTAGAAACCACTTGAGTTAGGGAAGATGAGTCCACAGAGCCACTGGTTGTTGCTGAACCATGATCCTATTTCATGAAAGCTCAAATCTGATCCAACTCTACAGTTAATATGGAAGCAAGAGAACTAATAAAAAAAGCCACAGTTTCCTTGAAACTTTTAGTTAGCCCACTGATAATATTTTTTTCTTATAAATCCAGGGTGCTAACATGATTCTGTATGGAATGCTTAAATTCCTCAAAAAAAAATACCATCTGGCTAACCACACTCTTTAGAAAAGCAAAATCCTTATCAGATTGAGATTTAGAACTCATATAGGATTCCAGAGAGACAACAGATTTCTTTATAAATTCAACATCCTCTGCCAAGCTCGACACATGATTCTGGAAAGCTGTAACTTCATCCACTATCTCTGCCATAGAGGTTGACACACTACAACCAAGAGAGTGTTCAACAGATCTTTCCATGTTGCTCAGATCCTCAACAAAAAAATTCTTTAAAAAACAATATAAGCACTCAAAGACTCTATCATTTCAGCCTTTAGAGGCTCAAGGTCAACCCTGGTAACTTGATAATTAGGCACAACTGCAGGTACAATTTTAGATACTATACTGGCCACAGAGTTATCCATAAGAGACTGAATGGATGAAATCATTGAAATTTCCATTCTCCTTACTTCTTCCATAAAACTAGCTTTAAGATCAGACTTTAACTGATGTAGATCTGCCTTTCTTACCACATCCACAGATAAAAATTCAGAAGTGATATTATAGTTGACATGAGGTTAGATTACAGGCATTTCATCCTCAGAGTCAGGGCAGTCCGATCCACAAACTACAAACCCTGGGTCCTCTGCCCAGTCTTCAATCTCAACGGCCACTAAAACACTGCAAATTCTCGTTGGATTCTCCCCCCTTAACTGGAGCATTTTCTTGTATATCAAGAGTGTCCTCATCAACTCGGTCTTCCTCAGAAGAATCTTGCACAACTATCTCCATTTTTTCAACAGCAGGTGGCTCCTTAGGAATAGGAGTAGGTCTATCAACTTTTTCAAATTCCTCAGCAGGCATTAAGGAGTGACCAATTAGTGGACTAAGGCTCAAGCTAATAGAAAAAGATGCTTCACTAGCATGGATTTCTTCTTCATTCTCTTGAGCAGCGTCTTCCTGATCTGATCTTTGCTAAACTTCCTTTTTCTTGTGACACAATTTTAGGAGCTGGGTTAGGAGGAAAGTCTGGACCTCCACCAACTGTTTTAGAGGAATACTCCTCTTCTAAATCGTCACTATACTGTGGCTCCTCCTCATCAGGTCCTAGACCTAGATCCCTCACATCCTTAGGCCAAGAAGGATGATCAACATGATTAAAGTTATCATACAACTTCTTATCATCAGTAACCCACACCCCTCTTTTTGGATTCCAACTTATCTTCATGTACTTACACACCGTTCTTGTGATATAAAATTTGTTTCTTACCACCACTTTCTCATCCTAAGACTCATCTACCCCTTTTACTTTAGTCATAACCAAAATCAACTTGGAAAAGAATAAAACATTGGTCTTTGATTTGGGTCTGGTTATATCGTCCATTTGAATAATTAGCAGCCTACACAGATTCACCTTCAAACCATGTCTCAAGAGATGTAACAAATAGATATCTTGATATCTCAAATTTGAAAAGTCCCCTCTTCTTGGACTTATCACATGTTGCACAAATTTGTACAACAATCTGTTTTCTCCATCCATTTTAGTAGCTACCACCTTTCTCTTCTTGCCACTACCAGTGAGCTCCACTAAGGCAGTCTCATTATCAAATATGTCGCTTGTAGGTGGTACTGTCTTCAATGAATATCCAAGAACTCCTTCAAGTGGTACTATCAGGTACTCATCCCACCAAATAGATGAAAAGGCTATTTCTCTACCATTTACCCATGAAACCATTCTATTTTCCTCCTCAGATTTCTCAAAACTCAAAAACTCATAGAACTGTCTTATTTGCTTTGGATAGTAGGGGCCATTGTTATTCTAGAAGCATTATACCCATTTCTAATCTTCTAGAACCTTTAGAACTAACGATTTACTAGACATCAACCATTCCACGCTAAACTCTTTCTCAATTACAATATCTCTATATTGTAAATGCGGGTTCACTGGACACCTCCCCGACCTTGTTATACTTACACTGCTACTTGCTTCAGGCCTTGTCTTCTACTTATTCGCATTCGGCTCATCAATGTCATCTATGATAGTATGGAGTTTGGTTTTTTCGATATCCGATTCAAGGAACTTAGGGTTTTCGCGAGATTTGGGGATTCAAGGAGTTGGGTTTGAGAGTGGAGAGTTCAGTGGATTGAGAAGTAACTAAGACTTCATTTTATCATTTAGGAGTCATAAAATAAATAAATATAATATAATATGTAAAGTATAAATGATACAGTTTCTGGCAGCTAAATATAGAAGTTTAAAACAATGCATACTAACGGTAGGGTATACCAGTGAGAATTCCTAATGGTGAGGTCCACTAACAGTGAGGTATAATAGTGAGGTTTTATACCGGTGAGGTATAATAGTGAGGTTTTATACCGGTGAGGTATAATAGTGAGGTTTCATACCGATGAGGTATAAGAGTGAGGTTTCATACCGGTGAGGTATAACAGTGAGGTTTTATACCGGTGAGGTATAATAGTGAGGTTTCATATCGGTGAGGTATAACAGTGAGGATTCATACGGGTGAGGTATAACCGTGAGGTTTCATACCGGTGAGGTATAATAGTGAGGTTTCATACTGGTGAGGTATAATAGTGATGTTTCTAATGGACAGAGTCTATCATTCCTAATTCATGTCAAATATACCTTAACCTATCCAAATATAAAGGCTTGGTGAAAATGTCAGCTAATTGATGTTCAGTACCTATAAATTCAATAGTAATATCACCTTTTTTGTAATGATATCTCAAAAAATGGTTCCTTACATCAATGTGTTTGGTCCTAGACCGAGACATGGGATTCATAGAAATTTTAATTGCACTCGTGTTATCACAGTTTATTGAACCATGTTTAAAATCATATCCATATTCCAACAAAGTATGTTTCATCCACAAAATTTGTGCACAGAAACTACCAGTAGTAATGTACTCTGCTTCAACAGTAGACAATGGAATATAATTCTGCTTCTTACTACACCATGTTACTAGGGACTTACCTAGAATATGAAATGTTCTAGAAGTTCTCTTTCTATCGAACTTGCAACCAGCAAAATCTGCATCTGAATAAATTATTAAATTGAATGATTGTCTTTTTGGATAACATAATCCTAAGTTTGCAGTATGATTAAGATATTTGAAAATTATTTTAATAGAAAGCAAGTGAGATTCTTTAGGATTAGCTTGAAATATTTTACATATACACACACTAAACATAATATCTGGTCGACTAGTAGTAAGGTCCAATAGACTTCCAATCATACCTCTATAATTTGTTTGATCAACTGGTTTCCCATATTCATCAATGTCCAACTTGTAGGTGGTACTAATGGGTGTATCACTTTCCTTATCACTATCCAAACGAAAATGTTTTAAAATATCATTTGTATATTTACTTTGATATAAAATAATTCCATTTTATTTTTGAAAAACATGAAATCCAAGAAAATATTTGAGTTCTCCCATTAAACTGATTTCAAATTCATTTTGCACACTCTTTGAAAAATCAGTACATAAAGACTATTTTGAATATCTAAAAATAATATCATCAACATAGATTTGTACTATCAAAACATCTTTAGAAATTTTTTTTCTAAAGAGAGTTGGATCAAAAATCCCTTTAGAAAAACCTTTTGAAATAAGAAAATTGCTAAGTCTATCATACCGAGCTCTTGGGGCTATTTTTAAACCATATAAAGCTTTATAAAGTTTAAAAACTTGATTTGGAAAATGATGATTAGTAAATCCTGGTGGTTGTTCAACAAAAAGATCTTCAATTATAATACCATTTAAAAAAGCACTTTTAACATCCATTTGATATTACTTGAAATTCAGATGAGCAGTATAAGCAAGTGGAATCCAAATATCTTCTAATCTAGCTACAGGAGAAAATGTTTCCTCATAGTCTATTCCTTCCTCTTGACTGTATCCTTGTGCAACTAGCCTTGCTCTGTTTCTAACTATATTTCCTGACTCATCAAACTAATTTCAAAAAACCCATTTAGTGCCTATGGTCAGGGTGTCCTTAGGTCTGTCAACTAATTCTGAGACTTTGTTTCTTTCAAATTGATTTAATTCTTCTTGTATGACCATTACCCAAAATTCAACATTGATTGAATTATTGATATTTTTTGGTTCTAACTGTGAAGAAAAGCTTGATGTTCAGCCTGGTTTCTTAGAGAATCTCTAGTCTATGTCCCACTATCAAGATTACCAACAACAACATATAAATGATGATTCTTTAGAATCCTAATTGATTTAGTAAAGGTAGGACTAGAAATTTCAGGTTCTTTTCTAGGTTCTGTTCCAACAGAATTTGGTTCTAGAAAATTTCCAGAATTACTCGATTTTACAGCAGGTTCACTGTTTTTATCATTAAGGACCAGAACAGAAAAATCTTCTTCAAGATTTTCAAGAGTAGACTTAGGTTCATGTGGATAAGTTTCATCAAACATGATGTGAATAGATTATTCCACACATTTGGTTCTTTTGTTGAAGACTCTATAGGATTTTCTTGTTATATAATATCCTAGAAAAATTCCTTCATCACTCTTGGATGCAAAATTTTCAAGGTTATCTTTTGTATTGAGAATAAAGACTTTGCAACCAAAAATATTAAAGTAATTAACCTTAGGTTTCCTATGGTTCCACAACTCCTAAGGGGTATTTTTAAGAACATGTATAATTAAGAATCTATTTATAATATAACAAGCTGTGTTTATAGCTTCATCCCAAAGGTAAATAGGCAGGTCATACTCATTAAGCATAGTTCTTGCAATTTCATGAAGGGTTCTGTTTATTCTTTCTACTACACCATTCTGATGAGGTGTCCTAGGGGCAGAAAAATTGTGACTATAGACATTGTGTGAGTATTAAGATTAAAACTCATGATTTTCAACCTCATGACCATGATCACTTCTCAAGGTAGAAATATTTTTTCCACTAAGATTTTCTATAGACTTGGAGAATTTAATGATGTAGGAACAAGCTTCAATTTTATGAGCTAAGAAGTATACCCAAGTGTATCTAGAATAGTCATCTACTAAGACATAGACATAGTGCTTCCCATTTTAACTATAAACTCTAGAAGGTCCAAACAAATCCATGTGAATGAACTAGAGAGGTTGAGAAGTTGATACTTATTTCTTTTATTTAAAAGAAACTTTATGTTTCTTTCCCTTTTGACAGGGATTACAAACTTTATCAGTTGAGAATTCAAGTTTAGGTAGGTCTCTAACTAAGTTTTTCCTAGTCAGTTTTCTAAGTGAATGAATGTTGCAGTGTTCTAATCTTTTGTGCCATATCCCAGACTCTTTATGAAAAGAATTTAAACAAGTAACATTTTTTTAGATAAAGAATTCAAATCAACTGCATAAACATTTTCATTTCTCAAAGCAGAAAATACTAAAACATTTTTAGAATTAAAAACATTACATGAATCATTTTCAAATTTAACATTGAAACCACCATCACAAAACTGATAAATACTTAACAGATTAGATATAAGTCCATCAAAATATAATAATTTAGAAATTAAAACTGAATCAGTGCTACGAATCTGGCCTAAGCCGATGATTTTTCCTTTTGAATTATCACCAAATGTGACATGGCCTACATCAACTTTGATTAATCTCTTGAAGCATGAATAATCTCCCGTCATATTCCTTGAACATCCAATGTCCATGTACCATACCTTATTATGGAAACACTTTAAGCAAGTCTCCTACAAATCAGGTTTAAACAGAAACTAATTTTGGTACCCTGCTTTTCTTGGGTCCAGACAGGTTAGCAAGAAAAGCTTTAGGTACCCAAATTTTTCTAATGGGTCTCATACAATCAATAGATTCAAACGATTTTTAAAGATAAACTTTATTTGATCTATAGACATGTGAATAAATAGTTTAAGCATATACATTTCCAGAACTAGAACTAGCAACATTCTGTCCAGATTTTGGAATAAATATATTTTTAGAAATCTATCTATTTCCAGGCTCAAAGCCTATTCCAGTGGTATATTTTGGTTCCATTTGTTTACCTAAAATTTGAGTGAGAGTAATCTTTCCATTCATGAACTTTTCTAAGCCTTTTCTAAGTTTCTCATTGGAAAATTTTAGTTCAGTATTTTCCTTAAGTAATTGAGAATTAATTTCCTTTTCTATATCAAGTATGGATTTAACAGAGCTGGTCAAAGCATGCTATTTATTTAAGGCTTTATACATGTCCTTCAACTCATTACAGGTTTCTTCTAGCATATTACAGTATTCAGACAATTCATCTTAAGACATATTATCATCCCTAATTTCATTACCAGAATAATAATCATTCAGCATAGGGGAAACATGTACCTTAGATGTATTAGTCATGAAACACATGTTGGCACGATTCTTTTCAGAATCAGAAACTTCATACTAACTTGTGCTGTCTTCTGAAGTAATCCATGTTTCCTTTATGGATTTCTTATATTTTCTATCCTTGTAGTCATATTTCTTGTTGAAGTTTAACTTTGGGCAGTCTGCCTTAATGTGTCCTTTCCTTTTTCATTCATAACACACTATCTCATCATCCATATTATATTTCTTTCAATCCTTATTCTAATGACCTTTGTTGTCATATTTTCCTTTATAATTTGGTTTTCTGAAGATTTTCTTCTTTTTGTAGAACTTCTTGAACCGTCTGGCTATCTGAGCCATCTCAGCATCACTGTGAGATACACACTCATCAGTACTTGAGCTTTCAGTTGGTATATAAAATTTCTCCTTTTCCTTTCTATTTGAAGCAGATGTCTTGAAGGCTACTGGATTATTCTTAGGTTAATCATCTTCCTCCTTGTTTACCTTTATCTCTTCTTCATACATCATCAACTTACTGATTAATTCTTTAACAGGTAGTGAACTTATGTCACACGATTATATTATTGAGACTAATGTGCCTCTCCATCTTTCTGGAAAACATCTTAGTAATATCATAATATTCTCTTTTATAGGAACAACTTTTCCAAGTGAGCTCATAGTGTTGAAAATCTCATTGAACTAGAGATACATGTCAGAAATAGATTTATCGGGCTTCATTTTAAAATTATCATACTTAATAGTATAGGTATTCAATATCATTTCTTTAACATTGGTTGACCCTCATGAGAAAAACCCAAAGTGTCACAAGATTCAAAAGTAGTTTTACATGTAGATATTCGATTAAATTCATCATCTCCTAAAGCACAATACAAGGCATTCATTACATTACAATTATTATCGTAATCAGTCTTAGTAGGTTCATCCCAAGTAGTTCTTTCAGTTTCTAGAAACTTATATTGAGTCTCTATAGCAGTCCAAATATCAAATCCCATACTTTCTAAATGAATTTTCATTCTATGTTTCCAATGGGCATAATTTTCACCATTAAAGAAAGGTGGCATGTTGGTAGCAACACCTTCTAGTCTATTATCCATAATTATATTTTAGAAAAATATTTAAAGAGATAAAATTTAGAACTAATAGAAATTTAATATCTTTAAGATAAAACTAAAATCATAGTTGAAAAAAAGAGTTTTTCTAAATACTTTAATAATCAACAAAGAAAAAAACAACTTCCCTCTGATACAAAATGTTGGTCGGAGTGGATACTCAAGAGGGGGGTGAATTGAGTTCCAATTAAAATTTCTGTTAAAAATATTTCTATTAAAATCCATCAATTTAAAAGCTAAGTTTAACTATAGTGAATTTACAAAACTATAAAGGTTTAATTAGGTTCTCAAAAGATTGATTAGCTCTTAGTTAATTTAATTAGAAGATCAAATTAGCTTTTGAAACTAACCTACTGATTTACAATAGTTGGATACACTTCCTAGATTAACTATCAATGTAACATTAAAAAAATTATATTTTAAAGTAATTAGCAGTGGAATATATAATATAGTTAATACTAAAATAAATAAGCACAATAGTTTTAACCAAGAGGTTCAGTCTCATGAAAATAATTAGTCCTCTCAAACAATTTATATAAATTTTATCCACACCCTGGATCAGGGTAAACAACAGTATAGAGACTGTCAAGGTACAAAGACCTCTACCACAGTTATTCATGGGAAACTAAAACAATAGAACACTGGCTGTCCATGTTCTACATGAGCTCTACCACCATCTATAGTGGGATTCAAACGGGTTATAGAATGGTTGTGTGAGGATTTAGAAATCCCCTAGTTTAGCATAGAAGACAGTGTGTAAATACAGAACACACACTGCTCAAAATGTAAATAAAAGAATCACTGAGAGAGAGTATATGAGTTTAGAATGATCTAGTGATTTTAAGCACAACTCTGTACTTATTTTGATTAAATAGAAATTCTTATGAGTCCTTATCTAGTTTTTTCTGAAAAACATAGTGTCGTTTTTGTATTTTTCTTCTAGGCTCGGATTGATCATCTTGAGGGAAGGTGCAATCATTGAAGCTCATCACTCCTTGTCTTAGGTTCAGATTGAGTTCTCTTTGTATGAATAGCCTCGTGTATGTCCATTTTTCTTCAAGTGAGTGAGGGTCTGGATGTAGCCTTTCTATTGTGTGTATTTGCATTACTATTGTATTCCACACCTCTTTACTACATCTCAATATTCCTTTTATACTTTGATCCCTAGAAAAAAGAATGATTACCTTTATATAGGTATGAGTTACGGTTTCCTGAAATGAAAAAACTATCATTAATTAATATTACGTGCATTAAAAACATAAAATATGTTTGTTTCTTAATAAATAAATAGAAATAATCTAGAGAAGAGTGATTGGTTTCCAGTCGGTAGCTCTTAGTATCAGTGATCTTGTAGCGGTGGCTCCTCTGTATCGGTAGCTCCTTGTATCAGTGGACTTCTATCGGTAGCTATAGCTCTTCTTATTGGTAGCTCTTTGTTCTTGTACTGGTAGACTTTCATACTGGTATCCCTATTCTATAACAGTGTACTTAGCCTTTTCGGTAGCTGTCTGTCTATATTAGTAGACCTGTATCGGTGGACTTCATATCGGTAGCTTGTCTGTATCGGTAGACATGATCTATCAATGACATATGATTATCGATGACCATTTCTATCTATAGACTATGTTCCGGTAGGTCTATTTCAGTGAACTTCATATCAGAAACTCTTGATATAATAGTATGTCTGTTTGTTTCTGTATCAGTAGCTATGTGTATATCGGTGGAGTTAACCCTTATCTGACTTATGTACAACACATCCATATTGAGTTAGAATTATTTCAAAGTATGATGAATATTTAATTAATATATGAATGAACATTATTTGGGATTATCAAAACATATTAAAACGTAATTGAGATTATCAAAATAGGTGAGGTCAACACGGAGTTTCCTGGTCTTGGATGGATACTATTGGAGATTCGTTCAAGACTTCTCCAGAGTTTCCGCACCACTATCAACCTTGGCGAAGAAGGGGAAACCCTTCATGTGGTCGGAGAGATGCCATCAGAGCATTCAAGAGCTTAGGTAGAGGCTGACTATTTCCCCCATCATGAGGCTTCTAGAGGAGGGCGCAAGGTATTTAGTTTACTGCGATGCATCAGGGACCGGACTTGGGTGTGTCCTAATGCAGGAGTGATCATTGATCACATATAGTTCTCAGCAGTTGAGACATCACGACCAGAACTACGATACCCATGACATGGTGTTAGAAGCAGTGGTCTTCTCCTTGATGTTTTGGAGACACTATCTGATGGGAGAACGTTTCACAGTTTACTATGATCACAAGAGTATCAGGTAAATATTCTCTCACAAGGATCTAAACCTGAGACAGTGACACTTGCTTGAGTTCCTCTAGGACTATGAATTTGAGATAATATATACTCATGGGAAGGGGAATGTTGCTGTAGATGCACTCAGTAGAAGATCTGGTATACAACTGCTTGGAGAGGCGACAAAGCAGCTGGCTGCTTTACTATTTCTTATATGGACCGAGATGGAGAAGCTTTTCTTCAGTCTCTTACAGTCACTCCTCCACTACTCCAGCGAGTTAGGGAGGCACAATATGGAGACACTAACGCTGAAACATGATGTGCTTAGATATCCACATGGCATGCACCTGATGGGTTTTTAGAAGGTAGGGAGCACGTCATCCCCTTCAGAGGACGTACCTTGGTACTAGTTTCACTTCAGAAGGAAGTGTTGAGGGAGTTCCACACTTCCCCTTTAGCGGTACATCTAGGAGTGGTGAAGATGTATCAGGACCTCATAAGACAGCAGTGGTGGCCAAGTATGTAGAAGACAGTAACTGAGTTTTTCTCACGATGCCTCACTTGTCAGCAAGTGAAGGCAGAGCACCAGGTACCATCAGGCTTGGTTCAGCCCTTAGAGGTCCCAAAGTGGAAGTGGGATGTGATATCCTTGGACATTGTTACGGGTCTTCCACGTACATCCAGGAGTCATGATTCAATATGGGTGATTGTTGACCGACTCCCCAAGTCGGCCCACATCCTATCGATCAGAGAACGGGGCTCAATAGAGATCTTGGGATGCCTCTATGTGCAGAAGATTGTGCGTTTGGATGGAGTACCTTCTTCTATTGTCTCTGAAAATGACGCATGGTTTAATTTCTGGCTATGGAAGGGGTTATAGGAGGCTTTCGGGACGTAGCTATAACTGAGCACCGCCTTCCATCCTCAGACAGATTGCTAGACTGAGCGGACCATTCAAACCCTCAAGGACATGCTCTGTGCATGTGTCCTTGAATTCGGTTGCAGCTGGGAGGATCAATTGACTTTGTTGGAGTTTTCATACTACAATACATATCACTACACCATCGGTATGGATCCTTTTGAAGCCTTGTATGGTTGACCTTGCAGATCGCCACTATGTTGGATAGACCCCGGGGAGTCAGCTCTAGTGGGACTAGAGACGGTACGGGCTACCATAGAGAAGGTGAAGATCATCCAGGAGTGGATGAAGACTGTACATAGTAGGCATAAGTCGTATACTGATAGGAGATAGAGACCTCTGGAGTTCGAGGATGGTGATCACGTCTTTCTACAGGTCTCACCTCGACGAGGTCTACGAAGATTTGGATGAGGTGGCAACTTATCTCTGTTATTCATCGAACCTTTCCAGGTCCTCAGCAGAGTAGGCTAGGTGGCTTACCGCTTAGCCCTTCCACCTCAGTTGCACCAGGAACATGACGTCTTCCACGCATCTCAGTTGAGGAGATACGTGCACAACCCTTCCCACATCATCAACCATGGAGATCTGGACATCGATGATGGGACAACTTTTATAGAGGTTCCAGTGGAGATTTAGGATAAATAGGAGTAGGTTCTACGTGGAAGGTCGATACCTCTGGTGCACATTTTCTGGCAGCACAGGAACCTCTAGGATAGCACATGGGAGCAGGAGGCTCAGATGCATGCTCAGTACCCCCATTTGTTCACTTAGTTCGAGTTGTAGCTTACGTGGTAGTAAAGCCCTGAGGTGGGGAGAAAGTAAAGACCCAAAAAATCCATGGAAATTGTTTTCTTAAATTCATGGGATTTTTAAAAGTCTGTGAAAATTTACGGTGCTTGATTCCGAAGTCTGGTGTGCCCGTAATCAGTTTCTGAAGTTTTCTTCAGGTACGTTCAGTAAACATGTGAGCAGGATTTTATAACTTTTGAACCAGTGCTCGGAATTGAAATCCGAGGGCACTGTTGAACGTGCAGAACTGATATTTTCTTAAGAATACTTCCACCTCGATAGCAGTTTGTCGGGAATGGATGATAGTTTTTGGGGTTTTTAAATAAATTAAATAAAAATAAGGTGATAACTTATTTTTATTTTGTGGTGATTAAAACCTCTAAGAGGAGGTTAGAGGTGGGGGCCACCACACCATAACCTCCCATGAGAGGTTATGGTGGTGGATCCCACCCACACATAACCTCCCTTGGTAGGATATTCATGGTGGGCCCCACACGAGCATTAAACCCCCTTTAACCCCCCATTTATGTGGGATGATACTCTCCACCTACCCTACTAATTAATTTTTTCCAACCCACTCAATTAATTAATTGAATCTATTCAATTGATTAATTTAAAACCCATATGAATTATTTTGAATTATTTGGCGAACAAATTAAATAATGTGTTAACATAACCCATTATTTTTAGCTGGGAATACTTTTGGTGGAGCTTGAGAGAGGGGTTGGATGATCTTGGAGAACCCTTGGAGAAATATCTCTCAATGAAGAACACAAAGAACACCTCTTCATCATCCATCGAAGAATGAAAAACTCTTTCTTCGATCTTCAATCGAGACAAAAGAGAAGGAGCCAATCGCGAAGAATTATGAAAATGCTTCTTCCTCGGTCTCCTACCCCAGACGCTTCCCGACGTCAACAAATTGACATCCGCCATTCCTCTCCTTCCACTATCAATGATCGACAAGCGAGGTAGGGGTTGTTCTATGTATGAGTTTTACCCTCTGTACATCATTGTTCAAAATATGGATTGTGAACTTTCGATTGATATCAACATAACAAGGAGGGATTGGACTGCACAAACACAGTCCGACCCTACCCCTTTGTTCTATCTTGCTTGTTGAGGATGACGGCGGTGCAGCGGCGGTGGCGCAACGGTGCTACCGGAAGAGGGGACCACAGTAGAGAAATGGTGGCCGGCGATGGGAGACTGTGAAAGAAACCGGCGGAACAAAGGCTTCTGAGTCGATGGAGGGGTGCAAATCCATCGCGCCGCGTGGGTGGAAGGGCCACGACCAGGCGGTCCGCGGCTGTCGGATGAAGAAACGCAGCATCATCGCACAACGCGGAGCAAGGGAGCCATGGCCAGGGTGGGCCACGACGTAGAAGCAGGGGCGCGACACCGTCACACTGTGCCAGTGGTGCAGAACCGGCTGGCTGCTCGGCCAGCCGGACAAGGTAGGACCCCTCGGGTCCCGTGGGTTACTGAACCGGTGCCTAGCACCAGTTCTATTTGGAAGCCAGGGGAGAATCACCCCCCATGAGTGGCCAGCTGGGCCATGTGGGCCAGCCATCCGGGCCACGCGGGCCAGCCAGCCGGGCCATGCGGGCCGCCAACCCACTGGGCCAGGGCAACCTCAGGCCGGGCCGTCCACTCATGTCGGCCGCCCACTCGGACCAGGTCAGTCCGACTGAGTCGGATTGGACCTGGACCCGCTTTGGTCTGTTTACACCTTTTCTCCCATATCCTGGGCTATGGGTGTCCGATCGACGAACCGTCTACGGAGATGGAAATCTTGGAGTGAGATGGTTCTTTTGGCATATCCCACCTGAGGTTTGGACACAATTGGTATACGATCAGTTTGGTTGGAACCTAAAAATTAACCGGGCCCCCGGGACGGAGACACCAATAACTCACAGTTCGGGCGTCCGATTGACGCACCATCTGTTGTGTTGAGACCCATATGACGAGGAAGACCTTTGAGATACTTCTACTTGGGACTTCGTGATAGTTGAACTATCGACCAATAAATTGTGGAGCAGATCCTCCCAGAGACGAGCGATGGGAGTACAGAGACTTAGTAGCTGGCTGAGACCTGACGACTGCTGACCTATCAACACGAAGTGTTTTGACTAGCCCAGTTGGAAGCGCCTATGTGTGACGTGGCAGACCCACAGTGGGGAGTGCCTCTGTGTGATGCGCCAGACCCATGGTACTCGACAGGAGGAGTACCTCAGTAGGCTACAAGGAGGAGTGCCTCAGTGTGACATGGCAGACTCATATTGGGGAGTGCCTCTGTGTGACACGTCCGACCCATGGTACTCGACAGGAGGAGTAACACATTAGTCCAGGACAGTGGGAAGCAACTCTATGTGACACGACAGCCACATAGTACTCTATAGAGGAGGAGTACACCAGCAACCTAGGTTTCAACTATTTCACTGGGAGTGTTACATGTTACCACCCTAGAATAAAATCCATGTTTGGAGTTGAGTCAATGACTTTTGAGTTTTCCTCATGATTGAGATGGGTTACAAGATAACATAGGTATATGTATGGGAATATACCTAGGTAATGGTCATCCGTTGGATTAATACTTTATGGTGTATCCTTGTTGGATAGTGTGCGACCATGAGGGTCTCTGGGTCCCTACTGAGTATCGTTATACTCACCCCTGCACGGGCTATGCCCGAACCTCTTTGTGTTGGTTCCAGATGATGAAAAACGCTGATCGAGGCAGAGAGTAGCAAGACTGGACGATACCCAGAGGTGGACCACTCATTATGACGGTACATGGAGCGGACCGATGGATGTGGAATGATGAAGAGGCCATTAGTACCTACCCTTCAGGTAGGAATCCCATAAGACGACCCAGTGGCTTATTTACTTCTTTTCTTCAGTTGTACTATCATTTCAGTTGTATTGTACTTTACTATTGGGCTTTTATTTCTTGCCCCTTTACTTTTAGCACACTCTATTGTATACAATTTTAATTAGTTTTTTACATTCATTTGCATAATCTGTTGTGTTTGTTTACTATTATAAAGGCAATGACTTTCCATTTTATGGATTTACGCCTTTGGTGCCAGTTGCCAGCCCTTGGCCTATGGAAGACAGGCTTTGGGTAGTCACGATACGAGCCCCGGGGGATGGGTCGTGACAAAAATAATTTTAAATGTCTAGAAATATCATTATGGAGTCATACTATGGATATCCAATATCATGTAGAAATTTTTCTTGGTTATTTAGGCCCTTAAGTTTAAGGTTTTGTCCTTAGTTAAGATTAATTTTACCTTAATAGATGTAATTAATTTCAATTACATCCACTAATATTTTTTGGAAAAACCTAAGTTGACCATATTAGTAATCATAAATTATTATTATTCCTAACATGAAAATAATTTTTTCAAATTACAATCATATAAGTGGCATAAATTAATTTAAATTCAATTTCCTAGCCAGGTCCACAAGGTAGATTTTTAAAGTTAAAAAATTCAACATTTTTTATGTTTTTTTATTAAATTTCATTGTAAAATTGATTCCAATGACCTAAATTGGGATTATTGATAAAAATATGATCTAATAATACTTTTTCACTAATTTAAAATTTAATTTATATTTATAAATAAATTAAATGAAAAATATGTTTTGAACTATAATTCTGTATTTTTCAAAATTCATTAAAAAATAAGACATCACAAAAATAGTAAAACATTACCCTATAATAATTCTTATTATATACTTTCAAATATGAGGTTTATTTTTACATATTAAATTGATAAATTTTCCTAATGTTGGATTTAAAATGGGGTCTCCATTAAAAGGTGGTAAAATACCATTATAAAAAAATATAGGGTTTTAAGCATAAAATATGGATTTTTCTTATTTTATGTCTATAAAATATATTTAATGGATATAAAAAATATTTTATTTAATATATAAAATATATACTACATTAATATCACTAACTAATGGTAGTAAAATTAATTTATTAGGGAAAAACAACTTTATGACCATAAAAACAATAATATTTCCTTTTATATTAAATTGGTTTTCATATTCATTTACAATTAATTAGTAACCTATGAATTAATATAATATTTTCATAAAACATATATTTTATTAAATTATTTACTAATATTCATAACCTCTAATTTAACCACTGGGTGATGTCTTATTATATTAAATAGTAATATTTTAATAATATAGCATTATTCAGTTAAACAAGGTCTTGTGTGTTACACGAGCCATCAAGGAAAGTCATTATTTAATGTAATTAAGGATTTACTCAGTGTTCCATGTAGATCATGATAAAATTTATGTTTTTTTGTGGTTCATGATTAGCTTTGTGTTCCATATAACACAATCCAAACATAGTTCTTTAATCTTAAATAAATTATTTTCAGTTGTGTGTGAAATGAAAAATATCAAAAATAAATAAATAAATTAAAAAAACTAATTCACGAAATCTCAGGGTATTACATATTATATGAATTATGAGACTAAACATATGAGACAATAATTGAGTATGGAATTTATACTTTTACCAAGGTGAGATAATCTTTTTCAGCGTGAATTGTTTGGTTAAAAGTTGTCATGGGAAAAATTAATAAAATTAATAAATTATAATAGTTTATTTTTTATCATTGAAAACATGAAATAATTCATTCTTATAAATATAACTTTAAGATAATATTTTACGGATCTTCCACATAACTGTATAAATCTAGAGGAACCATTAGAGGAGAGGTTGTTGGATACAATATACACAAAATAATATCTGGGGATCGTCCTTGCCAATAGATATTATGGATCACACCAACAACATAAAAATGAGGTCATTATTTAGATGTCTTGAATCCAAATTTATGTATGGAATTTTTCGTTGATTTATTTATTGTTTTATTCTCCCATTTAAAACTAAAATCAATCAAACCAATATATTGATTTGGGAGGTGATCATGTTGTGTGTGTGGGTTCTTTTTCATTGGATTTGTGGATATATTTTTATTTGTTTATTATAAGATATTCATTCTTCTATATAAAGGAAATGGATTTAATCAAATGTAAATATTATTGAGGTTAATTCCACATTTTTTTTTGTGGTGTACTCCCCCCATTCTACATGTGTTCATCATCGACATTTTTTTTGGTTAGAGGTTTGATGAATACCAAGACAATGATAATTTCAAAATTGATCATTCACACAACGAATCATTTTATTGGTTCTAGATTTGAGATTGGGGATGTAATCGATGTGTGTGATTATGGTGGGATATCAATGTTATATTGGATACCTACAGTTTGAGTTTAGTGTGTGAAAGTGGCGAGGTGGGACAAATAATTTTTCTTGAGAAGAAGACGTGGCTGAAATCTAGCTACCATACTCGACGGGGGGGGGGGGGGGGGGGGGTGTTGGTCAACCCTAGATCTGTGAATTATGATGTGATTTTCATATTATTATGAGGATAGAGAGTCTTAGATGACAATATGTTAATAGTTTTTAATTTTCTAAAATTCCCTACTATATAGAATGTAATGTTATGAACACACACTGTGTAGTCCCCTCTACAGAATTCTAATTTTTTAATGATAATAAAAACCTTTATTGATAATAATCTATGGTTGTTTTTATGTGATAATATTATATTTCAATAAAATCCACTTAATATATGATTTAAAGGGTTTTTTGAGGGTAAAAGCCTAGTTAACACATTGGAATACTCTAACAATTATTTTTAGAGTTAAGAACTGAGTTAGTTCAAGATTTCGAGGACTATAGAGTCTTGAAATAAAAAATATAAAAATATTAAATTTATTATATTATGGTAACATAATTTATCAAGAAATAATTTAATATATCCCAAATGAAGCATTAATAATAAAAATTATTGACAACCATTGAGTCTAGGATGTTGAGTTAACCCTATGTGCGACATAACATTTGTGCACCTCCAATTTTTGGTCAGATCGCATGTAAGGACAATTTATTTAACATTTTTATTATATTTTTCTGTTGAAAATGATATAATATCTTCAAAATGGTTTCTTTTATGAGAAATTATAGATCACTGATAGCTCCAAAATATGGGTTTTACCCTTAGCGTGACAAAATCCGTATGCACATCAGATGTTTGGTTAAATCTTATGAAGGGGTAATAGTGATTATAATATTAATATTGTTATTTGTGTTGAATAAATATTAAAATAATTTTGTAATTAGATAATATTTTATTCCCTTAGTGGATGAGATATGTTTCTCTAAGGGTGAATTATTTGGATGTTGGACAATAATAGTGATATTATTGGTTGTCTCGAGTAAATGAAATTCTATGGTCAAAATATAATTTATATACTAAGCAGTTTTTAATGAAGGTTAGTTTCTTGAAATGATAATGGTGACAATGAATTAAGTTAATTAATAAAAATAAAAAAAGTGTTGTTATTGTTATTTTTAATTTTTGAAATAATATTTATGTATGGAAAATTGAAATGTTATTATATATAATGTGTGTATATATATGTGTTAAATATATTTATGTGTGTGTGTATATATGTATGTGTGAGTGTATATTCCTAGGTTAAATATATATATATATATATATGTATATATATATGATGTATCTAAATATATGCAGGTGTACTAATATATACATATAGTTGTATTAAAATATATTTACTGATTTTTTAATTATATTTAAGATGAAGAAAAAGGAATAAATAAATTAAAACAATGGTGATGTGATCCACTAGAAGTTATGGGGTGGATTTTAATTTACATATTTATATTGAATAATGGATAGAAGAAAATATTAGTTGAGGGATTGTGAAAAAATCATAAAATTGGGATTTTGCAGTGGTGCTAGCCATATTAGGAATTCTCCCCATTGAAGCCTCTCTCAACCTTTATTAATATCTCTTCCTCCCTCTATATTATATTTTTTATTTTATATAATTCTTCTAAATTTATATGTTCAATAAATTCTTCTATGTTGATAAAAATTACGTGCCTTTTGTGTCATTGGATTCGTATCAATGAATTGTTTTTAATAACATGTTTGTTTTTTAAAGGGGAAAAAGATTGCTTTACAGATTTAAATTAATATTTTTTTCAATGTTTTAAATATCAAGGATAATAACACAAATTATCAAATTATAATTATCAATAATTATTAAGTTGTAATTGCACTAAATTTTTAAAGGATAATTTATATAAAAAATATCAAAAGTTAATTACTCCTTCTACCTAAGGATAATTTTTTATAAATTATCAGAGGATAATTATTTCATTTTCAAGTGTAATTATATGGGTTTATAAACGAATTATTATAAGGTATACCAAAAATTCTCCTAAAATAATTTAGAGATATAAATTATTGAACATGGTTCTATAGTTATTCTCGATGAAAATATTGCGAGTGCATGCACTACAGTAAAATGACAATTTAAAAATTATCTAGGAGGGAGAGAGAGTATTATCACATGATACATTTTATTTATTTTTTAAATAAAATAAAGGATTTTGGTTTTATGTGTCCTTGATGTGATATTTTATTTCAAATTGGTATAAAAACACAGTTGGGTGATGAAGCCTTCGACGAACCTTCCACTGATGTTGGAGACTTTGAGGTACGAGGTTCCTTACCATTATGGGCCTTGAATATATGATTATATTGCGATATTATGTTTATGTTTGACTAACCCATGCATGTTCTGAGATGCATGTGGGTGTGTGAGTAGCTGTGGGATTACTCATTTATGTGTGATTATTTTGAATTTGATCTTTGTGCGGTATATCATTCCCTAATATGACATATTTTTTTATGTGTTTTATGTTCTATATAACTACACTATAGGTATGAACATACTTAGTTGGGTTCTTGAGGTTTTGTGTATGTTACAACCACCAAAGTTTATTTTATTAAGGAAAAGAAAACATATAGGAAGAAGGGGACACGCATCCCGAGATAGAATTCATGGGTGTCTAAAGTAATGTAGGCTGAGGGCATCCCCAATGATAAGAGCCATGCTCCCCGGCGGAGGAGAGGTTTGGTGTATGTGGCTACCCAATCTGGTGCTATCATAACATCCATATATATGGAAATTTCTACCCCTATGGATGGGAAAATAAACTGGCTAGATTCTTATAACTGATATATAGAGTTGTATCTTTATATTTAGGGGTTATATCATTATAACATCCTTAAAGGTGGGCGTTGATACCTCTATAAAGGGGAAAACATCAATGGACATTTACCCCACCTGACATAGTTCTAACATCCTAAAATTCGAGTGTGGATACCTCAGTAAAGGGGAAACATAGTGGTTTTTTAGAAGACACCAAAAATGGATTACTATAGATTTGGGTCATGGTTGAATAAAAGTTTTAGCAGGTTGGGTATCGACCCGATGGAACAATCAGAGTTTCTGTGACAACTACTAGAAAGGTGTGTTGATCTTTTCACAAGGAGAAACATGTAACATTCCTATGAAAACCACTAGCTGTGTGGGATAAACTTAATTTCATTGATAGAGGTACATGATGTTTCAACATCTTTTCTAGAAATGAGCCGAATAAAGTGGTTTTTGGTATCATCGTGTCTTTTTCACCACATGAAGTCTCTGCATATGTATGTTTATTGGTAAATTACTTATTTAATGATATACACTGTTATATATTTTTTTACTTATGGTAAGGATGCATAAATGGCTTCCTACTGAGTATTGTACACATACCTTACTCTAACATTTTATTTCATTGTATATTTTATGACTCGAGATCCAACAAAATGAAAAGGCCCTGTGGTGGATATTAGAGAGGTGGATCATGGAGTTGGAGTGGACCAGGACAAATAATGGAGTACCCCGAAGTTTTTTGTTTATTTAGTTGTGTTTTATTTACCTTCTATTCATACATTGGACAGTCTTACCTCTTTTGGATTTATTTTTATATCTTTTATCTAGTTTCCATGTTTTTACTATTATAATTTATTTATTTATTTATTATTTTCTATAATTATCTAGACCAATGAAATTATATAGAGGGTACAATATGTACGTTTTGGGCGCAACGGAAGCACTGAAGAGACGGTGCCCAACTTTGATTTTTTCCATTATAGATAATCAATCTGAGTTCTATTCTGATGAAGAACATCATGACCAATGGGATTGAATCAAAGAAAAAGCATGAGGTAGAAAAAAAACAAGAGAGACTATATCAACACATGTTTTTTACAACTAATTGAATTAAATAACAATTACCACCAAGTTTATTCATTATTAAATGAGGATTCCATATAAATATTTTCAGTGCGCCACCATTTCATTGTACAATCAAAGTGTAGGATTCCTCTAGTGGTGATCCACACGTGTTCCACATATCTCCAGATGGTGTTGATGGAGTCTCCAGGTGCTGGTGGTTGGGGGGGGGGTGGGTGCAACAAAATGTTATCATAGGCATGTTTATTAACTTGTATTTTCTATTTACTTGATTTTAGACATATTAGTGAAGAGTTATGAATGTTGGGACTAAGGTAGGGGAACAATCACAGTGTTTGGACAACACTATATAGTTGACCTACAAGATACCAGAAAATGGAATTATTTGTTTTTTGTTATAGTTAATTAAAATCATTTTGGTTTTTTCACATGATATTGATATGTGACTTTTGTGATCTCATGTAGGTTTATGCATCATGGATAGGAATGAAGGCTCACATTACATATATATAAATATTATTATGTTTCATAATATTTCTTTAACTAAATTCATTGATTAGTACTATATGTTCAATATTTTTTCCCTATTTGATATATCTATTGACATGTTATCTAATTTATCTTTATTGGATTTAATTAGTCAAAATGAAAATGCTACATGTTTTAATATATATGATGAAAATGAATAACACGTAGGGATAAAGACAAGTGTTAGTGTTAGGAGGGGTATAGCTTTGGTTAAGGATAGACTCATTGGAAAGCCTTTATGTGATCATAAATACTGGTAATGAATTTTGGTGTTCTGGATATTTCTTATTTTATAGATGACCTCACCACATAGATGTTTGGTGAGAGAACTGGATGATCAGACTACTCCTGAGCATGTTTCCAAACATTCCCCAGTGGTATATTTAGTAGGCCCACTCCATACAAGAGTTCTTCCACCAAGGTCTATGGTCAACATTACTATAGAATTCCATCTTCGACATCCTACATTATTTTAGTTTACCAGTATACCATAAAATTAAAAGAATTGAAAATGAATCATCAAGGTTGTTTCCAATATCAATGAGATACCAGAGGTCTAGAAGGTGGAACTGGTAGATTTCAATCTAATAGGACCTGCCATGTGGTGGAGGGGTGTGGTGAAATATTTAGGAATATACGACGGTAAGACATGGAAAATAGACAAAATCCTTTTCTATGAAGAGTTACTTTCAGGTACAATATACCAATATTGTAACCATGAACTCTTCTAACTTCATTAGAGTAAAACGATAATGATTTACAATGAAACACAACTCACATATGTACTTTGAAATGCCTTGATGAACAGTAAAGGACAAGAGTGGGTAGAGTTTCTAGACTCTTCCCAGTTTTCAATGGTCAGAAGGTTGTGGTTTCACAATAGAGTGGTGGTAGACAATTAGGATAAAGTATGGTCTCAAAAACACCTCTTGTGAAAGAAAGTGGTTGGCATTTCTTTAATTGTGAGAAGGTTGGGCATCTTTGAATGTTCTACTAATCACCTTGCAGAAACTATCGACAATCTGTAAAGATAAGAAATAGTCAATATTTTATCTCTAGATCTACATGGATAGGCTTCTAAAGAGGATATGGAAAGACACAATCATCGGCCCTGGGATCTAATTAGGTTACACAGTAACGGGACAAGACTTCAACTACTCCAGTGAGTCGTAAATATGGGAATATTTTGGAGTAAAGAAATATCTATGCAGTGGATCATGAACCAATTTATGGTTATAAGGATCTTGTTGTTGTATGAGGTATAATATTTAAATCAGATTTATAATATTCTTCCGTCTTAAATACTGGTGATTTTATTATATCCATGATCTTTGTATGGACATTACTTATGAGAATAATTATGTCCTTATAACATACCTTTCTATGATACATCATTAAATAATGATGTGTAACCCTTATATAGGATATACAATTAATTAGTTTTTCCATTTTTGATATTTTTATAATGTAATTATCCATTATTGAGAAAACCATACTATCCTATAAAAGGAAGATGTTATGAGTGGATTGTATGTAATCAACCAAACCATTATAAAAATAAATTCATCTTGATCTGATTAAATGTATTACTATGTAACATAATCATATGAAACAAATGAAAGTATTCGTTTTTATGTTTTTGGTTTTCAAAATATCATTAAGAGTTGTTACCATTGATAATATAGCCATTGAACAATGATCACATTATTAGTATAAATATAGGGCTTTAACAAATCCAATTTACTCAGTCAATGGAAGTAATGGCCTCATCCAGTTAAATTTCTCCTTATGAAGCCCATTTTTTAGAGCCTGGAAAGGAGTTGGTATCATTGGGATTCTCTCTTGACCATGCCCAAGCCTAGCTTCAACACGTTAATCTCGAATGGAACAACCTAAGGGAGATGTAAAAGTTGGTAGAGATTACCACCCGAGTGATGTTATCCGAGTGACCTCAGGAGTCTGTCACCATTGCACACCTTACCCTTAGGTAATATGCGGGTGTTATAAGGGGTTATGTAACAAGACCCTAGTACTATGATTATGTGCATTATTTTTTTATATAATAAATAACATACATTCATTTTATTATTGTTGATTTTGTAAATAGTTTTTAAAGCACAAATAGTATTTTGAGTTAATATTCAATTTAAGAAATATATTTTGATGAATTAATGGATTTTTTAATTAAATAGTATTTTAATAAAATATTTTTACTAAATTCAGTTTTGTTAAATATAAATGATCGTATAATTTTTCTGAATACAATTGTAATTTTTTTTAAGGTTTGAATGCCGTTTTTATCAAAACCCATGAATTTTTGATAAATGTTAGTTTTTATTTATAAGTAAAAATTCACAAATTTAAAAAATTAGTTAAATAAAATGAATATTATTTTTAGAATCAGGCCATAGAAATTATCCAACGGTGATTTTTTCAATATTTTCTGAGAGAGTCAAATTTTTGGGTAAAAATTAAATACTGTTTAACTGTATATTGTGTTTTATGACATCATAATGACCTAATAGTGAAGTAATAAAATAATATAAATGGAATTTTCGGCCAATATATGTTTTACCATTAAAAAGAATGTGATTTTAGGTTTATTTTATTTATTTTACAAAGCCTTAGTAGACCCTCCAAGACTTATAAAACATTTTAACATTTTAAAATAATTTCCTTGAGAGTGTGACTCACCTCCACATAAGAAGGCCTAATATATTAATAATTTTCGCCATTATCCTTGTAAAATAATTTTTTCCACTCCCCTTTGGCCAAAACTATGGGAAAAAACCATAGGATGGTTTTTTGTTTTGATTAGTTTAATGTGTGGTGCTCTAAACCTAAATAATAAACAATTCCCTCCCTTTTCCTATATAAACCCACCCAAGCTCCCACTTCTGCTTCACTCAAAGCCATCATATCTCGACAAAACCATTACATCCTCTCTCTATATTCCATCCAATTCAACAAAATCTTCCAATAATCCTTTCTCAATCCTCTCCCAAGCCTTTGGGATCACATTTCCAAGTTAGGGATTTCATCCTTTCTCATTTTGTCCAGTTTTCTTAATGTTGTTATACCCTTATAATTTCAATTAAAAATGTTGGGGTATGATTTTGAACCCCCCATAATTAAATCCTTATTTATTAGTGATGAGAAACCCTTTTCTCTCTCATTAATTCCTTCCATGTACAACTGTTACTATGCCGAAATTCGGTATGCAATTTCTCTCTTCTCATTTACATTCATGCAATTCATTCATATTATGAATCTAAATTCCATTACATTTTTTGGGACATATATCTATATGACCCCTTTACAGTCCATTTAATTTAAATATGATGATACACCCATTTCTCTCACATCAATCATATTTATGAATTCTTATGTCACACTGTTATGCTGTCGAAATTGCACCATGATTTTCCAAGCTAATGTCATTGTGAAGTTAATACCATGCCCATTTCTCTATCAAGGGTATTCACCTTTATGCACATTTACTGATTTATTGGAGTGTTTCAGTTATGAATTCCACATTCCTTTATCATGTAATAAATTATAATTTTCAATGAATTCATGTTATATGATCCATTTGGCACATTTATGCAAGAAATGAAATGATTAATAAGGGTGCTCCCTAATAGCGCTCCAATGCATTCAGTAAATATTAGTATCATGATATTTAAAGTCCAATTAGGGTTTAATCATTCTAATTCAAGTTCAATGAGGGTTTTCTCATGATTCATGTGCAATGAGCCTTGTATCATGCTAATATCATGTTAAATGTTGTTGCCACAATTCCATGTTATGATAATCATGCTATATCACTTCTTTATGTTAATGTTTCTCTTGAACTCCATTGATATTACTATTTCATAACATGTAATGTATTATTCATGTTGTGCCTTGTTTACTCTTTTACTGGGCTTTAAAGATCACCCTTTTCACTTGTATGTTCTCAGGTTATCCCATGCAATGCTAAGTACGAGGAAATATTATGGTCATGTAATGGAAGTTTTCAATTAAGATGTTGTGTTTTATGTTCTAAGTTGTTATGTAAGGTTCCTAATTTCCCACAACACTAGACCTATCAATCCTCAGAGTTGTCTTAAGTGAAATTTTAGGTAATAAATCATGTTTATGTTTGTAATAAAGAGTAGGGTTGTTATAATATAAACATACTGGAGGATTTTCTTTGAGATTTCATCCTGGACCTTGGTAGATAATGGGAGGGGAATATATCCCTAGAAACATAAGGGGATCTTTAGGGGATGCCATTCCATTCAAGACATTAATGAAATGTGGAGGGAAAGTAAATAGTTATGGGGAAAATTTTGGTCTGGGAGACCTCTGAGGAAGTACAACCAATTCAAAAGACGTTGATCATTACTCAAAGTTGATAAAAATCATATAACAACCATAAGAGGATACCATTGGATTTTATTGTCAGTGAAAAACTTTTCTATAAAGTAAATCATTTGTTGGGGAACCAAGGTATTAGAGGGTTGGGATAGCTAGAACCATGTTTTTTTTGAGACCCTATGAGATTACAGAACAGATGGGGATAATGGTGTACAATGTATTACTTTTTCCATGTAATAGTGGCATGTATGATGTGTTCCATGTTTCTCATCTATGGAGGTAAACACACAATCTTGTCCATGTTATAGATTTTAAATACAATGAGTTGCAACCTTATGCATCTTACAAGTAGCCTATAGTGTAGATTATGGACCAGAATGAGAATTTTCTAAAATGAAATATGGGACCACTCATTCGAATATAGGTGGTGACATGGGCAGAGTCAGGAGGAGATGTGTAAGCATGTGTTTTATGTTATAGCTTAGTAATATGAGTTATTTGATTAAGTACAATAGAGAAACTTCTCAAGGATGATAGGTCGATAAAGGGGGATAATTGTAACAATTAGATTTTTTAATGACAATAAACCCCCACTAATAATAATTTGTGTTTGTTTTTTTGAAAATGCAACTTTTCAACAAAAAATCACTTAATATATGATTTAAATTATTTCAGTAAGGATAAAATCCAAATTAACACCTTATAATATTCTATAAAATATTTTCATAGCGAGATGTCAAGTTGGTGCGTGAAATCGAGGTTCATAAATACTTGATGTATAGATAATAAAAATATTAAATATATTATATTACAGACTATATGATTTATAAAAAATAATTTAATATCTAAAAATATGTGTTTTATATGAGAAATATGAAACCACCACTAGGGATAATATATAAGGTTTACCCTAGGATTGACATGACATTTGTGTGCCTCAGACATTTGCTCAGATCAGATGAGAGGATAATTTATTTAATACTTTTGTTATATGTTTTCCTTAAAATAATGAAATATCTCCCAAATGGTGACTCACATTAGGTATCTAATATCACTGTTCGATCTAGAATATGGGTTTTACCCTTGGAATGACATAAGATGTGTGCACGTTAGATGTTTGTTTACATATCACGTAAGGGAGATAAAAATTATTTTGTTATTTTTATTTGTGTTATATAAATTATAAAATTATATGTGTAATTAAATAATAATTTATTCACTTAATAGATGAGAGATATTTATTCATGGGTCAATTATTGGGATGGAAGATAATAATAGTGATATTATTTCTTGTCCCACATAAAGGAAATTTTGAGTTTAATATAAACTTATGAACTACTTGGTTTTTAATTAAGGTTATTTTATTGAAATGTTAATTTTGATAATGATTGAATATAATTAATAATAGAAATTAATTGTTATTAGTATTGTTATTATTATTTTTGGAAAATAATATTTGTGTATGGAAAGTTAATTTATATATACATATATATATAATGTGTGTATATATGTATGGGTAAAATATATTTATGTGTATATATATATGTATTCCTGTGCATGTGTATATACATGGGATAAATATATAAATAAATAAATAAATAAATATATATATATATATATATATATTTGTGTTTGTATATATATATATTTATATATGGTTGACTTAAAATATATTTAATGAATGATTTAAATTCATTTAAGATGAATAAAAAAATTAAATAAATAATAATAAGGGGGTGTGATCTACATCTTGTTATGTGGGTAGTTTATGTTCCATGGGAGTACGAAATAATTAGGATGAAAAAATATTAATTTCTGAGTTTAAAAAAATAATAAAAGGGGATTTTTTGGTGGCACTGGGTGTATAGGAAATTCACCCCATTCACTCATCTCCTGCCCTCTCTCCCACTTTATTCCACCTTCTCTATTTTACTTAATTTTTTCTTATTTTATTTTGTTCTTCCAAACTTCTATCTTATTTATATTCTTTGATATTGATTGGAATTACGCACCATTTGTGTTTTTTGATTCGTATCAGCAAGCAGAAAATTAATCCCAAGTGTGTTTTGGAAAGAGAAAAGTTGTGTTCATCAAATTTAAATTAATCCTTATTTTTTCACATTATAAATATAATGTAAAAGTTAATTTTCTTAACTAATGATAATTATCAATAATTATCAAGAGGTAATAACACTAAATTATCAAAGGATAATTTATAGAAAAACCCATCAAAAGATAATGACACCATTTATCAAAGGATAATTTGTAAGAAATTATTTGAGGATAATTATGTCATTATTAAGGATAATTATATGATTTTATTAAAGAATAATTTTTTATGGAAAAAATTTAGAAATATAAACTATCTAACCCATTTTTTTAATTATTCTTAAGGAAAATATTGGCAGCGCATGCACTGGTCTAAGACGAAAATTTAGAAATTTTCCAAGAGAGTGAGAGTATTATAGAATGTGATATTTTATTTCATTTCAAAATAAAATATTTGGTTTTGGTTTTTGGAATCCTTAAGATGAGATCATATTTCTAGTTGGTGTGAATACATGGTTTGGGTAATGGCACCTTTGACGGACCTACCATTCACATCGATGTCTTTGCGGTAGGAGGTTACTTCCCATTATGGGCCTCATATATTTGATGTTATCATGATATGATATTTATAATGGAAAACCCCATTTTTCACAGTGTTACGTATTGGTGTGGGAGTAGCCATGGGATTACATTTTTATGTGTAATGATCTTGACTTTGATCTTGGTGTGGTTTATCATTCCTTTCTAAAAAATATATTTTTCTTGTGTTACAAATCCTGTATAATTATGATATAGGTATAGACATACTCAAGTAGATCAGTGAGGTTGGGTGTACCTAACTATCTAACCCGATTCATTCCTAACAACCTTAAAGGTAGACGTGGATACCCATGTTTAGTGGAAAACATAATGTATAGCAAGCATGCACTGAGATACAGAGGTGGATCATTGATATTGAGAGTTATGTGGTTTTAACATCCTTAATGGTGGTCATGGATACCCTCATATATGGGAAATAATAAGAGGATAGTTAGTCAACATGAAACAGTCTTATCATACATAAAGGAGGGAGTTGATACCCCTGAATATGGGAAACCATAGTGTCTTGTTGGAATATAAAAAACATGGTTTCTGTAACGTCCCGGTTCCGAAATCCACCCAGAGGTTCCCTGTACCCGGTTGGTCACATGGACTCAACCACATTTCCCTGAACTCCAGTGGTTGCCGACTAGCAGTGAGGGGCTTGGGTGTGATAGTAGGGAAACTATGCCCTCATTGGTAGAGTACACAACAGGAGTAAAAAACACATACAATAGAAGTAGTAAATATCCAACAACATTAAACAACGAAAGACTAAAAAAATTAACAACCGGATCACACACATATATATTAAATAATGCACGATACATATGTCTAGGAAAGCATCCAAAAAAGTCACAATGCGGAATAAAATACTAAAACAAAGTACAAAAGAAAAATAGATAACCAACTCCTCAGCATCGCAAGCCTTGACATGGTCCCATGCTCTCCTACTCTAATGAAAGTCATGTACCTGAAGTAGAAGGGTTCTTTCCATTGTCTATACCTGAAACAATATAATCTATTTGGGTCCAAATTCATGACCCAAATAGGGTGTGAGACTAAATCCCAGTAGGTAAACACCTGAAGATCTGTGCCTAATAGTCAGTGAGTATATGGAAGGTAAAGTATAGTAAACAGTAAACAGTAATTAGTAAACAGGACAATATAGAGCTGTAAACAATCAGAAGATCAGACAAGCAACATTGAAGAAAAATTCTAACCACAAACAGGTAACCCTCTGGGAAGTACTCGCAGCCATAACCTCTGTTCCTGTCCAAGAAGTACCAGAAACCCTCTGGGTAGTACACTGAGCCTAACCCCTCTAGTTTGGTCCTAAGAAATTATAAGACTCTCTGAGGAAGCATGCTCAATCAGTTCCACTTATAGTCTAAGGTAGTCAGGGACTCTTCGAGGAAGATCATGCGGTCAATTCCCCTTATAGCCCCAAGGTCTAGAGACTCTCTGAGGAAGCTCACTCGGTCAATTCATCTTATAGCCTTAGGTCTATCACATACTCTCTAAGGAATCTCACTCGGTCAATTACTTCTATAGACTGGAGTGGTTTAAATAAATTCAAAAAAAACAAAGACTCTCTGAGGAAGCTCATGTGGTCTATCCTCCTGTAGTCTATAAAGATCAAGAATCTCTAAGGAATCTCACTCGGTATATCCTCCTCTAGTCTATAATATCTAAGACTCTCTGGGAGGCTCACTCGGTCTATCCCCTATAGTCTATAATGTCCAAGACTCTCTGAGGAAGCTCACTTGGTCGATCCCCTTATAGTTTATAGCACCAGGTTCTCATGGCCCCGTGCCAGTCAGTGCATAATAATTCTATAAGGCCAATTCAAACCTACAGAGATACTTGGATAACTAGTCTACAACATAAAAATCATGTCGGGGAACAATAATCCATCCTACAGTCACAAGGCATGGAAAACAGGTATAACGGCCAAAGGCTGAATAAGACCAAAAGGAGGTAAATAGAACAAGGCATGGAAAAACATCCAAGAATAGTAATTATGCTCATACAATAAAATTACCTCTACACAAGCCTACAAGCATGGAAGGAAAGTAACATGGGTAAAACAGGAAGCACACAATACCCTATTCAATGGTATTGGTGTATTTTGCACATAATACTCAAAAAATTGGAATGGAAAGGCACAAATCACCTACCTTGATGCTAGGAGATCGATATAATTGAACCACAGGGCTTGAATCTCCTTATAAAGTCATAGATCTATGAAATCACATAAAACGTTCAACCCACGATAACTTGAAAAAGTGGAGGAATTGGAATACCATGCTCTAAAAGAAGGAAGAGCTTACCGCTGCAGTTCCAACACATTTGACGGTGGTCAATTCAAGGAACATACGGAGGCTCGGGGGTTTGGGGAAGTTCGGGCACCGTATGGATTCTCCCAGTCGAACAAGAACTAGAAGAAGATGATTCTCGAGGTCAGACGTGAGCCCGATCCATTAAATGAAAAAAAAGAAAGTACACAACATGCAATTTTGGAGTACACGGTGTGTACTAGGATTTTCAGTACTTTGCTTTAAGCGGCCTCCACATCACCCCACACGACCATGTGTGTGCCCCAGACATGGCCAGAACACGGCCTTGCACAACATCAAAGTACATGGCGTGTACTTATAAAGTAAATGGCATGTACTTCAAAAATTTCCAGAAACGACTCTTTTCTCAAAAACCCTAGAAAAAGGAAAAAGAAACCTAAAAAGATGGTCCAGGTTCTTAAAAAATTCCCCCCTTAAATAAATTCATCCCCGAATTTCCCAAGCGAGGTGTAGAAGAAGAAACCCTAACTAGTTCAGACCACTTCGATCGTACATCGGCCTCCCTCTCCCAAGTCTCGTCCTGTACTCGCCCATGCTACCACAACACCCGTACCAGAGGAACCAACCAGCCACGAAGAACCTTCATACTGTGATCGAAAATCTGGATAGGATTCTCCTCAAATGATGCATCCGCTTAGAGCTCAACCTCCTCAGGTTAAAAGACATGAGACGGGTCTGAAAAGTAACGTTTGAGATGAGAAATGTAGAAGACGTTGTGCATAGCCTAGTACCTTTGAGGTAACAACAATCGATAGGAAACCGAACCAAATCTCTCCAAAACCTCAAAAGTCCCAACGTACCTTGGTGAAAGATTTCCATGTCTCCGAATCCTGTTGTGTCCCAACCTCGGTGCGACACATAGGAAAACCTAATCCCCAACCTCGAACTCTAAAGGTCGTCTCCACTGATCAGCATAAGACATCTGTCGAGACTATGCCATAGCCATCCTCTTCTGAATCAACTCTATCTTTTATGAGGTTTCATGAACAAGATGAGGTCCCAACAAAGCTACCTCTCCTACCTCTAGCAAGTATAAAGTTGATCGACATGGTGTACCGTACAAAGCCTCGTAAGGTGCCATATGAATAGTCTCCTGAAAACTGTTGTTGTAGGAAAACTCTACAAGAGGTATATGCTTCTACCAAGAACCTCCAAAATTCAGGATGCATGCTTAGAGTATATCCTCAAGCACCTAAATCATGAGGTCAGACTAGCCATCTGTCTGGGGATGGTATGTTATACTCAAAAGTACCTATGTACCCAAAGCTATCTGAAGCCCCTACCATAACCGAGAAGTAAAACAGGAATCCCTGTTTGAAACAATGGAGGGTGTAACTCCATGAAGACGTACAATCTGTCGGATGTACAATCGCCCCAGATCATCAAAATTGAAGGTCTCCCTGATCGGCAAGAAGTGAGCAACCTTCATGAGTCTGTCAATAATAACCCATATTGCATCATTCCCTCGAGATGACCTCGACAAACCGGTCATTAAATCCATCACGACATCATTTCACTTCCACTCGAGAATGGGTAACTACTGTAGAAGCCCTACTGGTCGCTGATGCTCCGCCTTCACCTACTGACAAGTGGAACATCTCATGAAGAAACCAGAAACATCCCTCTTAATACTTGGACACCAATACTAACAGTGTAAATCATGATACATCTTGGTGACGCTAGGCTAAACTGCCCAAATAGAGGAATGAAATTCCTACATCATCTCCTCACGTATGTTTTATGGAATCCATACAAGTCCCTGGAAACACAAGATCTCATACTCACCTATGGTCCACCTAGAAAAAGGGTCCTCTCTGGACACGCTTCCCCGTAGGACAAGGCCTTTAGAATTTGATAGATTCCTAATTCAAACTCGATCCAAAAGAGTAGAGGTAACAACTACATAAGATAGAAAAGTCCATCCCTGACTGTCATGAACCTCCAAATAAATCTCAGAGAACAGAGACATAAGCTTCCACTCAATACTAACTTCTAGAACTTCCTGTATCTGAGTCCTCCTACTCAGTGCATCAGCAACAACATTTCCCTTCCCGGACGTGGAGGCAAGCTCAAAGTCAAAAGACTGAAGGTACTCAACCGACCTTTGCTATCTCAAATTTAGATCACATTGATTGAATATGTACTTAAGACTCTTGTGGTCAGTAAACACCACAAAGTTCTCTCCCAGAAGATAATGTCTCCAATAGAATAGGGCATGAACAACAGCTACCAACTCCAAATCACGCATCGAGTAATTCCTCTCATGTGGCCTTATCTATCGAGACCCGTAAGCAATGACTCCATCTCACTTCATAAGCATAGATCCCAGCCCGATACCTGAAGCATCATAAAAAATGGTTTAGCACTTGCTCGACTCTGGAAATACTAGTATCGGTGCTGAAGGCAACCTCCCTTTCAGCTCCTGAAAGGCTGACTCACAAGAATCTAACCGTAAGAACTTTTCCCCTTTCTTGGTCAGACCTATCAGTTGTGTTGTTAGGCATGAAAAGTCCTGTATGAAACTTTTTTAGTATCCATCCAGCCCTAGAAAACTCCGCACCTCAAATATGTTCTTTGGATTCTCCCAAGAAACTAATTCTCTTACTTTATTTGGGTCTACTGATACTCCTGCCTCTGAGATAACATGACCCAAGAAGTGAAATTGGCCTATCCAAAAGGGGCATTTTGAGAGCATAACATATAACTGATGCTCTCTCAGTATACTCAAAACGATCTCAAGATGGGTTTCAAGGTCGTGTAACACCACAACCACACAACATGTTGTCCACACACACGACGTGTACTTGAATTCTATTCCCCTACCCGAGTCTCCTTACAAGGCTAACCCACATGGTCCTTTTAATCCTAGACTAGACATTGTGTTCAAAAATGACATGGTGTGTAGTAGACAAGGTTTCAATGACCTGTGTTGTTAGTTATATGACCAGATACACGTTTCACACTACATGGTTTGCTCCCTAAGAACATGACATGTACTTGAAGGTTTTCCTCGACCCGTGTTGTTTGTGACATGGCTAGGTACTTAGGTTACATGGCACGACATGTGATAATAGGACACGACATGTATAGTCAATGTTTCAACCATCCATATTGTTAGTCACATGAGTAGACACACAGTCACTATAACACGGTGTGTACATACCATACACGACGTGTTCTTGAATATTTTTCACAACCCTCTGTTTCTGCCCACACAGTCAGTGACTCAGTTTAAAAACTAAATTGCATGTATTAATAAAGTACACGCTGTGTATTCGGGGTTTTTTCGGACAGTAGCTTAGAAAATGCTCCGAATCCCAGAAAACACAGAAAACAAGAGTTAAGGTGTCAATTTATGATCCATGAGGGCCCATAGGCCCCACGAATCAAATATTGGCATCTCTTAAATATCATATACAAGAGAAACAAGTCAATGATCCACCATGTTCTGATTCATGTGGATGATAACGCCTCAAGAATCAAAATTTGGCATTCATTTCAATAAATCTATATACAAACAATACCCTATCAAATAACCCGTATTTCTATCAAGGAAACTATCACAAAGGCATGAATATTTTACACATCATCTATCACAACAACATGAAATCACTAATTCATCCTAGATGTCATGGAAACAATGCATGACATTAGATTTCTAGCAAGTGACTTTATGATGCATGAGATGGCATACCATCATCTCATCGGGTTTCAATAGAAATAGAACCTCAATAATATCAAAAACAACATAAAAAATCATGTGATGCACTCAAGGTGAAATTATATCAAATGTAAAAATTACAAAACCTGAAGAAATTTCAATAAATGAGGTATATTGGCTTTTCCCTATACATGGGTTAGCTACTCCCGAGCATAACTTATTACCAAGTACCTATTACATCCTATCCCTAGCTATCGGATCCAAACAGTAAGTCAAGACAAAAGAATTCCTCTGATACCACTTTGTAACGTCCTAGTTCTGGAAGCCACCCAGAGGTTCCCCGTACCTGGTTGGTCACATGGACTCAAGTGCATTTCCCTGAATGCCAGAGGCTGCCAACTAGCAGCGATGGCCTTGGGTGTGATAGTGGGGAAAGTATTCCCTCATTGGTAGAGTACACATCAGAAGTAAACAACACATAAAATAGAGGATGTAGTAAATATCCAACAACAGTAAAAATTAGAAGACTAAAACAATAAACAACTGGAGCACACACATATATATTAAATGATGCATGATACATATGTCCAGGAAAGCAGCTAAACAAGTCACAATGATGAATAAAATACTATACCAAATTACAAAAGGAAAAAAGATATGAAACTCCTCAGCATCGCAAGCCTCGTCTTGGTCCCATGCTCTCCTGCTCTAATGCAAGTCATGTACCTGAAGTATAGGGGTGCTTTCCCTTGTCTATACTTGCAACAATATAATCTATTTGGACCCAAAAGCATGTCCCAAATAGGGTGTGAGACTAAATCCCAGTAGGAAACCACCAGAAGATCGGTGCCTAATAGTCAGTGAGTATATGGAAGGTAAAGTACAGTAAATAGTAAATAATAAGCAGTAAACAGGATAATACACAGTATTAAACAATCAACAGATCAAACAAGAAATAGTGAAGCAAATAGCTGACCACATACATGTAACCCTCTGGAAAGTACTTACAACCATCCCCTCTAGTCCTATCCAGATGTACCAAAAACCCTATGGGTAGTACACTTTTCCTAACCCCTCTAGTTTGGTCATACTAAATTATAAGACTCTCTGAGGAAGCATGCTCATATAATTCCCCTTATAGTCTAAGGTAGTCATGGAATCTATAAGGAAGATCACGCAGTCAATTCCCCTTATATCCCCAAGGTATAGAGACTCTCTGAGAATTCTCACTCGGTCAATTCCCCTTATAACCTCAGGTCTATTACAAACTCTCTTAGGAAGCTCACTCAGTCAATTCCTCCTATAGCCTGGAGTGGTTTAAGGATATTAAAATAAAACAATGACTCTCTGAGGAAGCTCACTCGGTCTATCTTCCTGTATTTTATAAAGCTCAAGAATCTTTGAGGAAAATCACTCAGTCTATCCTCCTGTAGTATATAATATCCATGACTCTCTGGGAAGCTCACTCGGTCTATCCCCTATAGTCTATAATGTCCAAGACTCTTTGAGGAAGCTCACTCGGTCTATCCCCTTATAGTCTATATCACCAGCTTCTCACGGCCTCGTTCTATTCAGTGCATAATAATTCTATAAGGCCAAATTAAGCCTACAGAGATACTTGGATAACAATTTTATAACGTAACAAGCATGCCAGGGAACAAAACTCCATCCTATGGTCATAAGGCATGGAAAACAGGTATAACAACCAAAGGATGAATAGGACCAAAATGTCATAAACAGAACAAGGCATGGAAAAACATCCAAGAATATCAATTATCCTCATACAACCAAATTACCTCTACACAAGACAACAAGTATGGCAGGAAAGCAAGAGGGGTAAAACATGAAACACGCAATACCCCATTCAAGGGTATTGGTGGAATTTGCAAATAATAGTCAAAGAATTTGAACAGAAAGGTACAAACCACCTACCTTGATTCTAAGAGATTGATATACTTGAACCACGAGGCTTGAATCTCTTAAAAACATCATAGATCTATGAAAATTAAAAAAAAAGTTCACCCCATGATAACATGGAAAATTGGAGGAATTGAAAACTATGCTCTAGAAGAAGGAAGATCTTAACGCTGTGGTTAAAATGCAATCAAGGGCAGTCGATTCAGATAAATGATTGAGGATCAGGGGATCAGGGAAGTTCCAGTGTCGTACGACCTCTCCTGGCCGAATGGGACCTAGAAGAAGATGATTCTGGCAGTTAGAAGTGAGCCCGGTCCATTTAATGAAAAAAAGAAAGTACACGGTGTGTACATTTGAAGTACACGACGTGTACTAGGATTTTCCTTACTGCACTTTAAGTGGCCTTTACATCACCCCACATGACCGTGTGTGTGGCCCGGACACGGACAACACATGGCCTCGTGCGACATTGAAGTACACGACGTGTACTTCAAAAATTTCCAGAAACTCCACTTTTCTCAAAAACTCTAGAAAAAGGAAAAAACATACCTAAAAAGAAGGTATGGGTTCTTACAGCTTCCTATATAGTTGGTTCATGGGGGATTAAATGTTTAAGAAGTCAAGGTGTCTACTTGATTAAAGATGTTTTGTTAATGTGAAAACCACCAGAAGGGTAGGGTGACATTTTGACATGGAGGAATGTTCCGAAATCTTATAAAAACCACAATCTAGGTGGGGTGAGCTTTGTTTCCTTGATATAGGCACACAATGACTCCATATTCTTACAAAAAATGAGATAAAGTAGGTGGGTCTAGGGTTCGTGATAGATTAGTCAGCCTTTGATGGCTTTCCGTATGTATGTTTACTAAGAATTTACTTATGTCACAATACACACTATTATATGTTTTTTGAACTTATATAAAGGATGGATTGGTGGTTTTTTACTACGTCTGGTACTCATACCCAACTTTTCCATTTCTCTGTGCTTGTATATTTCATTACTAGAGATATTGAAAAGGGAAAGGGACCTATAATGGATTTTTGAGAAGTGGGGCATCAAGTTATAGGGGATTAGGAAAGTCAATGGAGTACCCCAAAAATATTTACAATTTAATTTTCTTAAATTTACCCTATATTTAATGTTTGGATATGCTTACTAATTTGGCATCTGTATTTATTTCACATATCTGTTTCCTCAATTTTACTATAATAATTTATTTATTGATTTATTATTTGTTCATTATTATCCTACTTGATAACATGATGCATAGGGTATAGTATCCCCACTTTAGGATTTATACCCTCATTGATAGTTGTTAACCTCTTGCATATAGGGAGGTGTTCATTAGTTGATGTAGAATTCTCAATCATACCTAGTGGTTTAGGTCATGATTTTAAGCCCTCTGTGTGGAACTAGAGTTTCCACATAGTGATAAGAATGACACACCATGTGACACATGTCACACACAATTTGAGCCTTATCTAACAAGCTTGGTGTGTACATGGAGTAAAGTTCATGGTTTTCATTTGGACCCACATGTTGTGTACATAGAAAGTATGTTGGAATGAGTAAAAGATACATCGAGTACCAGCCTAGACCCTGATACACCATGTGAAAAAATGTACATGAGATGAAGTCAGAGTACATGGGCACATATAAGAAACACGCTAAGTTCTTGCTCATCAGATACATATAGTTTACCCTTAGAGACACACCATTTGTTGTTGAAATGAAAATTCTATTTTAGAAAGTGACATGGGAAATACAATTCATTATGAGACACAACATTTACCCCAAGGGAAACTCTATATACTACTTCAAATAGATGTTGGAGTCCCTTTTATTCTCAGTTCGACTTCATTAATAGATGTTCTGATCTTCCTTTGAACAGTATTAGTTGAGTGTGTTCCCTTTTTTCTTTCATACATGAGTATGTTGTAAAATCACATCCTAAACAAAGAATTGTTACCCCTCTATGTGATATGAATCTGATAGAGTATTTTAATCCCTTTATTTGGATCAAGGTGGAATCTTATATCATATCATATGACCTATGTAGAGTTTTAGGAATCAGTATAAACAACACTACATAGTAGTTAATCCCCTACATAGAAGGTTAATCCAAAATGTGTTTGTGATGTCCCCCCCTGAGGTTTTAGTGTGATTACCTATCTATGTATTGATTTATTTTCTTCTGAGGAGGTTTAGTCTGATCAAGTGTATATTTTAGACAAGACCATAGAGTTTTCTCCATTCTTCTTCATGGATAGATTGTATAAAAATGACATATCAGATGGATTCAATCAGTGTTATCTAACTCATGGAGTTATTTTTCCCTCGGATAGGTGTTACCTATTGTAACTGAGCTAGTTCTTTGTTGGAAATGGAGTATGGTTTGTGATTTTTGTCAATCCCAACTAGGATTCATGAAGGCTAAGAATCCAAAAGATGTGTAACATCATGAATAAGCATCACTACTAGTGTGATGGGTTTACAATAATATTTAAGACTATGAGAGGTGGAGCATTGTGAATGTATGGATGATTGAAAGTAATATCCATGAATATGAGATGTTTTGTGAGTTGGTTAAATTTCACCTGTGGTTTAAGAGTGTAAGAGAATCATGTAGATTAATTTTGAGCTAAAAAAATCCACAAGAGGCATGAGATTACCATGAAATGCCGAGCCTATAAATACGAGTCTTCCCACACTTCATTACGCAAGAAAAGAATCATAGAGAATGTATGAATCCTTTTGAATTCATGAAGTATAAGAGTTTAATTAATCTGGTATTCATTGTGATCCTAAGAATCAGGAAAATACTATTCTAGTCTTGACCAATGCTTATGAATATCAAAAAAATTAGTTTTATAATTTATGGTTATTCTGCAATGAATTAGTGTTCCACAAAGACAAATTTCTTCATGAAGGATGTGATATTCATGAAAGAGGTTCACAAATGAGTTTTGAGAACAAAATTATTGAAAACCTATTTTATGTGAACAATTATTTCTAGTGCATGAACATAAATCTACATAGAAAGTAGAGTCTCATGATATCCCATGACATAGACATAAATTCCAATATACTGAAGTGAACTTCAAGTCATTTAATTGAGTAATAATTCACACAAAGTAGTGATCTAGGGGTAGTCGATGGAAGTATTTTTAGGGTGTTAGTGTGAAATCCAAAAACTATTTTAAAGGTAGTGAACCTTGAATAGATTTACTGTGTATAAATTTATGCATTCCAAAAATAGTGAAGATTACTGGTTTTAGGTACAATAAACACATTGTCGGTGTATGGTCCTTGGACTAGACCTTTGTGGTGAATCATGTAAAATTTTTGTGTTGTATCTATTCATGTGAATGTTTTATTTCTGAATGACTCTATAAGATTGGTTTAGGATGTTCCTACCAACATGGGAATATGATCCGTCAGTTTAAAAGAAAAATTTTACACCATGATTTACCCCTCCCCTTTTAGGGCGTTCTAGGGTTCTACATTACTTTTAATCTCAAGAAGGATCTTAGGTTGGTGGTGGTTGTGACCTTTGTGAATCCAGGTATTTTATTATTATATATTTTTTATCCTTGTTTATCATCTTTTATCATGTCATGATTGACATACCTCTATAGTGATGAGAAGACTACCCTTGAATCTTTATGCTTGGTAATTTTGTGGTGTCCTAATGGGCATTGTTACACTCACCCCAACATTATAATTTCACATGCATGTCCTGAATTTTGTAGACGAAAGACCTTTTGATTGAGTCCTTGGAGGACTAGGAGTAGGTGGATCATATTTTGGTTTAGAAATATAAAGGTGTATACCAATGATTCATTTGATAAAAGTCCCTTACCATTGAGAATATTTGACTCTTTTGTAGTTTTCTGGTTGGGTATGTATTTTTTCCCTTTATTTCTTTCCAATTTTTTTTTCATACTTTGAAATGGGATAAATGTTATACCTAAATTATTGGTATCAAGTATTTTTTATATTACACAATTTTTTGGGCTTGGATATGTGTGTTCATGTATAGGTAATTTAGGATAATGCCTCCGAAGTTTGTGAATGCCTACTTGGTGCTAGTTACCTGCCCCTAGCCTATAGAAGGTGCTCATGGGGCAGTTACACTAGGATCATCACTAAACAGGAAGGCCCCATTAGGCCAGGTCATGATATAGTAGAATCATAGTGTGTGTTTCATTATATGACTGGATTATAGAGTTTTTCCGTTGTGAGGTATTGTTTGGGATATATGGAAACAATGTTAAATTGTTTTGAGTTCAGATTCCAGGCTAGGGGTCTAATGTTGGTTTTGAACTGGCATATCCATTCAACAGGACTCTGAGAACCTAATCTGAAACTCAGTACATGTAGGAAATGGTGGAATTGATATATTGGTACATTAATCATATAAGAATGGGCTGTGGTTTCCATGTGTTTCTAGGTTTAACTACCCAGATATACTCATTGACCATGATACATCTTTTCCTCTTTTAAGATGTATTCATGGAGATAAACATAGATTTTTTTATTGAATAGTTGATAGTATTACTTTATAACTAATGAGGCCTCCCTAAAGGGTCTTGTTCACTAGAAAATATTTCATCAAGATGTTCGGTAGGTGTCAATTTATCCCATTGATCTGTTCATCAACCCACCTCTTGTGATTATGGATGATACATAATATCATAATAATATGTGGATAAATATGATGTTTATGGACGATTATACAAAGGGTTGGAGTATATATCATGAGCTTCCATGGCATGTATTGCCTAGGATACAGGGTTAGTTGGACCCACGAATAGTATGCATGCAACATAGGTCACAAAAAATGTGGTTTCATAATTCACAAGGACAACTCAGTCCAACAACGTTGAGGTTTTTTTTTGATTTACCTAAAAGATGACATCTAACTGGGATTTCATTAGTCATAATGATGAAGTTAGATAAGTGGCCATATTCTACAGAGGAAGAGGAATTTACTTGAGTGGAGAGGTTCAAAGGTCGGTCGGTGTTATAGAAGAGCTAGGGGAGTGGAAGGAGGTGGAATAATCTTTGGTTTACTACTACCACCACCACCCCCAGTAGGCCACCCAAGTATTGAGGATTTTGTGGTCAAGATCATGGACAACTACATGCATCATATGTTTTTTACTTAGAGGCTCTGAGGTACTTGGAGGTACGATCTATGTTCCTTCTACTTTTTTTTGTAGTACTATTAGACACAAGTACGACCAACTATTTTCCCTCTTTTGTTTGAAAACTTTTTTGGTGACATGGGCTATCAGTAGATCCATGTGTTTGTAAAATTTTATGTTGCTTCAAAATCTTAATAAAAAGTGATGCTTACCCCAATAAGGAACCTTCTTCATATGTGATCCAAAATAATGTGAGAGATTCTGTACCACCCAAAGTGAATAGAATTGATGTTTGGGAGATGGGGTTTACCAATTTGTGATTTTAGGTCTATATGATATGATAAGGTGTTAGAGGAAGACCTAGTTCAGGTTAATAAGTGTTCAAGGTAAATGATAATTCTAGGTAGTGGGAACTCACAGAGGATTAAAGTATGGCTTGAGGTACTTCAGGTGTATTTTCAATCGCAAATATATTTTTCACATAGAGTCATGAGCAACATATACTTTAGCATAACCCATATTTGATACATTGCAATTATTGTGGAGCCTTTTTTCATGACCCTTATTTTGTAGGATCTTACAGATAGGATTATTGATCACACAATACTTCTAATGGTGTCCACTGACCTATGTAGGAGAAGGAGGCTCATGTGGAATATTTCCATCATGTCATTGAGAAACTAGGATGTTCTTATTATTATGGAGTGGTTTTCTATTATCAAGGATCATGTGGTTTCCACCAGTGAGTGTGGTAGAGCTTTTAGATTTTGTAATGGAATTTTCCTCCTTTGATAATGAGTGGTTTCATATAGAAGAAGATAAGATCATATACAACACCATAATAATGGGATCCCATAAGTTGGATGGTATGTCCCTTGGATTACTGAATGATATGATATTTTAGTTTCAAATAGTGTTGGGTGAGTATGAGGACATATTACCTAAGGATGATTCATTATTACCTCCCCATAAAAAGTTTTTTTTTTGATATAGGCTCATTCTAGGAACATTATGACATTTTCTCTAGAATATCAAATAACCATGTATAACTATGAGAGATTAATGTTAAATTGGTGGATCTATAATGATAGAGAAACATGATACCCAAATTGTTTTCATGTGTAGATCAATGAAGTTTTCCTTGGGGGATGATGATATCTTGAGGTTAGGCGTGGATTGACATCACCCAAATCAAGTGACTATCAAGGAGGAGTATCCACCCACATGTATCATTCACTTCTTCATCTATCAGTTATAGTATAAGTGGTTATAAGATTTTGAACTCAATTCTATTCATCACCCGCTCCAGATTTGGAGAAGGTTATACAAGAAGTGTATTTCCAAGTCCACTACGGTTGTTTTGAATTCATGGTGATACACTTCGGTGAGTTAAACGCCACAATAGAGCGATGAGACTTATGGAAAATATCATTAAATTTTATGGACTAGTTCATGATAGTAATATTTAATGACATACATGTATTCTAAAAATCCAAATGGGAGCACAAGAGACACTTGATGATTGTGTGGTTTACCTCCAGTCGTTGGTTATTACCCTCCATGTCTTCAACAAGCTAGTGATTTAAAACGTGAGGATAAATATTGTTGGATATTCCATGGATAGAAGTCCACTAGAATTATTATTAGTGTATTTTTTGAAGGTGGGGAGTGCATCATCCTTGTTATATGATTGATGATGATATTAGTCATGTCATGAGAGAAGGTAATAAGGAGTTTATTTTCTTTGGTAGTGAAATTGGTAGAGGTGAGGATAGACTAGCATCCCATGGAATCAGTTGGGGAGCCAAGGGATATGCATTGAGTATTTTAGTTAAACTATAAATTTCACACTAATATGTAGGTGATGAACAATAGAACTCTATAAATATTTTGGTATTCTTGTGTGTGCATGAGGTTGTCTAAATTCATGTAATTTCCTTGGTGATTATTACAGACTATGATACTTGCAGTACATCCTGATTAGGGAGAGGATGTGTGAGCCTTTTAGGACTCTGATGTAGTAGAGAAAAGTGTTTTCCCCAATAATATGTCTAGGTAAAGTAGATAATTTGTATTCTGGTAGAAAGTATTCAGTTTTTTCATGATGGTTATGAGATATAATTGGGAGGATCATCTATCCTCATTGGATTTTTAATCACAATAGTTACCACTCCACCATCAGTGTAGCAAAATTTGAGTACATGGGTGGCGAAATAACATTTCATCACTATACTGGTCAAATTGAGTGATAGAAAGTGCTTTTGGACCTATATTTGGTGCTACCGATGGTAATTATTGTTGTAGTACATCAATAGGTGTATGAGGAATACTCGTTGGTGTCAATATTTCTTTATGGACCAAAAAAAGAGGATTTTATAGTTAAATATTTTTAGAGTACTAGACAGGGTATTAGTCTATCTTCGTGGTTTGATAGACCCTTTTCCTACTACTACATTAGGTTAGTTTTGGGGTGCTTTTCTTCACTCTGTGACTGCATTTAGCCTAGATGCTTATTGTTTTTCATATGTCACAGTAGAAGATATATATATTCATGAATCATTTCTTGATACAAACTTAGGTTAGCTGGACATTGATGGTGTAGATACCATTTCAAGGAGTTTTTTAAATTTATAACAAGAAGAATAATATGCCTCGTGGGAGAGTGTTTCTTTGGGGCTTGATTTTGGCATGATATAAAGCCACCACGATAGCTCTTGGGAGTTGGAGACCCAGTTGAGAGCTCATTATCCTCACCTATGAGAGGATTTTTCACATTTTTGGATGAAAATCCAATAATTTTTGGATAATAAAACATCTCAATTTTTCATTGTATAAGACTTTTGAGTATTTCTAGGAACAATTCCAAAGCTAGGTACTGAGTTGATGTGAGAATTTGAGGCCCGATGTGTTGGAATTGGTTTTATAAAAATATTATTATATTAATATCACATGCATGAATTTTTCCTAAAAAAGTGGAATAACTAACAAAATGAGGCTTGGATAAAAAATATGATACTATCAATGATTATGGAATGATGATTTTACCAAAGGTGGAACATAATATGTTTCAGCTTTCAATGTTTGGTTAAAAGACATCACATGGACAATTAATAAAATAAATAAAATAAATAATTTTTTTATCTTTTATATAGTTAAATAATTACTCCGTATAAATATTCCTTAACTATAAGATCCTAGGGATGAGGTCCATAACCATAACGATCTAGAGGATCTATTATAGGAGAGTATGGTAGATTCAACAGATCCTGATCGATAAACGAGGATCATCTTCCCCAACATAGATTATGGATCTCTCCCCAAAAAATAAATGTGATAATTCTTTATTAGTGATTGATTAAAATTAAGGTAGGTAATGTTTTGAAAATTTATTTCCCCATTTTATTATCACCTGAAAACTGAAATAAAAACAACCAACATATTGATTTTTAAGTCGATCATTTTGCGTGTGTGAGTTTTTTTAGAAGGGATTTAGAAAATTATTATGTGTTGTTTATTTTTGTATATTCATTCATTATTATAATGGAAATGGATTTAGTCCAATAACAAAAATGGATAATGTGCATTCATTATCTTTTGTTTTTCTATTTTATCCCCCGTTGTATGTGTGTTTCTCACCAAAATTTCATTTCATCAATGATTTGATGCATACCAGGACAATGATCAGTGCATGATTGATCTTTAGAGAAAAAAAATCATTTCTTTATGTGCATATTTGGCATTGGTGATGCGATCGAGGTGTGTGATGGTGGTGGGAGATTGTGGTCAGATTGAAAATTTTCGTTTTGAATTTGGCTGAGTCCGCATTGAGACTTGATGGTGGGTGTTTTCAGAGTGGTGGATGTGGATGGAATCTAGCAACGAGTAATGATGGGGTTCTGTCAACACCAAATCCTTTTCATGTGGTGAAATTCCTAGTAGATTCAGAGTCTACAAAATCATGGATGATGAGGATTGAATAGTCTATAATTTCTATGAAATTACTGACTACATAAAGTGTAGTATTATGAACACACTCCATTTAGTCCCCTCAATATAATGATAGGGTTTCCATGTTGATAAAAGTATCACACTCCATTTGAAATGTTTCACAGTCCATGTCCCTCTTAGCTGACCAGATCGACATGTATAGGTAGTACACATATATCTAACCCCACAAAATGTGTACATAATATTTACACAATAATGGGAAGATGGAACACCATGTCCTCTAAAAGACCCCACACACAATCTGATTTAACATACATTGTAATGGGTCAAATTACATGGTAATGGGAATTTAAGATTCTGAGTAATAGATCATCATCTACTCATCATGTACCCTTAGATACATATCATATATTTTGAAAAATTAAATGTTGTATGAGTGCGAGAAACATGTCGTACTGGGCTTAGTAATACATTCCATGTAGCCCATGGTACTTTTTGTTCTCACCTTCAATGATGGGGTGGAGTCCTCATTCTTTTTAGCTCAGATTTTTGGAGAGGTGGTGTCAGATTCCTTGGACCAGTATCGGTTGATTGTGGTCCATTAGACCTTTCCTATAAGGGTACTTTATTACATCACATTCTAAATATATGATTGTAACCCATATATGTGACAAGTATCTAATAGAACTTAAGAACCCCTCAGCAAGGATTGGGGTGGAATCCTATAACTTATCTTCTTCCCTAGGTGGGTTTCAAGGAATCAACATCACCAAAAATACATGGGAATAAATCCCCCACATAGGAGGTTAATCCATATTGGTTATGTGCCTTCCATAATGATCTCTGGATGTGATCCACTATCCAAGTATCAATATATATTCTTATGATGAGGTGTATTCTGATCAAGTGTGTATCTCGAATGAGACCTTTTAGTTTTATTCACGATTCATCATGGATAGATCCAATGATAATGACTTCTCATATGGATTCCAATAGTATTATTTGACTTGTGGAGTGATTTTTCCCCCACATGAGTGATACCTAGAATCTCGAGTAGGATCCTAGGTTAGTGGTGGTTGAGTCCATTGTGACTCAGGGTCTTTTAGGAGAAAATCAAGGTTATTCTTGTTTATTGTTATGTCTCATATATTGAACGACATAAATTTATATTGATGAGATGAATACACTTGATGCTTAGGTTTTGTTATTTCAGGATTCCTTATCGGGTATTATTAAACCACCCCTTCATGGGCTCTTCCCATAGATATCATGTCTTATAAAGATGATAGACCTTTTTTCAGAGTCCACAAAGTATCAGGAGTGGGTGGAACATTTTTTGGTCCAGATAGACTAAGGTGTATACTAGTTTTAAATTTTATGGAAGTCCCATCAATCGAAGTAGTTTAGATTTATTTTTCAATTTTTGGTAGGGCTTGTATTGGGAACCTTTATTTCTGTACTATACTTTTTCATACTTTGATCTTGGATATATGTTATGAATTCATTAATGGTATTATTTTTATCTACATTTTAATTTTTTATGGTCTTGGAGATGTGTGTGTGTGCATACACGTTCTTTAGGCAAATACCTCCCATGTGTGTGATTTTCTTACTCAGTAATAATCACCAGCCCCTATACTTTTATAGGCTGGCTAAGGGTAGTCACACTCAGATCATCATCATCTACGTGGGACCTAGTGGTTTGGTTCATGAAACTTAAAAATTTAGTCATTGAATAAATTAATGAGTTTAAAAATAAACAAGGAACCCCTATCAATGAGATTAAAAATCCAACTTAAAAGATACTAAACATGAAAATATGATAAAATATCTTCCAGAAAAGTATATTTTGAAAGAAGATAATTATATAAGATAAATAATATGTGTCTTGAATCTAACAATGAGTTGATTAAGTTGATGTATAATTTGAAAAATTCTAACGAAGTAAATGTTGAATCCTCCAAATCAACAATGATTATATTCATAAAAGAACATGTTAAAACTATACAAAAAAATATATTAATTCAATTTTCTCTAATATTAATGGATATAATTTAAAATAAAGATATTATTGAGCCATGAAAAATGGGTAGAATCCATATCTCATTTCAGAAGAAGAAAAGTGGAACTTTGGAAGATCTTCATATCCAAAACTAAAGCAACTATAGAAATAAAATTTACAGTAAATCCAAAATTCAAAATAGAGACAGAGGTAATTTATTTATAAAACATGGTGATTAAGGTTTAAGGGATATTTATGGTTTTGTGGAGTTCTTGGGAAAATATCTTTTATATTCTATTACATCATGTTGTTACCCAAGAAGAGGCAAGAAGTTAGTGGAGTCATCCAAAAGGGAGAAAGTCAAATTTTCAGAGGATGTTTGCTTTAAATCCAAATTATTCTAGTGTGTAGACTTAGAAAAAAATTGAATTTTTTGAGTATTGGTTTTTAATGTGTGAGAAATAGGTATAATATATAGAAATATGTTTGAAAATATTACATATATGGATAAATTGTTCTTATCATGGAAATAGAATTCATAAAATAATGGAAGAGAAATCAAAACTTAATAAGGTTTCATTTATAAAAAGTAGGAAAACAAATAAAAATGGATTTTAAATAGAGGGTGATCGACACACATGACTAGTTATAGAATAATTTTAATTTTTTTTAATATTATAAATGTATTGTAGTTACTATTTGTAATGATTAAATGAAAATATTAAGGGTGTTGGTTTGGATAATATTGAACCCCAAAACATGAAATAAAATGATGTTTTATATATGAAATGGTTAAAGCATAAACTATTAATTTTTATTAGTATATTTAATGATGGTCATGGATACGATATCAAGAAATATTCTTGTTTCACTTAAGGATTGAAGCTTGGAAGGATAATTTTCAGGGAAAACATAACTAATGTAATTTTTTTTTTAATAGTTGATCCTAACGATCCCTATGTCACATGTAAAAAATATAATTTATTATTATGGAATAGAAGGATTTTTAATTTAGGAAAAGGGAGTGTAATTAAAATTGTGAAGCCAGATGTGGTTAGTTATCTTCCTACTCTAAATAGAGAACAAGATCATGTATGTGTGACATTCCAAATGGTAATGATAACTTAGAAAACCAATAAATGTGTATAAATTATATCTACCAGGACCCCAAAGCTTATACAAACATACTTATGTGGTTATATGAGAAAAATATCAATAAGAGGTGATTTATATTTCATGTCATTAATAAATTATTTAAAAGATGACTAATTTAATGTTACTCAAGCACAAATCAGATGCATTTGATTTTTTTAATGTTTTAGATGACAAAATAAAAAATAGTTTGGAATTTAGATAAAGAAATCAAGGTCATGTAATGGGAAGTATTTGCAATTTATTATTTTGAATTATGCCTTACATAACATCAAATCAAACATCTATTTATCACATATTATAATTAAAAGAGATATTATGTCACATAGATAAATAATATGAGTGTTGTGGATATGGGTAGGGAAATGATCTCTAAAAATAAAATATCGATGCACTCTTGGAGAGGGGATGTATTTGTTATTGTACACGTATAGAATAAATGTATTTTGATACCCAAGACACATTTAACTCCTTATATATTTTGGTAAAAAAATAGAATAAAATTTAAGTACATTAAAGTGTTGGTAATTCAGTGAATTTAAAACATAAAAGGTAAAAAGTTTGGAAATATTAAAGAGAAAGTAGATGAATGGATAATTATGGGGCACTTATCTAATGGTAGTGTGTACATGTGTAATAAAAAACATTTGAAACACTTTTTGATTTTTCAAATGTAAAATTTTTTAAAAACCAAAATAAATCATATAAATATAATCTAGATGAATTTGCGATTTCAAATGAGAAGTGCATGTAGATTGCAGACTAGAAGGTTGAAAAAAGTTTAGAAAAAAATAATTCTTTATGATTTTGACTCAGATCATACAAATGATGAAGAATATATTTTGGGAAGTGACATGGATTATTTTTAGAGGTTTAAAAGGCATATTAATATTGAGAACATAATTTGAGAACAAGGTGAACATGTTTGATCAATAATAATGATGATAATTGGAAATACCATAGACCTCATATAACATGATGAACCAAAAAAAAAACGGTTGAGGTTATTAGGAATGTTTATTGGATACAATATATGAATGATGGTTTTTATTAAATTTAGAAAATTATAATTTGAAGATTTTATCATAACAAAAATATATGATTTTCATCAACACCAAAATGATTTTTAGAAATTAATTGAATTAAAAATTTATTTGGAAAATGAACATTTCTAGTTCAGTATATAACAGATATACTGTAATAGAAGGAATTTAATTTGAAAAAACCCATACTCTATTTATAATTCATAATAAATAAGTGTATTTTCATCTATAACGGAACAATAACACTATAAAGTGTATAAAATGGATGTGAAACTTGAATTTTTGATTGGTGGACTTGAGAAACTAGTATTTATTAAACAAATAGATGATTTTATTATTAATTTTGGTGTTAATAAGGTGTGTATACTATGAAAGAAAGTATATGTATTGATAATTTTCCCCAAGATCCTGGTACTCAATAAATGATGGGTTATTAAAGGAAATGGTATTCAATAAGGTAAAATTTGATTGAAATATATATGTAATAGGGTTTTTAAAAAGAAAACTTCTTATCATAGTGTTTTCTGATGATATAATTTTTTCTAGTGATCCTGACTATCATTGTGAGGAATTTTATAACCTAATGAAAGTATAGTTTGAGATGTATATGTATGGAAAAATTAATTATTTTCTAGTATTACATATTGTGAAGAACCAAAAATTATATTTTTTTGACTGGAAAAATATGCACAATAGTTATTGAAATAGTTCGGAATGGAAGAATCAGACTATGTTTCAATACTAATTTTGGTTGTAACCAAATTTTGCAAAGATAGATACAAAAGAAATGTTTACTATGAGTAATTTAGAGAACTAATTAGAATATTGTTATATATGACATCTTCATGACTAGACAAATCCATAATTGTTAAAATACGTGCTCAATAACAATGTTATCCAACTGAGACACACATTCTTGTAGAAAAAAAGTATTCTGAAACATGTGAATGAAATAGTGAATTCAAGCATGGTCTACAAATGAAGTATACATTTGATGCTTCATGATTACACAGATAATGATTGGTCATGCAATTTCATAGATAGAAAATAAACTTCAAGTAAATATGTCTTCATTAGTGAGAGATATGTGAGTTTGTATCGTAAGAATAAGAAACTAAGTTACATGTTGAATAACTAATATGGAATATGTGGAAACCACTAATTCTTGTGTATAAATATTATTTTTGGAGGTTTTTCCACTACCGGACCTGCATGTTCAAACTTAGAATCTATTGTGGATTTTATATGACAATCAAATTGTTTTAAATTTTTCCAAGAACCCAATATAACACTCTATTTATAAATAGATTGATATCAAGTATTATGTAATTAAATAAAAATTTATAAATATGGATATCACTATGGACTATATTTATAATCCGTATCATATTGTAGATATATTCATAAAAACCATTCCATGTGAGAGGATCCATGAGTTGATATTGAAACTCCATGTTCATTTGTCTCCTCCAACATGAAGATATGTGGATCTGTTTCACCACATGGGATTTATATTTTGTTGAAAATAGTGGTGAAATAATTTCAACTACATACCTAAATAAAATACAATTATCAGTAAAAGGGGTATTGATCACAATCATGTCATCAAATATCATATATAATGTTGAATGGGGTGTTTTTTATTGGTGAGATTTGATGCCTGAATTAAGGGGGTGCTCATCTACGTCACTCGACATAATTTTCATGATATCGAGGGATGTAATTCTATCAAGAACATACCCTTATCTAGTTTTATTGAGTAATAAATTTCTAATATCCTATAGACTATGATGTTTTTCTTTTCATGTAGCTTATAGATGTGTGTGCAGAACTTAGTTTCCTCAATAGAGTTGAATGGAGTTTTCATCAAATCCAAAAGGTTTCAATTAAATCAAATTTGGATTTTTTTATAGTTTTAATTTGTTGTAAATCATAATTGATAATCATTTTAGGTTTCTAATGAGTTATTTAAACTCAATAATAGTATTTTTGTGTGGTTGAGATCGATTTGTATTTTGAAATAGAGGTCCTAAAGCTGCTGGAGTGAAGGCTATTGTTTTATAAAAATGTGCATGAGTTATCTTATTTATTAAAATATTTATCTGTATAAAGGCTCAGGTTACAAAATTCCTTCACTTATCTAATGTTCTACATAAATAAAGATACCACATAGATAAAATTTATGTCAGATGTTTGAATATATTATGAAAACTCCTGTCATTTAAAAAAATGAAATACATGAATTCATCCCTATACATGAATTTTAATTAAGTAAAATCCCTAGGTATATGAATGGATAAATATATCTAATGGCTAATATATACTATAATTCTAACCATATATAAAAGTTCTTATTGGGGTCTTTCTCTGTGAATAAATTTTTGGCCAATTAATTTTATTTACTCACCGATCCAAATCTATGAAGTGGAACTTGCTTCTGTCTACCATGTGTAAAAATTTACCTATATACCCAATGAGTTATCTAGATTTCATGTAATCTAATGTAAAAAAAATCTATGTCTCAGTAACAATTCTTCAATACCAAAAACATCACATATAAAATGTGATTCTTTTTGATCCACTACATTTTTTGAAAATGATGACCACGGTTCATATTGGTTTTATGTTTTGTGATATTTAATTCTAAAATGAGTTAAATTTCATAAAATTTAGGTTCTAAATAATGAATATCAGGATATTAAATTGAGAAATTTAATGTGATTAAATTTTTCTGTTCTTGAAAGAAAATAATCAATATCATTAGTATATGTAATGATACAATATAATGTCTCTAGTATGGAAATTTAGTGTAATGATTTTCTGTAATTTTTTATATTTGAGTTCTATAAGTTTCATGTTATATGGTGGTGTGTTTGAAGCTATAATATTAGGAAGAATAATACGGTATCTATAAGAAATTATCAATTACATATTCCATGACTTATTTTTTTTCATTAATGTTAAAGAATGTTCTTAATAAATTATTATAAGATACTAAATAACAAGAACTGTAGAAGAGTTATTTGATTCTGAAATTAAGTTATTAAAAGATGAGAAAATTTATGAGATCATGGTTTTTTGTGGGCCTAAATAAATTAGAAATATATAAAATCATGGTGTATTATTATAGTGGTATAATTCAAGAATGTTTACCTAGAATATATTTTGTGAAAATTAAATTATAAATTATAAATATGAGTTTCTATAATATTGTGTATTTTCAAATAAAGGTATAAAGAGTCATATTACTATGTATTGAAGATGAAAATAGAGAAGTAAAACATAATTCGATAAATATGGAGGTTCAAAAGTTGATGCTCTATGATAATTATATTCATATGGTGGAGAAATAATAGTTAGTAAAATTTGGTGTGATTAAGAATTAGTTCTATATGACATCATTAGGAAGTGATAAACTATTCATAAATACTTCTAAAGGCTCATTATGGGAGATCTAAATATACTACTGTTGAAGAATCAAAACTCTGAAGAATATATTTCTCATATTAGTTACATATTCTTGTTTGAAGATAGTGTGAATTTTCTTTGCCTAGTTTGGATTTTGGCTAACTTAGTGTGACTATGTTCCAATACAATAAGTATGTTATTTATTTTTTCTTTGAGTGAATAATCCCTGGTTTGTTATACAAACCAACCATGGAAAGAGAAAGTTACCTGGGAGGGGGAATAAACTTTTTAAAAGTCTTATGTTCTTTATCACTTTATTTTTGGCATACACGATTGAGGTAGGGACTATTTACATTGATATATTGAACCTTAATAGGTTGAAGGAGTTGATTTAATTATGAATAAATTAAATAAATGGGTCTCCAACAATTAACCCCCTCTTATTTGAGTAACCTAATACTAGAAACCTTATAATATGAAAAGGAATGCTACCTTGAATACCCAAAGAAATCATAAAAAAACCTCTCTAATAATCATCAACTAGGATGTGAAATAAAAACTAAAGTTCATGTTTTTAATAATTTTTTAGTGTATCATATTCCAAATAATATTGAGTATTTTAATCAGAATAGAAAATTCATTCAAAGTCATGGATAAAAAATAAACTTAATAAGCAGGTATTCGTTGTAGGGATTTCCATGAATTTTTATGATCATTCTATTTTATAGATCCTTGATAGTGGATGTACTTCCTATAGGGTGGGAAAAAAGGATATTGTCACAATTATCATGTACAACAATGAATATTTCATTTAACATTTGACATGAAGATGTATTGGTTATTGATGATCTCATTTTATATCTCTCTATGTTTTAGTCAACAATTTAACATTCATCATGTGATAAATTTTACCTAGAAGACCTGTATCATCAAGGGGAAAATGGTGTAGTTATAATGCGAAGAATGTTTTTGAAATGGAAAATCTACCTTGTTAGTAGATAATACGATATGTGATATATATTCAATGTGATAAAAAATATATTGTTCTTTAAATGGATTGATCACTTAAGTAAATATTCTATTGAGGATCTTGTAAAAAATTATGGAGCTTTTGATACCCCAAAAATATCATGTGATCATTCACCCAGGTGCGTTTTTTCATAAAGGAAGGATTATTCAAAAATATGTACAATTCAATGGATCATAAGTCATCAAGGGTTATTGAGTTTGTTCATATTTATGTGTATACAAATATTACTAAGGGATATTTATGGGAAGAGACACTTTTTGGTATAAAGTTATGATTATATAAAAAGTATATGGTTGATGATCATCACCCACAAGTTCTAGGTATTATGTTTCATTTCTCAATATTAGAGGAAGGATTAAAATATAATTTGGAAATTATAAATGAATAATGTCACATAATTTATAATCCTTTATATGGAGGATTATTTTGAGAACTACCAGATAAGGTAGAAAGTCTCATCAGTGGGAAGTTATTAACACAATGGTATAATTGAGAGGAGAAATTGGATCATATAGAACATGTCCAGAATGATTCATGTTGAAAAAATAATTCTACTAATGTTTTGGAAGGTTGATGTAATTCCATTGATCTATACTTTTAATATATATTTGTTATGTATGGGAGAAGAAAATACTCTATATGAGATGTGGTGTCAAGAGAAACAATGATAAAATACTTCTAATTTTTTGGAATTGTTTCATTTTCATTAAATAGGAAAACATAATGTTTTAATATAATAGAGTTTAAGGTATTTGTAAGAACCCGAATCATCTTTTAAGTTATGTTTTTATGTTTTTTCTAGTATTTTTGAGGAAAATAAGAGTTTTTAGAAATTTATAAAGTACACACCATGTACTTTACGAGTGCATGTCGTGTACTCAGTTACCGCGGGTAGCCGGGTGCTGGCCATGTAACAGCCATGCACACGGCCGTGTGTGGTGACCTGGAGACTACCTAATGCGGGGGCCAGTTAAGGAAAGTACATACCATGTACTTATAAATTACACATCGTGTAATTTATTTTTTTCATTAAGCGGACCGTGGTTGCATCTAATTAGAAGAAGTGTCTTCAACTTCGCCTTCTTCGACTGAGAGCATCCATACAACACCGATCATTCCCCAAGCCCCCAATTGAGCATCTGATCTCCAAATAGAACTACATTGGTTGCGTTGGAATCACATCCGTGATTTATCTCTTCTTCTTGAACCTTGCTTCCTGATTTCTATTCTCTTATGATTTATCCTCAATTTAACGTTTTAGACATTTTTGTAGATCCACAACATTCTAGGTTGATCCAAGGGCCAATGCTAGGGGTATAAAAATCGTATGATGCTTAGGTAGGTGGTTTGTGCCTTTTCGTAGATAATCTTTGAGTTATATGGGAAAAAGTTCCTAATACCCTTGTTTCGAGTATTGCGTGTTTATAGTTTTAACCCTATTATTTTCCTGCTATGACTTGTTTGTTTGGATAGAGGTTATTTTGTTGTGAATAGGGTTAACTTTTCTATACTATGGATGTTTTTTCCATGTTTGCTTTTTTATGAACATTTGGTCTTACTTAGCTGGTTAGGCTGCATTTCATTCTATTCCTAGTATTATTAGGGTGGAGTGATTATTATCTGACATGCTATGATATGTTTTAGTTGTTCAGCCAATTAGTTCTTGAGGTTTACTTTGGCTACTAATTATCGTTGTTCAGGATTTCTTTTCACGGGGCTGCGAGAACCAGGTGTAGTGAGACCATAGGGGAAATTGACGTTGAGGGATTTCCCATAGTGTCTATTATAATTATCACACTGTGAGACCATAGGGGGGATTTACGTTGAGTGCTTCCTCAGTGTATATATAGTTAGGTTACAAGACCACATTAGGAATTTGCATTGAGTGCTTCCTCAGAGTGTTCATTGTTTTCTACTAAAAACTATAGGGGGGGAATTGATGGTGAGTGCTTCTCAGAGAGTCTTTGAACACACAAGACTATTAGGGGAATTGAAGATGATTGCTTCCTCAGAGATTCTTTGGTATATCATTCCTTCTATTATGAAGTAGAGGGTTTATTCTATGTGTACTTCCCAAATGGTTGCTTCTGTTTGTTTTGGTTAGACTAGAGATGTTATTTTGTGAGTACTTTACAGAGGGTTCCCTGCTTAGGATTAGTCTCTTAATTGATATCTGATAATTTAATGCATTTAAAACTCTAGGATTGTATACTTTTGAGTACTTCCTTATTTACTGATTCATTTTGATTATAGACTGCCATATATATATTCATTGACTATTAGGAATATATCATTGGGTGGTTGCCTACTGGGATTCATCTCACACCCTATTTTGGTTATTCTTTTATACCCAACCAAATTATATTGTTGCAGTTCTAGATAAGGGAAAGTGCCCTCCTTCTTCTGGTACTTGACTACTTAGAGGTAGAGATAATGGGACCAAGCTGAGGCTTGCTATGCTCAAGATCTATTTCTAGTTTTTCTTTTGTTCTTGGGTTTAGTACTGTTTTCAGCATTGTGGAGTGTTTGGATGCTTTCCTTGACATATGTATCATGCAACATTTTATATATGTTCTATAGTTTTTTCCACTTCTACTATTTCATTGTTTACTGTTTAATGGTATTATACTGCTACTCTATTTTTATACATTTACTTCTACTGTGTTACTCTACAAATGATGGCATAGTTTTCCCACTATCACACCCATGGCCCTCACTGCTAGTTGGCAGCCTCTGGCGTTCGGGGAAATGTGCTTGAGGCCGTGTTACCAATCGGGTATGGGGCGCCTCTGGGCGGCTCCCAGAACCGAGACATTACAAGGTGGAATTAGAGGAATTATTTTCTTCTTGACTTACTATTTTGAGCCTATAGCTAGGTATATGAAGAAAATAGGTACTTGGTAATAAGCTGTGACCGAGAGTAGGTAACCCGTGTACAGGGAAAAGCCAATCTACATCATTATTGCAATTTTTTTCTAGTTCTCCAAATTTATAGTTTATTTGATTTCACCATTGGTTGATTCACATGTTTTGTACAGTTATCATTGATATTATTAAGGTTCTAATTCTGTTGAAATCTGATGTGATGAGGGTATTCCATCTCATGCATCATGTAGGCACTTGCTAGAGAGCACATGTCAAACATTTTTACCATGGAATTTATGTTAGATTAGCAATTTCATGTTTTTGTGAAAGATGTTGTGATAGATATGCATGATAGTGTGATAAATAACATGATATGAAACCTACCATTTGATAAGGTATTTATTTTTGTAAATACATAGTTTGAATTAATGCCAAACTTTTGTTCTTGAGGTGTTATGGGCCCTCATGGACTAGAATTTGGTGGATCATTGCACTTTTATCCTTTTTTATGACATGTATGAGATTCCAAGCTTTGATTCATGAGAAGTATGGGCCCTCAAGGATCGTAATTTTCCACTTTAATGTTCGTTTCAATGTTTTCTGGGTTCCAGAGTAGTTTTTGAGGATTACTGTTTGGAAAACCCCAGATTTCACGGTGTGTAATGCTGAACCAACATGCCGTGTGTTCTTCTATTCAGGAAGGAACTGTTTCTATTAGTAACACACTGTGTAGTATCTAACCGTGTTACTGACTTCTTGGTAAGTAACACGGGGTTTGAAAATCATGTAGAACACGCTGTGTGCCGGATGTACATGTCGTGTGGTGTAGACCATATGTCCACCCGTGTAACTAATGATACCGAAGGATAAAAAACTTATGTTATATATTCCATGTTAACCTTGAAAAAACTTTGTAGTGTAACCATAGTATCTGGCCATGGAACAAGAAAAATAGGTCAGTGAAATTCTTTTAGAACATGTCATTTCTGTAATAAACCCGCCATGTAGTGTGAGCTGTGTAACTGGCCGTGTAGAGAACAACACGAGTTGGTGAAGTTCCTCTAGTACAAATCATGTCTGTCACTAACACGCCATGTCTTATTGTTTTAGTACAACCATGTGGCTTAGCCGTGTAGAAGAACTCGGGCATGGGAAGAGGATTCAAGTACACACTATGTGTTAGGACAACACGCCGTGTGTAAGGTGTGTTATATGATCTGAGTTGGAAGAAGTACACGCCCATGTGAATGCTTAAGGGAACACACCGTGTAGACAATATACATGCCATGTATCCATGTTTTGAAGAACTAGGATGCTTTATTTATATTATTCCCTTCTTACACTTCTATGTTTTTTCCCTGTTAATCATAATCTATGGTGTGCGCTTGACTATACATAGTCATGCCACTGAGATGTCCTATGATTGTTCGCCAGTTACAGGGAAGTGATCAGACACTCAATATGGATGATCATGGACTACCATAAGATCCTCCAGTTGTGCCAGTTTTGGCACCGACCATCATTTTGAACAAAGTAGCAAAAACACAGTTCTGAGAGGGATTTATGAGGTTTATGCATAGCTTCGGGTGAGTATTGTATCCTACCTCATTGATGTATGAGTTGACACATGTTTTCCAACATTATCATCCTCCCACTTTCACAGGAGAAGGTGGATCTCGGGTTGTAGAGTCATGTTTAGATGCCATGTTTCTATCTTCAATCATCTGAAGACCCCTCCAGAGAGGAGAGTGAAGCTCACTACATACATGCTTAAGGACTCTGCCAAGAGATAGTGGGATGTGATCTCATAGACGAGATTCCATCTGGTTATGGCGTGGGATGAGTTCCAGCGTACCTTATATGACTACTTCTACCCAGAGAATTTGAGGTCCGATAGAACCTAAGATTTTATGAGTCTGGAGCAGGGTACTCTTTTTGTTATGAAATATTATTATTTCGTTATAGAGTTTTAGTGCTTCATGCATATTCCAGGAGGTGATGAGTTATTTCTGGCAAGGAAGTTTAAGGATGGTCTCAAGCATGACATCCGATCTCAGGTGAACATCTTCAGGATGACTTCAATCACTTTTATAGTCAAACAAGCGCTGATCATGGAGCACAATATGAGGGATTTAGGAGGGGTGACCTAGGGTGGGTTGACATATGGAGTTGGGATCCCTCCTACTGACAGTAGGAAGCACTGTAGGGAGTCTATGCATGGGGATCTGAGTAGGCGGGATACTTTATATGGTAGCAAGATGGTGTTTTACCAGTGCAGGAAGAGCGAGAATATGAGGCCAGATTTCCCGAGAGACCTAGTGGTGTGACATTCATGCAGAAAGCTAGGCCATCTTTAACGCTTCTATAAGATCTTTTCACTAGTAGCTAGTGACAGGGGTTCTTGGATGACTCCTTGTTTGGGAGCAGCACCACTAGTTTCTCACCAGTCTAGGAACTCGATTTATTCTGGCCATTTAAGCAGAGGTGGAGATTGTGGTTGTTGTTATAAGCATCTAGGAATTCAGCGACTACTGGGTGGAATGGCTCAGAGTGGTCAGGTAGGGTCATAGACTCATGGTGCAGGTCAGACATTTGTAGTGGAGCAGACCCAGCAGGAGAAGGATCCCAAACACTCTATAGTTAGAGGTACGATCCTAGTTTCCTAAGTTTTAGATTTTTCTCTTTTATATATGAGGAATTCCCATAGCTTTATATCTGTTGCTATTGTGGAGAGCCTTGATCTCTATATTATTTCTTCTACTATGTTTTTTACAGTTGAAACACCATTGGGGACAAGAATAGCTAGTGTACGACAGTGCATGGAGTGCACTCTAGAGGTTGGTGGGTTTCCCGTTTTATGGGACCTTTATGTCCTAGAGATGAAGGGATATGATTTCATTATTCAAATGGATGGGTTGGTTCCATTACAGGAAATTGTTGATTGATATCTCCATAGGGCGAGTTTCACATCCCCATATAATGGATCGTTTCCTCATAAGGGTGAATGAGATGTCTAGGTCAGAAGAGCGGGAGCCGAGCATCACGGGTTGGGAGGAGTTATGACCCAAATTGCTAGTCCTTATCTAGATGACTAGGGGACTTTATAGATGTACTTTCCTCTAGTGGTAGATCATTTCAGGGATGTATTTTGAGAGGAATTTACTGGTTTTCCTCAGGAGTGAGAGGTGTACTTTTCTATTGAGCTTGTTCAAGGAGCTACATTAGTGTCCATTTCTCAATATAGGATGGATACACCAGAGTTATAGGTGCTCAATAAGTAGTTGGAGGAGTTGTAGGATATGGAGTTCATCCTACCCAGTACTTCTCCTTGGGGTTTTACTATCCTTTTTGCGAAGAAGGCATATGGTACCCTCAGACTTTGCGTGGATTATCGGAAGTTGAACTAGTTGATGGTCAAGAACTGATATCACTTACAGAGGGCTGATGATCTCTTTGATCAAATTCAAGGAGCCCAGATGTTCTCGAAGATTGAATTGGGATCCTCTTACCATTAGTTGCATGTGAGACCATCTGATATACCTCTTGTAGCCTTCCGGAGAAGGTATGGTCTATACAAGTATGTGGTTATGCCATTTGATCTCACGAATGCGCCTGCAATCTTCATGGATCTGAAGAACCAAGTGTTCCATCCATACTTGGATTCATTCGTGGTAGTCTTCATGGACTATATCTTGGTGTACTCTCACACTCGATAGGACCATGACACACATCTTGAGATCCTCTTGAGTACACTAAGAGAGTATCAATTATATGCTATGCTCTCAAAATACCACATTTGGTTGGGACAAATTCACTTAATGGGTCATGTTATCTCTAAGACAGGACTATCAGTAGACCCAAAGAAAGTGAGAGTAGTAGTTTACTGTGAGCATCTAAATAAAGTTTTTGAGGTATGGAGTTTTTTAGGGATGGCTGGTTAATACAGATGCTTCATATATGACTTTTCACACTTAGCATCACCACGAATGGTCCTGACTAAGAAGGGTACAAAGTACTCGTGGTCATATTCTTATGAGTCAGCCTTTCAGAAGCATAAAGGGCGGTTGAATTCATCACGGATACTAGTATTTCCAGAGCTGGTCAAGAGATATACTGTGTACTGTGATGTGTTTGGTATCGGGCTTGGAGAAGTGCTTATACAGGGGGAATGAGTCATTGCATATGGGTCTCGATAGTTAAGGCCACATAAGAGGAACAACAAGATGCATGATCTTGAGCTGGATGCAGTTGTTCATGATTGACACTGTTGGAGACACTACCTGTTGGGAGAGCATTTTCTGGTTTTCACCGACCACAAAAGTCTCAAGTATATCTTCACTCAGCGTGACCTGAATTTGAGACAGAAAAGGTGGGTTGAGTACCTTCGGTCTTTTGACTTTTTCATTACCTACACACCTAGGAAAGACAATGTAGAGGCTGATGCATTGAGTAGGAGGACTTAGATGCAGGTAGTTCAGGAGAAGAGCAGCGAGTGGCAGCTTATGGTGTTGTTCTCTGAGATGCATTTGGAGGTGGATGACAGATAGGGGCAGATGTTTCTTTCTTCTCTAGCTATTACCTCTACTCTAATTGATCGAGTGCGAATGAAAAAGCTATCAGAATCTTAAGTCCTAGTCCTATGGTAATGTGTGATGGGAAAGAACCCCATTTCTGGATGGACTATAAGCGAGGATAACATCTGGCCTTTTTAGGGGCGCGTGTGGGTGTCAGCAGACATACGTGAGGAGCATATGAGGGATTTTAATTCCTCAGTTTGGGCAGTTCATCCTAGTTTCACTAAGATATATCAAGATCTATATCATCAGTTTTAGTGGGCATGTAAGAAGATAGATTTTTCTAGTTTCATCATGAGGTGTTCCACCTGTCATTAGGAGCATCATCGACCAGTGAGGATTTTTTATAAGTTACCCATTCCCCAGTGGAAATGGAACGATGTCATGATGGACTTTTTCATAGGTGTTCCGAGGTATCTACAAATGAAATATGCAGTCTGGGTTGTCATTAATAGAATCATGAAGGTTTCTCAATTTTTACCGATTAAAGAGAATTTCAGTGTTGATGAGTTGGAAAAGTTGTACATCTGAGAGATCATTTGTTTACAAGGGGTTCCACACTCTATTGTTCCATACAGGGATGCCCGTTTTACTTCTCGGGTCTGGAAGGGAGATCATAGGGATTTTTTTACATAGGTACTTCTGAGTACAACTTGCCATCCCAAGATAGATGGCCAGTTCGAACATACAATTCAAGTGCTTGATGACATGTTCCGAGCATGCATCCTGGAATTTGGGAGGCTTGTGGGAGAATAAAATAAATCTTGTGAAGTTTTCCTACAATAATGTTTTTCATGAAACTATTGATATGGAATGTTATGAGGATTTTTATGGTAGGCCATGCCATTCACCCTTATATAGGCTGGAGGCAGGAGAGAAAGCTATGCTGGGATCTCGTATTGTCTAATAGACCACAGAGTAGAAAGAGTTGATTCAGAAGAGGATGGCTACTAGAAAGTCTTGATAGAAGTCTTATTCTAATCAATGGATATGACCATTGGAGTTTGAGGTCAGATATTAGGTTTTCTTATGTGTCACACTGAGGTTGGGACATAGGAGGATTAAGAGGTAGGGCAGGCTTTCACCGAGGTACGTCGGGCCATTTGAGGTGCTAGAGAGAGTTGGGCTGTTTTTCTGTTGGTTGTAGTTACCACAGATATACCAGGCAATGCATGATGTCTTGCACATTTCTTAGCTTCTACATTACTTCTCAAACCCGTCTCATGCTTTTCAACCTGAAGAGGTTGAGTTAGAGGTGGACGCCTCATTTGAGGAGAATCCTATCTAGGTTGTTGATAGAAGTGCAAAGGTTCTCCGTGGCCGGTCTATTCCTCTGTTACAAGTTCTATTGTAACACGGGTGAGTACAAGACAAGACCTGGGAGAGGGAGACCGATGTACGATCGTAGTGGATGGAGCTTTTCAAGGATTCTTCTTCTATACCACTTTGCTTGGGAAATTCGGGATGGATTTCTTTAAGGGGGAAGTTTGTAAGAACCCAAATATTTTTTAGGTATATTTTTTTGATGTTTTTGTGGAAAAGAGGGGTTTCTAGAAATTTAGTAAGTACACGCTGTGTACTTTACGAGCACATTCCATGTACTTGGTTACCACGGGTAGCCAGGTACTGGCCATGTAACGGTTGTGCACACGACAGTGTGTGGGGACCTGAAGACCGCCAAATGCAAGGGCCAGTAAAGGCAAGTACATGACATGTAATTTCTTTTTTTATTAATTAAATAGACTAGGGTTACATCTAATTTGGAAAAGTGTCTTCTTCTTCACCTTCTTCGACCGAGGGGATCCGTATGGTGCCGATCCTTCCATGAGCCTCCGATCAAGCATCAGTTCTCTAAATCGAACTCTGTCAGTTGCGTTGGAATAAAATCGGTGGATTATCTCTTCTTCTTGAACCTCATTTCCTGATTTATCTTCTCTCGTGAGTTATCCTCGATTGAAAATTTTAGATATTTTTGTAGATATACAATGTTATAGGTCGATCCAAGTGCCAACAATAGGTTATATTGATCGTACAATGCCGAGGTAGGTGGTTTTTTTCCTTTCCATAGATATTCCATGAGTTATATGGGCCAAAGTTACCAATATCGTTCTTCAGGGTATTGCGTGTTTACAAATTTAACCCAGTTATTTGCCTGTTATTCCATGTTTGTTTTGATAGAGGTTATTTTGTTGTGAATAGGGTTAACTTTTCAATTCTATGGATGTTTTTCCCATGTTTTTTTGTTTATGACCGTTTGGTCTAGCTTATCCTGTTAGGATACATTGCTTTCCATGCATAGTATTGTTAGGGTGGAGTGATTATTATCTGATATGCTATGATATGTTGTCTTTATTTAGCCATGTAGTTATTGAGTTTTACTTTTTCTGGTGGTTATATTTGCATATGATTTCTTTACATGGGGTTGAAGGAACCTAGTGTAGTTAGACCATATGAGAAATTGACAACGAGGGATTTCCGAGAGTGTCTATTAAAATTATCACACTATGACACCATAGGGGGGGTGACGTTGAGTGATCCCTCAGAGTGTCTATTGTTACATTACAAGACCACATGAGGAATTGACGTTGAGTTCTTCCTCATAGTGTCGGTATTTGTTCGCTAAAAGACATTAGGGGGAATTGACGATGAGTGTTTTCTCAGAGAGTCTTTGAATACACATGACTATAGGGGGAATTGATAGTGAGTTCTTCCTCGGAGATTATTTAGTATATCTTTCCTTGTATTTTGAACCATAGGGGTTAGGATGTGTGTACATCCTAGAGGGTTTCTTGTGTTTGATTTGGTTAGAACAGAGGTGTTAGGCTATGAGTGCATTCCAGAGGGTTCCCTGCTTATGATTAACTTCTTACTTGATATCTGATAATTGAATTCATTTGAAATGGTAGGATTGTTTACTTTTGTGTACTTCCTTATCTACCAGTTCATTTTAATTATAAGCTACCATATATATTAACTGACTGTTAGGCATAGATCTTTGGGTGGTTTCCTACTCGGATTCATCTCACACCCTATTTGGGTTATTCTTTTGGACCCAACTCGATTATATTTTTGCAGGTCTAGATAAGGGCAAGTGCCCTCCTTCTTTAGGTACTTGACTACTTAGTGCTAGAGAGCATGGGACCAAGCTGAGGCTTTCTACGCTGAGGATATATTTCTAGTTTTTCATTTGTAGTTGGGTTTATTACTATATTTATGCATTTTGGCGTGTTTGGCTACTTTCCTAGACATATGTATCATGCATAATTTTATGTGTATTCTATAGTTTTTTCAACTTTTATTCTTCTGCTGATTAATGTTGTATGGTACTATACTCCTTCCGTTATTGTTATAAGTTTACTTCTACTATGTTACTCTGCAAATGAGTGCATAGTTTCCCAACTATCACACCCATGGCCCTCGCTGCTAGTTAGCAGCCTCTGGAATTTAAGGAAATGTGCTTTAGGCCATGTGACCAACCAGGTATGGGGAATCTCTGGGCGGCTCCCAAAACCAGTACATTATAATATTATCTTTGGATATTCATCCTAAATAATGGTGTAGAACCCAAGACGATGGTACCATAGATAAGAGGGGTCAATTAGTTATATATTTCAAAAATTATTATTTTAATATTTCACTATTATGGATAGTTGAAACCGCAATAATATATTTCATGATTAACTATAATAATATTATTTCAATAGGATGTAAAGAGAATATGAACATAGTAATTTACAAGGTATAATGTAAAAGGATACAAATTTCCATGATTTGTTAGTGATCTCAATCATAGAACCCCCACATTGTGAAAAATTGGTCACACTATAGACCATCCCAATCAAATCAGATTAGTTTCCCACTGACCCTCAAGATTTTTTTTTGATTTTATAAAGTAAAATCACATTAATGGTACGTGAGTACTAAAAACAGACCGCATCACCAATAATAGCCATAAGAGGGATAGGAATGAAACACCATCCTAGACATGACCAGCCCAAAACACAAAAAACATACAAAAATGAGGAAAACATAAAATCAAACAACAAAACCACATCTAATTAGATAGAATCCCTTAGATCCCACCTGATAGCACCATCCCATACCATCACCATCCTACACTCTCACCCTTACCACCACCAAACCAACCATCAATGCTGACCATGAGGTAGAAAACCCTAAACATAGAACAATGAATAGGGTATTGAAACCTAAAGGGAGTCTTTAACAGATTGTGCTGCCAGAAGCTGGACAACCACAAATGCACCACCATAGGTCTTCCAACTCCATGGACACTCACACAATCCAAAGAGCCATGGGATCCATCAAAATTGACCAGAATGAGATCTTTCATAATGATGAAAAGTGAAATAGAAGGGAAATTCAAATAAATGGATAGATTTTTCATTTAGAAACCAAAACCCGACAAAAAAGTGGAGAAAATATAAAAAAATATTATTTAATGGGAAAAAATCAGATAGAAAACCAGCCATATAACCTTATGAGGATGTGAAAAGATGACAGTTCATCGAAAAATATCTATAAAGTAGAACCATAGGACCATCGAACTGATTTTCATACCACACTAAAATCCAACCACCAAAAGAGGGAAAGGGAAATGAGAGATCAGAGATAGACCAAAAGAGAGAGAGAGAGGTAGAGTGGGTGTGAACACAGGGACTAGAAAAAAAGTTTTGTTGGATGAGGTCGAATGATGGTGGAAACCTCATTGATATAATGATCTATAAAACCGAGTTACTGCGGAAGGAACACCACACCATGAAATCAATGCCACTTGACCTGACCATTTATAACAAAATTCTCAGAAACATGACACCTTACTATCCCAACCATCAATAGATATATAGTCTTATGTAAGATTGTAAATTCCCACTATAAGTTATGATAAAAAAGGTGTCATTTTAATTTCAGATACTACTACACCACTTAATGAATATATATCTCTATGAATAGACTCGATCAACTAATCTTCCCATATATATCCGCTTCAAGAACATAAAAAACTAAAAGTTATAATACAAACTACTAGCCTCAAACAATAACTCTATATCTTGAATGATCTAGATATTCCTCACCCTTTTAAATACTTAGGCATGCATGTATCATCTTTCTGTGAAATATCTCTCATCTTCATACTCTTCTTCTTCCCTCTTTGATACTGCAAGGCAGCATGTTCTCTATATTTCTCAATAATTTCATATGATTTTAAAGATATATTCCTTATATCATTTATATAATTATATATTCATATAATAATATAATGAAAAATAGTTTTAAAAATTTAATTTTGGAAACTCCATAAATGTTGATAGTAGAGATATCATTTATTTTAAGACATTCAATGATGTTACAAATTTTTTATTCAAATTACCACTCAGTGTCCAAATTTAAATTCCCCAAATTATATGGGATATTTCCTCCATATAATATTAAAATATTAAAACCACATATTCCCATAAAATCCATAAATTCGTAATCTTTTGGAAATATTCACTTGTGAGTGGAATTTTTCGGTAGCACCAATAGTCTATATCATATAACTCAGAGACACCTGATTCCACTTCATATTTTTCTACATTCTCACCATCTTGAATATAAATAAAATAAAATTAATTGATCCGTTAAAATAAATGATTATTAATATAAGAATAATCTAATTTATTCTTATTTTAATAGAATAATTATTCTTTAAATATTTTTGTTTTAATTCCTCAAAATTCATAAAATTTGGCTAAGAATATGGATCTTGAAGAGAAAAATACCTCCATAAATCATATCTATGTTTTAAATGAATTGTTAACAGATATTATTCAAAAATGAACAAATGAATCATATATAAGTTTTAATAACTCATTAATATCATTAAATAAATCATATGAAGAACCAGTTTACTCTAACATGACTTCAGATGATTCTTACATGTCTCCCAATGATTTTTATGTATTCCTCAAATTGTTGCACAAAATTAATAATTTCTTTGAAAATGGGTCATACAGAGTCTTTATTGACTCAAACGTAGATATGGACTCCTTAAAATTTTCATCCTAAAGAAATAAATGAATCATACATAAGTTATGAATGCCCCTTATAGATAGCAAAGGATATAGATTGATTTCTTATTTTGTGTTGAAATTCCTTATTTATCTCATCTTTAACAATACATCATTCAGTCCATCTCAAAGCCACATCAATTGACTCAAATAAACATAAAATCTTATCTAAAGGGGTTTTCTTCAATGGATTGATACTCTCTCCTTCTTTAATACCATCCTTATACAACAAGACATCTAATGTCAACTCCTCTATTAGCTAGTTACTTCCAACTTCTATTAATAGTTATATATAGCACATTCATCTTCACTAAATATATTAAACATGAATAATATTTCATCAATTTTTACATGAAAGGGATTTTACATTGAAGCTATTCAGCCTTGTACTTCAAGGAATATAAACTTAACCTTCTTTTCAATAAACTTTGATTTTTTTCTCACAGCCTTATTAACAATAAATAATACTTTATTCATTTCTGAACACTAATAACCCCCTTTTGATTTGTTATAAATACCACTTTCATCTTCCCTATAGTCAAATTAATTCACCCAATTATTGAAAATATATTAAAAGGGAATATATGGTTCTTCTTTGTCAATATATTCCTTACTTTCATTTTATACATCTTTTTTCCCTTTCAATTAAAACCATAGATTTCCCCCATTTTGAAAGAATGTTGTCATAATATTATTTTATTAGAAATAAATAAATAATTACTCAACTCTATGCCTATGTGGGATAACCCAATATTGAAAATAACAATGATTTTGCAAAGGTGATAAATAACCATCAGTTGTCATACATGTAATACCAACTCAACTTATTTTCAAAAATATAATCCCTCGCGTTGTTTAAAAACAATTATTCAATGACATGTAACATTCAATTAAATAAAATGATCCTGAAAAAAATATAATTGTAAAATATAAAACACTCATATTTAACTAAAAATACTATCCCATTTTATTCATGTTGAGTTATGTTTTACACCTTACTGATAAAGGAAACTTCACTACCTTATCACTTCATACATTTTATCATAAATTTTTATTTTTCTTGTGGTATTTTCATGTAGTCTTTCATGCCATGCCTGGGAAGTTTACACCTTAAACATATATTTTATAGAATTTTCAAGTCACTACATATGGATGAATTCTATTATGCATCAATATAGTTAGGTAAAGTCACTTTATATCCTTTGGAAGTATAAATTAATTTTGTATTATCTATATTTATAGATACTACCAACTAATCAATAAATAACATTCAATCATTATTTCATTAAATGTTCATCTTTCTTGGGTATTTAACATGAAATCCATATATTCGTAGCTGAATATAACCTTCCATCTTTTTCTATCTAAACTACTTTACCCTTTATATAATATGTAACTTCTCCTGGATGCTTAGTTATTAATAGATAATTTATATATGATCTTATTTTCTATATATTACACATACACCTTATAAAATTACTATTTTTTGGTTGATAGATTTATTGTATTCTTGACCATAGATTTCTATCTTTTAAAATATTTCCTCATCACCTCACAATCTGTACTTCTTGGGTTATTCCACTCCACTGGAAGTGACATGTTAAACCAGTGAGAGTAGTCCATGTGTTCGAACATTAAATATAAATAGAAAAAAAACTATGATCATTTATCATCCAGTTTGATGATGAATCTATCCAAAATATTAATGGTTTACTCTTTTATAAACCGAGCCTCTTTCTTCCTAGGGGAAGAGGATTTCTTGACATATTTTCTCTTACTTTTATATGAATCATTACATTTGACTTCTCTTTTTGGACTAAATAGGTTCATGTTTTTTTTGAAATCTAATCAATAAAAAATTCTAGATTTAGTTTCTAATTTATTCAAATCTAAATCACCCTATTTTTATTGATCCATATTCTCACTGGTATAATAAGATTCACCCATGACCAAAATAACATTTTTAAACAATTATCTGATTTTTAACTCATTTTGAGCTAATAGACAAATGGATTGTGTCTCAACCATATTTTTTTCTTTCCCAACCATCTTTTCATCAATGTCTCTCAGTATCATCTCATACTCAGCTTCATTAAATTTTATATTTCTTTATATCATAAACTCAAACTACTTAAATCTTATCAACCTCCTCTTTATAAAAAGATTTCAATTTATTTTATTTTATAAAATTTATTTCCTTCTTTTTAAGTCGTGTATTTCTCTATATACATGATTCTAACTCACAATTAAATATTCACTCCAAATCATTCATTTATTCACTATCATCACTACAGATGTTATCAAATTCTATCTCATCATGAGCTAAAAAAAATTACTTTATAAAATTATTAACTACTATAAATGTGTCAGTTTGTTTCTTATTTACCACCACGCTTCTTCTCATAGTTGAGTGTTTCTCTTATTTATCTTACTAATTTTCTATTTTTAGTACCTTTCATCCTCCTCATCAAAGTAAGTTTATGATTCACCCACCATATTCTTGGGGAAATAATTTATAAATGGAAAATTTTATTATTATTGTAGCACCATTATGGTTGTTTGAATTTTTCATTCTAGTCACTTTTGTTGAATTTCATTGATACAAGAAGATTTGTTTCGAATTATTCCTTATCATTTTTACCTTTATATTCTCTCGATTCATTAACTTCATCATCTCAAGAATTTTTCATTCTCATGGGTTTAACATCCATCACAAATTTTGATTTATTGTTGAAATATTGGGGTTTCCTAATCTTATATATAATGATAATTTTTTAATTATTATCCACTATCAATAATTATATATCTTTTAAGGTTGATACATTATTATTCTACAAATATAGAAGTTTACTCATCAATTTTATTAACAATGGTTGAATAATCTAACGTATCATCAAATCCTTGTATATTACTCATATTCTAAATGACCCTTGTTAAATAATCATCAATTTTCCCATCATCATCCATTTAGGATATTCAAATACACTCCTCTAAAGATGTATTTTGTCTTCATGGACTCTAATATTTCCTTCCTATATACTTCTAAATTATTCCCATATCACATTCTAATTTCAAATCACCGTTATATTTATGTATATTTTTTTGATAGAGACATCAAAATTGCATTTTTTTACATTTTCATCAACTTCTGAATTTATGTTTTCAGAGAAAAACATAGGTTCTTCTTCAGAAATTTGAAGAAATAAAATAGCAGATCCTTCTCAAACTTTAATCTTAGTGATATAAGGTGAGGTAAAATCCTTTAATTCTAACTAGGACAATTTCTACCATCCAAATTTGGAATTCCCCTAATATTCATAGAAATTAAGGTCTCTATAAATAGAAACCTAAAGGATATTCATAGCGAACCTGAATTTTCTCTAATACTTATAGTACATCCATGGTTAATGGTTCCCAATAATGGGGGGTGCAGTGCATGAAAAAGTGGAATATTTTTTGAATTATTCATTATATATTTGACTTTAGTATCGAGTTAAAAAATTGATCAACTATTTCTAGAAAAAATCAAACTCACACAACTATATAAGAATGAAAAGAAAATCGAAACATAATAAATTAAAAGGATCATCATAAAATCAAACCCCTTTATTATTGGTTTGTTACCCCAATCATGGAATCTCCACTATATATAAAAATAGTTTCACCATGGATCATTCCAGTCAAATTATATTAGATTGCCACTAAACTATAGATCTTATATCCCATAAAAGCATACAAAATTCTTTATATGGTATGGACTAAAATAAGAAACAATTTTTTCAACTTTAGGATACTCATGAACAACCTATTTAAGACCACCATCCATAAACAGACTAGATCAACTTTTCTGTCCATGTACAACACCTTTAATAACATCAGTAGCTACTAGTTAGTATAAAAAATTCTTATCTCAAACACTCACTCTATATCTTCAGGGATATAGATCTTCTTTAGCATTATAAATAATTTATCATGTAAGTATTATCCTCCTATGAAGATCTTCTAGCTTTATACTATTCTTATTCTATCTTTGATACTTCAAGGTATTAAGGTGTCAATATTTATCAATATTGACATAGTATTATCATGTTATATTTCCTAATTTATTTATACACATATATATTTGTATAATAACATCATGAATAATAAATGTGAAAATTTAATTTTGGAATCTCTATAAATCTTATCATCAATTATCATACCTATTTTAAATCAGTTGATGAAATTACAAGTTTATTTTTATAATTAAAAATTATTTTAATTCTCAGTCAACATCCTACTTTAAATTCCTCAATCACTCAGGTTGTTTCCTTAATTTGATAGTAAAATATAGATACCTCTACTATACAAAAAACCCATTTATTTTTAATATTTTGAAAATCTCCACATGTGAATGGAACCATGACATAACACCTATAGTTTGTTGTGTAGTAGTCAATGAAACTGACTTCTCGGCCATCTATATATTTATTCCTAGTAGCTTGAATCACAATTACAATCATATAAATTATTATATTTAAATATATTAAGATCAATTCAAGTGTCATTGTATTTCTTCATAATTTATCTTAATAAATATTTTAGAAATATTTTAATACTCATGACATATCATTATTATATTTTTTAAGTACAAGTATCTTAGGGAGACAACCACTAAAGAAACATATATAAGCATTCATTGACTCATAAAAAGATCTTATTAACACATATGTATATAAATCTTGTATAGGACTTGATAAATCATATGAAACTTTAAATGGTTCATACACATATATAGTTTACTCTGATGTATCATTGGATGAATTATACATGACTCCCTGATGAAGCTCACATTTTCATATATTTTATACTGTAGAACATTGTTTATAATCCCACAAAAGTGTTATTGAATGGGTAATTATCATGTTTTTAGGTTTTAGTGCTATTTTGAACCCAAATGTGAAAAAAAAGCTAATTCTGGATTTTTGACAGAATTTTACGTCGGGGGTATTTTGGTCATTTCAGGAAAAATAAAATTCCAAATTTTCTGATTAAAATTTTGTTAGAATAATTATTTTATTTCCTTCAACTTTGTCTTCTGGACCAGGATCTGATTTTACCATCTTGAGGTCCAAACAATTCAATGAAGTTGAAGATTATTGAGGAACACCAAGGAAGCTTCCAGGAAATTTCTTCCAGAAAAACGAAGGTTCCGTGAAATATCCATAACTCGCTAAAAACGACTTTAATGGAGCTGAAATTTTGTGTATAGATGGGTAAGAAGATTTTGAACAAGTTTCATTAAGGATGCCACGCCTGAAATGGCCGTTTTCAGGGACATTAATTCAGTACAAAACGGTGTTTTTCGGTTTGATGATTCTGACTGGACAGAATAAAGTGTCAGAGGAAATTGGTCATAACTCTCGTAATACCTATCCATATCCGCTGAGATTTTTAGGGGACACGGCCAAGACAAGTATGAACAACATTGAAGAAGGCCTCAACGCGTGAAGAGGTCATTTATGGGGTCCAAAACGCGACAACTTTCGGGGGTCGAATTCTGCCTATAAAAGGAGGAGAGCTCCTTCCCCTCAAACCATCCCATTTTTCCATCCATTCCTTCGAGGCACCAAGGAGGAGATCTCCACCGAGGGAGGCCGGCCGCAAATCTTCCACATTTATTTTTATTTTATTTCTTTTCTTTATTTTTACTTTTTAATTGTAATTTAGATTTCTAATAAATTCATGCATTGTTTTTATTTTTGTCCACCGATTCACCCTTTTTTTTCTTCCTCTCATCTTACCATCGTGAACTATAATACTCATGATCACGAGTAACTAATCTGAGGAATATCCCGAGGGAGTAATCAGGTTCTTGAACCCAAGACCATGTTTTTAATATTCTTTGAGTTAATTCTAAGGATAATTTATAGTGGGTGTAATCCTCACTATGGTTGTCTAAAGATTAACTTCTTAATCTACAACCATTTTCCCTCGATTGAGGAGGTGGATGGAAGGTGTGCTTGGCGATCGCTAAGTAGACTTTTAATTCATAACCGGTGTAGAATAAGGTGTGCACACATACGATGGAGTGTGTACACTAAGAATATTTGAAGCTGGCCAATGAAGGTGCTCCCAGAATATTCTCTCGGGAGAACTTCCTTTCTTCCCTAATTACATTCTGTTTAGCATTGCATGGTAATTTATAATTAAATTTTAGTTTCTTCAGATTTATGAATTTCATTTATTTTATTAAATTACATTTATTTCATTAAATATTAAACAACAAAAAAAGAATTAGATTAGGTGGAATAGAAGTAGTGATTTATTAACCACAAAAGCTCCTCAAGAGAACGACCTAGGTCAGCCCCTGTGCTGCACTTAGCTATAAATATTTTTGAGAGCGTGCACGACAACGCTTCGTCACTCCCAAATACTCATATGAAAATTTTAATGTCTTGTACACAAATATAGTTCACTCTATCACATATTTAGGTGACTTTTATTATTCTCCCAGTGAATCATACATTTTTTTCAAAGAAACATGATAAAATAAATTATTTTCTAGGAAATGAGAAATACTGAGTTTTTATTGACTTGTATTCATATCTAGACCCTTTCAAAAAAATTCATCCCAATGATGAAAATGACTCAAATATAGGTTCTAAATTACTCTTACACATACCCAAGGACATAGTTATATTTTTTATATGGGGATAAAACTTTATATTTAACTCAAATAATAAAAGGTCTCCTTTAATCAGACTCCAAGCCTACTCATTCCACTCAAAACAACTTAAAACCTCATCTAAATGGTGTAGATTAAATGGTTGGATACTTCCCCATTTCATTAGCATCTTACTTATCATGTGTAAAATCCCTGAAAAAAAGTCTTTCAATCCAATGAAAACTTATATATTATCTAGATGATTCAAACATTAATTAACCATTATAGAAAACAACTTAATCATTATTACTCATCTTAAACATGAATATTAGTTCATAAAATATCACATGTAAGTAATATTGTATTAATGCTTCCCAACCATGTTTTTTAATCAATAAAAACCCAACCATATTTTTAATACACGTTGACTTTTTCTTATCATATAATTTTTGGAAGAAATAAATAACTTAGTTTATTTGGTAACTTTACATGGAATATATTTCTTTAAATATGTATTAGAAATTGGTTTGAAATCCATAATATCAATGTTTTAAAGAATGAATAGAATAATAAAACTAATGAGTATATTTTGAAAGGTAGTGAAGAGGTGCTGAGTGTATAATGAAGATTACAAGGAGTTAATTATAATTTATAAGACGTCACTAATGTTGGGAAAAATATTTTAGGCATACATTTATATAGATGATAAAAATTAGGGCTAAAATTGATAAGTAGAAAATAATAAGTGATTAGAAAATTCCATTACTAATAATTAGAATGATTACTATACACCAAATATTACATTTATCTCTAGTAGAGACAATGGGTTTTTCAAAGGCTAGTCAAGATGGGAATTTCATTCAAGCGATGCATGAAGAAACTGGAAAAAATTAAAAAGAATCAAATATGGGAGATTATATCATGGATGAAAAATAAGAATGTTATTAGGAAGAAATGGGTTTTCTAAAACCAATCTACAGAATATAGAATGGTGGCTCAAAATAAGAAATTATTAGAGTGAAAAGGGAACACTCAAATCGAAGGCATCTACAGAGATGAAAAATTTCACCAATAGAATTGATGGAGGTAATTAAATTATTTTATTACATAGAAATAGAAAGTAAATTAAAGAGCTTATATAAGGATATAAAATCAAAATTTCTAAATATACTACATGAAGAATAATTATATATCATGTAGGCAGACATTTTTCATTTTATAATGATTAAAACAATGTTAACCAGCTGGAAAAAGAACATTACAAGTTAATACATGTAACAAACTGGGTATTTATAGAATAATTCAATTTCCTATATATTAACATTCATGAATAAGATATTAATTTTACCTTAATGGGGACATGTTTTTTGATAGAATACTCTACACACAACAACTGGTTTCTCCAAAATCATACTTTGCACATAACATTGAGTTATACTAAAAAATAATAAAATAATAAAATTATTATTTTTAATAGTAGTTAAATCCTAGTCGTTGAATGGTATGAATGAATAGTTTCAAATGAATTATGAAAATATGGTTTAAACATGTTTAAATAATCATTATTTTGTAACCAAATTTATTATAAATGGAAATAAAAACTAGTTGAATATAAAGGATGTGTTTTTATGAAAAACTTTTTAAAAACAGAATAATTGTGTTTATAAAATAATTTCACTATTTATGGTTTTTTATTTAATGGAAATATATATTTTATATATTCAATTTATTTTATTAAATTCATCATAAATATTTTTTAGATATGATATAAGAACATATTCAATTTTTCAGATAAAATATGTTTTTTTTCTAAAAATGCAGTTTTACCGCCTTTTATGATAGAATCAGTTTTAAATTTAGTTTTTGAAAACATTATTTTATTTATTTTAAAAGGTAAACTTTTTCTAGAAGTGGGATATCAAAATTTACTTTGGATTATTTTTTGATATTTTTTTGGATAACTATCTTGTTTTGATGAATAATGAAAATACGCTAAATTTTAATTCATGTTTTTTTCCATCAAGATAATTTATATAGTTAAATCATATTATTTAATGGTTTCATTGTGTAAATAGAATTTATTTTTATCATTTAATACCATTTTTGTAAATTTAAGAAATTTCACTTTAAAATTGGACACAAACACATGTCAATCTTTTGATAGTTTTTGCTTCTTAAAAATCCGCTTTTAGGTTTTGACAATTGGAATTAATTTTTAAATAATTTATGAAAAATATATATATAATTTAGAATAATGGGTTACATATTTTTAATAGAAGGGTTTAAATTTTTTAAATAGGTACCTTCTTATTTTTGTACATTATGAATAGTTACTTCTATAATTATTTTTATTTTCCATGGCTAAATGGTAAATCAGGTAAATAAGGGTAAAAAATAATATTATAATAATATAAACTACCTTAACACATGTCCTAATCCTATTTGGTGAGATATTTTAGACCATTTTAATCCTTGGGTTGATTTTGAAACCCCATGGAGCCACATGGATGTGATAACAACATGTTACAAGAATTAATTTAAAGTAAATAGAAATATATCATAAACATATATATTTTACTAAAAAAAATTATTTATTATTTATATAAATGATATCTTGACTATAAATAGTAATTATAAATATAAAAATATTTAATACATTATGGTATTTTATTTATAATTTTTAGACAATAGATAAATCAATTTATTTATTACACAATGATGATGTAGTTATTACATTTTTAGTGAAAGACTTAGATAAATTATATTATAAATATTAAAATAAATATAATTTGGTTATTTTGATCCCATATAAGAAATTTATAGATTATATTGACATATTATCTTTTAATTAATGGTTTTGGTTGGAGGTAATCAAGTATTTACAATTTTTTAAAAAACTCAAGAATGAATAGTATCCAAAATTGACATAATTCATAACTTAAAATATAAAATAGTTTATTAAATGATATTAAATTCATAAACAAATAAGATACATCAAAATGGTTAATATAGGTCCAAATATGTCATAAAGGACTTTTTTTCTGGGTCATTTAACATGATATGGTAATTACATTAACCCATAATGTGTAAATAACATGATATCATTGTAAGATCAAAAGGGTAAAATAAGGGCTAAACCAAAATGACAAGGATAAAAAATATACAAAACATGTCATTATTGGATGATTGGTATTTGAACCAAAATCATATTAAATTATAAATTAATATTATTTTGACCATTATAAATCAAAAATAAATATATAATAAAATAATATTTCATGAATTTCCTATAGTTCCGCACCCCCCTTTTATAAAAGGCCCCACCTCTACCAACTTACTAAAAACTATCAAGCCCCTTGGATCATCCAAATTCGACTGAAAAAATCTCTTTAAATCCTTAACTTCCACCTAGAATCCTTACCTTGGTATGAAGGAAATTCCAGAAAGTCTTTGGACTCAAATAAAAAGACGTTACCTATTTAGTGGTAACATATTCTCTCAAGTTTCTTTCATTTATTTTCCTTCACCACTACATATGCTCTTCTTATTCATTGATTAAATAAAAAATCAGTATCCTAAATATACTAGTATGTTTTTATGAGAATTATTCAAACTAAACTTCAACAAAAATCCATCTAATGGATATGAAAATATTGTTTCTGTGTACGGAGAACTGTTGCCTCATGAAATGATGATTGCTCAATTTTCTCCTACCACCTCTCATGGAGGCCATTATGATGGAACTATATTTATATATGATATATATTATTTTTATATTGTCTTTATGATTATAAATGTTTTATTTACAACATACCTTTATGCCTCCCATTATGTGTAAATAAGATAATTTCATTTGAGGAAGTGCAGAATACCACCCCCTCAAAGTGATATGACTCATTCATGCCATAAATTGAACGTATAAAGGATGATGTTTATGAATACACATCACATATATAACATAAATATTATAATGGAATTATAATATATTTATATATCATTTATTTTTCATTCTTTTAATATAAAAAAAGAAATGAAAGTAGCCATCATGTGTACGTATGACCAACCATCTCTATGAACGATGCCTTTCATTTCTTATCTAAAAATTTTATAGACTATTATAAATACATATAGATATATAATATGATATTTAGATCCTTATTATCATTCTGAAGATGATTTACTTTTGACTAGATTGACAATTTATATCAAAACAAGTTTATTTTTTACTCATGTACCGAATATCAACAAAACAACTCCTATGAAGTTAAATAATTATGTATTTTTTTAAACATGATAATAAGTTATAAAAAATGAATAATAAACATGAAACTGGTTATGAAAGAATTATAAATTAACCTATATTTATTATTCATAAATATAAAGATTTAATGATAATATTTGTACTCAAGGTAAGGGTTTTCGTCTCAATCTACTTTCATTGAGGAATATTTTGATATATATATATATATGACCTTAATTTATAGGCTTTAAAATAAAACCCTTTGATTTTTAATTTTATTCAAAGGAAATATTTTTTCTACAAAATTTTTTACTAAAAGACAAAAATTAATTTTATAAATGTATACGAAGACAATGACCTCTCCACCACTATAACCGTTATTTGATATTCAGATTCCTCTATAAAACATAATGTATTTTAAAATGGAAATAAATCCCTTATTCCTTTATTTGGGTATCATTGAATTGAAAAGGGGCTCTTAACTGAAAATTTTATTTATAGATGAAAAAGTTTTTCCTATGGTATTAAAAGAACCTTTCGAAAAGGGTTTTTTTGATGAAAATGTTTTATTCATAAAATGGTACACAAGAATTATATGACCCAAGTGATCCCGATATAGATTAATCTAAGGGTAGAGCCCCATTATAGATTACGGGTGAGCCTGATATAGCTTATATGAAGGGTTGAGCCCCATTATAGCTTATAGGTGAGCCTGATATAGCTTTTATGATAGGTTGATTCCCATTATAGATCAGAGGTGAGACCGATATAGCTTATAAGAAGGGTTGAGCCTCATTATAGCTCATATTTGAGCCCGAAATAGATTATACAAAGGGTTGAGACCTATTATAGCTCAAGAGTGAACCCGATATAGCTTATAAAAAAGGTGGTACCAATTATAGATCTCTAATTTGGAAGTCAACCATATGGTTTTTCCAATTGTAAGATGTTTTAAAGGGTTATATATATATATATGATTATATAAGTCACCTGAAGGGTTTTTAATTTCTTTCTACTGGTTTTAGTGTTTTTTATCGAGCAAAAGTATCTGTTTTAGTCATGTGAATTTTTTTGATTCATCCACTCAAAGAACATTGAATGGGTTATCAGGTTTTAAATAGACTAATGGTTTTTATTTATTTTTATGCCCCTTATTGAGATTTTTGTGCTCATCCCATGTTTTTTAATGTTTTAATAGGATTTAAGGGAGAATAGAGTCATGGATGGAATCAAGGAAAATTTATGATGATTAAACATGAAAAGAAACTATTTTTTTAAAATTTTATATGTTATAGATGAAACCGATTCTATTGTAAGTGTTAACATTGTATTCTATGATTTTTTATGTAATAAATATGGCCTAATTATCTAAATCCATAAACCTAAAAAGATCTTCAATGTGAATTCCCGATATAACTCAAGATTATGTTAGGATTAAGGATGGAGCCCTATAGTTGGTATCAGAGGGAGGTTTAGATAACTATGAACATTAGGAATTTTTTATTAATGGTTAGGGATATCATCATGTGTTTATGATTTTAAGGTAGACCATAATTTAAATGTCTTAGAATACCCTTTTTGAGGCTTTCTGATGTAAAATATTAAGGTGAATAATTGTATTTTTGGAGACATTCACCTTTGAGGAAATTATGGGTTATTAATTTTCAGGATGCAAAATGAGAGGTTTGAGATAACATTTGAGGTTAAAATATGTTATGGTTGTTTTTTATGATTTTATCTCATTTTTTGGGAATGTTATAAAATTATATAGTTTTTCAAAAAGGACAACATGCAGACCATGAGATAACTCATAGCACCGGACAAAGCTGTGGGAATCAAACCCACAACCAAAGTGCAAATGGTATTTATCACCTACTACTGGCCTACGTGAAGTCCTTGATTAGTATGACATTATCATTTTAATTTGAGGAAGTTGATGAAGTAAGAATAAATTTATTTTAAAACTTACTTTTTATCAAATGTGTATCCTTATTATAATAAAATGATTTGGGGATAAATTGATGAATGTTAGTTTGGATAATGTTACCTATTTTGGGAACCCTATATGCCTAAGAAAAATTGAATAATCTGGGATTTCATTTGAGGAGTAAATTTTGAATTTTATTTTGGAAGAATCTGTGTTTTTATTATGGAGTTAGGATGATTCAGGTTATTTGTGTAAATGATTAACCTATAATAGAGAATATTTGACTAGGTTAATTACCTTAAAGTATGAGACAATAAGAGTAGTTTATGTTATTTAGAGATAAATGTTATGTTTTTTTGTGGAAGGAAATGTTATCAAATCCATTTGAATTTTGGGTTTCAATTTTAGTTTGGATTATTTTGAAGATTTTTAAGGAAAATTGTTTGTTGAAAGATTTATGTTGGATTTTGGGTATTACTGTTGAATCTTGGATATTAATAATAGTATTTCTTCTTATAAATAATATTATATTATAGATATTATCTGATCTTTTACTAACAATTTTGGTTTTAGTTAATTTTTAAATAAAGTGGAAATATATAGTTCATATTTTGTGGATTATGTAATTCTCTAGAATTTGATTCAAGTGCTTTTAGTGAGACCAAGTCATCTTGAATATTCATTTTTAGAGAAACATTGAGTATATGGTAGATATTTATTAAATGTTGAAACTATACATATCAAGTAATTATGTTTTCTTATGTTTTTATTAAAGATCATACATAAATTATTTATCTTTATAAAAAGGATATTAAAACAAAATTTTTTTCCAATTAATTTTCCAACATTGAAATCAAGAACTATTCAACCCATTACAAGTTTATGGTTTTCTTGTTGTTAACTTTCTGCTGATCATGTTTTCTCTCACTCTCCATTAGAACAAGATGGTAAGTTTCTCTTCCATATCCATTTTTCATACATAGAATACTTGTATGTGTTATTTTAGGTGACCTTTGTACTTATCTTTCATTCTTTCAAAGTGATAGTTTTATTGACTCTATTTTTGATGTGGGATTTTCAATGATGTTTCTGAGCCCAATTTTAAAATTGTGAGGATGAAATTTCCAAAAGGGTGGAATGATGTAATGACCTAGGTATTTATAAAATAGTACATTTTCATATCTATTAATATTTATGAATAAGATATTTTTTTACATTAAAGGGGTCACTTTTTCCGATAGAGTAGTCAACACTTAACTTTGTATTGAGTTATTCCAGAAAATAATAAAATAATAATATTATTTTATTAAATGGTAGATAACACCTATTAATTGAATAAAAGGAATGAATAGTATCAACATAATTATGAAAATATGGTTTTCACATGTTTAAAAATTGATTTATTTGTTTCCAAATTTATTAGAAATGGAAATATAAACTAACTGAATATAAAGGATGTGTTTTTATGAAAATATTTTTAAAAAGATATTAATTGTGTTTATAAAATATTATTTCTATTTATGGATTTTTATTTAATGAAAAAATATATGTTATATATTTAGTGAAATGTTTTAAATTATTCTAATATGTTTTTCTAGATATGTTATAAGAACAAAATCAATTTTTTGGAAAACATTTTTTAATCTAAAAATATTTTTTTACTACCTTTTGATGGAAAACCTTTTCTAAATATAGTATTTGACATAATTATTTTTTCTATTTTAAAAAATAAACATTTTATTTAAAAGCAGGAAATCAAAATTTACCTTGGATTAATTGATATGGTTAAATCGTATTATTTAATGGTTTTAAAGTATAAACATAATATATTTTTACTATTTAATAAAATTTTGGTAATTGGAATTAGTTTTACATTTATATTGGATATAAACATAGGTCAATATTTTAATAGTTTATACTTATTAAAAACCCTCTCTTTGGTTTTGACAACAAGAATTAATTTTAAACTAATTTAAACAAATTCAGTGTTTTGAATTTGGAAAAATGGATTCCATATTTGGAATCATAATGTTCCAATTGTGTAAATAGGTACATTTTATTTTTAGACTTTATGAATAGAAACCTCAGTAATTGTTTTTATTTACTATGGTTAAAAGAAAAATCAGGTAAATAAGGGTAACAAATAATATTACAATAATATAAAACTACCCTAACCTATGTCCCAATCCTATTGTATAAGATATTTCCAATCATGGTAATCCTTGGATGGATTATGGGACTCCATGGAGCCACATGGGTGTGATAATGCATGTTATAAGAATTAATTTAAAGTAAAGAGAAATATAACATAAACATATATCTTTTACTAAAACAATTTTAATTTTGATTTATATAAAAACACTCTTCAAATATAAATAGCAATTAGAAAGATAATAATATTTCCTATATCCTTGTATTTTATTTAAATTTTTTAAAAAATATATAAATAAATTTATTTTTGATACAATGATGATGAAATGATTACCTTATCAATGAATAATTCAAATAGATGATATTATATATATTAAAATAAACAAAATTTGGTTATTTTATTTCCATACACCAATTTTATGGATGATATAGACATATTATATTTTAGTTAATGCCTTTGTTTTTATGGAATCAAGTTTTTATGAACTTTTTAAAATGTCTTGTATGAATTGTTTTCAAAATTGAAATAATTCATAACTTAAGATATTGTTTATTAAATGATATTAAATTCTTAAAAAATCCAAGACTCAGAAAAATGGTTAATATAATTCCAAATATATCATAAATAATTTTTGTGTGTCTTTTTACATGATATGGTAATTACATTATCCGAAAATTTGTAAATAACGTTATGTCACTCTTAGATAAAAAAGAGTAAAATATGGGTTAAACAAAAAAATAAGGATAAAAAACCATAAAATATTGTCTAAAAATTATTTGATGATGGTTATTCAAACAAAAATAATCTAATATTGGAAATTAATGATTTTGGGACCATTATATATCTAAAATCAATTTATAATAAAATAATATTTCAAGACTTTCCAAAAGTGACCTGCCTCTCTCTTATAAAACGCCATAACCTCAACCCACTTAATTAGAACCCTAAAGAACCTTGTATCATCCAAATTATAGTCAAATAATCTCCCAACATCCTTCCATTCCTCCTAGAATCCTTAACTATTGCATAATCCAATTAAATAAATCCTTTTGTCTCAAATCAAAAAGAGTTACCCGATTCCGAGGTAACGACTTCTCTCAAGTTCCTTTCCCTTATTTTACTTCTTAACTCTCTATTATTTTATAATAATTTTATTACAGAAAAAAACTGTATTATAAATATACTAGTTTTTTCTATGAGAAATATTCGAACTACACTTCCACACACCTCAATCTAATGGATATGAACATACTATTTCTGTGTATGACGAACTACTACCTCATGAAATGATGATTGCACAATTTTCTCCTACCACTTCTCTAGGTAGGAATTATGATGGCCATACATTTATATTTGATATAAATTATACTTATATTTTTCTATTATTCTTCAATTTTTATCAACAATATACCTTTATGCTTTCCATAATCTATACATACGATAATTTCATTGGAGGAAGTCCGGACTACCGCCCCCTCAAAGTGATATGACTTGTTCATTACAAAAATGGATCATATAAAGGTTGAAGTTAATGAAATTATGTAACATATATAACATATATATTATACTAGAATTATAATAGACTTATGTATCATTTATATTTCATTCATTTAATATGGAAACAAAACAAAAGTAGCGTTCTAGCGTACGTACGACCTACCATCTCTATGAACGGTGATTTTCATTTCTTATATCCAAATGTTCTAGAATATTTTAAATACATATATATATATACTAAATAAATATGATATTAAAATAATTAATATAATTCTTAAGATGATTTAATTTTGACTACATGGACAATTTATATCAAAACAAGTTTATTTTCGACTCACGTTCCAAATATCAACAAAACGACTGATATGAACTTAAATAATTAGGTATTTTTTAAACATGATAATATGTAATATAAAATTAATAATAAACTTGAAAAATGTTCTTAAGCAAGTATAAATTAAGCTATTTTTATTATTCAGGAATATAAAGGGAAAATGAGACATGTCGGACTAAAGTTAGAAGACTTTGTATCAATGTCCATTAATTGTGGAATATTTTGATTTATATACAATATTCATATATATGATTTATAATAAACCTATTTGAATTTTAATTTCATTCAAGGGGAATATTTTTTCTATAAATCATTAAATAAATGAAAAAAAGAATTTTTTAACGTATAAGAGGATACCGAGTTCTTCACCGCCGTAACCATTATTTGATATTTAGATTCCTCAATAAGCCTTAAAGTATTTTAAAATGAAATTAAATCCCTTATTCCTTTATTTGGGTATATTTTTATTGAAAATGGGTTATTAAACAAAAATGGTATTTATATATAGAATGGGTTTTCATATATGATTAGAAGAAGCTTTCAAAAAGGGTTTTTTGATGAACATGTTTTTTTTCAAAAAATGGTTCATGAGCATTATATGACACGAGTGCACCCAATATATATTATAAGAAGGGTTGAGCCCCGTTACCGCTCACGAGTGAGCCCAATATAGCTTATATAATGGTTTTAGACCCATTATAACTCACATGTGAGCTTGATATTGATTATCCGAAGGGTTGAGCCCCATTATATCTCACAGGTGACCCCGACACTACTTATACGAAGGGTTGATCCCCATTATAGCTCAGCGGTGATCCCAAACCAACTAATACGAAGGGATGATCCCCATTATTTCTCAAAATTGTGCCTGATATAGCTTATAAAATGGGTGATACTCATTATAGATATCCAATTTTAAAATCAACCGTATGGTTATTCCAATCAGAAGATGTTTTAAAAGGGTTTTATATATATGATGATCTATGTCACCTAAAGGAATTTTAATTTATTACTATTGGTTTTAATAATTTTCATTGTGGAAAAATTATGGGCGTTTTTCATGTGAAAACGGTTTGTTTCATCCGCTTAAAGAACCTTGAATTGGTTACCTTGTTTTAACTAGACTAATTTTTTTCTTTATTTTTATGTCCCTTACGAATATTTTTGTGATCATACCATATTTTTAAATGTTTTCATAGGATATAAGGGAGAATAGAGTCAATGATAAAATCAAGGAAAAGTTATGATGATTAAACACGAAAAGAAAACATTTTTATTTTTAAAGGTTTTTATGTTATAGAAGAAACATATACTGTTGTAAGTGTTCACATTGTATTCTATGTTTTTTTATTTAAGAGTTATGGAAGAAATCACTAAAGTTACAAACCTAAAAAGATCCTCAATGTGAATTTTTTACGTAACTGAAGTTTATGTAAGGTTTTAGGCTGGGGCCTTATTATCGAGGCTACAGGAGAATGATTTTAAAGTCTATATCAATACGTTATAAAACTTAATTTTTAGTGTGGTGGAGTTAATAATAACTTTTAACCCAATTAGGTAAGTGATCAAATAATAATGGTTCTTGTATATATTGATATAATAATCATTGGTTGATAAAGAAAATTATAGTTCTTGTTGTTTATATATTTCATAAAGAGTGTGTTTAAAATGTTATGAATTATATATTTAATACTTTTCCGCATCCTCCTGGTGACATAAGGAATACATGGTATATTTATATATTATTCTAAATTTTATAATTGAGCTCTAAAATTATTTGGAATAAATAAATATGAAGTCATGATAACACAAGATTCTAACTAGATGATGTATTCATGGGGTAGTGATAAAGAAGAATTGAATGTCGTGTAATATAGGTTAATTATTGGAAATCTATTATACTTAGTATTAATTAAACCAAATATCATGTTTTCCTATTTTCAAGATGCAATATATCAATGTAATCCCAAATAAATTAATTTGTTGGTGATGAAGTAAATATTCCAATATATCAAAGGCATAGAGAATTTCAATTTTTTAAATAATTAAATATAATAAAAAAAATGACAGGATATAGAGATGTTAATTTGGTCAGTTTAGAAGATGATAGAAATTAAAATTCAATAAATTCACTCTATCTTGGAAGAATATGAATTTCTTGTATTTTCATGAATCAATCCTACATTTCAATGAGAAATTTAGTATATGAATATATTACAGCCAATAAACCTAGTATGAAACCATTGTGGGTGAATAAAAATATATTTTTTACTGTAATTAAAGAAATTATTTAATTAGAATGAATTGTTATAAGTTAAGTAAAATCAATATTAGCAAAAATGATATATATCAGTCAATAAAGAAGAATAATAAAATCAAGTATCACTTCTTGAAGGAGAAATTTTTGAATGTGTAAGTGAATTTGGAGTATGTGCCTATTGAACAATAAATCCTAGATATTATTACCAAGGTGTTACTCAAGGACGTATTTGAGAGACATAATCCAGATATTAGTTCACATTTAACCCCCAACACTTATATATGTGTGGTTGTGTATCCCTAAATCCCAGAGGTGTGATATGAATTTTTTAATAGTATCTATTATTTTCACTATTAACAACCATAAATGGGTGACTATTGGTATCACTAAAAAACAAAGAGAGATATTGTTCATGAAAATGTGTGGAATATATTTCTCTAACTCTTAAAAGGGTGAGTAAAATATATGAAATGGGGAGAAATATTCAATGATAAATTATGTGAGAAAAGATGTAGTGGATTTGGTAAACATTATTACGTTAAACCATTACTTCTATGGATTAAATATCATAGAGAGAAATAATTATGAAATCATATTACAATTGGGATTTGGGGAATCACTAGAATCAAACCAAATTATTTATCGAGAAATTTTCATGATTCCATTATTTCTCAAACTAATAAAAACTCATGTGGGACTAGAATATGTGTTGAGTGAGCATTTAACTACTATCTAGAGTTTCATGGGGAATAATGCAATTAATGGAGAAAGTAAGCATGCTTTTTGAATATGATAGTTAAGGATTTTTTATCTGTTTTCATCAAATCTGAGGGGGAATATTATTGTAATAAATCCATAAAGGAGACATTTTGGACTATTTGGGGCTGTGTTTGTTGAAAAAAATGTTGATAAAGTTTCATGATTTTGAAGGACTTTTAACATTCATTAAAGAGTTGTTCTATAATATTTTTAATATGTTCAAAATTTTGGCAAAAAATCATTTCGATGGAAACATTTATGTGAAAATGTGGAGATGTAAAAAATTTGAATCAAGATAATGTTATATTTTTATTGAAATGGAAGGATTATCATGAAATCTAGGTGGAATCCCGTCGTAGTGGATCTATGAAAATTTTGTAGACAAATGGAGGTGTGATAAAGTAGTGAGAATTAAGGTGATGAATTTTTTTAGAATGATGAAGTTTCATGAAGGATTGGTTTTGTCTATATGTAGGTCACCAATACATCAATAAGTGGTGGAAGTTAAAGGATATTTATAAGTGATTTATTTTTTCATAATAATTGTATGACTATACTTATTTTGATATCATGAGTTATGTGACCATAAATATCATGAAAAATGAATATTATGCTCATTATAAAAGATTTATGTGAATATGAGTTACGAAAATATGTTTTCCCACAAGAGGGGAGTTATGAAAACCATAGAGTAACTTCCAATATGTTTTGTGGTAAAGTAGAGTACATCATGTGGATGAAATAAAATCATCATTACACACCAATTGTGGTGTATTGAAAGATGATTAAGCATATCAACAAAGTAATCTAAAGGAACAATTATTACAATTAAAGTGAAGGAGTAACAAGTTATATTAAGAGTGAATTATTAAAAAACATAGGGGCAGTAAGTCCATTCCCAATATTGTAACAATATTTTGATTTATTGACTATGGTATATCAGGAAATTGTTTTTGTATGATCCTTTTATTATCCTTTTTCAGGGGAACCATGTAATTTTTTTTATCTTGCATGCCTTTCCATTTATCATATATTGGGACACAAAAAGGTGAGAGGGGAGTTTTATTTAGTGATAAAACAAGATCTTTAATCATAATAATTTTAATATTTTATTCAATGATTAACCCTTCTACATAAGGTATTTAATATAGTGGGGCCATGAAATGTATACTTTATGAGTGTTTTGTATATATATGACTTCAAAATGAAGGGAATAATTAATAGAGCTTTTAGTTTTTGTTTATGTGATGAAGAAAAAAGTTTCTACATAAAATATTTGAATATAATTGAATTTATTAATATTAAAAAAATATAATAAAAGGATATGTATCTTTATCTAATATCTATGATATGATAAGAGAAGTTATTCATTAGCAAAGAGTTGTTATAAATAGAGTGAGATGATTAATTAACTACACATACATTAAGATTCATCATATTTTATAACATGTTTTGAAAAGAAGACATAGATAAAAATGTTGTTTCCTTAGTATGATGTGTTTATCCAATTTTTAAAAAATATGATAGAAAATTTTACTTACACCCATCAATGGTATGTTTCAATAATTCCTTATTTTATAGGAAAAAACACTCCAAACTCAATGAATACTTTATGTAATATGGGAAACATAGTAATTTGTAAACAAATATTACTAAAATGAAATAATAATTATTTCCTAAACAAAAAGGAGTGTGTGTACCATAGAAAGGTATTATGAAGAGAATATGGTGTGTAAGTGGTCGGTGGAAGTATTCTTGAACATAGAGAGGTTCAAAAATAACAAAAAGAGGATTATACCAGTCATAAGTTAATGTTTTACACTTAATATCCTAAAGATATTAAGATATTCTATAATAAAGAATCATGAAACGGTTACATTAGTTTCCATGATAAAGTGAATAATTTTATGTACAAAATTAGTATTCCAATTAAAAAATAACATTATTTTCAATTAATATTGTAAAATATTTTGAGGTTATGAAGTTAAAAAGTAAAATATAGAGTTATATTTAGTTTCCATAAAAATGTGAATATAATATTTTCCTAAAGTATGTTAGGATATACTGGTTATTAATAATTTAAATGGTTATATTTATAAACATAAGGTTTCAAGGAAAAAATAACAATGTTAATAATTATAAGGATAATGATGACAAAATTATAAATGTTCAAGTAGAATTTTTGTTTTGAAATATTAATATTTTATGTATTAGGGTTAAGGAGTTTGAATAAGTTAAAGGATTTTATCATTTGGAAAATTATTCCAAAATCTAACCATTATTCAAAAATTACATATACATATATGTTACTCAATAAATATTTTAGTTGGGAGATTTTATGATAAGGTTACATAAAGACGTGTCCATAATTTTATATTAATGTAATAAGTTAACTAAATCCCATAATGTTAAAAAAAGGTTTCTTTTGAATCAAAAATATATGATATGTGAGATAGATACTTTTTTTTGTTTTGATAAATTTTATTAAAAATATTTTGAAAACTATTAATTGTATCGTATGATATTTAATTTCCAATATATTATTTCTTCATATCGGCTATATATATATTGATATAACTTTCATGAAATGTAATGAAAATCATCATACAAAAGAATGACATTGAGTTATTTCTAACTAAGGTTAATCATGGAGTATTATATGGAATGAAGAAATGTTATGGGTAGTTTGAATAGGATTTCTGTATGAGATAAAAAGTATGAACATGAGGCATAAAAAGTGTTTTGCTGTACTGAATAAAACACTAGTTATACGACATTAAGAACCATATAGTATATATTTAGTTTAATCGGGGTGGATTAGTCATATAGGATACACTATTACATGAGGTTAACGAGATACGTATCCTATGAACCTTCATACTTTGATATCATTATTACACAATCTAGTGATGCCTATTAAATTTACGAGAAGTTTGGTTTCTTGTTGATCATGTCATCGGCTGAATATAATCCACTATGTGATTTATACTCTCATACGATTAGTATGAATTTTGGGACCTCAATTAAGATATAATAGGAGTGTGAAACCACACCTGGATAGTACATATGATTTTATTATCTATATAGGTGAAATATATGTGATGCAATCATCCATAAAGGTGAATAATATGTGATGTATTGATTAACTGGTAATTTCTATTCTTGAAAAGCTGAGAATGTTTGAGTTGGATATAGAGGATTGGAATAATCTATTTCTCATGTTTAACCAATCATTTGGACAAGTTTAACACATTAGAATTCTAGATATCATGTGATGCAATTGGTGGGAACATGTATAGTGATACATTTGTTTAGTGGATATCACACCATATCAATTTGTATATTTATTAGTATTGATTCTTTCTTATAGGATGTTATTTAATTACATTTATGGGTCAAGAGAAAATTTTTTTTTTAATGATATAAATTCTTATGGGGTTACACATTGTTTTTTATGTAATATTGATTTAGTTTAACATAGAGTGAGAAACTAATAGTCTTTTAGTGTGGATCTGAGAGAGTTTTAGATGAGTATTCACAAGGTATTTCATATGATACAAAAAATGACAAATTTAATGATAGTTTTCCAAATATATTTTGATTGATATACAAAAGATTTTAAGATATAGTTCCATGAGTAACTAAATCTGATATTGTATAATGTTAAATGGAAAAATTACTATTAGGATTTAATGCATGTCAGATTTTGAATGAGTATATTTTAATTAAATCTAAATGCATGAGATACGTATAGGATATATCATGACCTATGATTATTAATGTGTTTTAATTATTGAAATATGATTATATATAAAATTCGTTTTTTATTATATGGTATGAAATAAGTAATATTGTGAAACTATGCATTTAAAAATCATATGGTATGATTACAATATCATAGGGAATATTATTATGATAATATTTCACTAACATGTGATGAATAACATACTATGATTCATTCTAAAAGACTAAAAGCTTTATTTAGAATCTAAACATTATGACATATCATTTTTTTCAATTCTCCATGTGGGATATCATTAATGGAACCATTAAATGTTATTTGAAATAAGGATGATAGATTAATTCAAGAATATGATGCACGTGTTAGCCGAGTCATTAACTCTTTTATAATATTTCAAGAGTTATTTTATGATTTATTTAATAGAATCATAAGTTGTTTTATAAAGTCCCACTACCAAGCGATGATAGTAGGTCTTGACATACTCAATGATTGATTGTGATTCCCCTAATCTTGAAGCTCTGTTGTATTACCACATTTGTGCCTAAAGCACTAGCAGACCATGGAAGATGGATTAGTCCCAATTGTATGATTATATATTTATATTGTATCAGGGATACACCATAAAGTATGGATAATTTTTCCTCTATTTTGATTTTTATAAATCATATGATAAATATGAATGTTTCACTAGCTTTAGTGTAATGTAAATGATTTATAATATTATTTATTTTAGTATATACATGGTTTAATTATTCTACGAATATAGGTCTTTGGGTTTATAATTTTAATAGCTTCCTCATGTTCTAATAAGTTGTATTAAACTCTTGTTAATCCCAATAATTTTTTCATCCCATGACTTTCAATGAAAAGAGCTTCTTATTATAGTTCACATCCCTCATCATTACTTTAGGAATATTCATTTAAAATTTTGTCCTTCACTATTTCAATGGAGAGATTTCCATTAGTAGATAAATTATTGACTAATATAATTTGTGTTTCCCATGACTTTGCAAAGAATATCGACATCAACAGTTCCCATAAACAATAAGTAATCATGATTTTCATTAAATTCAACTAATCAATAATAAATTTTAATGTGCTCATGTGCTTCAATATAATGTAAAAATGCTTTTAATTTTGGGTGAAAAGTTGATGTATAATGTTTTATTTGTTTTTATATGGTTTTCCTTCCATAAATCTTGTATACTTTTCATCATAAAGTACAATATTCATATTTTTGGAAAAAATTATAATGTACTCTTTTTGATTAATAGTTTAATTTGGGATGTGTAATTCTAGTTTATCATGAACCTCTCTACATCTATTAGTTGAGTACTTAAAGATATCTCATTTTTATCTGATTGACCCCTCGGTAAAGGTTTACTTGATAATACTGTAAAGGGATTAGTTTCCTATTAAATGGGATTCGAAAAATCATTAATATATAATAGATATTATATTTTGGTTTTATATATTGAATAACTAAATTCATTAAGACTAATCATGGAACTGTTGTTTTCCATAATTAACAATGTGATAATTTTGAAAATATAATTATTTGTATGTGTTTAGAATTGATGAATTAATTAACTCAATAATTTTTCAAAAGAATAATATGACTGAGTAACTTATGGTCAAAATAGTGTCAATAGTTTAGATCTATTATTGATGTAGTGTTTATGTGTCATGTTGGAGATTTCATTGAAAAAATCATCATAAATTTATCTCGAATGTGAATAGTTTTTTCCTCTTCATTGAGATAGTACTTGTAAGGGTCATAGCTCAACTACCCAAACAATACCAAAACGAGTTTTAATAAGACCTCGAGTATACCTATTAATCACCAAATGCTAGAATAAACATTAAGTGTTTAATAAAATATTGATGGGAGATATGTTTCCCCCTTATATAAATAAAAAATGAACTTTTGGTAAATTAAAAATCTTTCATGACCATGGGGTTCTACTGACATGAAGATCTAATAATGCATGTTCTTGATATTGGCATACCTATCAATCAAGCTATAAGAAATTACATGATTAAAATTCTATATCAAAAATATATACATATTAATGAGGACTAAAACTCACATATCTTTCTCTTATGTGAACACAACCAAAATCATCTATACATAAATAAGGAAAACAAAACACATACCATTGGAACATAAAGAGAAAACTATCAGTGGAAACCCTGATAAAAAAATAGTAGATATCCCTGTAACATATCCTCCACCCACCCACAAATATCACTAAAATAAATTACCCAAGATCTATACTCAATGAGAGTCTTAATCATATGATTTTAAAAACCAGAAGTTCCATAAACTTCTCGTCACTAATGAGGTACCTAAAAATAAACTAATGAAGATTCATTTCCACCGAGTTGTTAATGTAGGGTTTGAGAATATACATAATATTTAGGGGATAACCAATGAGGAAAAACATTGTAGTGAATAACCATGTGCATATATGTACTTTTCCACACATTTGTATACATATATATTCAATTGATTTAGTTAGAAGATAGATAAAATATCATGAAAATGTACGTAAACAAGCATCAGATAGAAATATTAAAAAATCCAACAAGTAAATAATTATATATATAATATCCATACTAATAATTTATTCTAAGAGCCTTGGTATAGATTCTAATATGGACTGGGATGTGAAATTGCATCACCCATCCCTATAAAACCTATCTGAAAGGTAGTCAAGAAGCACACCCATTCTCGATGGATGAGAAAACTATATATTAGAGTGAGGAAATATTATTTCTCATTTTTCATATGGAATAGGGATATGGGGTATTATATAACTGAAATTTGTGAGATAATCCCATTTAATCCTCTTAAATATATGAAATTTCTTAAAAATATTATATAATAAGAAAATATATACACATACCCTTTCTATCATGCTAATAAATATATATCAAGTAAACATCACTCTCCAAAAAAATTAAAAAATAACAATAATCGTTTTTATATAATGTTAATGTAAAATAACTTCACCATGTTATACTACATACCAATTCCACATGGAATTTTCCATGTTTTATGTTTAAATGGCATAAAACAAACAGATTTCAATGATATAGTATCATAAACTCTAAAAATTATATGGGATATATATAAAGAATTGAATAAAGAACTACTCATCATAAGTAAGTCCAAATTAAAAAATATAAAATATGGTATGCTTATCATTCCATGTTCTATTAATTTCATGTGAAAACGATACTAGGTATATTAATAAAGTCACCAATGTGTACAAGGGATATACTAAGAATTAAAATATTCATGGAAATGGTTGGAATTCATTACATATAAAGACAACCCTAAAGGAAGATAGACCATTTTATAATTGTTTAATTAAAACATTGATTCAAATGTAAATATCTTTGTAAAAAAACATTTCCATGTCTGCTATATCTTTTAAGAAATAATTCAACATTCAAGAAAAATATTAATTATGAAATAAGGGTTAAAACCATATACTATAAAACATTAAGGTTTTATATTCTTTATATAATGACATTTTTAGTTTGTAAAACATTACGCTTAACATCTATGAAGTTAATGGTATTAAACTTAGTTACCATGAAAATTTTTCTTTTTATAGCATCTTAAATTTTTAGGTTCATAAATTTGTGGTGTGGTTTTGTAAATAAGACACACTATTTGGGGAATTAAAATAAATTAAAATAAATAAAATTACTCTAAAGAAAATATTCACTTGCTAATTATTAAAAAAATTAGGTTTTTAGGTGAAAAACAGGTGCATGAAACCATGAATGTATACGAGTTAGTTACATCCACCTAACATGCCTATATATCACCACACCACTGAATGAAATTTTTACTAGGTTTATTATTTGATATTTTACTAATATCTCATTCCTGATATGGTAAATATTAGTGAACACACTAATAATAAATTGTAAAGGAAAGCATGAGTGCGCCTATATATAACATGATTGACATGCTGAAGATCTAATGTAAGGATCTAAACATATTCACAACTACAAACCTATGATGGCATATAATAGTCATTTCCATTTATACAATACTACTCATAAATAAAATTTAATCATTTAAATAAATATATACATTTCAAATAAATCATAAAGAGGCAATGAAAAATGATAAAAGTTCATAAGTATATGAATATTTGTAAATAATTCAATAAAAAATTATTGATAAGATTTATAAAAGAATTTAAATATTCTTTTTAATGTAAATAGTGTAGTCTCTCATAATGATAAATTTATAAAAAACTATTTATTAACAAAACTATAAACCATAAGTTTAAGGAATTTACTAAAAAATATTTTTAAACATTTCATGGGATTCCAGTAAAAGTATTCAACTTGAATTAGTAAAATAGACTGCAAAAATAAATTCAAAATTCTAAAAATAATTTTTTTATTCATTTGTAATTTTTTTAAAAACTATTGGACAAAATGTTCTATGTATATCTTGAAGTTTCACGAGAGGGTTTATAAATGCCAAATTTAATCAAAGGGAATCATTAAAAATATTATATTCCCCATAGAAATTTCCAATAGAAACTAAACAACCCTCGTAAATTGTTATGAAAAATTAAATGAACATTAAATATAAAATAAAAATATATTATAGATATATAACAAATAATATCTATAAAAACGTAGTTATATTTTTAAAAAATTTACTTGAAAATCATTATGGTAAAAATCTCTAGTTAAGACTACTATTTTTAATTTTTCTCCACTCTGAAATCCTAAAAAACAAAAACAAAAATCTAGACTATGTTGTTTCACATGAAAGAAGTGATGGATGATGTGTAATACTCTATCTAGGTCTTCCATTAAAAAAGATAAGATAATGAACTATGAAAAGTTATTATTTCACTAGGCCTCTCTATAATCATGATATCAAATAGCCTTCCATGATTGAAGGAATCACATAAGAAAGATGAGGAGGATGGATGAGATGATAGGGAAAGGATTACCTTGATATTGTAGAACAAAACACATAGATTCACCCATTATTAAATACCACTGACGAGAGGTTCAGAGGAAATCATACATTCCTTAAGTGTGTCTCTCAAATATTTTTAAAAAATGGGATTCTAAGGATGGGTCAATTTAGAATAAAGGGGTTCTAATTAAAAGGATAAATTTCCCCTTTATATGTAAATATTTCCTGGACGTACCCAGAACCTGGTGGCACCCCTATATGCCTTTATCCTTTGACAATCCTACCAGGTAAACTGTGTCATATCTAGTATAATATTATAGAAAAATCCTCTTTTATCATACCTAAACCCTCAAATCAGATAGAATACTTTATCTAGAAACCAAATTCACTTGAGAAATGATCCCAAAATCTCAAAATTCAGAAATAGATGCCAAAATTAAAATTAAACCGTTGTAAAAAAAATAAAAAAAGTTCATTATATCATTTTATGATCTCTGAAAATTCAACCTTTAATTATATCTATATCTAAATAGATGTTACCAATATTCCCACCATAAAATGTTTCATCCAAAAAATAAAAACTAATAATTCTATCCAAATTTAAAACATCCTCAAGATGTCATATCAAATTTTACTTCCAAAATCCATAATGTCTATAAATATACAATTCCAAAATTTAACACTAATACTTAACCTAAATAATTATCTTAAATCTGTTTCACATCCCCTAAATTCAACTTAAAACCCTAAACCACTATACGATTTCAAAATTCAGAATGTTTAAAAACTTCTATCTAACGAGTGTACCTCTTAAATCAGCATATGATCTCCAATATATGATAACCCCAAACTTGTATAAGAAAAAATACTAAAATAATAAAAGTGAAAAATAAGTAATAATACCCAAATTGAATTATTAATCATGTTTTGATACCATTTTGTAATGACTATGACCTATTTACCTGAATGAAACTATACCTCACCACAATAAAACATTAGGCACACCTCCAAATTTTCAAATCCATGATTAAATGATGTTGGATTAATAAATAACTAATGATATGAATTTTACTCCCATGGAAAAATTAAAAAAAACCAAAAATGTGGTATATAAAAAATCTATCCTGACCATTAGGGTCAATAAATATATGGTCCTAAGAGTACCAGTACACAAAGTTAGTGTATCAATTAATCAAATCACAAGTAATTACAAGATGTACCATCTGTATCAGTAATAATACATATCCACCAATACCAAAAATCAAATAATACTTCTAGAATATGAAAAAACCCATAATATTATTTACACTAATATGGAAAAACATTATCTTAGGAGAAAAAAGCGAAGTCTTCAGTGTCAAAATTTTGAAAAAACCACTATGATCATCCCCTATGCATCAACTTCAAACATCCAAAAATAATTCCAAAAGACTCCAATCCTTATATGGAATCAATGAGAGTATTACTCCTATAATTCCCAAAATAATAATTTCCACAAACATCCCATATATTTTGAGGTGCCTAAAATATAGGATATAAATTTGAATGTCCATGGAGGTGTCCATGCATGGTGTGAGCATATATATATTTAGTAGGGAATCACCAACATGACTCTAATCAATAGTAAATAATCCTATTTATTCAAGAAAATGTCTCCAAAATTATATAAATATATGATAAATCTGTTTAGTAAGAAGATAGAAAATATTTCATGGAAATAAAAGTGAATAAAAAATTGGTAGATATATTAAAATTTTCACCAAGTAACTTCATAGACCCGGAGGATCCGTCTCTACCATACCTTCTCAGAGCCTTTTCTATGGATCTGAGAGGGATTAATATGGCTAATTACTTCATATATCCTTTTCAAAACTTTCCCAAATGAATTAAAGGATATTCCCATACTAGGTAGAGAGAGGTAATGATGAATACTATAGTAAGAAAAACATAGCTCTCATCCATCCTAGAGAATTGGGGAAAAGGTATACTGGATTTTTCTTTTTCAAGTCAGAAATACCTAATCCTACCTAATAGATGAAATTTGTTAAATAGTTTTTATAACATTAATATATTAAAACATACCCCTTATAGAATACACATAAATATATATCAAGTAATAATCATGCTCTAAATAAAAGTCATGCATAACTATAATTATTTTTATCAATTTGTAAAGCAGACATGTTTCTATCTGATATACTAGATATTATATCTATAATGAATGTTTTTTAGTTTTAAGTAGGAATGGAATAAAACATGTATACTTGAATATGTTATACCATGAATTCAAAAAAATTACATAAGATACAAGTTAGACATGACCCAAATCACATTTCTTTCTAAATAAGCCACAACTACCAAACATAAATCATGGATTTTTGGTCATCATATTTTTATTTCATCCATTAAAAAACTTTACCTCGGTATATTAATAAGGTATAGGTGTGCTCTAGGGATGATATTATAATGTTGGAATTCATGTAAATAGTCATAATTTGTACCCACTCGATTTAATCATAAAGGATGGTAGAACCTGATAAAAATGTTTTGTTAGAAAATTTATTCAAATGTGAAGTTCAGTGAACAAAAAGAATTATATTTTTGAATCAAATTATAGTAAATTTGTACATTTTGAAGGCAAATCAAAATTATTATGGTTTAAACCTTATACTATACCATATAAAAGGGCTGAGTTCTTTAATGAAACCCATTTTTAGTTAGTATATCCTTACCCTTATAATTATTAAGTCAATGGTGTTACACTTAATTACCATGAAAATAGTAATTTTTTTAAGAAATAAATGTTCTTATATTATTAAATATAATAATATTATTTTATAAGGATAAAAAACTAGTTGGGGGAACATAAATAAACTATTTAATTCGACTAGGATTGGTGCACCACATATAGTGGGGGTGAATAATGGTGATTTATTTCTCATAAATTAATGTTTTTTACTATCTATTTTACCAATACAACTATTTAGTGATGGATCTTACTATCCCTCTAAAATTACCATAATTTCCCTTTACATGATATAATAAGGAAAGAAATACAATGAAAAATATGATTTGGTAACAAGGTTGACCTACAATGTGGATGACCATACCCTCAGTGTATAGTGGTTATTATGCTACACATAAACTTTGTTTCTTTTATTATCAATAAGAGGATAATTTATGGATATATACTTAAAAACATAATCATTCCACTATCTATGTACACTACAGGAACCAAAATACATTCTTCCAGATATAAAACCAACTGAAACTCCCTCTAAAAACTATAGGATTCGATCTACCCCGATTAAAGAGTAATTGGTTGGAAAACACAAGTCCCTTTTGGAATAAAAAAGATATGATCTTCAACCTAATAATGAATCAATCTCAAGGGATACAAAAAATCCCTAAAATAATATGATATAATTATATTTTGGGTTGTTATTTTAATGAAACCTTACAATATAGGGATATCATAATCTAGTCTTCTCACTCCCTCTTATTTGGAATGAATGATAATAAATATAATAAAAGCTAATACATATCTCTCTCTATTATTATTATTAATTAATGAACATGGTTTACATAATTCAGAGAATAATTGGAACACTTTATTCATCCACATATAGAATACTAAATAGGGTAGCAAGGTCAGTTATCTCTCTATGATAATCTATGTTATTCTTTATATTTAATTATTATATACTCACAATATTCCAGGATAATAGTTTTTATATTAGATATTATGAAACCCATTCATTCTCATGACTTTAAATCTATATAATTCTTGATATTATTTTTATAATATAATTCCAAAGAAAATATACATGAATACCATACTAAGATGATCCATGATAACCTCTATGATTCTCAGTCTTTTCTTCTTCCTTATCACCCTTAATTATTTTGGATACATTCATTTAAACAACCTCAATAACCATAAGTAATTAATTTTTTGTTTCTTTGTAAACATAGTGATGAACTATCATTGTGTTAAATGATTAATCATTTTTTAAAGTAATCATTCATATCCTTTCATCATAGTTCCTAACATTCATGGAATATAATCATAGGGTAGATCTCTCCAACAATATCTATTTTATTATACACCATAGAATGACTATCTCTTCAATATGTGTCTGAATATCATATACCAAAAATTGATTCCTTTTTTTATTCAATATAAAATCTTGGGATTTTAGAAAATATTTCTATTTATTTCATTTTATTTCTTTGATATCATGTGTTATACACAGTAATGAGTTTAAACAAACCATAATATGTTATTAAAATATTATTATGCAACCATTATTTCATAGCCATTAAATCCATGGAATGAATATGTTTAACTAAATTATGAGATATATGAAAATCTCATACTCAATATAAATTATTTGATTAATTATTTTGAAATAAACATTATTTTTTTTATAAAATATGTATTATGCTTAATAATAGATTTTTTAAAAAATATTTTTTATTAATTTTTTTCAAAAAATATTATATCTAATTTCTGAGAATTTTAAAAATTGTATTTCATAAATCAAAATAATATTTTTAAATCATAGTATAAAAATGATCACATAGTGATTTTTTGGGATTTTGTTTTCAAAATATTGAATTTCTAGTGAGTAGTAAAAAATAATGGTTTTTTAAAACTATATTTTTGTTACAAGAATGAAAAAATTTACATATAATTTTTGAACATTTAAATTTAAATTATATATATTATATTTTAAATAATCCAATTGAGTTAATTGGAATCAAATTCTTGATGAATATGGTGTAAAATAATTTTTATAAATAAAAATTCATTCTTTCTGGAAAAAACTATTTTCATCTAAACAATGTTTTTTCTATTATAAATAATTAAATTAATCAATATTGGAGAAATATTTTATTTTATTAAATATATTATATATTCAATCAAATGTGTTAACTTTAATTTAATAATTTTATTATAATGGATATGAATAACCATGTTTTATGATTTATAAGGTATTTATCGAAATAACGGTTTTCACCAGGTTTTTTGTGATTATTTTTAAATTATAATATGAAAATTATATATATGAAATTTGATAAAATTTATTCCAAATTTTTAATTATTTGTTTTAATATTTTTAAATAGGCCCCATTTATTTTTTACCAATATTAATTATAAGAATAATAAAATTTATCACCGGGGTAAAGGGTAAATTGTGACAATTTAGGTTAAAACAAAGTTATAAGTCCAAATATTTTCATAAAAATTATTATTTAATGATATTAATTGAATTATTAACAAATTAGGATAAAAATTAGGTTGTTTAATGGATACTTGTCCATTTAATTGACTTATTTAATATTTTATTAAATGAAAATTAAAAAAATGTCACATTCCATGTTTTTAATATAAATTATCTATTCACAGAGGTGAAAAACAAGATATAAATGAATATTAAATGCAATTTTATGAATAATGAATTTATATTCATTTTTATAATTAATTTTTAAATTTTAGGTATCAAATAATTAACATAAATTCTTACATAATTCTGAAATATTATTTATTCAATTAATGGAAAGAAATAAATGATCTTGACAATATTGAATGTTATATAAATTGTGTTAGCTATAGTTTTACATGAATAATATATTTTAATATGAAATATTAGTGTTTTTTCAAAATATTATTTTTTAATTAAAAAAATTCTTTATGTATTTGAAGACAAATTAAATTAATATTGTTAAAAGTGATATTAATGATATTTTATCAAAATAATTTTTTTTATATTATTTAAAAAACATAAAAATTTTGAAATAATAAATGGAGGATAATATATAGTCAAGATATCATATCATGGAAATTTATGGTCCAATTTTCACCTTATAAATAAAAATTAGATCCCTTTTCTTTTGAAATAGTTGTTAGAGTAGTTAAAATTAAAATTGATCAACGATGGGTTAATAAAAATTACTAGGTTTAAAATCACAAAAACATGTCTATATTCTATTGGTATAGGGGATTACAATTGTATACAAACACATATTTCAACAACTATTTATTTGGAATAATTTTTCTTGGGAATTTATTTATTAAAATTAAATATTTTTTGACAATCCATATGTTCTCACACCTCAATCATAAAAGTGAACATCCTACCCCATATTTTACACCAAATTGATCCCTATATCTAGACCAAAAACTATCCATTACTCTTAAAAACTTACCCAAACACATTCTCGGGGTTATGGTCATCCCAAAAGACCAACTCTAAGAACCATTAGAGGAGATCTAATGAAGCCTTGTAAAATATGAGGTATTCACCTTAACCGGTCATTTTATATTATAATATTATTTATATATAATAAATTTATTGTATTTATCATAAAATATTAAATTTATTTTCCAAATTATGATGTAATATTATTATTATTATTGAAACACAATTATACACACTATTTTCCATCAAATAAAAATTTAATGTATCCCTTATGCATGTATACAGCTTACCATCTCTATGTACAGATACAGTTCATTTTTCATCACCATATTTTATTGATGGGTATTATGATGGTTTTAATATTTATATATTATATCTTTGGCATAATTATACTTCTATAATTATAAAATTACATATAAAAACTAACCATTAAATCATAAGGTAAATGATAACATTTTTCATGCATACACATGGTTTACCACCTCTACGAAGTGATGTGATTCATTTTTCATTTATATTTAATCTTGATTGTAATGAGGAATAATATTGTGAATATATATTATATAATAATGATCCTATAAAAATAAATTAATTCTTATCTTTCTTTCGTTCCATCTTATGAAAAATAAAAAATGTGTTCAAGCGTATGTATAACCTACCATCTCCATAGGCAATCTAATTCATTTCCCTACATCTAAATTTTATAGATGAAAATAAATATGTAAATAATTTATATATATGATATTTATATCATGATCAATATTATTTATATTATAGAACCATGTTTTAAATAAAAGTAACAAAAATACTAAACCAAAAAATATGTGAAAAACAAAGTTGAAATCACCATGAATAATTATTTTAATAAATAATTGTTAATAAACATGTAACAAAAGGTTATAAGTAAATCTTACATGTTAAAATATATATAATTAAGTTTCCTTAATATATGTATAATAAATATATATTTATTATACACGATAATACGAGATGTATGAAGGAAGTCAGATGCACACGAGCCTCAGTCCAATTGGTGAGGACTCATAAGTGCATCCAAACGACCCTGGATCATATCCAAGTGGAGGAATAATTTCTGGGTTACTATAGCATTTACTGTAGCAGGTACTGCAGTGGTAATGTTATAGGTACTGTATCGGGAGCTGTAGGAGGCACTGTCTGGCATTGTAGCATTTGGGAATTTTCCCCCATTTGGGCCTTCGGGCCTCCAATTTGGTCCACAATTCCTTTAAGCCCTTCTGGCCACCCAAGCGTTCGGGCCAGTAAGTCCTTCTGGCCACCTCAATGCCTTCGGGCCACCTTAAGTGCAGATGAAAACTAGACAATCTATAAGGAACAAGATATATAATAGGATGAGCAAGGAGCATTCACCAGAGGAGAAGATACACAGATTACAAGAATGAGAGGGCATGACACCTTCCATCGGGACAAACCTGTGCATGTACGAGATAGCCTAGCTGAATAGCAATGCAAAGGTGGAGAGTTGAATCACGATGAATATGCTGGGGAGGAGCAGTTCCAAGTAGTTAGTCTAGGTTGTATGTAATGTTTGAAGCCTACAGGCAGTTAATTCCTCTAAGGCATACGGGCCATGTAATACTTATACCTACGGGCCTTGTATGGGTTCCACCTCACCCCTTGAAAGGTGGATTATCAAAAATCAATAACAAATGAAGGCTGTCGGGCCATTGTATGAGGGAATTCTAACCTAAGGTAAGAGTTTCTCATCTCACTTTTACTTCCATGAGACATATTCTATATTCACCACTTATTTTTTTCGTGTGTGTACTTTAATTTTGATATGATATATCACTAATCTATTTATATTTATTTTATTTAAAGTTTCATTTGAATTTATTTTTTCTTGGGGCTTGCAATTCAAAAGTTACCAAAGTGGTAAGGTTTTATTTCATAATCACATCATTAGTATAGATTGTTTATGATTATGTCTCCCTTGAGATAATTTTTTGAAATTTATATATTAAAAACAATATATTTTATTATCCTCTAGTTAGTCATGAAAATATCATGTAATATTACCATTTTACTTTATTTGGCACTTAGAATTATTTTAGAAAATTATTTTATGAAAATAATAATTTATTTCTCTCTTCAGTATAATTTTTTTCTTCAATATCCATATTTTTTAAAAAAGATTTACATAAGTTTTTTTATATTCTCCTTTGAATATTTGAAGTCATTTTTAAAAATTATTTAATTTTAAAATAATATTTTTAAATGAATTATTTTTTCTTTTTCTAAAATAGTCACTTTTTTACTTTTCCTACATAAGTATTGAAGAAATGTTTTTAACATATATAGAATAAATAGATTTCCCCCCAATATGACTAATTGTTTCTTTGAATATTCCTTTAAAATTTTACAAGTTTATTTTTAATGAAAATGTTTTCATTTATAAATATGAATTTTTTAATTAAGTGTCTTAACATTGAAATGGTCATTTTCCTCAAGAAATTTTCAATGATCTTTAAATATTATTTCTATCCATCCAAGGCATTAACCCTTGATTTAACCATTGATTTACAAGGGATACGATCCAAGGATACCATCATTAGTTTTTCTCTAGACGGTTTATTAATTTGATGAAACAATTTTTATAAAACCCATTTGTTTTAAAAGGTTTATGCTATAGTGATATGATGAAATGTTTATAAACCCCTTTTATCTAACAAGGGCTATTCTAGGATGAAATTTTTAAGAAGCATATTTTTATTCAGGGTTTCTTATGTGATGGATGGTTTTTGATCTTATTTCATACATATACATGATTTTCATCATGTGGCTGGTGGGACCTATATTTCCCTATAATTAATTCAATAAAGACCGATATTTGTTGAGATAAAAAGAACTGAAATAGGGTGTGGACCCAGTTCATTATGTGAAATTTTCTACTATGATAGTTTTATGAGTGAAACTTTATTACTATGATTTTTTTGGGGAGTGAACCCATTCTAATATTATAGTTCTATCAATAACACTTTTATAATTATGAAATTATTTTATATTTTTGTGTGTATATCATAAAATTATAACATATTACAATGTTATGATCTCATGGATCATGTCCGTTAATTGATTTATGATTCATGTATTATGAACTTACAATATTTATTCTATAACAAAAGATAGTGATTTATAATATATAGGGTATGATTTGAAAATTATATGTTCATGTTCTCATACCCATATATTCTTGTTATTATTAAGTGACCACTAATATCTCTCTTTTCTACCATAACATGGAATATAAGCATATCCCTTATTGTATTTATTTTCCACAGGTTATGAATAAGAGTTCTAAGTTTGATATGTATAAGAAGGGTTATATTTAGGAAGAAATTAGTGGGATATGATGTAGATATTTAATGAACTATTAGTTTATATGTATAAATTTATAAAGGCACTATACCTATATAATTATGAAATGGATAATTAGGTTATTCAGTGAATATTTGTATACCAAGATTTGATACATTTGTATCAAAAGTATGGGTTGATATATTTTGTATCATAGAAAATATTTGTTAACCATTAGGAACTGGGATCATAAAACATTAGTAAGAACTTCGGGGACGAGTCTAAGTATATGATTGAATCATAATGTTTTGGTAGATACCAAGGATGACCTTGGTTAAACAAAAGATTTCATAAAGAATGTGTCATAATTATGATATCCATTAAATTATTTTTTATGATTACGTGGTTTCAAACTATGATTATTATTTCTCAAACTATGTTTTTATAGTTTTAGTTGATGGATAAACCTGATGGAATCAAGATAATGTTGAATTTTATGGTCCATGTAATTAGTTTCATCATGAGAAACAAATTGAAATAAGATATGGATATGAGAAATTATGGTTATGTCTAATCATCTATCTCATTAAATGTTTTACAATGATTACATTGGTTAGTTTACTATCAGACATAACAAAAGAAAAATGGTGTTTTACAAAGAGAATAAAGGAAATAAGATTCATATTCAAACTTTTCTAGAATGTGTGAAGAACCTCTAAAAATTAATTCCTCATTGTAATAATGAGATGTTTTTAGTGTGGAAAATAATGGATCAAAGAATATAATTGGTGAGGAAAATGGAATGTTTGTTTAACAAAATGAATGGGAATAATGGTCTCCTGATGGTATCCTCAATGGATGAATATTTTAAATGTGGGAAGTATATGGATTATTCAAATCAATTTCCTAGGGGGAATCAATCGAGGATAATTGAAATGGTTGTACGAGTAATGGTTTTACAAATGATGAAGAGGAGAATAAAAATGATGTATGAAATGTATGTATATTTTAATTGTGTTTATTATTTTAAAATTAAGAGCCACAAATAAATTCTAGTTGAGGATTATTAAAACGTGATTCATATCTACCTCCTCATAGTTATATATTACCTTTATATAGAAGTATATCTTACCTTTTTACAGTTAATTTATCCTACCATTATGCTGAATATGAAATATATTATTTAATTTTATATATATTCTTATTATTTATATTATCTTTATAAAAATATGAATTTAATATTTTCCTTTATACATGTAATAAGCACAAACCCTGTAACGTTATGACACTATTTACATAGAGTCGATGTACTATTACATTTAATTGTCATGATCACAAGAGATCAGGTTTTGAAAGACTGATAAGTTTAGTAGCCTTGTAAGTACTACATACATACATAAGTTTTACATTATATCATGAAATAAAAAAACAACAACATTGTGTCCCCTTTGAATACACTCATATCATTTGGAATATCCTCATATGTTAATCATAATATACTTCTTCACATTTTGGGAAAAACAAAACATAGAAATGGGTGAGCTCAGATGCTCAGTTAGGATAAGAATATGGAGGAAACTTTCATAAATAAGTATATACATTTTATAAAATTTCTAAGACAAAAAAATCCTTTTAAACATAAATATCATAATAATATGGAAAATATAAATAAAATAAATCTATTTACTAATTCACTTGGATATTCTACTAGTTGAATAATCATATGTAATATCAATAGCTAATTTTGTAATTATGGATTTCATAATGCTGGACATTATAACCACATTGTTAGGGCCTCTTCCCAAGACTAAAAATAATATTTTGTGAAGGCCTTGTGCCAATACACAATTTTGTCTCATGAGACGTACAGATGCATCGAGGAGCTAGAGCGGGCTCCACCTGTCACTTACTAAGTCCAATCCATTCCTCATATGAATAGGGTGAAACATAATATAAACATTCGCATTAAAACTAGCATAATAAATGTAAATAATTTAACCAGAAGACATGAATGGTATAAAAATAGCACATCCACAGTCAAGAATATCACGAAACCTTCAATATACTATGGAATATTTTATCTTAATAAATCAACTTCAAACAAATGTAAAATCCAAAGAAGGATTTTGACATATAAGAAATCAATCCAAAAATTATTTGAGTGAAACATATATATTTCTATTTTGAAATAATTCAAAAGTAATGAAAAATTTTATTTTGAAAATATTCTTATAAGCATGCAAGGGAAGCTTCTAAGGTGTTATAATAGCATAAAATAACCGCACCCACTATATAAGTTAAAAAAACATTTTTTCCTTAATTTGTAGAAAAGGTTATAAAGTACCTTGTTTAGAATGTGATGAGAATATTTCTTTGAAACCATTTTAGAAAAAGTCAAACAAGAGTATAAATTAGTTTAACCCACAGTTTAGTAAATAGAAAACATTTTTTGAAATACATTTTTAAGAAACATTTTTAAGAAACACAGATGTTGATTATAAAGAAGTCCCAGTAGAGACTCAAGTATAAACAACCTCAGAAAATAAAGAGATTGTAAAATTAACCCTTACCTTGTACTTTTTCTTAGTCTATGGAAAATTAAACTACTGTATAATTGTTAAATAATTGTTATTAAATTATACAAGAACTACCTATATAAATATGGTATCATATATGATCTCCTAAAATTTCCCAGTTAATAATAATTTAGTAGTATCATAGTTTCAGGTGTTAACTGATTCATTTTCCTTTATTTGTTTTGTTACATAAGTCAGGTTTATTATGGATAGGATTTATTTGATTCATATCCAGAATGATATTAAGTTCTGAATCAATATTTTAAATCATAAAATGAAAAATATTTATGAATGGTTACGATGGGGAATGAATCTCATCACGTTCATGGAGACAGTAGTCCGTACGTATGCACGGGCGAAAATATCATTCTATTGATGGGGAAATAACATATAATTGGATGGTATATTACATAAATATAATAATTAACAAGTTATATTTATTATTTACATCAATTATACTAGTTATTATACCCATCCAAATAATGAAGTGTTGGATAACAAACTAGACCACGATGTGGTGACGATAAGGTGTGCGTACACATGTATGATGACTTTGTCATTCATAGGATGGATAAAATAATGAATATGGTTGTACCATATTTATAATAACATAAATCTATGTATAAGGTACTATATTTATTATTTTGGTATGGAAATAAAAAAGACAGAGGAAGTGGTAAATGAAAAAAACGTTGAAAGAGGTGGTAAAATTACTACCTCTTCTTCGGGTGCTGCCTTTTGATTTGATCAAAAGGGATCCTTAGGTTGTATTTTAGATAAAAGTAAGGACTAGAGGTTGAATTTAGGGTATTTGGGAAGATATTTGAGTAGGGGTTGGCCGAGCCAAATGGATTTGGAGGTGGGATTTTTAGAGAAGAGGAAGTACCCTTTTATAAGAGAGGTGAGGGTCACTTAAGAAAATTTAACATATAATTTTATTATAAAATAATTTCAGTTTCTAATGGATCCAAATGGATTTATTTATAGGATAAGGTGGTTATGGGTCTAAATCCTCTAAAATAATATGTTTTAGACATATTTAGGTCACTTTATTATCTTTATCATTTAGATTTAACTCTTATCTAAATAGTTTAACCTTTATAATGTCTTCTTGTATTTTTATAATACCTGTTTAATAAAATACTATAAAATGACAAGAACACCCCTAGTGGTTCATTAATGAATTATCTATCATTATATAAGTCCTTTTTCAGAACCATATATTTTTTAAAATATGATATCATTTAATAATATAGTATTTATTTTAAAACCCATTTATGTCAATTTTGCAACTATTTACTGTATGGTTTTTGTGAAAGTCAAAAAAACAAGATTAAATAAAAGAAAAATACATTAAATCGATAATATAATGTCATATTAACCTATAAAATTATTTTAATACATCAAAAGTCTCAATTTACATTTATTTGGATATTTTAAATATTAATTAATTTAGCCTTTCATTAATAAAGTAATTACTAAATCATAATTGTGTTATAAATAAATTTAATTATATAATGTATAAAAACTATAAATAAAATAAAATGATGTAGAAAATATTGTTATCTTTTGAATGAATATTTATAGTCGAATTTATCTTATGTAAAACCCTATATTAAAAATGGGTTAGTTATTAAAATTTGAATTTAACACTTTTAGCACTTCTTTAAATAAAATAATAATAACTTTCCTAATCTAATACACTTTTAGCACTTCATTTTTACCTTTTATTACCATATTTACTTTTAAATATTGTAAATAAAATTCAAAAGTTACTATTCACCAAAAAATATTTTCATCCTATTGAAGAAAATTTTTCTTAATGATGTAAACTGTGTATCTAAGATTTTTTAAATTTAATGTACTGAAGTGGTAAAATTATGTTTTATGAAAATTTGAAAATGTGCCAAGAAGGTGGGTAAAAGACGTTAAAATTCTTTATACATCTAATCTTATTATAAAATGATTCAAATGAATTACATTGAAATAATATAGGTATTATATTTATATTTTGAATTTAAATAAATTTAAATAAAATAAATAACCATTTAACTAGAAAATTCAATTCTAATCAATAACACAGTGTTTTCACTATTCATTAAAAATTGAATGTTTTCATTAAAATGAAAAGAATTAATCCTACGGAAATTTTGATATTCCGAATCCTAAAATGAAGTCTATTTTGAAAAATAAAAATTATTAAATTTCAAAAAGTGAGTACTAATATTCATAACAACTAGTTTGATTGGTCATGGTGTGCTAGAACTCAAAGTTGCATACAAATCAAGTTGTTCTATTATTCAAAAAGAAGGGTACCATGAAATTTTGGGGTGTTACAAATCCAGTAACAGAGATCTTGTGTCTGGTTTATTAAATTGACATTGACACAAAGGATTATATCCCATAAGACCGATCAATTTAGCTATTTTAGAGAACCGTATAGATACATGATATTCATTTTACTTTAAGAGTATAAAATAAAAGATAATATATAAGAAATTAAAATGAACTACATATTTAAAAACACATTAATAGATGTATTATTCATATCCCATGGAAAAGAAAAAAAAATAAGGGAAAACTAAAATACTTTGTAAGGGTTAAGTACAAACAAGGATATCATGAATCAAAAAATAATAATCAATATAGAAAGAGAAAATAACCGAACACAAATTCAATTTACAAAACTTGAATATATGAATACATATTTTATAATCAATATTATAAGTTATGAAATTAAAAAAAATGCCATTTAATCAGTAAATTGAGAATGAAGTGCATCCAGATATAATATAATTGTGAAAATATCATGGATAATAACAATTATATGTTCAATGAAGAAAGTGATTTATTATTGGACATAATGAGCACATGAATCATGATAACTCTTCTTTTAAGACCTTTCAAAGTATAGTTTAAATACTACAGGTAGAAACCCGTTTAATTTGGGCAACTTATTTATCTAATGAGGCCTGATAATGCCTTATGGGGCTATATTATATCATTCCCCACCCACCAATTAAGGTAAAAACAATTCCTCATATATCTAATGATCAATTAAATCCATTAATCAATATTCTTTATCATCAAATATCTATATTGTGTAAAGGATTTAAAATTTATCAATATTTCCCCATTTAGTCAAACAACTATCAATGTAAACACCCTATGTAAAAATGGTTTATAGTTTTGTAAATTATTATATCCATTATGTATTAATATGTATATTTATTATAAATTTAATGTACAATGAACAATTATCACATTAAATTTATTTTTTCAATAGATGGTAAGAAATCACAAAAGAAAGTGAGATTGTATAATAAAATTTACCTCTTTTTAATTTTCATGGCAAATCCCATTAGATGAAATAATTCTAATTGAAATATAAAATACCATGAAGTATAAATGAATTATGATATTACATGTTAAAGGGGTGGTATATACACCATATAAAATAAATTAGGTGAATAGTTTTACAATATTTCTTAATAAAGGAAAATTGAGATGATGTCCCTTACCTCACACTTTCTTTTAGTTGAAGACGTTTTAACCTCCTATATAATGGTTTTAAACATGTTATTAATTTATAAAATATCCATACTCATATTTATAATATAATATATGATAAAATTATAACATTCTTCCACCCATTTATTAATAATATTTCATTATTTTAATTTTTCAAGGTGATAATTGCCTTGTTTTTTCATTCATGATTTGTTTAGAATGCTTGAGTTATTGGGAATATTATATTCATAAAACATATCCATTATACTATTAATTAAATAACTATTATATTTATCTTTCAATTATACATTTAAAACCAGTCTTTAAATATGGTTTTTAGAAATTAAGTACACTACAATATTTGAGATATTAGGTTATATATACACATGAGTAACTTTTTTATTTTTCAATGATCAACATGAAATAAAGTTAAATAATATTTTACCTTCCCATAATGATCATAATATCCTAAATACCATATAATTTATTTAAATATATTTATATATATAATCCATTAGGTGTGGTTATGAAAATAGGGCCACATTGCTTCGTGAATGTGGTATTCCACACATACACGAATGATATTGTCATAATCTAGTAAAAGAAAAAAATGGGTTTCTTAGAAACATATATATTTCATGAAAGTAATAATTATTTAATTTATATAAAATTAATTTAACAAAATTATCCTTATCAAATTCTATGTTATGCATTAGTAAAATATGAATCACATCGCTTTACAAGGCAATAGTCCACCATAAACATGAGAAACATTACCATATCACCTAAGTATTGTAAAGTTAAATGGATTATATTATATAGTGAATAAATTGTATAATAATGGTAGAAATATCATATATATTTATATATATTATATCTAAAATCAATCCCAAATTTTATAGGTGGTAATGGAAAAATAATGACATTGGTTTCTGAGGCAATAGTCGTCTTTAGATACAAATGATGATTTCAAAACCCATTTGATGGAAGTTAAGATGCTTTTAGGTTATGGAAATGAAATAAAAAATCTATTTAGATGGAATATACAGAGGATGTTATATCATCATGGTTTAAAAATAATTTAGGGAGATATATAAACAAATTATATAAAGATGATCATTGGAGAATGTTACCTAATATTAATGTAATATCCTTAGCTTTACACCAAAAACATTACTCAGTAACTTTTCATCCAAAACTAAGGTTCTAGGATGATGGAATAGAAGTATAAAAGTTATATTGGTAGGTATTTTATGAAATAAATGGGTTTTTATGTGTGTATAAGAGAAGATATAGGGTGGCCTTTTATAAGTGAGGTGAGTGGTGTAACACCTTGACCCCAACTACCCAGATCCGGTGCATTATTTTAATACATCGACATGATTACAGGGAATCAAGTCCCAAAGGACTAATCAATTTAGCTGTCTTGGAAAATTTATTACATAAATTAACTTTACATTGCAATTTCAAACATAAAACACAACCTAGATAGTTCTTTGATAATTCCATTATTCCCTTTATCCTAACCCTACATGTCAATCATAATACACATCTTGGAATCCTGGGAAAATAAAATATAAGAAAGGGGTGAGCTCAGATACCCAGGAAGGGTAAATAATATAGCAGAAGATATAAACATTTAAGGCAAGATGTGTAATAAAAAAATAGCCTTTTAAATATAATCTTGAACATAATATGGAAAAATAAATCAAACATTACCATATAAACATGTACATGGATATTCTACTAGTCGAATAATCACATGTAATAACTAATTTCATAATGATGGAATGTATATTTCTGAAGTTTAATTTCTATGTTATGGACTCGTTCCAGGACCTAGGGGATAACTGTAACCGGACCCCAAACCAGAGGGCCTCTATAACCGGACTCCATCCCGGAGAGCCTCTATAACTGGACACCAACTCGGAGAGCCTCTATAACTGGACTCCACCCTAGATAGCATGTCTAATCGGACTCCCACTCGGAGGGTCTGCTGTAATCGGACCCCATCTCGGAGGTATTACTTTTACCGGTCCCCAACCCGGAATATACTAGTCCAACACATTCATCTTAAGAAGAGGTTGAAATATGATATAAACATTCGTATTAAAACTAGCATAAGAAATGTCAATACTTTTACCATAAACCTTGAATGGTATAAAAATATAACATCCATAGTAAAACATATCACAAAATCTTAAATAAAATATTTAATATTTGTATCATAATAAATCAACTTCAATCAAGTGTAAAATTTATCAAAGGATGTCAACATAGATGAAATCAAAACTATTTTAGAGAAATATCTCTTTCTATTTTGAAATCATTTAAAGTCACATAATTCTAAAAGAAATCATTTATTTTGAAAATATTCTTATAATCTTGTAATGGAATCTTAAATAATGTTATAACGGTGGAAAATAGTCACCCATTCCATATAAGTTAAAAAAATACATTCTTACCTTAATTTTTTTGAAAATGTTAAAAAGTACATTTTTTGGAAAATGACAGAAATATTTCTTTCAAAAAATTTTATAAAAAGAAAAAAATATATTTAAATGACTATAACCCATATTATAGTAATTGGTAAAAATGTTTTGGAATTTATTTTTAAGAAACATAGATGTTTATGATAAAGAGGTCCCAGTAGATACTTACATAAAAACAACCTCGGATAATAAAGAAATTGTGAAATTAACCCTTACCAATTTGGTAACTTACGAAACATACACCCCATGAAATAAGTATCATACAATAACTATGTAAATAAACATAAATTAAATTTTATTACACAAGTAATACAATTATAGGAATTACATACACCACACAAAAGGTAATAGTGTCAATATGGAATGAATCTCACGAGAATAAGGAGTGAGATGAAAACCCCTTACTTTGCACTTTCCTTTAGTCAATGGTACATTTAACCTCTTGTATGAAGATCATAGTGTGTTATTAAAGTATAATATAACCATACTAATATTTATGATATCATAAATGATTCATTAATGACTTTATACTACCCATTTAATAACAATTTCCATGTTAAATTAACATTTCGCATAATAATCAGTTTCTTTATCGTACGTGTTTTGACTTGTTACTCTTGATTGTATCAATTAGATCAAGATTTAAATACTTCAATAATATAAAAAATGATTTATATATCATCTATATTTAGAATATAAATATGTATAATATACATATATATGAAATGAAAAGCACCGTTTATGGAGATGGTAGTCTGTACGTACGCATAAACGTTGTTTCCGTTTTCATATCGTTTTGAATGGAACTAAGAGAAAAATATTTATGTAAGTAAATATATATATATATATATATCTTCATTATAATTATTATGCATATATTACATACTTATTAGTTATATATATTTTTATAATCGTCGAGGAATGGTGAATGTGCAAATGAATCTCATTGCGTCGTGGAGATGACAATCCGTACATATGCACGAGCAACAATATAATTTTTTTAAAGGTGTGGAATTGTATGGTATATTAATATTACAGATACATTATCATTTTTTTATTATTTATATACACATCACTCATCATTATATCCATCCAAACAACATAGTGTTGAATAAAAAATTACACCACGACGTGGAGACGGTAAGTCGTATGTATGCACACATGGTGGCGTTATCATTCATAAGATGGACAGAATAATGAATATATATGTGAAATATTTATAATAACATCTCATTATATATAAGATACTGAAGTTATTATTTTATAATTGAAACAACAATGAAAGATTTGGTTGAAGAATAAGAGAACTTTAAAGACGGTGGTGAAATCATTACCTCTTCTTCGGGTTCTTCCTTTTTATTTTATCAAAATGGATCATTAGGTTGGCTTTCTGACCAATGGATGTCCTCTAGGATGAAGGTAGGATAGTTGGGAGGTTATTTGGGCAGGGTTTGGCTGAGCCAAATGGCTTTTATGTTTTGAATTTGAGTTAAGGGGGAGTTCCCTTTTATAAGAGTTGTGAGGGGGACCTTAGGGAAAACATAAAATATTATTTTATAATAAAATCATTTCCGGTTTCTAATGTCTCCAAAATATATTATTTAAAGGATAATCTGGTCATGTGTTGAAAGCTACTCAACCAATAGGGTTTATATATGATTGTGTCACCATATTAACTTTAACTTTTAGATTTAACTCTTAGTTAAATAGTTTGTCATTTACCATGTCTCTTTGTATTTTTATATTATATGGTTAATAAACATACTATAAAATGCCAATAGAACCCCAATTGGTTCATTAATGTCATATATATTATTATATAAGTATTTTGGTAGAACTATAGATTTTAATGACTATTATATCAATTAATAATATAATATTTGTTTTAAAAACTCTTTTATGTCAATTTTGACACTATTTGGTATTTTGTTTTTTCTAAATTCATAAAAGCATTATTAAATCGAAACAAATTCATCTAATCAAACATAATATGTCATTTTAACATAAAAAAATTAGTTTAATTCATAAAAAGTCTAAAATTACATTTATTTTGATATTTATAATATCAATTATTTTAATCATTCATTAATACGGTAATTACTGCATCATCATCGTGTCACAAATAAATTTAATTATTTAATGTCTAAAAAATATAAATAAAATATATTTATGTATGAAATATTTTTATATTTCAAATGAATATTTATAGTCTAATTTATCTTATGTGTAACCTTATATTAAAAATGTTTTAGTTATTAATCTTTGGATTTAACACTTTTAACTATTCTTTGAATTAAATAATAACAAATGTCCTAATCTAATCCATGTGGACCAAAGAGGTTCATATTTTATTACTAAGGTTTTTTTGGTCTAATTACACTTAACCAATAGGATTACAACATGTGTTTGGGTAATAATAATATCATTTTTAACCATAATTACCCTTTTTACTTTTAACCGTGGTAAATAAAAGTGAAAAAGTTACTATTCACCAAAAATTATTTTTATCTTGTTGAACCACATTTTTATTACTGATATCAACCATGTCTCTCTAAATTTTTAAATTCCACTCACAGATGCGGTAAAATTAATTTTTATGTGAATTTGCAAATTCTTATTGGAGGTGGGTAAAAGATGGTGAAAAGTTCAATAAAATTTTGTATATCTAATATTATTACAAAATGACTCAAATGAATTACATTAAACATATATAGGTATTATGTATCTATTTTGACATAAAATAAATTTAACTAAAATAAATAATTATTTAAATAAAAAGTCGGGTTTAAATAATAACATAGTGTTTTTCACTATTCATCAAAAATTGAAAGTTTTCAGAAAAATACCAAAACTTCACCCAAAGATGATTTTGGTATTACGAATTCAAAAATTAAGTCTCTTTTACCAAATTAAAAACATAGAAGTTTCATTTATTAATTTAAAATTAATTCCCGTTGTCAAAACCAAAAGTCGTATTTTTAAGAAACAATAACTATCAAAAGATTGACACCTATTTTTATCCAATCTCAAAGTGAAATTACTTACAATGGCCATCATTGGATTAAATGGAAAAAATATAATATATTTATACTTCCCAACCATTAAAATGTATAATTTAACACTATAAATTATTTTGATTAAAAATGTTTTTTCAGTTAAAATATAGTATTTTTCACTATGCACCCAAACATAGAAGTTAACAGAAAAACACCAAAACATTATTGAAACTGAATTTTTATTTCCCGAATCTAAAGAAGAAGTTTATTTTGTCAAATTGAATATATAAAATTTTCAAATATTGGATTTAAAAAGGGCACACCATTAAAAGGCGGTAAAAGTGCATTTTTGAAAAATACTTCTTTTATCTGAAAAAAATGAATTAGTTCTTACATTATTTATAAGAAACTTATAATATGGATTATAAAATTATAAGGATTATATATAGTTCAAAATTCAGTTAATATTATTCATAACATCTTTTGAAGGGCTAGTTTGGTAAGTCGTGGTGCGCTTGAACATAGTGTTGCATGTAGTGCAAGTTATTTAATTACTTTGAAGAAATAATGTACTATGAAATCTTGGCGTTTTACATTCTTCCCACCTTAAATAAATTGTTTTCTCGCAATTTGAAATGTTTTTTTGAAAATAAAATGATGTAAATAGAAAATACCTTTGTAGAGAACTCATATCGAAAATTGGGTTAATAAAATTTAGTCTTAAAAAGAGGGAATATATATATATACTTGAAAAGTAGAGTTACATACTTTAACTAATTCCAAACACATACTCATCTTTCACTCCCAAAAGATTTCAAAAAAAAATTATATTTATCCTAAGGGTTCCAAAAATAATGAATTTATAATTCACCTATCATACCCTTTAAAAAAACTAGATTATACCATCTATGGACTTCTTGTAGTCCAGTGGTAGGCGATAAATCCCAATCGAATTATGGTGTGGGTTCAATTCCCGTAGCTTTTTCCAACACGAAGGATTGTCACATGGTATGTGTGTTGTCCTTTTTATAACAATCCAATAATAAACTTTACAATAATATCTAATTTCAAACTTAATCTATTCGAACCCTTAGACTTATCCAAAATACCTCTATCCAAACTCACAATCCAAAATTTATAAGGATTTTAAACACAATGGAGATCCTTTTTACCACGCAATAACATGTGTATATGTTCATCATGTATTCTTGCAAAACATGGTAACAACCTTATTTATTACATTCTTTCTCCCTTATTCCTTATAGAATACTATATATATTCCTTGTCTGCAAAATTTTTGAATAATCCAGCAATTATGAAATAAACAAATCATTATTCAGTTCTAAGATATTCAAGAATATCCAATATAATTTAACCAAATAAACCATCTCTTATTCCAAAATTACTAACTTAGTATTAGGAGCATATAATCTCAAATTCCCAATGAAATAGTACTACAGTACAATCCTAATTTATTTCCATAATTCATATAACCAGTATATCATTGATAAAACACTCAAATGAAACAACACTTTAATAACAACATGAGAACTCTTAATCATTCCTCTTAATCTTTGGTATTATCATAACTTGATTCTTATCCAATAGCAGCATTTGGAGTATACTCCGATGACTTGGACATTGATTTGCATAGTGTCCCAACTCATTGCAGATGAAGCATTGTACATTTGAATTTTTTTTCTTACCATTGAAATCATGTACTTGGTGTCCTTTTTCTCCACACATATAACAAACTCTCACTGCCTTTAAGCATTTACAACGGTGATTCTTCCCATAGTTATCACATATTGGAAAATCCTTCTTTTCCCTCTTCCATTTATCCATCTTTCTCTCTTTCATCATTTTCTTCTCTTGCTTCCCTTCAAATCCATAGGACTTAGAGAATTATTTACTTATCTTGTTAACACATGATACTATTTCTTCATATGTTGAGAAGACATGAGAGACTATTTCTCTTATAAATGTTGGCTTAATACTATTAATGATATGATCCTTCTTACTCTTTGGATTATATATATTGTTGGAGTTCACCTTCCTTCTACTGGGTGCCATTTCTATAAAATGGCATACACTAGGACAGTTTATGAATTGCAATGAATAATTCCAAACCTGTAAATTACCTAATGAAAATTGAATAGTTTATAGATATAATCCATAAAAATATTTTCTTTGAGGAGGTATATACTCGTAAATCCTTCATAATGATTTGTAAAGAAAATGAGAATTATCCAAAGCATATCCCATGGGAGTGTCGTAACCAAGAGTGCATCAAGGCCCATTTTTGTGCACTAGTTCCCATTTGAGTATAGCTAAAAGCTGTGTTTTAGGGTTTTACCCCTAGGTACATCTGTTCCAGAGCCGCCTCTACCTACTTGTATCCAGACATGGATGTATTTTCTTGGAAAACTCAAAAAATATCTACATTAGCAAAATTATAGGATGTTCTTCTATTCTAATCTTCAAATTCTATCTTAGGGTAATGTGCTCTAATCGGAGTTTATCTAAATCTAGTTTCAAAGGTTATTTCTAAACTTCCTCTGATACCAACTGTAGTGACCCGACCCCAGTTACCCAGAGCCGGTGCATTATTTTAATACATTTGAATGATTACAAGGAATCAAGTCCTGAAGGACTGATCAGGTTAGTAATTTTGGAAAAAAGATTACAAACATTAACTTTAAATTTCAATTTCAAACATAAAACACAACATAGATAGTTCTTTGAGAATTCCATTATTCCCTTTAGCTTAACCCTATTTATCAATCATAATACACTTCTTAGAATCTTGGGGAAATAAAACATAATAAATGGGTGAGCTCATATTCCTAGTAAGGGTAAATAATTTAACAGAAGCTATAAACTTTTAAGGAATTATGTGTAATAGAAACAATAGAATTTTAAATATAAACTTGAACATAATATGGGAAAAAAATCAAACATTACCATATAAACATGCGCATGGATATTCTACTAGTCGAATAATCACATGTAATAACTAATTCCATAATGAGGGAATGTATAAATCCAAAGTTTAATTTCTATGTCATGGACTCGTTCCAGGACCTAGGGGCTAACTGTAACCAAACCCCAACCTGGAGAGCCTCTGTAACCGGAATCCATCCTGAAGATCCTCTATAACCGGACTCAAACCTAGAGAGCCTCTATAACCGGACTCCAACTTAGAAAGCCTCTACAACCGGACTCCAACCCAGAGGGTCTGCTGTAACTGGACACCAACCCGGAGGGCAAACTTTTACAAGTCCCCAACCCAGAACATACTAGTCCATCACATTCATCTTAATAAGTGGTTGAAATATAACATAAACATTCGTATTAAAACTAGCATATGAAATGTCAATACTTTAATCATAAACCATGAATGGTATAAAAATAGAACATACATAGTAAAAAATATCACAAAACCTTAAATAAAATATGGAATATTTGTATTATAATAAATCAACTTCAATAAAGTGTAAAATTTATCAAAGGATGTTGACATAGATGAAATCAAAACTATTTGAGAGAAATATCTCTTTCTGTTTTGAAATCATTTAAAGTCACATAATTATAAAAGAAAAAATTTATTTTGAAAATATTCTTATAATATTGTAAGTTAAGATTTGATGATTCTATAACGGCGAAAAATAGCCGCACCTGTTGTATAAGTTAAAAAAAGACATTCTTACCTTTATTTTGTCGAAAATGTTAAAACGTACCATGTTTGGAAAATGACGGAAAGATTCATTTAAAAACATTTTATAAAAAGTAAAACAAGGGTATAAATTACTTTAACCAATAGTCTAGTAAATAGTAAAAATGTTTTGGAAGACATTTTTAAGAAACATGGATGTGGATGGTAAAGAGGACCCAGTAGATACTTACTTAAAAACAATCTCGGATAATAAAGAGATTGTGAAATTAACCCTTAACAATTCGGTAACATACGAAACATACACCCCATGAAATATGTATCATACAATGAATATGTAAATACACATAAATTAAAGTGTATTACACAAAGAATACAATTATGGTCAGTACATACACCACACAAAATTTTATTTTTAAAAGGTTGGGGCCGAAGCCTCAATTTATTATTAAAGCAAAGACCTCTTAGAGGGGTAGAAGGAGACCCAATACATAGCCCGAAGGTCCAAGGCCAAGTGGCCTGAATACAAGGCTTGAAAGCCCAGTTTTTGGCCCAAAGGACCCTCTGTGAATAGTAATTCTATAGTACCCTGTGCAGCTATAGTACATGCTGCAGTACCCGTACACCGCTACAGTATTCTGCAACAGTTCCTCCGCCGCTACAGTTCCACCGCTGCTACAGTGCCCTGCTACAGTACTCGGAAATTCATCCCTATCCGGATTTGAACCTGAGTCTTTTGGATGCCAAGCAGGAGCCTGTACCACTTGGGTACAGGCTCCTTGGAAGCACCACACAAAATGTAATAGTGGCATTATGCCATGAATCTCATGGGAATAAGGTGTGAGATGAAAACCCCTTACCTTTCGCTTTCCTTTAGTCGAGGGTACGTTCAACCTACTGTATGAATATCATAGTATGTTATTAAAGTATACTAGAACCATATTAATATTTATGATATCATACATGATTCATTAATGACGTTATACTACCCATTTAATAATAATTTCCATGTTAAATTAACATTTCATGTAACAATCGCTTTCTTTATCGTACGTGTTTTAACTTGTTACTCTTGATTGAATCGCTTAGATAAATATTTAAATAATTCAATAATATAAAAAATGATATATATATAATATATATGTAGAATATAAATATGTATAATAGTCATATATATGAAATGAAAAACACCGTTTATGGAGACGGTAGTCCGTACGTACGCATAAATGTTGTTTCCATTTTCATATATTATTGAACGGAACTAAGTGAATAAGATATATGTAAGTACATATATATATATATATATCAAATAGAATTATTATTTCATATATTACATACTTATTAGTAATATATATTTTTATAATCGTTGATGAAGGGTGAATGTGGAAATGAATCTCATCGCGTCGTGGAGACGGTAATAAGTACATACACATGAGAAACAATATAATTTCCTTAAAGGTATGGAATTGGATGGTATATTAATTTTATAGAGAAATTATCATGTTATTTTAATTACTTATATATATATTATTCATCATTATATCCATCCAAATAACATAGTGTTGAATAACAAATTACACCACGACATGGAGGCGGTAAACCGTACGTACACACTCTTGGTGACATTATCATTCATAAGATGGATTGAATAACGAATATATTTGTGACATATTTATAATAACATCACAGTATATAGAAGATAATGGAGTTATTATTTTATAATTGAAACAACAAAGAAAGAGTAAGTGGAAGAATAAGGGAACTTGACAGAGGGTGGTGAAATCATTACCTCTTCTTCGGGTTCTTCCTTTTGATTTGATCCAAAGAGATCCTTAGGTTGGCTTTCTGACCAAAGTAAGTCCTCTAGAATGAATTTAGGATAGTTGGGAGGATATTTTGGCAGGGTTTGGGAGATCCAAATTTATTTTAAGGTGTGAAATAGAGTGAAGGTGGAGTGCCCTTTTATAAGAGGGGTGAGGGGCACCTTAGAAAAAATATATATTAATTTATAATAAAATAATTTTAGGTTTATAATGGCTCCAAAATGTATTATTAAATGTATAAGGTGGGGATGGGTCTCAAACTACTCAACAAATAGGTTTTAGAAAGGTTTGGGTTACCATATTAACCTTAACATTTAGATTTAACTCTTAGATAAATAGTTTTACATTTTCCATGTCTCTTTGTATTTTTATATTATATGGTTAATAAAATTACTATAAAATTCAATAGAATCCCAATTGGTTCATTAATGTAATATATATTATTATATAAGTCTTTTGGACAAACTAGATATTTTTAGGACTATTATACCCATTATTGATATAATATTTGTTTTAAAAACTCTTTTTTGTCAATTTTAACACTATTTGGTATTTTGTTTTTTCTAAATTCATAACAACATTATTAATTCAATAAAAATTAATATAATCAACCCTTATATGTAATTTTAACCTATATACATTAGTATAATTAATAAAAAGTCTCAAATTACATTTATTTCAGTATTTATAATATCAATTATTTTAATCTTTCATTAATACGGTAATAACTCCATCATCATTGTGTCATAAATAAACTGATTATTTAATGTCTAAAAAATATAAATAAAATTCCATTATGTAGGAAATATTTTTATATTTATAATGAATATTTATAGTCGGATTTATCTTATGTGTAACCCTATATTAAAAATGTTTTAGTTATTAAAAATTGAATTTAATAGTTTTAACTCTTTTTTGAATTAAATAATAATAAATGTCATAATCTAATCCAAGTGGACTAAAGAGGTGGACCAAAGAGGTTAATATTTTATTCCTAAGGTTGTTTTTGGTGAAATTACACTTAAAAAATAGAATTAGAACATGTGTTAGGGTAAGAATAATATCATTTTTACCCTTAATTACCCTTTTATTTTTAACTGTGGTAAATAAAAGTAAGAAGTTAATTTTCACCAAAAAATATTTTTATCTTATTGAACCAATTTTTTCTTACTAATATAAACCATGTATCTCAGATTTTTTAAATTTCACTCACTGAAGTGGTAAAATTATGTTTTATATGAATTTGCAAATTCCCCTAGGAGGTGGGTAAAAGACGGTGAAAAGTTCAATAAAATGTTGTATATCTAATATTATAACAAAATGCCACAAATTAATTAAATTTAACATATATAGGAATTATTTATCCATTTTTATCTAAAATAAAAATAAATAAAATAAATAATTTTTTAAATAAAATGTCGGTTTTAAATAATAACTCAGTGTTTTTCATTATTCATCAAAAATTGAAAGTTTTCAGAAAAATACCAAAAATTCACCCAAAGATAAATTTGGTATTCTGAATTCAAAAATGAAGTCTATTTTACCAAATTCAAAACATATTAGTTTCATTTATTAATTAAAAATTAATTCCTGTTGTCAAAACCAAAAGGCGTATTTTTAAGAAACAATAACTATCAAAAGATTGACACATGTTGATGTCCAATATCAAAGTGAAATTACATACAATGACCAGCATTGGATTAAATGGTAAAAATATAATCTATTTATACTTCCAAACCATTAAAAAGTATAATTTAACACTATAAATTATTTTTATTAAAAAAGTTGTTTTCAGTTAAAATATAATATTTTTCACTATGCACCCAAATATGAAATTTATCAGAAAAACCCAAAAATATTTTAAAACTAAATTCTTATGTCCTAATTCTAAATAAGGAGTTTATTTTGTCAAATTAAATATATAAAATTTTCAAATATTGGATTTAAAAAGGGTTCACCATTAAAAGACGGTAAAAGTGCATTTTTGAAAAATACTTCTTTTATCTGATAAAAATGAACTAGTTCTTACATTATGTCTAAAAACTTGTAATATGGATTCTAAAATTATAAGGATTAAATATATTTCAAAATTCAGTTAATACTATTCATAATACCTTTTTAACGGATATATTGGTAAGTCATGGTGCACTTGAACTCAGTGTTGTGTGTAGTGTATGTTATTGAATTACTTTGAAGAAATATTGTACTATGAAATCTTGGGGTGTTATAAGTGGAACACTTGAAATGTTTAAATAGAAAAAGGTGTACCTTCATTTTTCAAATGGAAAAAGTATCCATAAAAGAGTATTTTTGATCATTATATATTATATGATTTAAATATGCGCAGAAAATATTTTATATTCATGTATTTTGGTTATCTTAACCCGTATTGTTTTAGTTTAATACCTAATTAAATCCATTTTTACCTTAATCGTGGTAATTATTTTTTCATATTTTCTCTATTCAATTATGTAAAAAATAATATTACCTTATTAGATAATATAAATTATTATTATTGAAAATATAAAATCATTATTTTAAAATTCCATTCATATATGTTGACAATTTAAATTTAAAATTAACCCCATATATGTGGAGAGAAAATAAGTTTTTTCAAGTAGAAAATTCTCAAAAGATTACAGATTTTTTATTTGAAAATTTAATATTTTTATTTTTAAAATATAAAAATTATATTAATTTATATAAAATATATATAATGTTACTTTAAACCCAATTCAAAATATAATTTATCTTTTTATTTAATTTATAGTAAATTTTATTTCCCAATTAAAATACATTATTTTTCATTATTGATCGAAAAATAATATATATTTCCTAATAATCCCAATAAAATTCCCTAAGATAATTTGGATATGATGATTCAACAAATTATGTCTATTTTCTAAAATGAATTTTAAAATAGTGGAAGAAATTAATTTTAAATTGTAATCCCAAATAATTACTAAACCGTCTTTTAAAAAAAATATAGTTTTTCAACAATCATTTTTTATACCTTTAAATGATTATTATTTCATTTATAATCACTATATAGAAACAATTATAAATACTTATTTATTATATTTCATTCCCACCAATTTAATGCTAGATTATAATGGAATACTATATAAACATTATTTTGGACTTGGGGTTGCTTGTTTTGTATGATATCGAAGAGATTAAATATAAAGAAATATATATTTAATGTTTTCTAATCTTGATGTTTCATATCACATATGCTATCGAAAATAATATTCTTCTTCTAAAATACCAGGCTGTAAAATTATCACCACCTTAAATGAATTTTGTCTCTAAATTTAAATTTGATCTCAGTAATCAAGGGTCTAGAATCTAGAAATACCATTGTTAAAAAATCCACATCGTAAAAAGGGTTAATAAATAATCCTCTCAATAAGAGAGAATATGGATGTAAAAAGGTCATATGGAATAAAACATAACATGATTTATAATTAGGATAAAATTGGTTGAATGTGAAGAGGTGAACATGGAAGAAAAAATTAAAAAATTAAATGAAATGATAGAGGTCATTGATAATAAGAAAGTAAATTATCAATTAAAAGTTTAAGACCTCCAAACCATAAATGTGTGATGATTTAAAAGACCATAAGATTCATCATATATGAATAGAATATCAAATTTTTTTCAAGGTACTTTTTCAAAATTTGAGGAATTATTTTATTATCAATGAATTTTAATAAATATACTTATTTGATATGTTTCTATTTCATAAAAACAATTTCATCATTTGGTTATGCATCAAATAAATTTTCAATTTATTGCTTACTCTATGAAATGTATATCCAAAATGTTATTTTTTTTATTCCTAAAGTACTAAAATTCAATTTTAATGGATCATAATATACATAATAAAATTATAATCCATTTATTCATTCTTAATTTATAATTATAATAAAATTATAAATACATATTATCTAATATGCACAAATCTACCAATGGTGAAATAATACATTAATATATAAAACCTATTCTATTGATAAATTTAAACCATTTCATAAATGGTTAACCTTATAAACATTACAAAAAATTATGATCCAAAATGCTTGAAAATAATGTCACAGAATTTCAAGAATGAACTTATCATTAATCCCCAAAACAACATGATGTAGCCCTTAATCATCACATACTGAACATGTGAATACCATCATCAATTATTATCTTAAAACATGGTTATAATATGAATTTCCATAAAAAAAATATTGTAAACATGAATTCATCCTTATTACATAATTAAAAAATAGGTTATTAGATATATTCATTAAATCTGAAAATGTTGTAAAATTCATCAGTGATAGGATAAACCACTTTTTCAAAAAATAATTTATCTGTTCCAAAGTATTTAGTCCTATAAAATTTAATTTGTCCATATAAATAATATGTTTATCCCAACATAATTATCTCAATAATATATAACACATTATGGGTAATATTTACCTCAATAATATGTTTTATAAAATGTTCTAATTTCCACTAAATCACTTTTCATGGTTCCATTCAACATATACTTTCAAATACATTTGGAAATTATACTACAATATGATCCTAATAGGTTTTATGATTCTTATAATGGGAATATAATTTCTAAAATACTGTTCCAACATATTTATTTGATCCAAATACATAAGGACCATAACATCTCAAATTATGTTTTATGAATAGAACATGCCTAACCATTATTCGTTAGATTTTTATGAGTTATATTCCCTGGACCCTTGGAGAATTCATTTGTGTAGTACCCCATATCAGTATAGTTGAATAATTGTACAATGGTAATTTGTTTCCTAGCCTTGTAATTAATATTATCATGAAATTTGACTCCAAATGTTTAAAAAACTACCATTTTCATCAACAATGTACTAGGGTGTTTCTTTCAAAATTATCACGTGTGGGAAAATCCTTATTTCCCTTCACCCCTTTATCATTTTTTGTTCTTTCATTATCTTATTCTATTTATTCCATTATATTCCATAATACATGGATTTATCTCTCTGTCTTGACATCACTTAAAAATATTTCATGATATGAAGAAAATGTTTTAGGCACAACCACTCTTTGGAGACTTCGATTAAGTCCATTAGAGAAATGGCCAATCATTCACTCCATATTGCATATGTAACCCATTAAATAACTTTCTAACTAGGTAAAGGTATATAAATACTCAACAACTATTTATTCATTAATTTTATTTAAGATAAGTATCGTTATCTTCCTCTTACATTATTTCTCATGAGGTAAATACTTGTCAAATAATAGATCCTTAAAATTGTAACATCCAGGATCTGGGTGCTGCCCAAAGGTGCCCGCACCTGGTTGGTCACATAACCTCAAGCATATTTTTCCAAACTCTAGAGGATTCCAACTAGCAGTGAGGTCTATTGTGTGATATAGGGGAAACGTTTCCAACATGGTCAGAGTATACACAATAGAATCTAAATAGTAAACAATAGAAGAATCAATAATACCAAACAAAAAATAAATAGCAAAAGAATGAAAGTAAATCAAACCGAAGACACAATATATATATATATATGATTCAGGGAATATGGATCCTTAGAAACAACCAAATATGTCACAATGATGGAAAGTAATAGGGAAACCAATGTACACAAGAAACCAGTAAAATCCAGCAGCGTTTCAAGACTTAGTTTGGTCCCATTCTCTCCAACTTCAACATCAATCAAGTGCTTAATGAAGAAGGGTGATTTCTGTTATCTATACACATAATCAAATAATATGTTTGGGTCCAAAAACATGACCCGAATAGGGTATTAGACAAATCCTAGAAGGAAACCAACAAGAGATATGTGCCTATGTTTCTATGAATATATATATAGCAGATAATTTTAAAAGGTGAAGATGTAAACTATGAAGTAATTAAAGTTAACCGATCTAATAGTTTTCAATTACATTCATTTAACATTTATTATTCATCCATTGAATCGTGAACCCTTGGATCTATGCTATTATTTATACCCTCATGTAAAGTAAACAAAATAGATGTATCATGTGACCATCTAAACAATCATGTAAGATAGAATATAAACTTGTTTTTTGTCTTGGCATACTCGTCACAATAGTTCAATTATCCACAAACAATCCTCTTGGAAGCTCTCACAATATAACCCCTTCGATCCAACATAGAATCAATTATTTATAAATGACCACTTGGGAAAGCTTTTATAGTCTAAACCCTTGGTTAAATCATTCATTTAATCAAATATTAACGACAACATGGGAAACTCTCATGGTCAATACCCCTAGGTCAACCATTCCTGTATAACATATATGAATCACCCCTTTGGGAAGCTCTTAGAGTCCAATCCCCCTAGGTCAATCATTCCTACAATTAATTACAAACAATCACCTGGGTAGCTATCATAGTCTAACAATTGGGTAAAACATTCACAATGCATGTCATATGCATTTCATATAATTAAAAACCACATCCTAACAAAATAAGTCTAGGAAAATAAGGCAAGGCTAGTAGGAATCCTAAAACAATTGGCCATAAACAATCAATCAAGGGAAACACACCTATGGGGTGTCCCTTAGACAAGTTATATAACCTTGAGCATAAGAAACAACCTGTTATCAATCAATTAAACCATAGAAGGTAATACAAAAGGTCTAATTATAAATCACACAATACCCAAAACGTGGGTATGTAGAAATTTTAGCATATATAATCCAGATACAAACATCGAAAGGCACAAAACACCTACCTCAATATTGTACGATTGGTATACTTGAATGTCAACCTTTGAATCGGCCTAAAATGGCATAGATCTATAAAAATATGAAAAACCCTCAACCCTTTATAACTCAAGAAAGAGAACGAATTAAGATAAATGGCCTAAGTGGATTTGAGAAATCACCTATGGGATTCTAATTCCCCTGGAGGTGTCTCAATCAGAGCTCAGATAGTGAATTGGGAGAGGTTTAGAGTTCTTCCACCATTTTTTAGTGCTCCTCTATGAACAACAACTTGAAGAAGCCATTTCTAGATATGAGATGTGACCCTGATCTAATTTATCAAATAAAAAGAAAACTGCACCACATGTTCTTTAAAACAACATGACATATAGTTTCCTTAACCGGCCCCTGGATTAAGTGGGTCTACTAGATCACCACATGACCATGTATTCAGCTATTACACGGTTAGAATGCGGCTATACATAGAATGATAGGTACACGATGTGTACTCAGAAGTACACGATGCATACTTAGAAAGTCAGTTTTCTTCCTTTTCCATAAAAAACAACCTCAAAACATGATTTATTCCTAAAATGAATATTTATGCTCTTAAAAAAATTCACAATTAATGCTATTAAACCCTAAATTTCTCTTCCAAGGGCGGTGAAGAGGAATCTGTGTACAACTCCCGCCATTACGACCGTACATCGGCCTCCATCTCCCTAGTCTCTTCCTGCACTTTCTTGTGCTGCCACAACACCCATACCAAAGGAACATACAAGCCACAAATAACCTTTATACTAAAATCCACAATATGAATAGTGTTCTCCTCAAAGGATTCATCCACCTCTAACTCAACCTCCTTGGGTTGAAAAACATGATACAGGTATAAAAAGTAACTCCATAGCTGAGAAACATAAAAGATGTCATTCATAGCCCATTACCTCTAAGGTAATTAGAAATTATAGGAAACTAGACAAAGTCTATCCAAAACCAAAAACAGACCCACGTATCATGGTGAAAGCTTCCCCTGGCCCTTAATCCTTCTATGTTGTATCCTCATTGTAACATGTAGGAAACCCCGATCTATGACCTTGAACTCCAGAGGTCATCTTGGTCAATCAATAATAGATTTATTCTAAGATTGCACAGTAGTCATCCTATTCCAAAACAACTCCAACTACTCAGTGGTCTCCTGGAAAATTCGAGGTCCCAAAATAGCAACATCTATTACCTCCATCAAACATAGGGGTGATCGACATGGCCTACTATAAAAATCCTCATAAGGTGCCATGTGAATCATTATCTGAAAACTATTTTTGTAGGAAAACTCCACTAGGGGTATGTGCCTCTCCCAAGAGCCCCCAAAATCATGGATTAACACTGAAATCATGTCCTCCAAAACATGAATCATGCACTAGAATCGGCCATCTGTAGTCCCTACCAGGATGAGAAGTAAACCAAGTGTCCTTATCTGAAATGATAGAGTGCAGAACCCTACGAAACAATACCATCTGTTAGATGTACATATTTCCATGATCATCAACACTAAAGGTTTTATTTGACAAAAATAAATTTGAACCCTTCTTGAGGATCTTCATAATAATCCAAACCGAATCATTCCCTCAAGGCAGCCTCGTTAAACATTTCACATATTACATTGCAACATCATTCCACTTCTACTCATGATTGGGTAACTGCTGTAATAGCCCTGCAGGTTGTTGATTCTCTAACTTCACCTTCTAATATCTAGAACATCTCATAAGAAAAAAGAAACATCCCTCTTCATGTCTGGCCACCAATATAATGACGTAGATCTCGATACATCATAGTGACACCAGGATGAACTACCCATAAGGAGGCATGAAAATCATGAAAAAAGCTCTTCCCATATGTCTGCTGACACCCATACACACCCATGAAAATGGAAAACCACATCCTCTCATACGGTCTAACCAAGAGTAGGGTCCTCACCTGACACAATGTTCTATAGGTCATGGCCTTTGAAATCTAATAGCTACCTCATTCAAACTCGATCCAGTTGAGTAGATGTAACAACCATAAAAGAAAGAAACTACTGCCCATATTTGTCATGTACCTCCAAATGCATCTCATAGAACAGATCTATAAGTTACCACTCACTACTAGCCTCCTAAACTCCCTATATCTAAGTCCCCCTCCTCAAGGCATCAACCACTATGTTGCCTTTTCTAGGTGTGCAGGAAAGCTCAAAGTCAAAGAAATAAAAGGAATCAACCCTCCATGGCCATCTCAAATTCAGATCAGACAATGTAAAGATATACTTGAGCTTTTTGTGGCCAGTTTATACAAAAAATTGCTCTCGCAAAAGATAATGTCTCCAACAGTGAATGTCATGTACAACTATGGCCAACTCGAGATTGTGCATTGGGTAATTCCTCTCATGTGGCCTCAACATATGAGACTCAAACACAATGACTCCATCCCCTAGAATATGTACTAATCCCAGCCCGATACCTAATAACTTTTAGTAAACACTAAAACTCTTGACCGGAACTAGAAAATTGGAATCGGTGTTGATTTCAGCCACCCTTTTAGCTCCTGAAAAGCTGAATTATAGGAATCTGTCCACCTGTAATTAACACCCTTCTTATTCAGGCCTTTCAGTGGTGTTGTTAAGTGTGAAAAGTCCTGAATAAATCTTATATAGTAACCAACCACCCCCAAAAAAATTTGTACCGAAAGTATGTTCTTCTACTTCACCCATGAATCTACTTCTCTCACTTTCTCTGGGTCTACTGATACACCCATCTAAGAGATAACATAGCCAAAGAAATGAATCAGGTTTATCCAAAAGTTGATCTTTGAGATCCTATAATATAACTAATTCTCTTTTAGTATACTCAATTCGATCACAAAATTGATATAATGACTATGTCGAGTGTGAGAGTACACAAAGATATCATCCACAAAAGAAACCAAAAAAGAATCCAAGAAAGGAATGAACACTCAGTTCGTTAGTGCCATGAAAACTAACAGCGGGTTTGTGAGACTGAACAACATAACCAAATACTCATATAGACCATATCTTCTCAAAAAGGTTGTAATATGTATATATGATGGTCCAACACAAAAACAATTATAATTGGATATCATGTCAATATTATAGAACACCCATGCTCCTTGAATCTAATAATAGAGATCATCAATCCTTGGAAAGGGATATCAATTTTTGACCATCAACTGGTTCAGATTCTGATAATTCACACCACGTCTGAGGCTACAGTCATCCTTCTTCACAAAAATAACCGGTGAACCCCAATGAGAAGTATTGGGTTGAATGAAACCCTTTTCCTGGAACACTCATAACTTCTTCTTGAGCTCTGTTAACTCTAGTGTTGCATTCCTATATGAAGGAATGGATACCAGTTCCACTCCTAGAACAGAATCAATAGAGAAAATGACCTCTTTATCTAAAGGAAAACTTAAAAAGTCGACTGGAAAGACATCTCTAAAACATTCCAACACTAGAGGAAAGTACATATTTGAAGCCCCATGATCATCTAGATATAAACTATCACGTTGTGCTATAAATTCTCTGAACCCATGACGCTCGGTTCTAGCTCTGCTCGCTTGGACATCCCATTCACCCTTATGTAAAAAAGTTCCACTGTCTAGTGATGTGGAACTCACCCTACAAAAATAGAAGTAAAAAAAGACCTAAAAAGATACCAAACAATCCATTCCACGAATGAAATCAAATCATGTAATCTCAATGTCATAGAGGTCCCACAAGATGTTAGACCAGCTTACCTAAAGAGGGAACTCCTTACACTAACATTCCTTAGAAATCCTTATAATGACCCATACATTACATACATTGTTATTACTTTAAAATTGAATCATACCTATTACAACATATAAAAAAACCATGAAAGGACCGTATAGGTATAGTGTCTTTAGAAACCGGGATACATAAACAACTGGTTCATAAAGTGTCTACACTGTCTCCCATTTATTTCATCATATCTATAGTCCCTTTTGGAATATCTTACTTAATAACCTTCTTCCTGACCTAGGGAAAGAAAACATACAAAAGGGTGATCTCAAATGCTCAGTAAGGGTAAACAAAATAAATATCAATCACATCATATTCATAAGAACATAACATTTTTGAAATCTTAACCTGCAAAAGAGAGCATAATTTCATAACATGGGATAAATCATAGTAGTGAAATGAAATCCAAATCATCATAACTTAAAACATGAAACTTTGTGGCATACACACATAATCATAGATAATCATTTCTTATTAGTCAATACTCATTTCCAAGACTATCTTAGTGGACAAAGTCCATTTCTGAACCGAGTTCACTCCTCATTTCAGTCCTGTTTCACTGAACCGGTTTAACCTACCGTTCCAGCCATGTCTATCTCATGAGATATAAAATCATTAACCAATGAATTGGAGGGAGATATAGGTCCCACCCATCTCATAATGATACCATTATTATGTGTGCCACAAAATCATAAATCATACATCATTGCATAACCCATGTAATAAAATTGGGATTCTTAAACATGACATCATAAAACAATTAATATAAGATAAAATAATTAATAAAAATAATTCCATCACAACATAATCAAATCAATGTAATAATAGGTATAGAAAAAGAACCATATATTATCTTATATGGAAAATAATTTTGATAAAACACTTGAACTCCATTCTTGAGGAAAATATCCTTTCTACTTCAAAAACATTTTCCTTTCTTAACATGTCTTACAATTTTAGGCTAAAAGAAGTTAACTAAAAATAAACTTGAAAACGTGTAAAGTAAGATTCTTGGAAATAATGTTTTAAAAATCCATTCATGCCGTATAAGAAAAACATTCTTCTCATACTTTTGTCAGAAAAGTCAAAAAGTACCTTGTACGAAAAACGGCAAAATATTCCTTTCATATCTTTTACTAAAAACTCACCGAAGGGTAAAATTGGATTTATAAAATTGTTTGTGGATGGGAATAGTATTACATATTGAGGGAACATGGATGTGGATGATAAAATACACCACAGTAAATACCAAAGTATAAACAATCTCGGATAAAATTGAGATTGTGATATTTTACCTTACCTTAGGTCCGATATGCTTTGTACATGACCGAAACTCCTGTATAATGATTTAAATAATGTTATTGACTTATTACAGAATCATATTAATTGTTATGATATCATATATGGTCATATTCTTAGCTTCTTATTAGTAATATTTCATTACTACTTGTTATTCGGGTGTTAATTACTTTTTGTTCTTATGCGTGTTTTGTCGAATAAATTCTTATTCCTATTTATAGGATATAGATACATCATTTACAGAATGGTATTAGTGTAATATATATCATATTCATTCATTCAATCCATTTATATAATCATTATTCAATGAATATCATATAGAACGAGTCGCATCACATCGTGGAGACGGTAGGCCGTACGTACGTACGAGCGATGATATCGTTCCCATGATCGTGGAATTGTATTGAAGTGTATTTATACTATTTCAGAATAAATATCTCTTTAAAATAATCATATATAGTTATTATTTACACCATTATACCCATCCAAGTAAGGTGGTGGTGGAAAACAGATTACACCAAGGCGTGGAGACGGTATTCCGTACGTACGCACGCGCGGTGATTTCGTTTTCCGTAGGATGGATAAGAGGTGAAATAGGGTTGTTTCATATTTATAATAACATATCAGTATATGAGGGATACTGATGTTATTACCACATAATGAGACAACTAAATAAGTGGGAGTAGAATAAGAATGGAACTTGAAGAAAATGGTAGAAGGTATTACCTCTTTCTTGAAGTGCCTCCTTTAAACTTTTTCTTAAGGCACTAGAGTTGGTCTTTTGAGAATTCCAGTACCTCTCATAGGATTCTAAGGAAGTAGTGAAGTGAAATGGGCAGGGGTTGTCTGAGCTTGAAGGCCAATTTGGTGTGAGGAAGAGAGGGAGGAGGTTCCCTTTTATATGGGAGGAGAGGGGCACCTTTGGAATAACTAAAAATATTATTTTATTATAAAGTCAAATTCGGTTTTTAATAGATCCAAATTGATATATTTCGAAGATAAGGTGGGGATGGGTCGAAATCCTCTCATCCAATTGAATTTAGACAAGTTTAGGTATCAATCTTAACCTTATCATTTAGATTTAACTTTAAGTTAGATAATTTAACTTTTACCGTGTCTTCTTATTTTCTTACACTATAAGGTTAATAAACTTACTATATCAAGCCAAACGAACCCCAAGTTGTTTATTATTAATATATATAACCTTATCTATGTTATTTTTCCGAACCTTATATTTTTAGGAATAAAATACAATTAATAATATTGTATTTGTTTTAAAAACTATTTTATGTCAATTTTGACACTATTTGGTAATTGATTTTTGTGAAAATAATAACAGAATGATTAGTTCGAAACAATTTCATTAAATCAATAATAACATGTCATATTAAAGTATAATTCTTTTTAATTCATAAAAAGTCTCAAATTACATTTATTTGGGTATTTATAACATCAATTATGTCAATATTTCATTAATAAGATAATTACTGCATCATCATTGTATCATAAATAAATTAAATTATTTTAAGTCTAAAAATTACAAATAAAATACCATTATGTAATAAATCTCTTTATATTTCTAAGTAATATTTATAGTCGAATTTATCTTATGTATAGCCCTATATTAAAAATTCTTTAGTTATTAAACATTGATTTTAACTATTTAAACCCTTCTTTAAATAAATTGATAATAAATGTCCTAATCTAATCCAAGTGGGCCGAAATGGCCATATTTAATTCCTAAGGTTGTTTTTGGTCGAATTAAACTTATCCAATAGAATTATTACATGTGTTAGGGTAATAATAATATCATTTTTACCCTTAACTACCCTATTTACTTTTAACCGTGGTAAAAAAAGTAAAAAGATAATATTCACCAAAAATTATTTTCATCTCATTGAACCAAATTTTAGTCTTGATATTAATCGTGTCTCTCATATTTTCGAAATTACACTCACAGAAGCGGTAAAATTACGTTTTATGAAAAAAATTCAGTTTTTTAACTACCACTTAGTGGTTTCACTATTCACAAAAAAATGAGAGTTTCCAGAAAAATACAAAAAATTAGGCCTAAGCTATATTTGATACTATGAATTCAAAAATGATGTTTATTTTACCAAATTCAAAACATATCCATTACATTAACTAATTTAAAAATTAATTCCCGTCGTCAAGACAAATAGCGTGTTTTTAAGAGATAATAACTATCAAAAGATTGACACTTGTTTATGTTTGGCTTAAATGTGAAATTACATCTAATGAACAACATTGTATTAAATTTAAAAAATATATTCTAAATATACTTTAAAACCACACAAATTAATAATTTATCACTATTAATTATTTCGATTAAAAAAGTTGTTTTTAATTAAAATTTAATAATTTTCACTATTCATCCGAATATGAAAGTTATCCGAAAAGTACCAAAATTTCACCCTAAGCTAATTTCGATTTTAAGAATCCAAAAATGAAGTCCATTTTGAAAAATAAAATTTAAAAAATTTCAAAAAGTGGTTATTACTATTCATAACGGCTAGTTTTAATAATATTTTAATAGCATATCGTTGTTTAGTGAAACTCGGTATTGCATACAACGCAAGCTATCGAGGAAGGCCACAGTTGCGTGTAATGCAAGCCAAGATAGTGTTCTGTGTAGTGAAAGATTTCTTTGATGATTTATATAACATAAAAACAAAATATTTCTCATAAAAGTCTCGGGTGTTACATTCTACCCCCCTTAAAATGAATTTTTCCCTTGAAATTCGTCACTTTGTAACAAAAAGATGAGGATACCTCTCCCTCATCATATCCTCAAGCTCCCATGTATCTTCTTCTAATTGGTGGTTCCTCTATAAAACTTTCACCAAGCGAGTGGTCTTGTTCCGTAGGACTTTTTCACTACAATCTAGAATCTCTATCGGTTGTTCTTCATATGAAAGATCTTGCTCCAGCGGTACAACTTCTGAGTTGAGTACATGTGAAGGATCAGGTATGTACTTTCTCAGGAGAGATACATGGAACACATCGTGAACTTGAGAGAGATTCTGTGGAATCCCCAATCGGTAAGCTACCTTTCCAACACGATCCAGTATTTCGAAAGGACCGATATATCTAGGGCTCAACTTCCCCTTCTTTCCAAATCTCATAACCCTCTTCCAAGGAGATATTTGTAAGAACACTTTATCACCCACTTCAAACTCTAGGTCTTTTCTTCGGTTGTCGGCATAACTTTTCTGTCAACTCTGAGCTGCTCTTATGTGTTGTTGAATAGATCGGACCTTTTCTGCCATCTCATCAACAAGATCAGGTCCTAATAGCTTTCTTTCCCTAACTTCATCCCAGCAAGTTGGAGTCCTGCATTTCTTTCCATAGAGAGCTTCATAAAGAGATATCTGAATACTGGAGTGAAAGCTATTATTATAAGAAAATTCCACCAAATATAGGTGTTGATCCCAACCACCTTTGAAATCCATAGAGCAAGCTCTCAACATATCTTCTAGAGTTTGAATTTTTCTCTCAGACAGACCGTCTGTCTGAGGATGATAAGCAGTGCTGAAACTCAACACTGTATCCATAGTATGCTGAAGACTTCTCTAGAACTTCGAGGTAAATCTCGGATCCTGATCAGATATAATATAAAGTGTTACTCCATGCAATCTTACCACTTCCTTTACATATATCCTGGCAAGCTGATCCAGAGGGAAATCCTCTCTAATAGAAATGAAGTGTGCAGACTTTGTAAGACGATCAAGTATGACCCAGATAGAATTATTGCCTTTGGATGTTTTAGGAAGTCCAGTGACAAAGTTCATAGTGATGTTTTCCCATTTCCATTCAGGTATGGGTAATGGTTGTAACATCCACTTAGACTTTTGTCTCTCAGCTTTAACTTGCTGACAAACCAAGCATCGAGAGACATATTAAGCAATATCTCTTTTCATGCCATCCCACCAGAAGTACTCTTTCAGGTCCCTATACATCTTCTTTCTTCCAGGATGAATAGAGAATGAAGAACTATGAGCCTCATCCAGCAGCTCCTTCTTTAATTCTGGGATGGGAGGAACACAAAACCGATTCCTGAACTTTATTATCCCATCACAATCAAGGTTGAATTCAGGAATATTTCTCACCTTCTTTTGTAACTCGACATCTTCTTTTTGTGCCTCTTAAATCTTCACATGTATAGATAGTTGAACATTCATTTGAGAAAGATACGATTTTCCCCCTCCATTATAATTCCAAGATCCATCCTTTGTAAATCCATACATATTGGATCTTTTGTGATCCTCATCATGGATAAGCTAGCATGGTCTCATCGACTTAATGCATTTTCCACCTTGGTTGCTTTCCTAGGGTGGTAATGAATTGAGCAGTCGTAATCCTTAATCAGTTCCAACCATCTTCTTTGGCGCATATTCAGCTCCTTTTGGGTGAAAATATACTTTAAACTTTTATGATAAGTATAAATGTCACACCTTTCTCCATAAAGATAATGCCTCCAAATCTTTAATGCAATGATTACTGCATCTAACTCCAAATCATGTGTTGGGTAATTTTGCTCATGGATTTTCAACTGTCGTGAAGCATAAGCTATCACCATATCATTTTGCATAAGAACACACCTCAGCCCCTTCTTAGATGCATCACTGTAGATCACAAACCTTTCTCCACTACAGGGTAGTGTGAGCACAGGTTCACTGGATAACCTTATTTTCAACTCCTTGAAGTTCTCTTCACATTCCTCCGTCCAAACAAACTTAACTCCTTTCTGAGTCAACCTGGTGAGTGGATTAGAAAATCATCAAAAATCTTTCACAAAACGTTGATAATATCCATCCAAACAAAGAAATATTCGGATATCAGTAACTATTGTTGGTCTCGACCATCTTTCTATAACCTCTGTTTTTGCTGGATCCATAGATATCCCCTCTTTTGAGATTATGTGACCCAAAAATGCAACTTTTTGAAGCCAAAATTCACACTTGGTAAATTTGGCATAAAGCTTCTCCTTTCTGAGGGTTTTCAATATAATTCTCAAGTGATCTTCATGTTCTTCCTTACTCTTTGAATAGACAAGAATATCGTCTATAAAGACTACCACAAATTGATCAAGATAGTCTCTAAAGACTCTATTCATCAGATCCATGAAGATAGCAGGGGCATTAATAAGACCAAATGGCATCACTATAAATTCATAGCGTCCATACCTTATACAGAAAGCCATCTTTGGTATATCCTCCCTTTTTACCCTTAATTGATGATACCCTGAACGAAGATCAATCTTGGAAAAGTATTGATCTCCGCATAGTTGGTCAAATAAGTCATCAATGCGTGGTAGAGGATATTTTTTCTTGATAGTGATCTTGTTAAGTTATCGATAATTAATAAAGAGTCTCATTGATCCATCTTTCTTCTTAACAAATAGAACAGGTGCTCCCCAAGGTGACGCACGAGGGAGTATAAATACTTTATCAAGATTCTCTTGGAGTTGCTTCTTTAATTCCTGCAACCCAATTGGGGCCATTCTATAAGGTGTCTTTGAAATAGGCAGAGCACCCGGTACGAGTTCTATTGAAAACTCAACTTCACGATTTGGTGGAAGACACGACAATACCTCCGGAAAGACATCATCAAACTCCCGTACAATGGGAATATTCTTAATTGTGAGTTTCTCCCCAACCATTTGAGATAAATAACCTTCATTCAGTGGAATCAAGACCCATAAGATGGAAGAAATTTCCACTGGAAGGTTATGTTCATCCTTGCATCGATTGACGATCATAGATTGATCTGGAATATGAAATGTGACTTCCCTTATTTGGAAATTGATATGAGCACCATATAAAGAAATCTACTCCATTCCAAGAATCACATTAAATTCCACTATAGGAAGGATCACAAGATTTGTAGGAAGCACTTTCCCACAAACTTCAATCGGGTAAGAATTATAAACTTTTGATGCGACTGTTGTGCCATTAGGTGTTGTCACAGCTAACTCAACATCTAATTGTTGAGGTAATACAGTGATACCCTTAGAAAAATCTTCAGAAATAAAAGAGTGGGTGGATCCAGAATCAAATAAAACATTTTCTACTTTAGAGTGGATGGTAAGTGTACCTTTCACCACATCGTTATCGTACTCCACATCGCTGATAGAAATTGCATGTGACTTTCCTTTGTATTTAGCCTTAAGATTTTTTTGATGTCGATAATCATGAACAACCCTTGGATTAGGGCATTTATTGGCATAATGCCCCATATCCTTTCACTTGAAACATTGAAGTGTATTAGGTTCATTCTGTGTGTCCCTTCCTTTGTTTACATCATTAGACATATTCTTCCCATTATTGTGACATTCAAATGCCCGATGACCTTCCTTTTCACATTTGAAACATTTACTTGTCCCTTTAATAAAACTCCATCCATGTTTCTTTCCACAATTTGAGCATAAGGGAAATCTCATCTTCTTTTCAGTGTTCTCTTTAAATTTTCCTTTGAATTCCATTTTCCTCTTCTTATCAAACCCATATGACTGATGGGTTACTCCAATCTCCATCTCAACTTTGAGAGCACATCGAACGATTTCCTCATAGCTATTGAAGTCCCATATGGCTAAGGCCCTTCGAAGACTTGGTTTTAAGCCACTAAAGAATCGATTGATCTTACTCTCAGGTTGCATAATAATACCAGAAGCGTACCTTGCAAGTCTTGTAAAATTTTCTTCATAGGTACCAATAGATTCATCATCCTTTTGCTTCAGTTCAAGAAACTCTTTCTCGATATTTGTTCGGAGAATACGAGGGAAGTACTTATTGAAAAATAAATTCTTGAACTCGTCCCATTCCATGGACTCAATTTCAACCCTTTGCTTCGTATTCTTAATATGATTCCACCATTGATCAGCATATCCTTCCAAACGATACACTGATAGGATGACTTTATCATGTTCAGAACATTGAAGAACAGAAAATATCTTTTCAGTAGAACTAACCCATTGTTCAGCAACTAATGGATCAGTAGACCCGCTGAAAGAAGGAGGTCACTACCTCATGAAGGATTCAACAGAATGTTGCTCTTTCCTTTTCTCATTTGAAAGTCCTGCATGATTCATAGATTAAGAAAGTTGTGTGAGCATGGCTACAAGATTTTGCATCCCAGCTCCCATAACATTTGGTTGATCAGGTGGACAATCATTGCATTGCCCGTCGCATTCCGCATTAACACAGTTCCTCAGGGTTCCAGCCATTGACTAAAACCAAGAAGAATAGTATGAGCAACACTAATTATAATAGGAAAACCACATAATCAAGAATAAAATTTCACACTTAAGGTCTTATCCTAGGTTATTCATGGTCATTTCTAAAACACTAAAATTGTGTTCTATGCTTAGAATTATCCTTAGGGTTCTTACTAAGGCTTTTACATCCTAGTTTCCAAAGGTTGACTGTACCTTTACTCTGATACCAACTATAACGACCCATTCTTTACATACATTGTTATTACTTCAAAATTGAAGCATACTTATTAAAACATATAACAAAACCATGAAAGGACCGTATAGGAATAGTGTCTTTAGAAACCGGGATACATAAACAGCTGGTTCATAAAGTGTATACACTGTCTCCCATTTATTTCATCATATCTATAGTCCCTTTTGGCATATCTTACTTAATATCCTTCTTCCTGACCTGGGGAAAGAAAACATAAAAAAGGGTGAGCTCAAATGCTCAGTAAGGGTAAACAAAAGAAATATCAATCACATCATATTCATAAGAACATAACATTTTGGAAATCTTAACGTGCAAAAGAGAGCATAATTTCATAACATGGGATAAATCATAGTAGTGAAATGAAATCCCAATCATCATAAACTAAAACATGAAACTTTGTGGAATACACACATAATCATAGAGAATCATTTCTTATTAGTCAATACTCATTTGCAATACTATCTTAGTGGACAAAATCCATTTCTGAACCGAGTTCACTCCTCGTTTCAGTCCTGTTTCACTGAACTGGTTTAACCTGCCGTTCCAGCCATGTCTATCTCATGAGATATAAAATCTTTACCCAATGAATTTTAGGGAGATATAGGTCCCACCCATCTCATAATGATATCATTATTATGTGTTCCACACAATCATAAATCATACATCATTGCATAACCCATGTAATAAAAATGGGATTCTTAAACATGAAATCATAAAACAATTAATATAAGATAAAAGAATTCATAAAAATAATTCCATCACAACATAATCAAATCAATGTAATAATAGGGATAGAAACAAAACCCTATATTATCTTAGATGGAAGACAATTTTGATAAAACACTTGAACTCCATTCTTGAGGAAAATATCCTTTCTACTTCAAAATTTTTTTCCTTTCATAACATGTCTTACAATTTTAAACTAAAAGAAGTTGATTAAAAATAAACTTGAAAACTTGTAAAGTAAGCTTCTTGGAAATAATGTTTTAAAAATCCATTCATGCCGTATAAAAAAAACATTCTTCTTGTACTTTTTTCGGAAAAGTCAAAAAGTACCTTGTACGAAAAACGACAAAAGATTCCTTTAATATATTTTACTAAAAACTCACCGAAGGGTAAAATTTGAATTAAACAATTGTAGGTGGATTAGAATAATATTACATATTGAGGGAACATGGATGTGGATGATAAAATACACCCAGTAAATACCATAGTATAAACAATCTCGGATAAAAGTGAGATTGTGATATTTTCCCTTACCTTAGGTCCGATATGCTTTGTACGTGCCCAAACCTCCTATATAATGATTTAAATAATGTTATTGACTTATTACAGAATCATATTCATTGTTATGATATCATATATGGTCATATTCTTAGCTTCTTATTAGTAATATTTCATTACTACTTGTTATTCGGGTGTTTATTACTTTTTGTTCTTATGCGTGTTTTGTCGAATAAATTCTTATTCCTCTTTATAGGATATAGATAAATCATTTAAAAAATGGTATTAGTGTAATATATATCATATTCATTCATTCAATGCATTTATATAATATTTATTCAGTGAAGATCATATAGAACGAGTCGCATCACATCGTGGAGACGGTAGGCCGTACGTACGCATGAGCGATGATATCATTCCCATGATCGTGGAATTGTATTGAAGTGTATGTATACTATTTCAAAATCAATATCACTTTAAAATAATAATATATAGTTATTATTTACACCATTATACCCATCCAAGTAAGGTGGTGGTGGAAAACAGATTACACCACGACGTGGAGACGGTATTCCGTACGTACGCACGCGCATTGATTTCATTTTCCGTAGGATGGATAAGAGGTGAAATAGGGTTATTTCATATTTATAATAATATATCAGTATATGAGGGATACTGATTCTATTACCGCATAATGAAACAACTAAAGAAGAGGGAGTAGAAGAATAATGGAACTTGAAGAAAACGGTAGAAGGTATTACCTCTTTCTCGAAGTGCCTCCTTTAAACTTTCTATTAAGGCACTAGAGTTGGTCTTTTGAGAAGACCAGTACCTATATTACGTTTATAAGGAAGTGGGAAAGTGAAATGGGCAGGGGTTGGCCGAGATTGAAGGCTCAATTTGGTGTGAGGAAGAGAGGGAGGAGGTGGCCTTTTATAAGGGAGGAGAGGGGCACCTTTGGAATAACGAAAAATATTATTTTAATATAAAGCCAAATTCGGTTTTTAATAGCTCAAAATTGAAATATTTAGAAGCTAAGGTGGGGATGGGTAGAAATAATCTCATCCAATATAATTTAGACAAGGTTAGGTCACAATTTTAACCTTATCATTTAGATTAAACTTTAAGTTGGATAATTTAACTTTTACCGTGTCTTCTTGTTTTCTTACACTATAAGGTTAATAAACTTACTATATCAAGCCAAAAGAACCCGAAGTTGTTTATTATTAATATATATAACCTTATCTAAGTCATTTGGCCGAACCTTAGATTTTTAGGAATAAAATAACAATTAATAATATTGTATTTTTTTTAAAAACTACTTTATGTCAAATTTTTCACTATTTGGTAATTGATTTTTGTGAAAATCATAAAAGAATGATTAGTTAGAAAACATTAAATTAAATCAATACTAACATTTCCTATTAACATATAAAATTATTTTAATTCATAAAAAGGCTCAAATTACCTTTATTTGGGTATTTATAACATCAATTATGTCAATATTTCATTAATAAGATAATTACTGCATCATCATTGTATCATAAATAAATTAATTTATTTTAAGTCTAAAAATTACAAATAAAATACCATTATGTATGAAATCTCTTTAGCTTTCTAATTAATATTTATAGTCAAATGTATCTTATGTATTACCCTATATTAAAAATTATTTAGTTATTAAACATTGATTTTAACTATTTTAACCTTTCTTTAAATAAATTGATAATAAATGTCCTAATCTAATCCAAGTGGGCCTAAATGGTCATAATTTTTTCCTAAGGTTGTTTTTGGTCGAATTACACTTATATAATAGAATTAGGACATGTGTTTGGGTAATAATAATATCATTTTTACCCTTAACTACCCTATTTACTTTTAACCGTGGCAAAAAAAGTAAAAAGTTACTATTCACCAAAAATTATTTTCATCTCATTGAACCACATTTTATTCCTTGATATTAACCGTGTCTCTCAGATTTTCGAAATTCCACTCACAGAAGCGGTAAAATTATGTTTTATGAAAAAAATTCAGTTTTTTAACTACCACTTAGTGGTTTCACTATTCACCAAAAAATGAAAGTTTCCAGAAAAATACAAAAAATTAGGCCTAATATATATTTGATATTATGAATTAAAAAATAATGTTTATTTTATCAAATTCAAAACATATCTATTACATTAACTAATTTAAAAATTATTTCCCGTCGTCAAGACAAATAGCGTGTTTTTAAGAGATAATAACTATCAAAAGATTGACACTTGTTTATGTCTGGTTTAAATGTGAAATTACATCCAATGAACAAAATTGTATTAAATTGAAAAAATATATTCTAAATATACTTTAAAACCACTCAAATTAATAATTTATCAATATTATTTATTTCGATTGAAAAAGTTGTTTTTAATTAAAATTTAATAATTTTCACTATTCATCAGAATATGAAAGTTATCTGAAAAGTACCAAAATTTCATCCTAAGCTAATTTCGATATTACGAATCCAAAAATGAAGTCCATTTAAAAAAATAAAATTTCAAAAATTTCAAAAAGTGGTTATTACTATTCATAACAGCTAGTTTTAATAATATTTTAATAGCATATCGTTGTTTAGTGAAACTCGGTATTACGTACGACACAAGCTATCGAGGAAGGCCACAGTTGTGTGTAAAGCAAGCCAAGCTAGTTTTGTGTGTAGTGAAAGATTCCTTTGATGATTTATATAACATAAAAACAAAATATTTCTCATAAAAGTCTCGGGTGTTACAATCCTAATCCCAAAAGGAGTGTCTATGGTCATAACAAAATCCTCATAAAATCCTTCATGGAACTATGAATCAGAACCTACATATGGTATAATAGAATATGCCATGGTGGGAATGATGGGAGTATTGACTCGTATTCCCTGATCTACTATTTTTGGTGTCTAATCATTTCACAATACCTGGCATATAACCAGAGGATGTCTTAGTGGAATGGCTCTGCAAGGTCAGGCACACACCTCAATATGAGTTTAGCAAAAATACAAATTAGAAGTGAAAGTAAAGAATAGGTACATGAAAGTATTCATGTTTTCCAAAAAATCGTTATGTGGTGTGTAAAAACAATATACGAAGTGTTCCCTTAAGAGATAACATGGGCATGTACCCCTGCCAACCTAGTCATGTAACACCCCATACACATGACATGTTTCCTTTTGAGACATGAAAGGTGCTTGAATATTCCCTCATACCAATATACTCATACATGACCAGCACATCTTGGTTTTTTTGGTGTAACACTACACTACGTGCACACTCTATACACGACATGAACCACAAATGTTCTATCCACCCGCATCGTTAGTCAAACGGCCGGATACATGGTCGACTATAGCATGATGTGTTCCCTAGTACATTGTGTGTTCTACCAAATGTTTTCCAACCCCATGTCACTGATCACATAGTCAGTCACCTGGTCAACGACTACATGATGCATACATACGGTACATAGTGTGTACTTAAAAAAAATTCATTTCTTCCCGAAAAGAAGAACACATGGCATGTGTTCATAACATCATATACCATGTTTTCTGGGTTTTCCAAATAGTAAGCCTCTAAACCTTCACCAGAACCCCAAAATTCTTAAAATTTGGCCAAGGCATTCCATCTTCCGATCTGTGAGATCCAATACTCCCCACGAATTAAATTTTGGAATCCTTATTCATGTCATATCTTAACATAATTCAATTAAAGTTAAAAAATGATCCAAAAAATTATGATCTAAGAGGGCCCATAACACCTCAGGGACCAATGCTTGGCTTCCATCTAAATGAAACTTTACATGTACCATTACCACATAAAAATAGGAGTTATTTCTATACCTATATTTATCACAAAAACATGCATATCTAGCATAACATCTATCACAATAACATGCATTTAGTAATGCACCCTATATATAATGAAAATAATGAATGAAATGTGATATCTAGTAGGTTACTATATGATTCATGAGATGGAATAACCTCATCTCCTCAAGTTTAAACATAAATATAAACACAATTATATCAATTTTAATAGTAAAAAACAAGTGAATCACCCAATTGGGAAATCAAATCAACTGTAACAATTTTAAAACTAGAAAATTGCAATATTTGAGGTAACATGGATTTTCACTATACAAAAGTTACCTAATCATGAGAATAACTTATTACCTACTACCTATTCCATCCAATATAAGCTTATTGAATCCAAATAGTCAGGAAAAGTAGAAAAGAAGTTCCTTTAATACCACTTGGTAACGTACCGAATCTGAGTGCAACCCAAAGGTTCCCCGAACCCATTTGGTCACATGACCTCAAGTGCATTTCCCTAAATCCCAAAGGATTCAGACTTGAAGTGATGTAGAAGATGTGATATTGGGGAAAATATGACCTTATTAGAATAGTATACATAACAGAATCTAAATAGTAAATAATAGTGGAAGCAATAATACCAAACAAAAATAAAAAGTGGAAGACTAAAATTAATTCTAATAGAAGAAACAATATATATACATTATGCATGGAAAATGTATCTATGAAAAAATCCAAACAAGTGAAAATGATATAAAAAAATATAGAAATCAAATTACAAAAGAAACAAGTAAACTTTAGTAGCATCACAAGCCTCAGCTTGGTCCCATGCTCTCCAACTCCAATAGAAATCAAGTACCTGATTAAGAAGGGTGCTTTCCCTTATCTATACCTACAATAATATAATATGTTTGGGACCAAAAGAATGACCTATACAAGTTGGGAGAAAAATCATGATAGGAAACCACTAAAATAACTATTCATAACTATCAGTGAATATATATAGCAGCTAATATTCCAAATTAAATTAATTAACTTGGAAGTACTCAAAGGTAACCAATCATATAGTTTTCAATTACATTCATTTAACATTTATTATTTATTAATTGAATCATGAAACCCTATAATTTAGTGTAATATCTATATTACCCATGTAAAGTAACTAAAAAATACATCTCATAAGACCATCAAAACATTCATGTAAGACATAATCGAATATTTTTCATTGTCTTGGCATACTCATCACAATCATTCAATTATCCACTAATGATCCTCTATGAAGCTCTCACAATCTAACCCATTCGGTATAAAATAGCACCAATTAATTATAAATGGCCACTTGGTAAAGATATCATGGTCAAAACACTTGGGTAAAACATCCAATTAATCAAATATTAATGGCCACTTGGACATCTCTCAGGGATAATAACCATAGGTCAAACATTCACGTAAAACATACATAGATGAACCCTTTGAGAATATCTCTCAGTCTAATCCCCCTTGGTCAAACATTATTTAAATTAATTATAAACGACCACCTAGGAAGCTCTCATGGTATAAAACTTGGGTGAAACATTCACAATGCCTATCACATGCATTTTATATAATCAAAAACTACATCATAAAAAAACAAGTCCTAGAAAACAAGGCAAGCCTAGTAGGAATCCTAGACCAATCATCCATTAACAATAAATCTAGGGAAACACACCCATGAGGTCTCCCTTAGATAAGGGATCCAAACATAGGCACAAGAAAACCCCCTTTATCCATTAATAAAACCCTAACAGATAATAAACATGGTTTAAATTCAAATCAAGAAATACCTAAAACGTCGGTATGCATCACTTTTATAATATATAATCTAAATATAAGTAACTAAAGTCACAAACCACCTACCTTGATGCCTTATGATCAATAAACATAAACATTGGATTTTAAATAAGCCTAAAACTGCCTAGATATACAAAAAGGTGAAAAAAACTCAACCCTTGATAACTCATGCGAGAGAAGGAATCAAGAAGAAAGGCCAACGATGATTTTGTCACTCACTGGTAGGATTCCAATGCACTCGACGATGTCTTAATAGGAGCTCAAATGGAGAATCAAGAGACTTTCAATGTTTGTCAGCCATTATGTAGTTCTCATGTACAAAACATGACTAGAAGAAGATGTTTTTGGATATGAGTTGTGACCCCCCTCTGATTTGTCAAATAAAAAGAAAACTACATAGTGTGTTCTTTAAAATTACACTCCATATAGAAGCCTTAACTGACCCCCTACTTAAGTGGGTCTTACAGGTCACCACATGACCATGTATTTGGATGTTATATGATTAAAAAACAGTTGTATATGGCAAGATAGGTGCACATAGTGTAATTATATGTAAACGACGTGTACTTAGAAAATCCCATTTTCATCCTTTTTCAAAAAAAACAACCCAAAAACAATATCCATACCTGAAATGAAGATTCCTGTTCTTACCCAAGTGGTCAAAACTAAATAACTGAAAACAAATTCCATTTACATAACGTGAATTCATGAATAGATATGTCATAATCAGTATGGAAAGGTAAAAAAACATGCCTTTTAATCAGTAAAGTTTGTATGGAATGAATCTAGATATAATATAATTGTGAAAATAACACGAATAAAAATAACTAAATTATTAATGAACTGAATTCTTAATTATTGGACACTATGATCTTATATATCATGATACCTCTACTATCAAGACCATTAACCAGATATTTTAAATAATACAGGTAGAAACCCATTTAATTTGTCTTATTTATTTATATCATGATACCTACTGATGCATCAATGGGATGTATTATAATGGTACCCACTATTTACTATTGGTCCAAATCATTCCTAACTTATCAAATGATTGATTAAATCCATTAATTAATATGAATTATTATAAAATATCCATATTGAGAAAAGGAACAAATTTAACAATATTTCCCTAATTAATCAAATAACTATCAATGCAAAAACTGTATGTAAAAATGGGACAAACTTATGAAATAAAAATATCCATTATAAAATTATATTTATAAATAAGTTAAATTTTACACAAAATGAAAAATGATAAAAGGAAATTGTTATTTCAAGATAATTTTAACACTCACAAAAAGTAAGATTTTCCAGTATCTTTTGTTACTTGGTAATTTTCCATTAAAATCACCTTGGATAAAATAATTAAAATTAAAATACCATGAATTATGAATTAATCATGATATTAAATTTTAAATGTGTATTATATACACCATATAAAATAAATTATGTGCATAACATTATGATATGGGTCAATGAAGTGAAATTGAGACGAAGTCTATTACCTCACACTTTCCTTTAGTTGAACATTATTTATCAGCCATTATAATGTTATTAAGAATTTTATTTATATATAATATAACCATAAAAATATTTATAATATCATATACAATCCTGTAATAAAATTTTACAACCTTTTTATTAATAACCATTGATTATTTTCTTTGTTTCGAGTGTTAATTGGTTTGTTTTCTCATTCATGTTTTTTTATAAAAGATACCATTTTAATTCATATAATATCGTTAAAAATCTCCATAATAATAATCATGAAACAATTATTATATTTATACGTAAATTATAATTTTAAAATCAATAGTGAAATATAGTTTTGAGAAATGTTGTATGTTACGATCATAGAGATGGAAGGTCATACGTACTCATGCGTAACGTTTCAATTTTTCAATGAATATTTTAAAAAAGAGATAAGTAATATTTTATCTTTAAATAATTATTATATTATAAAATTATTTATTTAAATTTACATATATATATATATATATATCTATATGTATCATCCATTTGGTGTGGTGATGAAAAGAGAGTCACATCGCATCGTTAAGGGTGTAGTCCTCACTTACACAGATGATGTTATCATTCTTCAGTGTAATAAATAAAATGAAATATAATATTTCAATAGTGATAATAATGTCATAAATATAATAATTATTTCATTTATATCACTTATATTCATTAAAAATATTCTTATATCATTCTATGTTACTCTTTAATGAAATAAGAATCACATCGCTTCACTAGGTGGTAGTCCGTTGTACACACAAGAAACATTATCATATCCCCTATGGAAGGGAATGTAAAAAGCTGTATATGATATAATGAATAAAATGGTAAACCTATGTTATATATATCATAAATATAATTTATATCCATCATCATACTCAACTGTAAAAGGTGTTAATAGAAAAAATGAATGACATTGGTTCACGAGGTGGTAGTCCTCCATACACACGAATGATCATTTTGTAACCCATTTGATGAAAGTAAAGAAGGTTGTATGTAATTAATTTAAAATAAAAAAAATCACTATATGGATGATATTTAGGTTACTATATCATCTTGGTTTAATATTAATTTAGGGAGTTGTAGAAATAAATAAAATAAAGTCACTCATTGTATAACATTACCTCTTATTCAGGTAACTTATTTGGTTTGCATCAAAGGCCTTCCTAGGATAGATTTATACAAAAAATAAGGGTTTTAGGATGAGTGTATGGAATTTTTGAAGAAATTTGGGCATTTATTTGATGAACAAATTATCTTTTGGTGTGAATAAGAGAAGATAATGGGTAACCTTTTATAAGTGAGGTGAAGGACACACTTCAAATCTTTCAAAGGAAAATGGTGTCTCCACATTTTTCACATTCCATAAGGGTCCCAAATAGAGTATTATTGATCCATATAAAATATATGGTGTTTATATTTCAAAAAAATATAATTTATACAATTTTTATAATATTTTAACCCTTATATTATTTTGTTTACCCCTGGTTAATCTATTTTTAATTTAACCGCATTAATTATCTTTTAATGTTTTCAATATTTATTTTAGTAAAAAATTATGTTTCAATTGTTAGATAATATTGATTATGATGATTCCAAATATGTAATAAAAGTTTCAATATTAAACAATCATAATTGGAAAATTTTAATTTAAAATTCATCACGTAGATGCGATGAGAATGTGGGTTTTTCAGCGAAACATTGTTTATAAGTTCACAAACAAATACATAAAAACTCAATATAAAAATAATTCCAATGAAAAACATAGATTAATTGATATAAAGTTCTTTTAATGTTACTTTAAAAAAAATGAAAATATAATTTATGTTTGTAAATAATTCCAAATAAAAGGTATATTTCAATTAAAATCACGTATTTTTCACAATTCATCTCAAAATGATATATTTTAGAAAAATCCCAAACAATTACCATAAGAAAATTTTGATATGTTAATTTTAAAAAATTATTTTATTTTTCAATTATATTTTATATAATTTTGAGAAATTAATTTTCAATTATACGTTTAAAGAAGGACAAGATCGTCTTTTTGAAAAAAATACAGCTTTTAAGAAAATTCATCTTTTCATTTAGGTGATTCTTATATTGTATCCAATTAAAATATAAATATTGTTTTCAATTTTTTTTTACTATTTGTAACCTCTAATTTAACATCTTGGTTATAATTGTATACTATATTACAGTTCTTTTAGACTTGGGATTTCATGTTCTACATGATATATAAGGGATTATATTTAATGAAATATATTTCATGGGCTATTTAAGCTAGGTGTTCAGTGTCATATATTCTATAAAAAATAATGGTATTATTTTAAAATACATTGGATTAATAATTTTATCCTTTATATAACCTTTATAATTAATGTAATTGTAATAACATTATAGAAGACCTCATATTACCTTCATACAAGTGTTACCATTATGCAAGATATGAAAAACAAATTTTACCCATACATAGCTTATGAAAAATATATTTTACCTTTATATAGCTATGTGAATTTATGGTTACATTGATACAGATTTGGGAATTAATGTTTACGATTATGTATCTATAGATAATGATGAATACCTTTACAGAACTTATCAAAACTAATGATTACCATCATACAAAACCAATACTTTCTATGACTTAATTTTATATGTTTTTTAAAAAGAAAGTTGATTATCTATTTTAATATTATTTTGATACATAAAATCACTTAATTATTATATGTTCTGTTTAATTTTTTTTTTCAATTTATTAAATACTTATATACATGAGCAATCATATTCAATTTAGTTTGAAATTTGGTTATGATGTATTGTGTATGTAATTGGTATATTTTTGAGAGTTCACATGATATATAAATTTATAAATATAGAATATTTTATTATTTTCATATATCATAACATTTTAGGTTTCGTAGATGTTCTAGGAAACATCAGAGTGATGAGAATGTATGTATATTAAGAGTAAAGCATTGAGGAGAGTTTTTAAATATTGAGGGAACTAGAAGATAAGAATATATATCAGATACATTCAAAATTTTATTCAAGAAGTATTGAAAGTTTGTTCATATGTGATCATGACTTATAATTACCTATTGATCATTTTTATGAGATTCAATGAGTTTTTGTTCTTTCTTTAAGTGATCAGCCTGTTACATCGAACGATGTCAACAATTATTCATTCTTTCTTCCTATATTCAACATTATAATTATGATATTTCTATTTATACTTAAACATTAACTTTATAATATTCCCTATAAAATAATTTTTCATATGGTTATACCTCCACTTTAAAGGTATATATATGTTGTGTTGTGACTCTCTTAGAATAGTTATTTTTGATTGGTTTTTTGTTTATGGTTTAGCATTCCGGTCATGAAAGGTAATGTTTATTGTAAAGGGTTTATACCCCCTTCAAAATTTAAGGATTATTTCATTAGTAGGTACCATTTTGCTGAGGAGAATAGTAATATGTAGTGTATATATATGTTTTACTTAAACCAATATACTATTAAAATAATGTGTTATTTGTTTTATATTTTCATCTACATTCCATTTCATTTATTCTGAAATATTAACATATTTTAATTACATCGTACTATTTTATTTTATTTTAATGAACAATGGTTTTAGAGTATATATTATTATTTCATGCACACTACTCACAATATTGAATCTACATATTTTGTTAACTATACTAATTTTTTATATAATTTTTTAAAATTTCATTCACCCCATCCCCTCTATACTTTTTCCCTACCTCACATTTATCCAATAATTGGTATCTATACTTCTTTCCATTGGTTAAGTAAAGTTTTATTGATTATAAATGTGAAAAAATATCCAACACCTACTCATCTAAGGAAATATTTATTATTTTTAATGAAATGACATAATGTTGATGTCATAAATCCAATATGACCACATCAGTTCAATGGAAGTGACTATAGATATTGGAATGATTGAGTGGAGGTATTGTTATGATTATAGGTATTAAATTTTAAAAAATTATTCAATTAAATTTCAAATTACCTGATGTTGATTTATATAATCTAGCTGAAAATTATGTAGAAAAATATGTTTGAAACTAAAAATTAATAAATTATCACAAAATTTATTTATGTAGAAAAATTTACACACATATTTCTTCCTGTAAAACTATATTTAACATGTGGAGTACATTGAAATTCACTTCTCAAAAAATTTATAAGATGGATTGAAGAAAATTAGGTATCCACTTGGAAGAGTTGAGGAATTCATGATATTTTAACATGAAAAAATTAGTGAGATATAAAATATATTGACCATGATGTCGAATAAAATTTTATTTCTCAAGAAATCTATAGATAGTTTTATTATTTAAGGGAGAATACTTTGAGACGTACCAAAAAATGACACTGAAAAAACATGTGGTTGATAAAATCTAGGATTTCACTAAGTATACTATAGATGAATTAATATTATCTCCTCTCCAATATAATATGGAATATAAGAACAATGAAAGTGAAACTAATGACATAAACAAAGGAAAAAAATTTAAATCCAATAAAATTATTCTCTCTAACTCTTCTTATTTGAAGTCAGTTGAATGTGAGGAGAAACAAACTAATATAAGAAAAAGAATTTATTACCTTATTAAGTTAAAGGATGGTCCTATGTGGAAACCTAAACATGTAGATAAGAAGGATGATTGAAATGGAAAGAAATTTAAATATATTAAATATAATAGTGCTGCACAAAAATTTCTCATGATTGTCCCCATAATCCAATACATATTCATTCCAGTGTCCTTTTTCCCCACTCACACACACCCTGGGAAGCAACCTAGAATGTCACCAATAATGATCACTACTCGAGGAAAAACATGATTAACTACGGTGTTTTAATTATGTAGTTTCCCAAAAATAAAGATTCACCTTATTGACATGAGTAATATCATTTAGATATTTAAACCATTAACATTCTGGGGTGTTATAATATTTTAGTGTAAACCATGTTAATGTTTGAGGGATTTAATATTTTATTTATTTCAAAATTTTCTCAAATATATAGAAATTGTAATTTTTTATGTTTTAAAATATTGATAAATATTTTTTACTTTAATTTTTGATATATTTCTAAATGGGTAAGAGAGATTTATAAATTAAATTTCGTTAAATTTCTTAAAGGTTTTAAAAATATCTCAAGGATTAGTTTTAAAATTTACCAAAGGGGGAGATTTTTAGTGTTTTAATGTGGATATTTAATGTTTGAGGAATTTTTTAATGTTTTTTAAAATTTATTATTTTGGTTTTTTAAATTAATTTAGAATTAATTTAATATTTTAAAAATTATACTTTACAATAGTACTTAATAATTTAATCATATTTGTCTTGTAATTCTTATTTTGTTAGAAAATATTTTATGTCTATAATCCTCTAATGTTTTTCCTTTTAAGACTATAAATAGAAGTCTAGGATTATTCGAAAGAATATTTAGCTTTATGAATCTTTATTAATACTTTTTGAAGCTATGTAATTTTTTTTACCTTTACATAGATTAATATAATATTTATATATAATAATATCTAACCCTCATGTTAGTAATTTATTTAATTATTATAAAACACATGAAATATTAAATTTACCACTACATATCTATCTATTACTCATGATAACTTTATTAATATTTGAATTTAATAATTTAATTTTACATGATACAACATCACACATTTAAATAGAATAGGATTTTATTATGCTTACAAAAGACCATAGATTATATATTGGCAAGTCATAGCTTCACACAAGACATGAAACTCACATTTTACCATTATGTATCTTATGAAAAAAATATGTACCTTTATGTATCTTTGGTAATATTTTGTTACCATAATGTGGCTATGGTAATTTAATTTTACCTTTACACAACTAAATAATTTTGATAATACCTTTATATAGCTAATAAAAATTTAAAATTACCCATATGAAAATTAACATATACCTTTACCTAATTTTTGTCTCTTTTAAATTAAATTTGTATACCATAATTTAATATTATTTTGATAAATTGAATTACTATAAGATTTTGTGTTATGTTAAAATACTTTTATTGATTTATAAAATAAATATATACAATAATGATCAAATTAAAATTATTTTAAAAGTAGATTATTTTGTAATGAGTATGAAAGGGAAATATTTTTAACTGTGTGTTGAATATTTCATGTTCTAGATTTCAAGAATAGTTTTTTATTTTCATATCCGAAAACTATTTTGGATATGTTGAGGTGTTAGGAAACATAAGAGTGATAAAAATCAAGTAATATTGAGAGCTAATCGTTGGTGAGAGTTTATAAATATTTTCAGAACTAGAATAGAAGAAAAAATATGAGATACATTTCTTTCTTCATGGATGGAGTAATGAAAGGATTTTAATCTATGATCCTGAAAACTAAATCTATTATGATAATTATAATGTGATTTAATGTGTTATTATTCTTTCCATAAGTGATAAGGTTGTTATATGACATTTTTTTCTACTGTTATCCAGGTGAAAATGTTTTCTAAAGGGTTGTAAGTCCCTTCAAAACTATGTTTTATTTCTTTAGTGGGTACCATTTCACTTGAGTATAAGGATGAAGTTAAGAGTATATATAGATTCACCTAAAATGAAACTATCCTAAAAATCATGTGTTATTTTTTTTATATTTTATACTCCATTACATTCTAATTATTCTCAAATAGTATTATGTTTTACTTACATTGTACTATTGTTTTTTATTTTTATGAAAACTAGTTAGAATTTTTATATTTTTATTGTATTCACATTGTTCATATCTTTGAGTATTCATGTTCTATTAACTTTGATAATTTCTAACAAAATTTTTAAAATATAATTCACCCCATTCCCTAATATACTTATACATTACATCACACTCGTATAAAATGTTTGGGAATAATACGTTGAATAAAAATGGACATTAGAATATTTGAGATGGTATTGATCTTGGTTTTACAAAAAGAGGCAATTATGATTGATACCAATCCATAAGAACTCCTTCCAAATTAAAGCTTTAATTAAGAGCACCTTAGAATCAGAACACTCTTATAATACATAAATCCTTTGGGGTTTTAGTAAAATCATAAAAGATTTCACTTCAAATTAGGCACTAATATTTCTGAATTATAGAAAAATCTAAATTTTTTTGTTCTATAGCTATGGGGTATAGTAGGACCCTAGAGAAATAAATACTACCTAGAAGATTTCAGTATTCATGATTTCCTTTAATTTTCAATTGCATTTGGTGTAGATGATTTAGACATATTTCCTGGTATTGTTGATTGATTATGATGTTCCTTTAGAGTGTCTAATGGTATTTTTTTAATCCTTATAGATAATGATTTGATGTTGTGGATGAGTTATTTAAACTTGTGAATAATGTTTTGGAGTAGTTGAGATCACTTTTTAGCCTCTAGAAGAGGTCCTGAAGCTGTGAGAGTGAACTCTATAATTTTCTAGCCTTTATTATATTCTTTTCTATGTAGGAAAATAATCATATTCAGGATGTTTAACATATGAAAAGGACTTCATATATTATATGTTCTATTTATGAAAGTATACCATATATAAAAAAATGTGTAAGATCTTTGGTGGACATATGCTAATTCAGAGTGTTTATAAAAATCACATACATGATTTTCCTCTGTGTTAGAAATTTCTTCAAAAGAAAAATTCCCAAATATGTGAATGGATCAAAATTACCCATTTCTATTATGTAGTATATTTCTGACCACATTTTTGATTTCACATAGGTGGTTTTATCAGCACATCCATTTTTAGCTATTGTATCTAATTTTATCATGGATATAAATATTAATAGTGGAATCTTCTTCAGTAAAAATTGTATTCAGATTTGGCTACATATAAATAAGGTATTACCAAAGTCATGTTTATAAAGTAATGACACCATATAATGCAATAAATGATTATCAATTAGATAATCATCACATCTAACATGTTATTCAAGTTGATTCATTAGAGTTTTTTTTAAATTATGACCATAATTCATTTTTATTATATGTTTTGATCTATTTTATCTAAAACACTATTGTTCTTATTGATATCGAGACTATAAATAATGAAGTTATTGATATTAAATATGTAAATATAATATGATGATGTGGTGTTGTTCTTAATATAAAATAATCACTACAACAAGTATATGAAATGGTACTAGATGATGTTTGGGAGGATTAAAGATCAGTATGAATAGTTTTTGAGAATAATGTTGTATATGACTGAATTAAGATAAAAGTTGAAACATGGTGATTTTTATGATAATATAGTCAGAATAAATAAAATCATTTCCATATAAAATATTCAATTTCATATTGAATGATTTATTCTTTTATTGTGATCGATGTATTAAGAGTTTCTTAATCTATTTTGATGAGTTTATAAATAACAAGAATACTAGAATATGATTTTTTTGTAGACATGTATTTTATAAAATTTATGAATATTGAAGAGATTATGGTGTATTTTTTGGGGCCTAATCTAATGAGGAAATAGGTGAGATCGTGTAGTATGATTCAATTATTTTTATTTGAGAATCCTAAGTTTGATAATATTTTATTTTAATTAAACTAATTCTACTAATTCTAAGTAAATATAATATTTAGGTTATTCGATGAAATATATAGAGAATGATATTCTTGTGTATCGAAGTAGAAAAGTGAGAAAAATAACCCAATTTGAGAAATAGATAAGATATTATGTCAATGGTATGTTGTTGGTATCATTATCTAATAGAGGGAATACTTTAAGTGAGAATGTATGAGGTTAAGAAGAAAATTTATATCAAATCAATATAAAGTGACCACCTATTCTTAAATATTTCTGATAACTCATAGTGGGTGATCTACATATAATTAACTGAAGTAAACAAACTCATAGGAATATATTTGTCATCTCAGCAGCATATTCTTGTATCAAGGTAGTATGAATCTACTTAGCCCATTGTAAATCTAGAATATCAAGGTGTAACTTGAAGAAAACACTGTAAACATTTTTTTTTTCTGATTCTTAGAATGAATAATATAAATTTGGGATGACTAAAAAACCATGCAAAGAATTGGGTTACCTTGGAAGTGACCTCACCTTGTAAAAATGCTTATGTTATTTATCTCATTATTTTATTCATACACGAGTGAGGTTGAGAATATTTAGTTGACTAAATCAAACCTATTAATGTAAGAGGTGTTTATTTAATTAATATGAAACTATAAAAACAAAACTCTATTGATTCACCACCTTCTCAGTGGATTACTTAGATCCTAGGCACTTCAACGAGAATTAAATAAAGAATCCTCTATTTCATTCAATAAATTTCCAAGAATAGATAAATTTACTTCTATTAAAAATAGGGGTGTGAAAACATTTTATGGGAAAAAATATTAGAGTTGGATGAACCGAATGTGACCATATTTTTATTCCCATTTCATAGAGGTTAGGGATATTATTGTCTTTGGTTTCCCACCCATTGAAGGAAATTCTCTAAAAAATATAGAAGATAAATGAAATTTATAAAATGATGGAAAATATCACAATTATATTTATAAGACCATATTAAAAAATGTATATATAAAAGTTTTGGGACATCAATCAACTAAAGAAATATGGGATAAGAAATAAAGTAGAATTGAAGGAAACGTGAATGAACAGGAGGATAAATTAAAAATATGGAGACGAATGATAGGAGAAATCATAATGGTTGTAGAATAGAATATTTATTATTACTTCACCCATTTAAATATAGTTTTTATTATTGTACTAGGGTTTGGTGACAAACTTGAAGACACTACAATTGGTAATAATATCATGGACAATTTTCCAAATAGTTTTGATAAAAATATGTAAACCCTATAAGACATAAATGATCTTTTTATTGATGAATTTCATAACATTATAATTGATTAAGAAATGAGAAAAATAATATAATTTTATGAAATGATAATGGATGAAATGTATTTTAATTCCATGAAAAAAATAAAATTAAAGAACATTTGTAAAATGTTTATTCAAGTGGCGCTGAAGATAAAGAGAATGAAGAAGACTATCAAATAATTATTTCTCTTATATAAAAGAACTTCTATAAGGTAAAAAACAATGGAATATTCAAGTATCCTTTATTATTCCATAAGATTAATGTTACTGATAAGTTTTCCATTATTTTTCCTAAGAATATGGAATCAGATTCTAAATTTTAAGATGATGAAAAGCCTTCCAAAAAGTAGTAGAGTTAATGATTAGAAGAATCTTTAAAACATAGATGAGGAAGTAAGAATATTTTTAGGGGTAAGAGATGAAATTTTATGATCATAGAACAGGTGTAGGTCACTCATATAGTATTTTATCTTATTGTGATCTATGAGATATAAATAACTAATTTCATGGATCTGGTTAAAAATGTCTTTTACACTTTAGAAAATGAATAAGAGTGTTCATAACCAATAGAGGTAGAAAAAATATTTAAGTATGAACTTGAAAAATGTATTCATAATAATTCCATGGTCAATAAATAAAATTAAAATATTATAAAACATAAAGAAACATCTCTATTTTTTCATGCAAGAATTTTGAAATATTTTAGGAACATTTCCTTATCCTGGTGCTGAGACGGTACTAGAATCTGATGCCTAGTGAGGCCAGAATTTATATTATAAAGATATTAAATATTTTAATATCATTCTCACACAATTTTCCTAAAAATTGAGAATAACAATTACATATTGACCATCTCTTTTCATATGTTAACGTTACATAACTTTTATTGAAAAATTGAAACATTATATAGATTGATGCCAAGAGACCATATTAGTCTAGTGCCTTTGGAAACATGAAACACAAACACTAGTAAAATATATATATGAATGTCGAATACTCGATAGTTTCTAGATTAATTTATGGATAAATAATAAAGGATTTTGAAGTAAATTATTTGTGGATTACTAACTAGGGTAGTGCAATATATTCCGGGTTTCTTAGGACCTTTATCCAACAACTAAATTAGGTTATTTATGAGGGTCGGGGTTCCTCTTCACTCCATCACTACATTTAGTCAGGATGCCTTTTGTCTTTTAGATTTCATAGTATAAGATATATATTCATGATCTGTTACATGATATAGACCTAGGTGAGAAAGACATTGAGGGGGGAAGATACCCTTTCATGGTGTTTTTTTCATTGATAACTAGGAGAATAATGTTTTTCCTGGGTGAGTGTTTCATAGGGGGGAATGATTTTGTTATGATATAAATCCTTCGGGATATCTCATGGGAGTGGGAGACCTAGTTGACAGCCCATTATCCTCAATTTTGAGAGGGGTTTTCACTTTTTGAGATAAAAGTCCATGAATTTGGGGAGAATACAACATCTCAATTTTTCATTGGTGTAAGCCTTGTGAGTATTTATAGGAACAATTCTCAATCTAGGTGTTGAGATGACGTAAGAATCTAATGCCCGATGAGACTAGAGTTTAAATTATAAAAATATTAACATATTAATATCACATGCATGATTTTTTCCTAAAAAAGTGTAAGAAAACATAAAATGAGTGTTGGGTAAAAAATATGATACTGTCATTGACTTAGGAATGATAGTTTTACCATAGATGCAACATAATATTTTTCAGCTTAATATGTTTTGTTAAAAGCTGTTGCATGCAGAATTAATAAAACAAACAAATAAATTTAATTTATTTGGTATATTTATTCCAGTTAACTAATTACTCCTTATAAATATTGTTTAAATATAGGATCTCAGTGATGAGCTCCGTAACCATAAATATATAGAGGATCTGTTATAGGAGATCAAGGTTAATGCAAGAGATGGTGATCGATAACCAAGGATTGTTTTCACCAACCTAGATTATGGATCTCTCCACTAAAAAATAAATGTGATCGTTTTTTATTAGTGATGGATCAAAATTGATGTACGGAAATTATTTTGGGATTTATTTCCCAATTTTATAATCCCATAAAAACTCAAATCAAGACATCCAATAGACTTATTTTCATGTTGATCATTTTGCAGGGGCAGATTATTTTAGATGGGATTTTTAAAATAATTATATTTTTTTATTGTTGTATATTTATTCATTATTATAATTGAACGGGATTTAGGCCTATAATAGCAATGGACAAATTTCATTACATATATATTTTTTTGTTGTTTTCTCCCCCATTCTATTCATATTTATAGTTGAAATTTCATTTCATCGACAATTTAATGAATACTATAACACCCCAAGATTTCATAGTGTGTTATTTCTTCAAAATAATTCAATAACTTGCACTACACGCAACACCGAGTTAAAGCGCACCATGACTTACCAAACTAGACGTTATAAATAGTAATACCTACTTTTTGAAATTTTATAAATTCTATCTCTCAAAATGGACTTCATTTTTGGATTCTTAATATCAAAATTATCCTAGGGTGAAATTTCGGTACTTTTTGGATAACTTTAATATTTTGATGAATAGTTAAAATTACTAAATTTTAATTAAAAACAACTTTTTTAATCAAAATAATTAATAGTAATAATTTATTTATTTGAGTTGTTTTGAAGTATATTTAGAATATAGTAATACCATTTAATATAATGTTGGTCATTGGACATAATTTTACAATTAAATCGGACATAAACAAGTGTCAATCTTTTGATAGTTATTATCTCTTAAAAACACGTTTTTTGTTTTAACAATGAGAATTAATTTTAAAATAATTTTTGCCACTTCTGTGTTTTGAATTTGAAAAAATGGTTTCCATATTTGGAATCAGGATGTTCAAATTTTTTAAATAGGTAACTTTTATTTTTAGACATTTTGAATAATTACTTCGGTAAATATTTTATTTACCATGGTTAAGGGTAAATCCGGTAAATAAGGGTTAGCAAATAATAATTTAATAATACTAAATTACCCTAAAACGTTTCCTAGACTTATTTGTTGATACATGTTCGACCATAGGCATCTTTGGGTCGATTTTGGGACCCCATGGAGCCACCTATAGGTGATAGGGACACTTTATTTTAATTAAGTTAAATTGAATACAAAAATGACACAAGCATATATCTTTTAAAAAAACAATTTTTACCTAAGGTTATATATGTTGGATTTTCGACTATAAATATTCATTAGAAAGATAAAAATATTTCCTACATAATGATATTTTATTTCTAATTTTTAGAGATTACATAATTTAATTTATTTATGACACAATGATGATGCAGTAATTACCATAATAGTGAAAATTTAAAATAATTGATATTATAAATACCCAAATAAATATAATTTGAGACTTTTTATGAATTAAAATATTTTTCTAGGATAATATGAAATACTAGGATTGATTTAATTAATTTTTTTCGAAGTAATCATTCTGTTATGAGTTTCACAAAAATCAACTATTGAATAGTGTCAAAATTGATATAAAAGAGTTTTTAAAACAAATATTATATTATTAATTGATATTAAATTCCTCAAAATATATGGTTCGGCCAAGAGACTTATATCATGATATTAGTATCATTAATGGACCACTTGGGGGTCGCTTGGATGTATATAGTAAGTTTATTAACTATATAATATAAAAATACAAAGTGACATGGTAAATGTCAAACTAATTAAGTAAGAGTTAAAACTAAAAGATAAGGTTAATATAGTAACCCAAACCTATCTAAATTCCATTGGTTGAATGGTTTTAGACCTATCCCCACCTTAACCTTTGAATAATCAACTTTGGAGCCATTAGAAACTGAATATGAATTTATTATAAATTAATATTTCTAGATTTTCCAAAGGTGCCCCTCACCCCTCTTATAAAAGGGCACTCCTCCTTCTCATTTCTTCACACCATCAAAGCCTTTTGGTTCGGCCAAACTCTGCCCAAATACTCTCCCAACTTCCCTCACTACAACCTAGAGGCCTTAGTTTGATCAGAAATCCAACCTAAGGATCCCTTTTGATCAAATCAAAAGGAAGAACCCGAAGAAGAGGAGGTTAACCTACCCCAACCAGGGAAAAGTACAAGGTAAGGGTTTATTTCACAATATCTTCATTATCCGAGGTTGTTTATATGTAATTATCTACTGGGATATCTTTATCATCGACATCCATGTTCCTTAAAAATGTATTTAAAAACATTTTTACTATTTACTAGACAATGGGTTAAAGTTATTTATACCCTTATTTGTTTTGAAAGGAATCTTTCCGTCGTTTTCCTAACAAGGCACTTTTAACCTTTTCGACAAATTTAAGGTAAGAATGTCTTTTTTTAACTTATATGGCAGGTGCGGCTATTTACCACCATTATAAAATAGTCAAAGCTTCCCTTAGAAGATTATAAGAATATTTTCAATGTAAATGTTTTATTTTATAATTATGTGACTTTTAAATGATTTCAAAATGGATATTTTAAGAATTTGTGAAAGGTAATCTTTATCAAGATCATAATTTTAAATGTTTTAAGGATTTATCTTTCTAAATCTTTTTAATTAATGTCCATGTTTTCAAAATGATTTTAAGGATTTATTTATATGGACATGAATGTTTTTAAATGATATTTCTTTTCAAAAGTTTCAAAGTGGTATGGGACACTTTGATTCAAAAACCTCTTTTATATTACTTCCTTTATAAATGTGTGACTTTTCAATGATTTCGAGAAAATAGATATTTCTCTCAAATAGTTTGGATTTTCATCTATGTCAACATCCTTTGATGTATTTTACACTTCTTTGAAGTTGATTTATTATGATACAAAACTTTTATAATGTATTGAAGGTTTTGTGATATGTTTGACTATGGATGTGCTATTTTTATACCATTCATATTTTATGGTGAAAGTATTGACATTTCGTATGCTATTTTTAATACGAATGTTTATGTTATGTTTAAACCTTTTCATATGGGAATGCATTAGACTTAATATGTGATGGGTGGAGCCTTCTATAGCTCCTCAATGCATCGGTAGGTATCATGAGACAAACTAGTGTCTTGGAAAAAGGCCTTGGCAAAATTTTATTTGTAGTCTTGGCACGAGGCCTTGGCTATGTGGTTATGATAGTCTGGCATTATGCATTCAATCATTATGAAAGTGGTTATTGATATTGCATGTAATTATTCGACTAGTAGAATATCCATGTAAATAAGTAAATGGAATTATTTAATTTTACTTTCGACATACTATGTTGAAGTACAAGTTTAAATGGCTTTTGTTTTTGTTATACACCGCCTTAAATGTTTATTCTTATTTATGAAAGTTTCTGCGATATTTTTATCCTTACTAGGCATCTGGGCTCACCCCTTTTCTATGTTTTATTTTTCCCAGGATGTGAAGAAGTAAATTATGAATGACCTGCAGTGTTATTATGAGGGGATAATAATGTGGACTATGGAGAAAATATGTTGTTGTAGTAGTTTTTCACTTTATGATGTAATGTAAAACATTATGAATATATCTAGTGTTTCCAAGGCTACTAAACCAACCGGTCTTTCGAGATTTGATCTTTCTTGTGATCTTGCCACTGTTATGTAATAATGCACCGACTCTAGGTAACTAGGGTCGGGGAGTTACAGTTGGTATCAGAGGAAGTTTAGTACAAAACTTGGAAGCTATATTTAGATAAACTCTGATTAGATCACATAGATTTAAGATGGAATTTGAGGATTAGTATAGAAGAACTTCCTAGAATTTTGGTATTGTTGAGATTTTGTGAGTTTTCCAAGCAATACATCCCTGTCTGGATACGAGCAGGTAGAGGCGGCTCTGGCACAGATGTACCTAGGGGTAAAACCAGAAAACACCACTTTGTGCTAGACTCGAACAGAAACTGGTGCATGACAACGGGCCTTGCTGCACTCTTGGTTACGACACTCCTGGGGGATATTCTTAGGATAACTCTCATTTTCATTACAAATCATTATGAATGATTTATGAGTATATACTTTCTCAAAGAAAACATTCTTATGATTATGGATTATATCCATAAATAGTTCAATTTATGTTAAGTGTTTTGTAAGTATGGGATTATTTATTTTGATTCATAAACTGATCTAGTTTATGCCATTGTATAGAAATGGCGCCCAGTAGAAAGAATGAGAACTCCAGCAATACACATGATCCAAAGAGAAAGAAGGATCATATCTTTCATGTTCTTAAGCCAGAATTTATAAGAGAAATAGTCTCCCATGTATTATCATCATATGAAGAAATAATATCATGTGTTGATAAGATAAGTAAAGAGTTTACTGGGTCCTATGGCTTTGAAGGGAAGCAATAAAAGAAAAGGATGGAAGAGAGAAATATGGATAAAGGGAAGAGGGAAAAGAAGAATTTTCCCATATGTGATAACTGTGGGAAGAAACACCATGGGACTTGCCTGAAAGGAATTGGAGTTTGTTATAAGTGTGGAGGAAAAGGGCACAAAGTATGTGACTGCAAGGGTAAGAAAATGGTTTCAAATGTACAATTCTTCATTTTCAAGGAGTTTGGACACTACACGAACCTATGTCCCAGTCATCAGACTATGCCGCAAATGATTCTATTGGATAATAATCAAGTTATGATACTACCACAGATGAATAGGAATGATTAGAGTTCCTAAGTTGATTATGTCATTTGAGTGTTGTATCAACAATGTACTTGTTATAATAATTATGGAGTATATAAGGATTGTACTGCAGTACTATTTAATTAAGGACTTGAGATTTTGTGGAACAAAGAAAAGTGACTCAATAGCAGGATAAATTTTTGGAAAATATATGGTTGAGAGAATGATAAACCAGAATATAGTTCTGATACCGAGGTAGTGATTTTGGAATAATACATGATTGATTTCGATAAATTATATTGGATATTCTTGACTACCTTGAAACTGATTAATTATTTGTATATTCCATCATTGTTGGGGTTTAAAACATTTTTGGATTGAAGGAGTATATCTAGTATTCTTTAAGGAATGAGGGATCATGAATGTAATCAATAAGGTTTTATGGTAATTCAGGATGTTGCAGTGTTTTAAAAGAATACATGATGAAGGTGTTCACATGTTATTACGCGGAAAAAAGGATCTTTATTGTGTTTACCTTATTTATAAATTTTGGACTGAATTATTTTGGATAGTTCTAGTTTGGATTATTTTGGATTTCCATAAAAGGATAACCCGGAGGTCGGGCGGCAACTCGTCGCGTCCGGCAAGGCCATGAGACTTGAACCCACAACCGAAGGGCGACAAGGGTGTATCACCTACCTCTAACCCACGTGATGTCCTGGATGAAATAATGTCATTTTTTAATGATTCATCTAGATTAATTATAAATTCATTTTTTTAACCCTATACAAATAGGATAAATAGAATATTATTTTTAAGTTCTATTATCTTTTAGAGTGAAAGATGAGTCTATGGTAGAAATTAGTTAAAGGATGGAACTCTACTTGTCAAGAATATATTTTTCTTTTTCTCTTATTCTATGAAGAAATTAATTCTTATACTTTATCTAAGGAATCCTAAAACCAAAAATGTGTTATCCTAATACCATATGTTTTGTTGAACTGATGGTATTTCAAATCATCATAGATTAATGAATTTAAGGACCTCAATTTTACACTTGTTTGTGATTGATGACATCAATCACTACCTATAAATATTTACATTTTTCCTCAAATTATATGTCTCTAATTTCCACCAATGTTCTCCTAATTGAGATCATAATTTGGTGGTGACCCTTTGATTTTTCTTTTCCTTATATGAAGACTAAAGTTTAGTAACCCAATTTCTGATGTGGGTTTTCCCACAAAGATATTTTTTATTTTCAACCTTTTATTTTTGAAGAACAATTTCAAATTGCGAGGACGCAATTTATTGAATGAGGGGAGAATGTAACACCCCAAGATTTCATAGTGTGTTATTTCTTTAAAATAATTCAATAACTTGCACTACATGCAACACCGAGTTAAAGCGCACCATGACTTACCAAACTAGCCGTTATGAATAGTAATACCTACTTTTTGAAATTTTATAAATTCTATCTCTCAAAATGGAATTCATTTTTGGATTCCAAATATCAAAATTATCCTAGGGTGAAATTTCGGTACTTTTCGGATAACTTTAATATTTTGATGAATAGTGAAAATTACTAAATTTTAATTAAAAACAACTTTTTTAATCAAAATAATTAATGGTGATAAATTATGAATTTGAGTGGTTTTACTGTATATTCAGAATATATTTTTACCATTTAATATAATTTTGGTCATTGGAAATAATTTTACAATTAAACCGGACATAAACAAGTGTCAATCTTTTGATAGTTATTATCTCTTAAAAACACGCTTTTTGTTTTAACAACGGGAATTAATTTTAAATTAATTTCTTCCACTTCTGTGTTTTGAATTTGGAAAAGTGGATTCCATATTTTGAATCAGGATGTTAAAATTTTGTAAATAGGTAACTTTTTTTAGACATTTTGAATAATTACTTCGGTAAATATTATATTTAGCATGGTTAAGGGTAAATCCGGTAAATAAGGGTTAACAAATAATATTATAATAATACTAAATTACCCTAAAACGTGTCCTAGCCTTATTGGTTGATATATTTTCGACCATAGGCATCTTTGGGTCAATTTTGGGACCCCATGGAGCCACTTGTAGGTGATAGGGACACTTTATTTTAATTAAGTTAAAATGAATACAAAAATGACACAAGCATATATATTTTAGAAAAACAATTATTACATAAGGTTATATATGTTTTCTTTTTGACTATAAATATTCATTAGAAAGATAAAAATATTTACTACATAATGATATTTTATTTATAGTTTTTATATATTACATAATTTAATTTATTTATGACACAATGATGATGCAGTAATTACCATAATAGTGAAAATTTCAAATAATTGATATTATAAAACCCAAATAAATATAATTTGAGACTTATTATGAATTAAAATTATTTTCTAGGATAATATGAAATATTAGGATTGATTTAATTAATTTTCTTCGAAGTAATCAGTCTGTTATGAGTTTCAGAAAAATCAACTATTTAATAGTGTCAAAATTGACATAAAAGAGTTTTTTTTTAAAATATTATATTATTAATTGATATTAAATTCCTAAAAATCTAAGGTTCGGCCAAGAGACTCATATCATGATAGTGGTATGATTAATGGACCACTTGAGGGTCTCTTGGATGTATATAAAAAGTTTATTAACTATATAATATAAAAATACAAAGTGACATGGTAAATGTCAAACTAATTAACTAAGAGTTAAAACTAAAAGATAAGGTTAATATAGTAACCCAAACCGGTCTAAATTCTATTAGTTGAATGGTTTTCGACATATCCCCACCTTAACCTTTGAATAATCAACTTTGGAGCCATTAGAAACCGAATATGAATTTATTATAAATTAATATTTCTAGATTTTCCAAAGCTGCCCCTCACCCCTCTTATAAAAGGGCACTCCTCCTCCTCATTTCTTCACACCTTGAAAGACTTTTGGTTCGGCCAAAATCTGCCCAAATACTCTCCCAACTTCCCTCACTACAACCTAGAGGCCTTAGTTTGATCAGAAATCCAACCTAAGGAGCCCTTTTGATCAAATCAAAAGGAAGAACCCAAAGAAGAGGAGGTTAACCTACCCCAACCAAGGAAAAGTACAAGGTAAGGGTTTAATTCACAATCTCTTCATTATCCGAGGTTGTTTATATATAATTATCTACTGGGATCTCTTTATCATCGACATCTGTGTACCTTAAAAATGTATTTGAAAGCATTTTTACTATTTACTAGACAATGGGTTAAAGTCATTTATACCCTTATGTGTTTTGAAAGGAATCTTTCCGTCGTTTTCCAAACAAGGCACTTTTAACATTTTCGACAAATTTAAGGTAAGAATGTCTTTTTTTAACTTATACGGAGGGCGAGGCTATTTACTGCCATTATAAAATCGTCAAAGCTTCCTTTATAGGCTTATAAGAATATTTTCAAAGTAAATGTTTTATTTTATAATTATGTGACTTTTAAATGATTTCAAAATGAATATTTTAAGAATTTGTGAAAGGTACTCTTTATCAAGATCATAATTTTAAATTTTTTAAATATTTATCTTTCTAAATCTTTTTAATTAATGTCCATGTTTTCAAAATGATTTTAAGGATTTATTTATATGGACATGAATGTTTTGAAATGATATTTATTTTCAAAAGTTTCAAAGTGGTATGGGACACTTTTATTCAAAAACCTCTTTTAAATTACTTCCTTTATAAATTAGTGACTTTGCAATGATTTCAAGAAAAGAGATATTTCTTTCAAATAGTTTTGATTTTCATCTATGTCAACATCCTTTGATAGATTTTATGCTTATTTGAAGTTGATTTATTATGATACAAAACTTCTATATTGTATTGAAGGTTTTGTGATATGTTTGACTGTGGATGTGCTATTTTTATACCATTCATAGTTTATGGTGAAAGTATTGACATTTTGTATGCTAGTTTTAATACGAATGTTTATGTTATGTTTAAACCTTTTCATATGGGAATGCATTGGACTTAATATGTGACGGGTGGAGCCCGCTATAGCTCCTCAATGCATCGGTAGCTCTCATGAGACAAAGTAGTGTCTTGGCACATGGCCTTTGCAAAATCTTATTTGTAGTCTTGGAACGAGGCCTTGGCTATGTGGTTATGATAGTCTGGAATTATTCATTCCATCATTATAAAAGTGGTTATTGATATTGCATGTGATTATTTAATTAGTTGAATATCCATGTGAATAAGTAAATGACATTATTTGATTTTACTTTTGCCGTACTATGTTGAAGTTCAAGTTTAAAAGTCTTTTGTTTTAGTTATACACTGCCTTAAATGTTTATTCTTATTTATGAAAGTTTCTGCTATATTGTTATCCTTACTGGGCATCTGAGCTCACCCCTTTTCTATGTTTTATTATTCCCAGGATGTGAAGAAGTAAATTATGAATGATCTGCAGGGTTATTATGAGGGGATAATAGTGTCGACTATTGAGACAATATATTGTTGTAGTAGTTTTTCACTTTATTATGTAATGTAAAACATTATGAATATATCTAGTGTCTCCAAGGCTACTAAACCAATCGGTCTTTCGATATTTTATCTTTCTTGTGATCATGCCACTATTATGTAATAATGCACCGACTCTAGGTAACTGGGGTCGGGGCGTTAAAAATACCCAGAAAATGATAATTTTATGTTTGATCTATAGGAAAACTGATCATTTACATAGGTCTATATTTGGTATTGGTGATATGATCAAGGTGTGTGATAATGGTGGGAGATTGAGGTCAGATTAGATGTCTTCAGTTTGAGTTTGGCTACAATAGCGTTGAGGAATGATGGTGGGTATTTCTAGAGTGGAGGACATGGCTAGAATCTTGTAACTAGTAATAATGGGGTTCAGTCATCACCAGATCCATGACATGTGGTACGATTCCTAGTATATTCAGAGTATAGGAAAATTGGGATGTTGATGATCTAATAGTATAGAATTTCTATGAAATTCCTGACTACATAGAGTGTAGTATTATGAACACGCTCCATTTAGTCCCCTCAATATGATGCTAGGTTTTCCGTATAGATATATGTATCACAATCCATTTAAAAATGGTTCATAGTCCATGTGAATATTATTTGACCCGCTCTACATGTATAGAAAGTACACATATAGCTGGCCCCACACATTGTGTACTCAGGAAGTACACAAGAATGGGTACATGGTATGCCATGTCCTAGACCGGACCACCAGACGCTGTGCGATGCAACTTACATGGGAATGGGTCGGAGTACCTGGTAATGGTAAGGTAAAATTCTATGTGATAGATCATGATCTACAGATCATGTAGCCTTAGAAACACAATGTGTATTGTGGAAACGTCAATTTCATATGAGAACAGGACACGGGTAGTACCAGGTTTAGTGAGACAAGCCACGTAACCCAGGTGACATGATGTGCTCTCATTGAATGATAGGTTGGAGTCCTCAATCTTTATAGCTCATATGTTTTAAGAGGTTGTGTGAGCTTCCTTGGACTAGTATCAATTTAGTGTGTTCCATTAGTCATTTCCTATAAAGGTACTTTATTGCATCAAATCTTCAACATAGGATTCTGAACCCTTTATGTGAATAGTCTTTGACATAGCTTGTGAACCCCTCTGTGAGGCTTGGGGTGGAATCCTATATTGTATATTCTTCTATAGGTGAGGTTCAAGGAATCAGCATCACCAAAAATACATGGGACTCAATCCACTATATAGGAGGTTAATCCATATTTGGTATGTGACTTCCATAATGATCCATAGATTTGATCCTCTATCTAGGTATCAATATCTATTCTTATGATGAGGTGTAGTCTAAATGAGTGTGTATCTCAGATGAGACCAATTAGTTTTTTTCATGCTTCATCATGGATATATCCATTATCATGAAATCTCATATGGATTATTACAATATTATCAGACTCAAGGAGTGATTTTCTCCCCAGATGAGTGTTACCTAGAATCTCGAGCAGGATCCTAGGCTGGGGGTGGTTGAGACCATTTTGACTCTGGGGCTTTTAAGAGAAAATAAGGTTATTATTGTTTATCATTATATCTCATATATTGACTAACATACCTTTATAGTAATGATATGACTACTCTTGATGATTCATGTTTTCTTATTTTAGGGTTTCTTATTAGGTATTGTTATACTCACCCCTTCTTATGCTCTTCCCACACATATCAAGTCTTATTCAGATGATGGAACTTTTTTTAGAGTCGATAAAATAGTGTGAGTGGGTGAATAATTTTTTGGGCTAGACAGACTAATGTGTATACTTTTTTTTTGAATTTTATAGAATTCCCACCCATCTAAGTAGTCTAGGTTACTTTGTAGTTTTTTGGAATTGTATTTGAAACCTTTATTAATTTCCAGAAATTTTTTCAAACTTTGATATTGAATATATGTTATGAATTAACTATTGGTATTTTTCATTTTTAACATTTCAGCATTGTATGAGCTAGGATATGTGTGTGTGTGTACACGTACATTAGGCTAATACCTCCCATGTGTGTGATTTTCCAACTTGATAATACTCACTTTCCAATATCCTATTAGAGTGTATCTAGGGGTAGTCACACTAAAATCATCACAATCTTGGTTATTCCTAGTGTTTTGGTCCATGGCACTTAAAAATTGGACATTGAATAAACGAATGGGATAGAAATAAAATGAAGAACCCTTGTTGATGAGATTAAAAAATATAGTTTAAAAGATACTGAACATGAAAATATGATAAAATATCATCATGAAAAGTATATTTTGAAACAAAAATAGTTATATAAGATAAATTATATGTTTCTTGAATCTAATAATGATCTTATTAAGTTTAATAATAATTCCAAAAATTCTAATAAAGTCAATGATGAATCCACCAAATCAACAGTGATGATATTCATAAAAAAACATGTTAAAAATATAACAAAAATATATATTAATTAAATTTTCTATAATATTAAAGGTTATAATTTAAAATATGACAATGATTGGTCCATTAAAAATTGGGAGAACCCATAACTCATTTTATAATAAGAAAATTGGAACTTTGTAAGATCTTCATCTTCTAAATAGAAGCAAGTACAGACATACAATTTATAGAAAAACCAGAATTTTGGATTGAGCTAGTTGTAAAATTTGGATAAAACATGGTGATTAAGGATTAATTTATATTAATGTTTTTGTGGAGTGCTTGTAAAAAAATCTTTCATTTACTATTAAAACATTTTGTTACCCAGGAAGATGCATGATGTTAGGGGAGTCATCCAAAAGAAAGAAAGTCAAATTTTCAAAGGATGTAGGATAAAAAGTCAAAGGTTGCTAGTGTGTAGACATAGAACAAGTTTGAATTTATTAAGGATTCTTTTGTAATTTGTGATAAAAATGGATAATATATAAAGATATTAATGAAAACATTACACAGATGAATAACTTTTTCTTTGAAAGGAAATGGGATTCAAAAACCAACGGATGAGATAGAATAACATAGTGAGTATTCATTTATGGAAAGTGGAAAAAATGGATTTGAAATAGTGGGTTATTCACACACATGAATAATTATAGAAGGATTTTGAAAAATGTTGAAAATAATAAAGGTGTATCAGTTACTTTTTTTAATGATTACATAATAAAAATTAAGTGTGTTGGTTTAACTAAGATTGAACCATAAAACTTGAAATAAAATGAGGTTTTATATATGTACTGGATAAATAATGAACTCTTAATTTTTATCCATATATGTAATGATGGTAATGAAGAATATATCAAGAAATAATATTGTTTAGTTAATGGATTAAAGTTTAGAAGTATCATTTCTCATGGAAAATAGATAACTAATGGAAATTTGTTTTTGATAGTCGATCCTAATGATTTCTATATCACATGGGAAAAATATTATTGTTTATAGTTGAATATAATATATTCTAATTTTTGAAAAGGTAGTTTATGTAAAATTGTGAAGCATGATGTGGTGAGTGATCTTCACACTCATAATATAGAACAATAACATGTATGTGTGACATTAATAATGGTAAAGATGACTTAAGAAACCAATAAAAGTGTGTAAATTATCTCTACCAAGACCCCAAATATTATACACAATCACTTATGTAGTCCAATGAGAAAAATATAAATAATAGGTTAGTTATATTTCATATATTTCATAAATTATTTCATAAAAATTACTAATGTATTGTTCCTCAAGTATAAATAAGATGCATGTGATATTTCTAATGTTTTAGAAGACAAACTCAAAAAGAGTATTGACTTTAGATAAAAAAAATTGAGGTCACTTAATGGGAAAGAGTTTAAAATTTAATCTTTTGAATTATACCATATAAAAAATCAAATCAAACATCAATTTATCACACATTATAAAAATTAGAAAAATTGTTTCACATAGATAAAATGTTTGGAAATATTAAAGAGAAATTCGATGAATGGATATCTATGGGGTACTTATCTAATGGTAGTGTGTACATGTGTAATAAAAAAACATTTGAAAAAACATTTTGAGCTTCTATATGTAAAATTTTTTAAAAACCAAACAAAATTATTTCAATATAGTCTAGAAGAATTTATGATTTCAAATGAGTAGAGCATGTAGATTATAGACAAGTATGTTGAAAAAATGTTTAGAAAAAAACCATTCTTGATAATGTAGATTAAGATGATACTTATGATGAAGAATATATTTTTTGAAATTACATGGAGTTTTTTTATAGGATAAAAATGATTTTTAGTGGTGATAACATAATTTGAGAACACAAAACAATTGATTGAACAACAATAATGATGATAGTAGGAAATCCCATAGCCCTAAATCACATGTAGAACCAAGAACAATGGATGACGTCATAGGAAATTTCTAATGGATACAAGCTATGAATGATGAATTAGACTATATTTAGAAAATTAAACTTGGGAGTTTTTATCATGACAAAAATATAAGATTTTCATTGGCACCAAATATATGTTTAGAAATATATTGAACGAAAAATTTATGTTGAAATGGAACATTTCTAGTTTATTATACAATATATATACTCTAATAGAAGGAAATTAATTTGAATAAACCCCTAACCCCTTTATAAATATTGAAAAAATTAGGATGTTCAAATATATATCCACATTAAAACACTATAAAGTGAATCAAATAGATGTAAAATATGCATTTTTGAATAGAGGACTTGACAAATAAGTCTTTATCAAAAAACAGATGGTTTTATTATTATATTTGGTGGTAATAAGGTGTGTATACTATGAAATAAATTTTATTTATTGAAAATTTCTCCTAGATCTTGGTACTCAAAACCTGATGGGTTCTTAATGTAAATGGGATTTACTAATGGAAAAGATGATAGAAATATATATCTAAGAGTGTTTTTAATAGGAACACTTATTATAACAGTGTATGCAGATGATATAATTTTTTCTATTGATCATGAATAACGTTTTGTGGAATTTTATAACAAAATGAAAGTATAGTTTTAGATATATATAGGTAAAACATAATTAAATTATAGGATTAAATATTGTGAAGAACAAAACAATATACTTTTTTCACTAGAAATATATACACAATAGTTGTTGAAATAGTTTGGTATGGAATAAACTAGTTATGTCCCAATACTACTTTTTTGTGGTAAGAAAATTGTGTAAATATAAAAATAAAACAAAATTATTCCATATATAATTTAGAAAACTCATTTTAAGAATGTTATATATAGTAGGTTTGTGCTAGAAAAAATTCATCATTTTTAAAATTTGTTCTCAATATCAAAGACACACAAGTGAGCCACTCATTTGGGTAGAAAAGAAATACTGACACACATAAAGGAAATAGTTAATTAGATAATGGTCTACAAATGAAGTATATATTTGAAGCTATATGAATATACTGATAACGATTGGTCTGATAATTTCATAATAGAAATTAAAATCCTAGTGAAACTTTCTTCATTAGAGATTGATATGTGAGTTGGTATATAATGAATCAAAACCTTATTATGTGTTTAATAGCTAATGAATAGTATGTTGAAATAACTCTTGCTTGTACATAGGTGTTATTTATGGAGGTTTTTCCACTACCAAACTTGAAAGTTTAGACACAGAAGTAAATGTGGTTTTTATATGACAATTAGAGTGTTATAAATTTTTCCAAGAACCATGTATAACACACAATATCAAAATATATTGATATAAAATATCATTTAATAAAAATTGATAAATAGGGATATCAAGATGGACTATGTTTATAATCAGAGTCATATTGTGTAAATAATCACAAAAAACTTTCTTGGAGGGAAGATCCCTAAGTTGATATTGAAACACCATGTTCATACCTCTCCTCATAATTCATGATATGTGGATCTGTTCCACCACATGGGATTTAGATTTTTTTGAAAATAGTGGTGAAATTATTTCTACTACATGTAGAAGGATAATATAATTATTTGTAAAAGTACTAGTGATCACAGTCTTGTCATCTGATGTTATATATACTTATGAATGGGATATTTTTTGTCAGTGAGATTTAATGAATGAATTAAGGGGGGTTTAATCTATATCACTCAGCTTAATTTTGTTGATATCGACAGATGTAATTCTTTCAAGAACATACCCTTATCTAGTTTTATAGTGTACGAAATTTATTATATTTTATATGATGTAATGTGTTTCTTTTTATGTAGCTTATAGATGTGTGTGTAGAAATGAGTATCCTGAGTATAGTTGAATGGAGTTTCCATGAAATCCAAAAGTTTTTTATTAAAGCCTATATGGAGATTTTTTTCCAAATTTATTTTTTTAAATACTAATTGATAATCATTTTAGGTTGTTAATGAGTTATTTAAACTCAAGAATAATACTTTTTTTGCAGTTTATATCACTTTGGAGTTTGAAAAAGAGGTCATAAAGTAGTTGGAGTGAATGATATCATTTTCTAAGAATGAGCATGAGTTATATTAGTTAGTAAATTATTCATTTATAGGAAGGCTCAAATAATCAAATTACTTCACTTATCTAATGTTCTATATAATTGAAGATAACACACATATAAAATTTATGTCATAGGTTTTGATAAAATTTAAAAATTATTCTAATTTTAAATAATAAATTATAGGAATTCCACCACTTAAAAGAATTTTAATTTAGTGAAATCCCTAGGTATATGAATAGATCAACATATCTAATGGATAATACATAATATAATTCTAACGACAGATGCAATTTCATTTTTGGGTCTTTCTCTGTGAATCTATTTTTTGCCAATTTATCAAATTTACTCATTGATCTGAGTCTATGTAGTGGAACTTTCTTCAGTCTACCATGTATGAATATTTACTTTGGTATATACGAATAATTCTAGAATTCATGATAAATAATTTAAAAAAATCTATGACACAATAACGATTCTTAAATACCCAAAACATAACATCTAAAATGTGATTCAAGTTGAGTCACTATAGTTTTTTAAAATGATTACCATGGTTCTTTTAAAAAATTTTTGTGATAGGTTATTTGAAAATTTGTTACATGATTTAAACACGAGTTTTTAAATAAGTAATATCAGGATATTAAATCTAGAAATTGAATGTTATTGTGTTGTTTTGTTATAAAAGGTAAATAATAAATAACATTAGTCTATATAGTGATACATGATGATGTCTTCGAGTATGGAAATTTAGTCTAATGTGTTTTGGGTTTTTTTCTATATGAGTGACTTAAGATTCATGTAAGACTTTGGTGAGTTTAAATCTATAATAGTGGGAAGAATAAGATGGGATCTATAATAAATTATCAATTACACATTTCGTGATTTATTCTTTTTTACTAATATTGGAAAATGTTATCAATTTATTTTTCTAAGATAGTAAATAATAAGAAGTGTAGAAATGGGATTTGATATTGACGTGATGTTATTAAAATATGAGAAATTTCAAGAGATCTTTGTGCATTTTTTTATGCCTAACTAAATAGGGAAATAGAGGAAATCATGGTGTGTTATTATATTGTTATTATTCAAGAATGTTTACGTAGATTATATTTTATCGAAATTAAAATATTTATTATAAATCTATGTAGCTCTAATATATGGTGTTTTTAACTAAAGGTATATAGATATATATTAATATTTATCTAATAATAAAATATAGAATTATAACACAATGTGATAAATTGGGAGGTTAAAAATTTGATGCTCTGTGATAATTATTTTTATATGGTAGAGCACTTACAGTTAGTGCAATTTTATGAGACTGAGAATCAATTCTATATAATATCTTCATGAAGATAGAAACTATTAATAAATACAAATAATATACCATTGTGGGAGATCTAAATATAATACTGGTGAAGAAACAAAACACTAAAGAATATCTTTATCATATTAGTTACATATTCTTGTTTAATGATTGTATGAATTTTATTTATCCACTTTGGCATTGGGACGGATTAGTGTGACTCTATTCCAATAGCATAAGAATTATATTTCTGGTTTGTTATGTTGTATTATCCATGGATTTTGATAAAATCCAACGAAGGAAAGGATAAAGCTAACTGGGAGTGGGAATAACCCTTTTAAAATCCTTATGTTCTTTATCACTATATTTTTTTGCATAAAAGAGTTAACTAAGGACCCTTTAAATGGGTGGATTGAACCTTAATAGGTTGAAGGAGTTGATTTAATTAAGAATAAGTTATAATAATAGGTATCCAATAATTAACCCCCTCTTGTTTGATAAACCCAATAAAAGAAACATTAGGCGATGCAAAGGAATGTGTCCTTGAATACCCAAATAAATCATAAGAATCATCTCAAAGATTCATCAACCATGCTGTAAAATCAAAATCAAAATCAAAATTCATGTTTGAAAGATGATGTTAGTAAATCATATTCCAAGTAATATTTAGTGTTTCAATCTGAATAGAAAATTCATTCAATGCAATGTATAAAATTGAAAAATAATAAGAATGTATTGGTTGTAGGGATTTCCACGAAAGCTTATGATAATTCTGGTTTATAGATCCTTGATTGTGGTTATACTTCCTATAGGGTGAGAAATAATGATGTTGTCACAATTATCATATACAACAATGAAGATTTCATTTAACATGATACTTTTAGATTTCATGTTTATTAATGGCCTCATTTATAACTTTCTATGTTTCGGTCAACTATTTAACTTTCTTCATGTGATAAATTTTACTCAGAATATCTATATCATCAAGGGGAAAATTGTGTAGTAATAACATGATGAAAGTTTATTTAATGGAAACTCAACATTTTTAGTAGATAATAAAGTATGTGGTATCTATTCAATGAGGTAAAAAATATATTGTGTTATAAATGGATTGGTCTCTCAAGTAAAGATTCCATTGAGGATCATGTAAAAATTTATGGAGCTTTTGATATCCCAAAAATATCACGTGATCATACATACATGTGAATTTTTTCATAAAGGATGGATTATTCAAAATATTTACAATTCAAAAGATCATAATTCATCAAGGGTGATTGTGTTTGTTCATATTGATGTGTATAGAGATACCACTAAGGGATATTGATGGGAAGAGACACTTTTTGTTATTCATTTATGATTATAAAAATATTATATGGTTGATGATCATCACCCACAAGTTCTAGGTATTCAGTTTCATTTCTCAATATTAGAGGAAGGATTAAAATTGGTATGGGAAATTATAAATTGATAATGTCAAATAATTTACGAACTTTTATATGGAGGATTATTTCCAAAAGTGTTGGATAAGGTAGAATGTCTCACCAGTGGGAAATCCTTAAAAAAATGATATAGTTGAGAGGAGAAATTAAATCATAGAGAACATGCCTATAATGGTTCATATTGAAAAAAAATTATACTAATGTTTTGGAATGTTGTAGTAATGCCATTGATATATAATTTTAACATATATTTTTCATGTTTGAGAGAAAAAAGACTATATATGACATGTGGTGAAGAGAGAACTTATGCTAAAATACTTCTAAACTTTTGGAAGAGTTTGATTTTCAATAAATATGAAAACAAAATGTTTTAATATCATATATATTAAGGGAATATCTTTAGATATTCCTCCAAAATCATGGTTTAGATCTCAGGTCGATCGTACAAGAGAGAGGGGGTGCGAATTAGTGGTCTATTTTAAAAAGTATTCTTTCTATATTTCATTAATATGGGCAGTTAAAACCACAATACTATATTTAATGATTAACTAAAATCATATTATTATAATATGATGTAAAGATCATATGAAAATAATAATTTACAAGTTACAATGTAAGAGGATACACATTTCTATGATTGGTTAGTGACCTCAATCATAGAATACACACATTGTAAAAAAGTGGTCATACTATGAACCATCACAATCAAATCAACATATTTTACCACTAACCCACCAAACATTTTTTGGATTTTGTAATGTAAAATAACTTTAATGTAAGGTCAGTACTAAAAAACAGACCACTTCGCCAAGAAGATCCATAAGCGAGATGGGAATGAAACCCCATCTAGGACCATACCCACCCAAAAAACAATAAAACCCACAAAAATTATTGATACATAAAAGCACCTGAACAAACCACATCAAGTGAGACAAAATACCATATATCTCCACCAATAGAACCATCCCATACCATCTCCAACTTCCACTCTCACCCATCCCACCACAAAACCGGTCGTTTAAGTTGATGAAGTGAGAGGAAACCCTAAACATAGAACAATGAATTGGATATCAAAACCAGAAGGGAGTCTCTGACAAATTGCACCGCCAGAACTAGGACAACCATTAACACACCACCATAAGTATTCCTTCTCTATGGAAACCAAAACATTAAAATTTTCAATGGGATCCATTGAATATGACCAGGATATGGTCTTGATTGACAAAGAAAGGGGAAATGGAAGAGAAATCCATGTATATGGATAGAATGTTTTTAGAAACCAAAACCAGACAAAACCCACATAAAACCCAACAAAAAATAATAGTCTCTAATGGGGACAAAATTAGAATGAAGACATTATATGGAACCTTCTAAGTGTGTGTAATGGAGATATTTCATCCAAAAAGCTCCATAAAGTAGGACCATAAGACTTTCAGACAGATATGTTTCGCACACTAAAATCTAACCACTAAAAGAGGGCGAATGGAAATTATTTATTGGAGCCAGAAAAAAATATATCGATGCATAGTGGGTGTGAGAGAAGGGACTAGGAAAAATTTTTTATTGGATGAGGTCAAAAAAAGGTGGAAAATTCATTGATATAAAGATCCATGAAACCTAATGTCTGTTGAAGGAACACGACACCAATAAATCAATGCCACATAACCTGACCATTGATAACACTATTCTTAGAAACATGAGACCTTAGTGTCCCACTCATAAATAGATATTTAGTCTGATGAAAGATTATAAATTTCCCCTATAAGTTATGATCAAAAATAAAAAATGCATCTTTATACTTTAGGATATTTCCACACCACCAGATCAAGATATCTCTCTTTGAATTGATTCAATCAACTAATCTTCCCATGTACAACACCTTCAAGAACATCAAAAACTGAATATTATAATTTAAACTACGAGACTCAAAAAAATAACTCCATATATCAAATGATCTAGATCTTCCACATAATTTTAAATACTTAGGCATGAATGTATCATCCTCCTATGAATGATCTCTCATCTTCATACTCTTCTTCTTCTCTATTAGATACTGAAAGACCGCATCTTCTCTATATTTCTCAATACTTTCATATTATTTTAATGATATATTTTATATATCATTTATATACATATATATTCATATAATAATATAATGAAAAATAGTTTTCAAATTTGAATTTTTGAAACTCTATAAATGTTGATAGTGTTGATCTCATCTAATTTAAATCATCAAATCATATTCCAATTCTTTTTCTCATTTAAAATTATTTAAATTATCATTCAGTGTCCAAATTTAAATTCACCCAATGACACATGATGTTTCCTCTGTATAATATTTAAATATTTAAACCACATATTCCCATAAAATCCAAAACATAGTAATGTTTTGGAAATACTCACTTGTGAATGGAATTGTTCCATTGCACCAATAGTCTGCATAATATCACTCATACACACCTGATTATCCTTCAACTTTTTTCTTTACTCTCATCATCTTGAATAGAATTCTAATTAAATTAATTGTGATATTAAAATCAATGATTGTTTGGTCTAAGAATCGACTAATTTATTCACCTTTCAAAAGAATAATTATTCTTTAAATATTTTTATTTTCATACCTCAAAATTCAAATTTTTTTTCTAAGTATATGTATCTTCTAAAGTAAAATACATCAATGAATCACATCAATGATTTCAATGAATTATTAACAGATATTATTCACATATACACAAAAAAAATTATATATATGTCATAATGATTCGTTAATATATTTAAATTAATCATATGAAGAACCAATTTACTCTGGCGCAACTTTATATGACACTTACACATCACCAAATGATTTTTATGTAGTCCTCAAAGTATTGTACACAATTATTAATTTCTTTGAAAATGGATCATACAGAGTCTTTATTGACTCATACTTAGATCTAGACTCTTTTCCAAATTTTCATCCTAGAGACATACATGAATAATATAGAGGTTCTTAATGACCCTTTATAGGTAACAAAGGATATGGATTGATTTCTGATTTAGTGTTGAAATTTCATATTTATCTGAACTTAAACAACACAACTTTTATTCCATATCCATACCCACTCAATTGACCCAAATAAACATCAAATCTTATCCAAAGGTATTTACTTCAATGGATGGATACAAACTCATTCTTTAATACCTTCCTTATAAAACAAGTTATCCAATGCCTACTCTTCCATTATCTAGTTTCTTCCGACATATATTAATAGTTATATTTAGAAAATTCATCACCAGTACATGTATTAACCATGAATAATAGTTTATCAATTGTCATATATAATTGATTCAACATTGAAACTATTACTCCAAGTACATCAAGGTATAGAGACTCTAAAATATTCTCAATGTACATTGACATTTTATTCTCATAGCCCTAATTACAATAAATAAAACATTATTCATTTGTGAAGATTAATCACCCCCTTTTAATTTACTATAAATACGACTTTCATCATTACTATAGTCAAATTAATTCTAAAACATATTGAAAATAAAAGAAAAGGGAATATAAGGTTCTCCTCTATAAATATATTCCTCAGATTCATTTCAAACATATTTTCCCCTTTCAGTTAGAATCATTTATTTTCCCCCTTTTGAGATAATGATGCCACTATATTATTTTATTAGCAATGAGTAATTCATTACTGAACTCTATGTCTATGTGGGATAGACCGATATAGAAGATAATTTTTATTTCACCAAGGTAATAAATATCCATAAATTGTTTTAAATGTGATACCAACTCGACAGCTTTTCAAAAAATATAGTCTTGGGAGTTTTTCCAAATAAATTTATTCGATGATATGTAACTTTCACTAAAATAAAAAAAATCCATAAAAAATCCATATTTAAATCATAAAACACATATATTTAACTAAAAATAATATCCCCTTTGATTATAAACTCATCATAATTCATAATATAATTTGGATAGTGTTTAAATACCTCAAATTATAGTTTTATTGGCCATTATCCATAAATTCAATATTTCCAAGGAACACCTAATTTATGTACCCTCAACTCATTTTTATACCCCTCAATGGATGTACTATTTTTTCACCTTTTTATACTAGTTAGTAAACTCTATGAGGATTTATTTATCCATTTCAAAGTTTACAACACTCAAACATATCCTTTAATTCAATACATGTTAGTGAAAATAAACATTATATTAATGAATATATATGAACCTCTTTGTTCCTTAGATTTAATAGAATGACTGATAGTTTTCTCTTACCAACTCATCCATTTCAACCTTAATATCTAAACTTTTGGAGATTTCAATTTTATATTAATATAATTTATAGGTTGGAATATTACCATTATCTCAGGAATTGTTTCTTCATGTGGTGTTATGTTTTACACCTTACTGATAAAGGAAACTTCACTACCTTATCAATTCATACATTTTCTCATAAATTATTATTAGGCTAGTAGGATAGTCATGTAGTATTTCATGCCATGAACAGATGGTTTACACCTTTGACATATATTTTCTATAATTTTCAAGTCACTACCTTTGGATGAAAGCTATTACACATCAATATTTTATGCTAAAATCAGTTTATTTCTTTTGGAACTAGCAATGAATTGTGTATTAACTATTTTCATAGATACTAGTAACTAATCCATCAAAAATTGTAAAGAATTATTTCTTTATATGGTTGTCCTTATATGGTTTTTATTATGAAATCCCATTATTTTTAACTTAATATGACCATACAACTTTTTTACATCTGAAGTTCGTTCCCTTTCAATTAATAATTAACTTCTCCTCAATTCTTAGTTATTCGTACATAATATATATGACCATATTGTATATATATTAAACATACAAATTCTAAATATCCAAAAATATATTTGGTGATAGATTCAATGTATTCTTGACCATAGGATTCTTTCTTTTAGAATCTTTCCTCATATTCTAATAATATCTACCTATTGGGTTATTACACTTCACTAGAAGTGACTTTTTTATCCAGTGAGAGTAGTCCATGTGTTAAAACATTCCATATAAATATAAAAAACCCTGACCATTGATCATCCATTTTGATGATGAATCTCTCCAAAATATTCATGTTTTTTCTTCTATAAACTGATCATCATTTTCCTAGGGGTAGTGTATTTCTAGAACTATTTTCCTCTACCTTTAGTTTGATAGAGTGATATTAACTATGAATTTTTCACTAAATTAGTTCATGATTCATTTTAAATAAAATAAGATAAAAATTATAGATTTACATTCTAATTTATTAGAAGCTGAATCAACCTATTTATATTGATCCATATTCTCACTGGTATAATAAGATTCACCCATGACCAAAATAGTACTTATAAACCACTTTCTGAATTTTAATCTCATTTTAAGCTTCTAGACAAATGGATTATGTCTCATACATATTTTCTTCCTTACCAACCATATTTTAATCAATGCCTCTTATTATCATCTCTTACTCAGATTCCTTCAGTTTTTATTTCATTATAACATCAATGAAAACTAATTAATTCTAATCAACATCCTCTTACTCAAAATTTATATATTTATTTTATTTTATAATATTTATTTCCTCATTTTAGTCCATGTATTTATCTCTATACATGAATCTTACTCACTGTTCTATATTGACTCTGAATCATTCATTTCTTCACTGTCATCACTACAGAACTGATAAAAATCTGTCTCATCATGAGCTAAAAAATATACTTTATCAAATGATTAACTTCGATAAGATGAGTCAGTTTGTTTATTCCTTATTATCATAATTCATCTCATAGTTGAGTGTTTCTACTTATTTATCTTACACAATTTCTATTTTTAGTACCTTTTATCTTCCTCATCAGAGTAAGTGTATGATTTAACAACTATATTCTTTGGAAAATTATTTATAAAATGGAAAATGTTATTACTATTGTAGTACCATTATGGTTGTTTGGATTTCCATTTTTAGTTACTTTTCATGAATTGATTTGATACCATAATTTTTTTAAAGTATTAATTATATTATTTATATTTAGAATCACTTGATTCATCAACTTATTTTTATCGTGCATTATACATTCTAATGGGGTTAACTTCCATATCTAATTTTCATTTCATATTGAAAGATATGGGTTTCCTCATCATATATATAATGAAAATATTTGAATTATTATCTATCGTCAATAATTATCTATCTATTATGGTTGATATATTAATATCTGACAAATCTATAAATTTCATCATCATTTGTTTAACAGTGGATGAATAATATAACTTATCATTAAATCCTTGAATATTACTCATAGTCTTATTGGAAATTTTTAAATAATCATCAATTTTCCCATCAAATACATTTCATGATAACTAAATATTCTCCTCTAAACATGTATTTTGTCTCCATTGAATTAAATATTTCATTCATTTATACATCTCTATTATCACAATATCACATTATAATTTCAAATCACCATTGTTTTTATGCATATTTATTTTTATAGCGACATCAATATATAATTTTTTTAATTTCCACCCACTTATGAATTTATCTTATAAGAGAAAAACAGAGGTTATCCTTCATAAATTTGAGGAAATAAGACAGTAAATCCATCTCAAACATAAATCTGAGTGATATAAGGTGAGGAAAAATACTACTATTCCAACTGGGACATTTTATTCCATTCAAATTTAAAATTCCCCTACTATTCATTGAAATTAATGTCTCTATAATAATAAAACACAAGGATCTGAATAGAGAACCACAATTTTATCTAATACTTATAGTACATCAAATATTTATGGTTCCCCATAATGGGGGGGGGGTGCATGAGTAAGTGTTATATTTTGTGAATTATTCTCTTAAAACATAACATTAGTATCCAGTTTACAAAATAATCCACTATTTCTAAATAAAATCAACCTCACCCAACTGTAGAAGAATGTAAAGAGCATAGAAACATAATAATTTAAAATAGTAATCATAAAATAAAATCCTTGTCATTATTGGTTAGTTACCCTAATCATGGATTCCCCACTATATACACCAATGGATTCACCATGGATCATTCTAGTCCAATCAAATTAGATTCCCAATAAACTATAGATATTGAGTCCCATATAAGCATACTACATTCTATTATAAGGTATGGTATAAAATTAGAAAGACTTTTTTATACTCTAGGCTACTCCTATACCACCTATTAAAGATCACCATCCATAAACAGATTGGATCAATTGTTCTCTACTTGTACCACAACATTAAGAGCATTAGTAGCTAATAGTTATGATCAAAACATCTTGTCCAAGACACTCACTCTATATCATCAGTTATCTAGATCTTCTTTATCCTTTTAAATACATTATATACCAATATTTATCAATAATAACATAGTATTCTCATGTTTTACTTCCTAATATATTTATACAAATGTTTATTCATTTAATAATATCATGAATAATAAATTCCAAAATGTACTTTTTTAATATATATGAATCCAAGAATCAATTATCTTACCCATTTTAATGTATTTGATGATATTACTTGTTTATTTTTATTTATAATACATCTTGTAATTCTCCATAAACAGCATATTTTTAATTCGTTGATCACTCAAGTTGTTTCCTTAATTTGATGTTCAAATATTGATTTTTGTACCTCACAAAAAATCAATATATTTTTAATATTTTAAAAATCAATACATTTGAATGGAACCATGACATAGAACCTACAGTATGTGGTGTGGCACTAAATTATATCAGCTTCTCTTCCATATATATATATATATATATATTTATACTTAGTATCATGAATTACAATTACAATCGTAGAATTGTTTATATTTAAATCCATTAAGATCAATTCAAGAATCTTTTTATTTATTCATAATTTATCTTAATAAATATTGTAGAAATACTTTAATACTCATGATAGAACATTATTTAATTATTTTGAGTATTCATGTCTTAGGGATTCAAACACTACAACAAACCATACATAATATTTCATTGAAGCATATAATGATTTTATTCGTGAATATGTATATGAATATTACATAGGAATTGATAAATCATATGTAACTTTAAATAACTCATACATGTATCTATTTTAATCTAATGTATCCTTGGATGAATCTTACATGAACCCCAAATACTCATATGTATATTTCAATGTCATGTACAAAAATCTGGTTCACTTCAACACATATTTAGGTGACTTTTTTAATCTCCCAATGACTCATATGTTGTCTTCCAGGACACATAAAACATCATTCCTTTTCATGGAAATGAATCATACAAAGTGTTTTTGACTCTATGAATATATAGAACCTTGAAAATTTTCATCCCATAGTTGAAAGTGACTCAAATGTAGGTTCTGAATTACTCTTACACATACCCAAGGATACAGCTTGATTTTTTCTCTAGTGATGAAATTCTAGATTTAAATCAATTAAAAATATATATCCTTTAATATGAATCCAACCCCACTTAATATACTCAAATGATCTTCAAACCTCATCCCAAGGGTGTAGATTCAATGGATGGACATTCCCTATTTCATTATCATCTTCTATATCAAGCATGAAATCTAATGATAAAAATTTATGCAATCAAATGAAAACTCATCTATTTCTTAGTTGATTTAAACATTAATTAACAACTAGGGAAAAATATTTCATCATTTTTACTCATCTTAAACATAAATTGTAGTTCATCAAATATCACATGTAAGGGATACTATATTAATTCTTCCCAAACATGTTTTTCAAGAAATAAAAACTCCCCCATATTTATAATTGATTTTACTATTTCTTATCATATAAATTTTGGAACAAGTAAATAACTTTATTCATTTTGTACATTCGTAAGGAATATATGTCCTTAAAAATGTATTGGAAATAGGTTTGAAATTCAGAATTTAAATATTCTAGAGAATGATAGAATATAAAAAAAACAAATGAGTGTATTTAGAAACATAGGGAAATGGAGTTGAATGTATAATGAATATTATGAGGAGTTATAATTTATAAGAAGTCACTAATGTTGGAAAAAATTATGTTATACATATATCTATATAGATGATAAAAATTAGTGCTAAAATTGATAAGTATAATATAATTAGTGATTATAAAATTCATGTACATATAATTAGAATGATTTCCCTACAAAAAATATATATCTTATCTCTGATAGTGATAATGTGTTTTGTAGATGCTACTGAAGATGATAATTTCAATCAAGCGTTGCATGATGAAACTAGAAAAATTAAACAGAAATAAATATTTTAGATTATTTCTTGGATGGAATATAAAAATTTGATAGGGATAAAAGGAATTTTCCAAGACCAACTGAAGGAAGATAGAATGGTGGCTCAAAATAAGAAATAACTAGGGTGAACGAGAAAATCTCAAATGGAAGGAATCTATATAGATGAAAACATTTCACAAATGGAATTAATGGTGGAAATTAAAATTATTTTTTTCTATAGAAGAGGAATTTAAATTCAAGTTTTTATATATGGATATAAAATCCAAATTTTTAAATGGATTACTCGAAGAATAAGTGTACATAAAGTAGACATATGTTTTTCTTATTACTGAAGATTAAAACAATGTTTACCCATTGGAAAGGGAACATTACAAGTTAATAAAGGCTATAAGAGAATGATTTTAATATCTATATAAATACTTTATGAAAATTTATTTTTAGTGTGGTAGAGTTAATAAAACTTTATATCCCAATTAGAGAAGTGGTCAAAGAATGATTGTTCTAGTATATGTTGATGGAATAATATTTGGTTGATTAAGAAAAGTATAATGCTAGCAGTTTTATAAAATTCATAAATAGTGTGTTCAAAATATTATTGATTATATATTTAACACTTTTCCTCGTCCTCCTAGTGACATAATTAAGGCATAGTTTATTTATATATTACTCTTAATATTATAAGGAATCACTAAACCGATTTGTAATAAAGAACTATGAGGTTATGATAACACAAGATTCTACCTATAAGAAGTTTTCATGAGATTGTGATGGAAATTATTTCAATGTCATGTAATATAGGTGGACTATTATAAGTCTACTATAATAAATATTTATACAAACTGGTATTATGTTTCCATCTTTTGAAGATGCACCATATGAATGTAATCCCAAATTAATCCATTTTTTAGAGATGAAGTAAATATTCAAGTATATCAAAGGAATAGTGAATTTTAATTTTATATATAATGAAATATAATAAAAAAATGTTAGGATATAGATATGTTAATTGGGTATGTTTATAATATGATAGAAATTCAAATTTAGGTGTTCTTTATATATTGGAGATTATTCATTTTGTGAATTTTCATGAAACAATCCTACATTTCATTGATAAATGTAGAAGATGGATATATTACCACCTTGAAAACTAGTATGATACCATTGTGGATGAATAAAATTATATATGTTACTGGAGTTGATGTAATTATTTAACTAGAATGAATTTTTATAAGTCAAGTGCAATCAGTCTTAGAAAAAGTTTTATATATCAATCAATAATGAAGCATAATAAAATCAAGTATAACTTTTTGAAGGAGAAATTTGAGAATGGGTTAGTGAAGTTGGAGTATACTCCTATTAAACTATAGATACGAGATATTATAACTGAGGTATTACTCGATGAGGAATTGGAGATACGTGATCCATATCTCATATTTCACTTAACACCCAACACTAACAAAAGTGTGGTTGTGTATCCCCTAATCCATGAGGTGTGACATGGATTTATTTTTTTAATAGTTTGTATTATTTTAAATATTACATTTTATAAATGAGTGACCATGGGGATCAATAAAAAATAGGGAGATATATTTTTCATTAGAATATCTAGAATAGATTTCCTTAACCCTGTAAAGGGTGAGTACAATTTGACAAATGGGGAGAAATATTCATTGATAAATCAGGGGAGAAAATATGTAGGGAAGTTTTTAAACATGATGATGTTAAACCATTCCGTATATGTATTAAAAATGACAGGGAGAAATAATTATGAAATTCAGTTACAAAGGGGATTTGGGGAAGCACTAGAGTAAAAAATGATTTATTATTTAATTTACATGTTATTCTTGTTTCTCACACTGACCCCGACTCACGTGGGATTAAAATATATGTCGTGTGATCCTTTTAGTTCTGTCTTGAGTTTCATTGGGTGTAACTTTATTAAAGGAGAAAGTAATAACGTTTTGGGAATTGGATAGCTAAATTTTTTTGAAGTGTTTTCATCAAAAACAAGGGAGAATATTGTGGGAATAAATCCCTAAAGGTGACATTTTGTAGTTTTGGGGGCTGTGTTTGTTGAAAAATTATGTTGATAAATTTCCAATATTTTTAAGGCCATTCAAAATTCATTAAGGACTGGTTCTTGAATATCTCTAAGGTGTTCAAAATTTACAAAAAAAAAATTAATTCAATGAAAAAATTTATGTGAACCTGTACATATGTATAAAATTTGAATCAATATCATGTTGTATTTTTAAATAAATGGAAGCATTATAATTAAATATGGGCAGAGTCCCATAGATGTGGATCTATGAAAATTTGGTGCACAAATGGAGGTGTGGGAAATTAGTGAGAATGATGGTGATGCATTTTTTCAGAATGAAAATGTTGCATGATGGATTGGTTCTATTTATAAGTAGGTCACTAATCTATCTTTAAGTTGCGGTAATATTAGGAAATTTATAAGTTATTTTTTCATAATACTTACATGAATGTATTTATTATTTGTATATGTGTTATGTGACCACCAATTTCCGAAAAAAAGAAGATTATGCTTAGTAGAAACAATTTATGTGAATATGAGTTATAAAAATATTTTTTCCCATGAGAGGGGAGTTATAAAAACCATTAGGGAATTTCTCATATGTTTTTTTGTAAAGTAGTGTACAAAATTTGGATTAAAAAAATAATCATGACACACAAATTAGGCTGTAATTAAATATGATTAAGAATATTAACAAAATAATCTTATGTAACATTTAGTACATTTAAATTGAGGGTGTAGAAATTTCTATGAATAATGAATAATTGTAAACTGAGTGGGGGTAGTAAGTATGTTCCAAATATTGTCACAATATTTTGATTTGTTTAATATAGCATATCAATAATTTTTTTGTATTATCCTTTGATTATACTTTTTTAGGGGAAACAAGTAATTTTTCCCTATTGCATGCCTTTCTATTTATCATATATTGGGACATGAAAACGTGAGAGGAGTGTTTTATTTATTGATGGAACATGATCTTTTAGCATGATTGTTTTAATATTTCATTCTTTGATTGAACCATACCCATAGGATTTTTAATTTAGTAGGGAAAACACAAATGTATTCTTTATAATTGTTTTGAATATATATATGATTTCAAAATTAAGGGAATAATATATAGGGATTTTAGTTTTTATTCAAGTGATGAAGAAAAGAGTTTTTACATAAAATATCTAAATGTAATGTAATTTATCAATATTAGGAAAATATAAGAAAAGGGTGTGTATATTTATCACATTTATATTATATTATAAGAGAAGTTATTAATTAACAAAGAGTTGTTATGAATACAGTGTGATGATTAATTAACTACACATAAATTAAGATTACTCAGATTTTATAACATTTTTTGAAAATATGGCATGAATAAAAATGATTTTTTCTTTAGAATAAAGTGGTTATCCATTTGTTTTATAAAATATGGAAAAAATGTTCCTTCCACCCACTAGCGGTGTGTTTCAATAATGTCTTATTTTATGAGAAGAATACTCTAAACTAATAGAATACTATATATAATATAAGAAACATAGTTCTTTGTAAACTATCCTTACTAAAATGAAATAATATTTATTTCTTAAACAAAAAAGATATTCGGTGTCATAGAATAATACAATGAAGATAATATAGAGTCTAAGAGGCTAGTGGAAGTAGGTTTGAACTTAGTTAGGTTCAAAGATAACAAAAAAGGAGTATACCAGTCATAAATCAATATTTTCCACTTAATATCCTAAAGATATTATGATATGTGATGATAAATAAAAATTAAAAGGTAACATTAGTTTCAATGATAAAGTGAAAAACATTATTTCCAAAAGTATTATGGAAATTAATATAGAATATTATATTCACTTAAAATCATAAAATATTTTGAGATTATGAAGTTAAAAAGTAATATAAAGAGTTATATTTAGTTACCATAAAAATCTGAATGAAATATTATCCTAAATAAGGTTAGATTATACTGGTAATTAATAATTAAAATGGTTATTTTTATTAACATAAGTTTTCAAGGAAAAAATAATGATGGTAATAATTCAAAGTTTAATGATGATAATTATAGAAATGTCCAAGAATGATTTCTTTGACTTTTTAATATTTTATGTAATTGGGTTAATGAGTTTGAATATGTTTAAGGATTTGATTATTTGGAAAATTATTCTAAAATATATCCATTATTTAAAATTTGCATCTTCATATATGATACTCTATAAATATTTTAGTTGGGGGATTTTATCAGAAGGTAACATAAATATGTGTTTGGAATTTTATATTAATGTAATTAGTTAATGAAATCACTTAAAGTTAAGTAAAAAAAAGTTGATATGGAATTATATAATATATATAACATGTTAGATATGTTCTTATGTTTTGTTTTGTTAAATTTTCTGCAAACTATTTTAAATAATATTAATTGTATTGTATTAAAGTGAATATCCACTATATCATTCCTTCATATCAGCTATATATATATATATATTGATATGCATTTCATGAAATTTAATGATAACAATCATCACATAGTATGACATTGAGTTATCCCTAACTAAGGATAATCATGTAGTATTATTGGGAATGAATAAATGTTAAGGTTAGTTTGAATATGATTCTGGTACGCGATACAAAATATTATCAAGAGGCACAAACAGTGTTTTGGTGTACTAAATAAAACACTATTTATACCACATTGAGAATAATATAGTATATATTTAGTTTAATAGGGTTTCATGGGTCATATAGGAGTAACTACTACATGATGTTAATGAGATACGTATCATAATAACCATCACACTTTGATATCATTTATACACAATCCAGTTATGCTTAATTCATTTAGGGGTGGTTTGGTATGTCTCTGATCATGTCATTGGATGGATACAAACCAATATGTGATTTATCCTCTTAAAATATGAGTAGGAATTTTGTTCCCTCTATTGAGATACACTGGGAGTGTGAAGCCACACCAGGATTGTACATATGATTTTATTATCTATATAAGTCAGAGACATGTGATGTGATCATCCATAATGGTTGATGATAGGTGATATATTCCCTAAATAGGTATTTCTATTCTATAAGAGTTGAGAATGTGTGAGTTGGATATATGGGATTATAATACTCTATTTCTCATGTTCACCCAATGATTTGGATGTGGGTAACCGATGAGAATTCCGGCTAGCATGAGGTGCAATTGGTGGGAACATGTATGGAGAAACATGTTTTTAGTGGAGGTCACACCATATCCATTTTTATATTGAGTAGTATTGATTATTTTATAGAATTTTTTATTTTATTACATTTATGGGTCAATAGAATTTTATTTGTTTTCAATGATATTAAGGCATCTGGGGTTACTCTTTGTTTTATACTGAAATGGGATTGAGTTTAACTTAGAGTGAGACACTAAAAGTGTTTTAGAGTAAATACAAGGGAGTTTTAGATGGATATTCAAAAGGTATTTCATATGATGCAACAGATGGGGGAATTAATGATATTTTTTCAAATGTATTTTTGTTTATATACAAAAGAGTTTTTGATATATATTCATCAGTAATGGTGTATGATATTGTATAATGTGAAATGGAATAATTACTTCTAGGATTTTATTCAAGTGAGATTTTGAATGATTATATATTCACTAAATCCAAATTCATGAGATGTGTATAGGATATATCATAACCTATTATTTGGAATTAATTTTAATTCTTGAAATATGATTTTATATAAAATTAATTTTTTATTATGTGGTATGATATAAGTTATATTATAAAATTATGAATGTAAAAATCATATGGTATGATTTTTATAACATAGGGAACACTATTATAATAATATTACACTAACTTGTGATGATTAAAATACTATGATTAATTCGAAAATATTAAAATATTTATTTTTAATTCAAACATTATGAGTTAGTATTTATTCCAATTTTCTATGTTGGATATCATTAATGTAACTTTTACATTATATGTGACATAAGGCAGAGAGATTAACTCAAGAATATTTTGCATGTGTTAGCTGAGACAAATCATGTATAATATGGAAAGAGTTATTGTATTAATTATTTCAGAGAATAAATAGTTTTTTATAAAGTCCCACTACTAGGTGATAGTAGTTGGTCTGGGTATAATTAATGATCAGTTGACCACCCCTCATCTTGAATCTCTCTAGTATTACAAAATTTTCACCTAAGTAACTAGTATACCATAAAGGATGGATTATTCCCCATTGTATGATTATATATTTTTTATAGATCATGGATACACCATAAAGTATTGATAATTTTTCCTCTACCTTAATCTTTATCAAGAATATATTGAAGTTAGATGTTTCTCTAAAATTTGTGTAATGTAAATGATTTATAATATTATTTATTTTCATATATAAATGGTATAATTATGCTACGAATGGTGGAATCTGGGTTTATAATTTTAGTATCTTCATCTTGTTTTAATAAGTTTTATTAGACACTAGTTAATCCCCCAAAAAAATCTTCCCATGTCTTTCATTGAAAAGAGCTTATGATTTTAAATTACATCCTTCATCCTTCCTTTATTATTCTTCATTTAACATTATGTCTTTCACCATTTCCATGTTGATATTTCCATCAGTATTTATATTATTGACCAACATAATTTTTTTTCCAAATTATTTGTAATGGATATCCACATCAACAGTTTCCACATATAGGCATCAATTATTATTTTTATAAAATTCAACTAATCAATAATAAATTTGACCATTCTAATGTGATTCAATACATTGTTCCCATAATTTTAATTTAAGATGACAATTTTAGGTGTTATGTTTTATTAATTTTGTAATGGTTCTTCATTCAGAAATCACATCCACTTTTCTTCATTGAGTGTAATATACATATTTGTGGAAAAATTTAGAATATGCACTTTTTGATCGACTATCTAAGTTGGGATGTGCACTTCTAGTTTATCATAAACCACTCTATATCTATTAGTGGGGTACTGAAAGATGTCTCATTTTCATCAGATTGATCCCTAGTCATAATTATATTTTATTATACTAAAATGGGATCCGTGGACTATACAATGGGATTCCAGAAATCATTAATGTATAATATATATATTATATTTTGGGTTTATATATAGATTGATTTAATTCATTAAGACTAATCATGGAACCATTGTTTTACTAAATTAAAAATGTTATAATTTTGAAAATATAACCATATATTTGTGTTTAGAATTCTGAAATTAATCAACACAATAATTTTCAAAAATTAATATACGATTGAGTAGGTTATGGTAAAAATAGCATCAATAGTTGAGTTATATCGATGGTGTAGTGTTGATGTGGCATGATAGAGATGTCATTGAATAACTAATCATAAATTTATCTCTAATGTGAATATTTTATTCTTCTTCATTGTGATAGTACATGTAATGTTCATAGATTGACTACCCAAACAATACCAAACCTAGTTTTAACAAGACCTAGAGTATACCTCTTAATCACCATATCCTAGAATAAAAAATAAGTGTTTAATAAAACATTGATGGGAGATAGTTTTTCTCCATAGATATAGAAAAAAATAAACATTTATTCTATAAAAATTATTTCATGTCCATAGGGGCCGACAAACATGAAGACCTAAAAATTCATGTTTCTCATATTAGAATACTTTTCAATCAAGTTATAAGATATAACATGATAAAAATGAAATATGAAAAAGTTATACATATTAATTAGTATTAAAACCCACATAAATTCCTTATAAGTGAATTGAAAAACCATAATATGTTGTGCATAAATAAGGAAAAACAAATACAGACCATGTGACCACAAAGATAACACTATGAGTGGAAACAATGATAGGAAAAAACAGTCACCCCCATCACATATCCTCTATCCATCAACAAATATCACTAAAAGAAATTACCCAAGATCTATAGTCAATGAGGGACTTAATAATGTGATTCTAAAAACCATAAGTTCCACAAACATCTCATCACTAATGAGGTACCTAAAAAAATTAATGAATATTCATTTCCACTGTGGGGTTATTGTAGGGTTTGAGCATATACATAACATTTAGGGTATAACTAATATGCCTAAACATTATAGTTAATAATAAAGTTCATGCATGAAACTTTCCACACACACACACACAAATATATATATATATACATATATAACCAAACAATTTATTCATAACATAGAAAACATACAATGAAAATGGATGTAAACAACCATTATATAGATATATTAAAGAAAATAAAACAAGTAACTCATTATATAGAGTAGATTCATGTTGATAATACCTTCTTCGAGCCACTGTTTAGAATCTAGGATGGGTTGAGATGTGGAACTGCATCAATCATCCTAGTAAAACCTAAATAAATGGTAGTCAAGGAACACACCCATCCTCAAGGGATGGGAAAGATATATACTAGAGTGACTAAATCACAGTGCTCATTCATCCTATAGAATAGGGGGATGTGGTATAATATAACTGAAATTTGTGAGATAAACCCCTGTAATCCTTTATAATATATGATCTTTCTTAGAAACATTATATAATAAGAATATACACACACATACCCTTTCTATCATGCTAATTAATATATATCAATTATCAATCATTTTACAAAAAAATAAAACATAAAAATAATCCTTCTTATATGCTATTAAAGTAGAATAGATTTAGTATGTTATACTACCTACCAATTCTACATGGCATAATCCATGATTTATGTATACATGGAACAAAACATATGGATTTAAAAGATGTTGTATAATGAATTCCAAAAATTATATGGGATATATATCAAGCATTCAATGAAGAACTAATCACCATAAGGAATTCATAAGTACTAAATATAAACTTTTATATACTAATCATTCTATGTTTTGTTTCATCCATGAAAATAAAGCACTAGGTATATTAATAAAGTCACCAACATGCACAATGGGTGAACTAAGAAAGGAAATTTTCAAGGAAATTGTTGGAATTAATTCCAAAATAAGATAACAGCAAATGAGGGTAGAACATATTATAAATTTTCAATTCAAATGTCGATTCAAATGTAAATATCATTTAAAATAATATTTCCCTGTTTAAATTCACTTTTATGAAAGTTATCCACTTTCAAGAAAAATATTAATTATTAATTGAGGGTTTAAATAGTATACTATAAAACATTAAAGGTTATGTTATTAATATAATCATGTTTTTAGTGGGTAAAACCTTACCCTTTATTTTTATTAAGTCGATGGTATTACACTAAGTTACCATGAAAATTGTGTTTTGTATAACATGTGAATGTATTTTGTTCATAAATGTATGTTGCCTTTTTTTAAATAAAACACTATATTTGGGAAATTAAAGTAAACTAAAACATATAAAATTACTCTAAGGAAAATATTCACTTTTTAATTATTAGAAAAATTATGTTGTTTGGTGAAAAAGAGGTACATGAAACCACAAATGAATCTGAGTCAGATACATCCACCTATTTTTCCAAACTATCACCTCACCACTGAATGAAATTTTAACTAGGGTTAAGATTGGATCATTGAATAATAACCAATTCATGATATAATAAATATAATTTTACACACTAAGAATACAGAATAAGGGAAAACATGGGTGTGCCTATATATAACATGACTGACCATCTTGAGTTCTAATGTCAAGGTAAAAACAAATTCACAAATAAAAACCTGTGATGATATATAATTATCAATTCCATTTATATAATACTACTCATAAATTATGTATAAACACTTCAAGACCAGGAAAATTTTCAAATAAATCTTAATAAGGCTATGAAATCTACGGAATGTTCATAAGTATATGAAACTTTATAAATAATGAAATAAAACAATATTATTATGATTTATAAAAGAATTTAAATATTTCATTTAATGTAAATAACAAAGTATCTCATAATTATGAATTTATAAAAAACTATTTCGTAACAAAACTATGAACCATAGGTTTAAGGAATGTACTGAAATATATTTTTAAACATCTCTTGGGATTCCAATAAAATTCTTCAACTTGAATTAGTAAAACTGATTGTAATATTCAATTCATAATTCTAAAATACATTTTTTTTATTTATTATTAATTTTGAAAATACTATTGTAAGGCATGTTCCATGTATATCATATAGGTTCCCAAGTTGTTTATTATTAATATATAAAACCTTATCTAAGTTATTTGGACGAACCTTAGATTTTTAGGTATAAAATAACAATTAATAATATAATATTTGTTTTAAAAACTATTTAATGTCAATTTTGACACTATTTAGTAATTGATTTTTTGTAAAAATCATAATAGAATGATTATTTCGAAAAAAGTTAATTAAATAAATACTAACATTTCATATTAACCTATAAAATTAGTGGAATTCATAAAAAATTTCAAATTACATTTATTTGGGTATTTATGACATCAATTATGTCAATATTTCATTAATAAGATAATTACTACATCATCATTTTTCCATAAATAAATTAATTTATTTAATGTCTAAAAATTAAAAATAAAATACCATTATATAGGAAACCTTTTTAGATTTCTAATGAATATTTATAGTTGAATTTATCTTATGTATAACCCTATATTAAAAATTATTTACTTATTAAACATTGATTTTAACTATTTTAACCCTTCTTTAAATAAATTAATAATAAATGTACTAATCTAATACAAGTGGGCCTAAATGGTCATATTTTATTCCTAAGGTTGTTTTTGGTCGAATTAAACTTATCCAATAGAATTAGGACATGTGTTAGTGTAATAATAATATCATTTTTACCCTTAATTACCCTATTTACTTTTAACCGTGGTAAACAAAAGTAAAAAGTTACTATTCAACAAAAATTATTTTCGTCTCATTGAACCACATTTTACTTACTGACATCAACCGTGTCTCTCGGATTTTTGAAATTCCACTCACAGAAGCGGTAAAATTAAGTTTTATGTAAATTTTTAAATTCTCCTAGGAGGTGGGTAAAAGACGGTGAAAAGTTCAATAAAATTTTTATATATCTAAAATTATTATAAAATTACTCCAATGAATTACATTGAACTTATATAGGTATTATGTATCAATTTTGACCTAAAATAAATTTAAATAAAATAAATAATTATAAAAAGTCGGTTTTTAAATTGTAACCCAGTGTTTTCACTATTCATCAAAAATTGAAAGTTTCCAGAAAAATACCAAAATTTTACCCTAGGCTAATTTCGATATTCCGAATCCAAAAACAAATTCCATTTTGAAAAATAAAATTTACAAAATTTCAAAAAGTGGTTATTACTATTCATAACGGGTAGTTTTAATAATATTTTAATAGCATATCGTTGTTTAGTAAAACTCGGTATTGCGTACAACGCAAGCTATCAAGGAAGGTCGCGGTTACGTGTAAAGCAAGAAAAACTAGTGTTGTGTGTAGTGAAAGATTTCTTTGATGATTTATATAAAATAAAAACAAAATATTTCTTATAAAAGTCTCGGGTGTTACATTCTACCCCCCTTAAAATGAATTTCGCCCTCGAAATTCGTCACTTGTGACAAACAGATGAGGATACCTCTCCCTCATCATATCCTCAAGCTCCCATGTAGCTTCTTATAATTGGTGGTTTCTCCATAAAACTTTCACCAAGAGAGCGGTCTTGTTTCTTAGGACTTTTTCACTATGATCGAGAATCTCTATCGGCTGTTCTTCATAATAAAGATCTTGTTCCAGCGGTACAACTTCTTAGCTGAGTACATGTGAAGGATCAGGTATTTACTTTCTTAGGAGAGATACATGGAACACATCGTGAACTTGAGAGAAATTCGGTGGAAGCGTCGATCAGTAAGATACCTTCCCAACATGATCTAGTATTTCGAAAGGACCAATAGACATAGGGCTCAACTTTCCCTTCTTTCCAAATCTCATTACTCTCTTCCAAGGAGATATTTGTAAGAACACTTTATCACCAACTTCAAAATCTAAGTCTTTTCTTCGGTTGTTGGCATAACTTTTTTGTCAACTCTGAGATGCTCTTATGTGTTGTTGAATAGATCGGACCTTTTCTGCCATCTCGTCAACAAGATCAGGTCCTAATAGCTTTCTTTCCCCAACTTCATCCTAGCAAGTTGGAGTCTTTCATTTCTTTCCATAGAGAGCTTCATAAGGAGCCATTTGAATACTGGAGTGAAAGCAATTATTATAAGAAAATTCCACCAAAGGTAGGTGTTGATCCCAACCACCTTTGAAATCCATAGAGGAAGCTCTCAACATATCTTCTAGAGTTTGAATTGTCCTCTCAGACTGACCATCTGTCTGAGGATTATAAGCAGTGATGAAACTCAACTATGTATCCAGAGTATGCTGAAGACTATACCAGAACATTGAGGTAAACCTGGGATCCCGATCAGATATAATAGAAATTGGTACTCCATGAAATCTTACCACTTCCTTTACATATATCCTGGAAAGCTGGTCCAGAGAGAAATCCTCTCTTATAGTAATGAAGTGTGCAGACTTTGTAAGATGATCAACTATGACCCAGATAGCATTATTGCCTTTGGATGTTTTAGGAAGTCCTGTGACAAAGTCCATAGTAATGTTTTCCCATTTCCCTTTGGGTATGGGTAATGGTTGTAACATCCCCTTAGACTTCTGTCTCTCAGCTTTAACTTGCTGACAAACCAAGCATCGAGAGACATATTCAGCAACATCTCTTTTCATGCCATCCCACCAGAAGTACTCTTTCAGGTCCCTATACATCTTCGTGCTTCCAAAATGAATAGAGAATGAAGAACTATGAGCCTCATCCAGCAGCTCCTTCTTTAATTCGGGGATGGGAGGAACACAAACCCGATTCCTGGACTTTATTATCCCATCACAATCAATGTTGAATTCAGGAACATTTCTCACCTTCTTTTGTAACTCTACATATTCTTTCTATGGCTTTTTAATCTTAACATGTATAGATGGTTGAACATTCATTTGAGAAAGATACGATTTTTCCCCTTTCATTATAATTCCAAGATCCATCCTTTGTAAATCCATAAATATTGGATCTTTTGTGATCCTCATCATGGATAAATTGGCATGGTCTTGTCGACTTAATTCATCTGCCACCTTGTTTACTTTCCCAGGGTGGTAATGAATTGAGCAGTCATAATCCTTAATCAGTTCCAACCATCTTCTTTGGAGCATATTCAGATCCTTTTGTGTGAAAATATACTTTAAACTTTTATGATCAGTATAAATGTCAAACCTTTCTCCATATAGATAATGCCTCCAAATATTTAATGCAAAGATTACCACAGCTAACTCCAAATCATGATTTGGGTAATTTTTCTCATGGAGTATCAACTATCGTGAGGCATAAGACATCACCATATCATTTTGCATAAGAACACACCCCAATCCCTTCTTGGATTCATCACTGTAGATCACAAACCTTTCTCTACTACAAGGAAGTGTGAGAACAGGTGCACTGGATAACCTTCTTTTCAACTCCTTGAAAATCTCTTCACATTCCTCCTTCCAAACAAACTTAACTCCTTTCCGAGTCAACCTGGTGAGTGGATTAGATAATTGTGAAAAATCTTTCAAAAAATGTCGATAATATCCAGCCAAACCATGAAAAATTCTGATCTCAGTTACTGTTGTTGGTCTCAACCATCTTTAGATAACATCTGTTTTTGCTGGATCCATAGATATCCCCTATTTTAAGATTATGTGACCCAAAAATGAAACTTTTTGAAGCCAAAATTGACACTTGGTAAATTTGACATAAAGATTCTCCTTTCTCAGGGGCTTTAATATAATTCTCAATTGATCTTCATGTTCTTCCTTTCACTTTGAATATACAAGAATATCGTCAATAAAGACTACCACAAACTGATCCAGATAGTCTCTAAAGACTGTATTCATCAGATCCATGAAGATAGCAGGGGAATTAGTAAGTCCAAATGGCATCACTATAAATTCATAGTGTCCATACCTTGTATGGAAAGCCGTCTTTGGTATATCCTCCCTTTTGACCCTTAATTGATGATACCCTGAACGAAGATCAATCTTGGAAAAGTATTGAGCTCCGCGTAGTTGGTCAAATAAGTCATCAATGCGCGAGAGAGGATATTTTTTATTGATAGTGATCTTGTTAAGTTCTCGATAATCAATGCAGAGTCTGATTGATCTATATTTATTCTTAACAAACAGAATAGGTGCTCCCCAAGGTGACGCACTAGGGCGTATGAACCCCTTATCAAGATTCTCTTGGAGTTTCTTCTTCAATTCATGCATCTCAATTGGGGCCATTCTATAAGGTGTCTTTAAAATAGGTAAAGCACCTGGTATGAGTTCTATTAAAAACTCAACTTCACGATTTGGTGGAAGACCCAGCAATTCCTCCGGAAAGACATCATCAAACTCCCATACAATCAGAATATTCTAAATTGTGAGTTTCTCACAAACCATTTGAGATAAATAACCTTCATTTAGTGAAATCAAGACCCATAAGATGGATGAAATTTCCACTGGAAGGTTAAGTTTGTCGTTGCATTGATAGACGATCAAAGATTGATCTGGAATATGAAATATGACTTCCCTTCTTTGGAAATTGATATGAGATCCATATAGAGAAAGCCAATCCATGCCACGAATCATATCAAATTCCACTATAAGGAGGATCACAAGATTTGCAGGAAGAAATTTCCCACAAACATCAATTGGAGAAGAATTATAAACTTTTGATGCAACTGTTGTGCCATTAGGGGTTGTGACAGCTAACTCAACATCTAATTGTTGAGGTAATACGTGATACCCTTTGAAAAGTATTCAGAAATAAAGGAGTGGGTAGATCCATAATCAAATAAAACATTTGCTACTTTAGAGTGGATGGTAAGTGTACCATTCACCACTTCGTTATCGTACTCCACATTGCAGATAGAAATTGCATGTGACTATCCTTTGTCTTTAGCCTTAAGAGTTTGTTGACGTCGATCATCATCAACAACCCTTGGATTAGGGCATCGATTGTCATAATGACCCATTTACTTTCACTTGTAACATTGAAGTGTATTAGGTGCACTCTGTGTAGCCTTTTCATTGTTCGCATCACTAGACATCTTCTATCCATCATTGCAGCATTCAAATGCCCGATGTCCATCAATTCTACATTTAAAACATTTACTTGTTCCTTTAAGACAACTCCCTCTATGTTTCATTCCACACTTTGAGCATAAGGGAAAACTCATCTTCTTTTCAGTGTACTCTTTAGATTTTCCTTTGAATTCCATTTTACTCTTCTTATCAAACCCATATGACTGATGGGTTACTCCAATCTCCATATCAAATTTGAGAGCACATCGAACGATTTACTCATAGCTATTGTAGTCCCTTATGGATAACACCCTTCAAAGACTTGGTTTTAAGCCACTAAAGAATTGATCGATCTAACTCTCAAGTTGGATAATAATACCTAAAGCGTACCTTTCAAGTCTTGTAAAATTTTCTTCATAGGTACCAATAGATTCATCATCCTTTTTCTTTAGTTCAAGAAACTCTTTCTCCATCTTTGTTCGGAGAATAAGAGGAAAGTACTTATTGAAAAATAAGTTTTTGAACTCGTCCCATTCCATGGACTCAATTTCATCTCTTGGACTCGTATTCTTGATAAGATTCCACCATTGATCATCATCACCTTCCAAACGATACACAGCTAAGATGACTTTATCATGTTCAGAACATTGAAGAACTGAAAATATATTTTCTGTAGTACTGATCCATTTTTTAGCAACTAATGGATCAGTAGACCCGCTGAATGAAGGTGGACGCTGTCTCCTGAAGGATTAAACAGAATGTTTCTCCTTCCTATGCTCTTTTGAAAGTCCTGCATGATTCATAGCTTGAGAAAGATGTGTGAGCATGGCTACATAATTTTTCATTCCAGCTCCCATAACATTTGGTTGCTCAGGGGGACAATCATTGCATTGCCCGTCACATTCCGCATTAACACGGTTCCTTCAGGTTCCAGCCATTGACTAAAACCAAGAAGAATAGTGTGAGAAACACTAATTACAATAGGAAAACCACATAATCAAGAATAAAATTTCACACTTAAGGTCTTATCCTAGGTTATTCATGGCCATTTCTAAAACACTAAGATTGTGTTCTATGCTTAGACTTATCCTTAGGATTCTTACTAAGGATTTCACATCCTAGTTTCCAAAGGATGACTATACCTTTCCTCTGATACCAACTATAACGACCCATAATTTACATACATTGTTATTACTTCAGAAATGAAGCACACTTATTACAACATAAAACAAAACCAGGAAAGGACCGTATATGTATAGTGTCTTGAGAAACTTGGAAACATAAACAACTGGTTCATAAGGCGTCTGCACTGTCTCCCATTTATTTCATCATATCTATAGTCCCTTTTAGCATATCTTACTTAATAACCATCTTCCTGACCTCGGGAAAGAAAACATACAAAAGGGTGAGCTCAAATACTCAGTAAGGGTAAACAAAAGAAATATCAATCACATCATATTCATAAGAACATAACATTTTGGAAATCTTACCCTACAAAAGAGATCAAAATTTCATAACATGGGATAAATCATGGTAGTGAAATGTAATCAAAATAATCATAACTTAAAACATAAAGATTTGTGGCATACACACATAATCATAGAGAATCGTTTCTTGGTATTCAAGACTCATTGCCAAGACTATCTTAGTGGACTAATTCCATTTCTGAACCGAGTTCATTCCTCGTTTCAGTCCTGTTTCACTGAACCCGTTTAACCTTCCATTCCAGCCATGTCTATCTCATGAGATATAAAATCTTTACCCAATGCATTGGAGGGAGATATAGGTCCCACCCATCTCATAATGATACCATTCTTATGTGTGCCATAAAATCATAAAATCATACATCATTGCATAACCCATGTAATAAAGATGGGATTCTTAAACAGCGTGACTTCATAAAAAAATTCATATAAGATAAAGGAATTAATAAAAATAATTTCATCACAACATAATCGAATCAATGTTATAATAGGGATAGAAACATAACCCTTTATTATCTTAGATGGAAGATAATTTTGATAAAACACTTGAACTCCATTCTTGAGGAAAATATCCTTTCTACTTCAAAAATACTTTTCCTTTCTTAACATGTCATACAACTCTAAAATAAAAGAAGTTGATTAAAAATAAACCTGAAAACTTGTAAAGGAATATTCTTAGAAATAATGTTTTAAAAATCCATTCATGCTGTATAATTTAAAAAAACATTCTTCTCGTACTTTTGTCAGAAAAGTCAAAAAGTACCTTGTACGAAAAACGACAAAAGATTCCTTTCATATCTTTTACTAAAAACTCAACAAAGGGTAAAATTGGATTTAAATAATTGTAGGTGGATGGAAATAATATTACATATTGTGTAAACATGGATGTGGATGATAAAATACACCCCAGTAAATTCCAAAGTATAAACAATCTCGGATAAAAATGAGATTGTGATATTTCCCTTACATTAGGTCATATTTTCTTCGTAAGTGCCCGAACCTCCTTTATAATGATTTAAATAATGTAATTGACTTATTCCAGAATCATACTCATTGTTATGATATCATATATGGTCATATTCTTAGCTTATTATTAGTAATATTTCATTGCTACTTGTTATTCGAGTGTTTATTACTTTTTGTTCTTATGCGTGTTTTGTCGAATATATTATTATTCTTCTTTTTAGGTTATAGATACTTCATTTACAGAATGGTATTAGTGTAATATATATCATATTTATTCACTCAATTCATTTATGTAATCATTATTCAATGAAAATCATGGAGAACGAGTCGCATCACATTGTGGAGACGGTATTCCATACGTACGCACGAGTGATGATATCATTTCCATGATCGTGGAATTGTATTGGTGTGTATGTATACTATTTAAGAATCAATATTACTTTACAATAATAATATATATTAATTCTTTACACCATTATACACATCCAAGTAAGGTGGTGGTAGAAAATAGATTACACCACGGCGTGGAGACGGTATTCCGTACGTACGCACGCGTAGTGATTTCATTTTCTGTAGGATGGATAGATGGTGAAATAGGGTTGTTTCATACATATAATAACATATCAGTATATGAGTGATACTAATGTTATTAATTCATAATTAAAAAAAAGAAGAATAAGTGGAAGAAGAATTAAAGTTGAAAGAATCGGTAACGAACATTACCTCTTCTTTGAAGCGCTTCTTTGAGACCTCCTTTTAAGGCACTAAAATTGGTCTTTAAAGATTAACAGGACATCTAGGATGTTTCTATGGAAGTGGAGAGGAGAAATTGTTAGTGGTTGGCCGAGCTTGAAGGCTCAATGTGGTGTGAGGAAGAGAGGGAGGAGGTGCCCTTTTATAAGGGAGGAGAGGGGCATCTTTGGAAAAACTAAAAAATATTATTTTATTATAAAGCCATATTCGGCTTTATATAGCTCGAAATTGATTTATTTAGAAGCTAATGTGGGGATGGGTCGAAATCCTCTCATACAATAGAATTTGGAAAAGTTTAGTTTACTATTGTAACCTTATCATTTAGATTTAACTTTAAGTTAGATAATTTTACTTTTACCGTGTCTTTTTGTGTTCTTACACTATAAGGTTAATAAACTTACTATAAAAAAACAAAAGAACCCCAAGTTATTTTTTATTAATATATATAACCTTATATAAGTCATTTGGACTAACCTTATATTTTTAAGAATAAAATAACAATTAATAATATAATATTTATTTTAAAAACTATTTTATGTCAATTTTGACACTATTTAGTAAATGATTTTTGTAAAAATCATAACAGAATGATTAGTTCAAAAACAGTTAATTAAATCAATACTAACATGCAATATTAACCTCTAAAATTATTTCAATTCATAAAAATCCACAAATTGCATTTATTTGGGTATTTATAACATCAATTAGGTCAATATTTCATTAATAAGATAATTACTGCATCATCTTTGTGTCATAAATAAATTAAATTATTTAATGTCTAAAAATTACAAATAAAATACCATTATTTAGGAAATATTTTTAGATTTACAAGGAATATTTATAGTTGAATTTATCTTATGTATAACCCTATATTAAAAATTATTTTCTTATTAATCTTTGATTTTAACTATTTTAACCCTTCTTTAAATAAATTAATAACAAATGTCCTAATCTAATCTAAGTGAGCCTAAATGGTCATATTTTATTCCTATGGTTGTTTTTGGTCGAATTACAATTATCCAATAGAATTAGGACATGAGTTAGGGTAATAATAATATCATTTTACCCTTAATTACCCTATTTACTTATAACCGTGGTAAATAAAAGTAAAAAGTTACTATTCGCCAAAAATTATTTTCGTCTCATTGAACCACATTTTACTTAATGAAATCAACCATTTCCCTCAGATTTTTGAAATTAAACTCACAGAAGCGGTAGAATTATGTTTTATGTAAATTTGTAAATTCTCCTAGGAGGTGGGTAAAAGATGGTGAAAAGTTCATTAAAATTTTAATATATCTAAAATTATTATAAAATTACTTTAATGAATTATATTGAACTTATATAGGTAGTAAGTATCAATTTTGACCTAAAATAAATTTAAATAAAATAAATAATTATAAATAGTTGGTTTTTAAATAGTAACCCATTGTTTTCACTATTAATCAAAAATTGAATGTTTCCAGAAAAATACCCAAATTTCACCCTTGGCTAATTTTGATATTTTGAATCCAATAACGAAGTCCATTTTAAAAAATAAAATTTAAAAAATTTCAAAAAGTGGTTATTACTATTCATAACGGGTAGTTTTAATAATATTTTAATAGCATATCGTTGTTTAGTGAAACTCGGTATTGCGTACGACGCAACCTATAAAAGAAGGTCGTGATTGCGTGTAATGAAAGCCAAGATGGTGTTTTGTGTAGTGAAAGATTCCTTTGATGATTTATATAAAAAAACAAAATATTTCTTATAAAAGTCTCGGGTGTTACATAAATAATTGAGATCAATTTTATATAAATTAAGGCTTTTTACCCTCTATTTTACCATCACATCTATTCAGTGATGGATATCAGTATATCTCTACAATTACCTTCATTTTCCATGACATTATATAGTAAGGAAATAAATACAAAGTAAACTTTGATTTAGTAACAAGGTTCACCTCCAATGTGGATGACCTCATCCTTAATGTATAGTGGTTATTATCATACACATACACATAGTCACTTTTAATATCAAGAAGAAGACCATGCAAGGATATATTCTTCAACACAAACTCTTTCCACTATACAGGTATAATGCAAGAACCAAAATACATTTTTTGGGAACTAGAACCAACCATAACACCCTCCAAAAAAATTAGGATTCAATCTACTCCAATTGAAAAATAACTAGTAGGAAAACACAGGCCCCTTTTGGACTAAAAAAATATGATCTTCACCCTCAATGTGAATCAATAGCATGCAATACAATGAATACCTAAAATAATATGATATAAGTAATTTTAAGATGATATTTTAATGAATCCATAGAATATATGGACACTGTAATCTCGTTTTCTCACTCCCTATTCTTTGGCCTGAATGATAACAAATATAATAAAATCCAATACCATCTCTCTCCCTCTCTCTTATTATTATTATTTAATGAAATGGTTTAAATATTTAATAGCATAGTTGGAAAACTTTTATCTTCCATACATAGAATACACAATAGGGTAGTAAGGTCAGTTTTATCTTTCAATGATAATCTATCCTATTCTTCTTATTTAATTATTATATACTCACCATCTTCCTATATATTAGTTTTCTTATTAGAGATTATGAAACCCATTCATTATCACCACTTTAAATCTATATAATTATTGATATGATTTTACAACATAATTAACAATAAAAAATACACGAATACCATACTAAGATGATCCATGATAACTTCTTTAAGTCTTTTCTTCCTCATGATCACCCTAAATTATTGGGGATACATTCATTTAAACGATTTTAATAACCAAAAGTATTTCATTATTTATTTTTTGTAAATATATTTCTACACTATCATGGTGTTAAATCATCAATCATTGTATGATATAATCATTCATATCCTTCCGTCGTAGTTCTTAATTGTTTGGGAATATAATCATAAGGATGATCTCTACAACAATATCATGTTCATCCAACACCAAAAAATAACTATCTCTTCAATATGTGTCTACATATTGTATACCGAAAATCAATTTATTTTGTTTCTAATATTCAATATAACATCCAATGATTTTATAAAATATTTCTATTTAATTTATTGTATCTCTTTGATATGCTATGTGACACACAATAATGAGTTTAAACAAACAACCATATATTATTAAAATATTATTATGCGACCATGATATCATATCCATTAAATCCATGGGTATGAATAGGATTAACTAAATTGTGAGATATATAAAAATATCATACTCAATTTAAATTTAATGATTAATTATTTGGAAATTAGCATTCATTTTTTTATATAAGATATATTATGCTAAAAAAATAGATTTCCATAAAAATTATTATTATTATTTTTGGTCAAAAAATATTATATTTAATTTTAGAAACTTTTTAAAATTATATATCATATATAAAAATATGTTTTTTAAATCATTATGTAAAAATTATCTTAGAGTGAATTCATTGGATTTTTTTTGGAAAATATTTATTTTCTAGGGAGTAGTGAAAAATAATTATTTTTTATGGAAAATTTTATTTTTTGTTTCAGGCATGAAAAAATGTCTCTATTATTTTTAAAATTTCATTGTAAAATTAGATATATTATATTTTAAATAATCCAATTGAATTCATTGGAATAATTTTTTTATTGAAAATGGTGTAAAAGAATTTTTGTACATGTAAATGCATTCTATTTGGAAAAAACTATTTTTATCTTCTTAATGATTCTTATGTTTTAAAACATTTAATTACTCTATATTGGGGAAATATTTTGGTTAATTAAATATATTATATATTCAATCAAATGTGTTATATTTATTTTAAGAATTTTATTATAATCAGATATGAATAATAATGTTGTATGATTTATATGGTATTTTTATAAATAGTGGTTCTCATCAAGTTTTACATGCTTATTTTGAATATAATGTACGAAATTTATATGTATCTAATTTGAGAAAATTTATTTCAAATTTTTAATTACTCTGTTCAGATTTTTTAGATAGGCCCCATTTATTTTTTTACCAATATGAATAGTAAGCATAATAATATTTATTACATCGGTAAATGGTAAATTAGGAAAATATAGGTTAAAACTAAGTTATACGGCCAAAACATTAATTAAAATTATTATTGAATGATGGTAATTAAACAATTAACACCTTAAGAATAAAATTGTTTTTTTAATGGAAACTTATACATGTAAATGACTTATATAATATTTCAATAAATGAAATTTAAAAAATGTCACTTTCTATGTTTTGAATATATTTTATTTGTTCACATATGTAAAAAACTAGATATGATAAAATATTAAAAGAAATTTTATGAATAATCAAAGTATATTCATTTTGGTAATTAATTTATAACTTTTAGGTACTAAATAATTAACATAAAATCTTACACAATGCAAAGATAGTATTTATTCAATTCATGGAAAGAAATAATTGATCTTGAAAATATTAAAAGTTATATAATTTGAGTTAGATGTTGTTTTACAAGAATAATATAGGTGTATATGAAATATTAGTGGTTTTTAAAATATTATATTTTAATTAAATTTGTTTTATGTATTTTTAGAAAAATTAAATAAATGGTGTTAAATTAAATAATAATGATATTTTATCAAAATAATATTTTATTAAATTATTCAAAAATCATAAAAATCTGGAAATAAGAAATGTTGGATAATATATAGTCAAAATAATATAAACTGAAAATTTATGGTCTAATTTTCACCTTATAATTTAAAATTAAAACCCAATTTTATTGAAATGGTTGTTACTATAGTTAAAATAAAAATTGATCAACTATGGGTTAATCAAAATTATTAGGTTTAAAATCACACCAAAACATATCTAAATTCTATTCATTTAGGGGAATAAAACTATATACTACCTTATATTTCAACAACTAGTCTTTTGGAATCAATATTTCTTAGGAATTAATTTATTATTATTTAATATGATGTGATATTCCAAGAGTTCCCTCACCCCAATCATTAAAGTTCACCTCCTCCCCCAATTCTTAATGCCACAATGATCATTATATCTCAGCCAAACACTATCCATTTCCTTTCTAAACTTATCTAGACACATTATGGGGGTTATGGTCTTCCCAAAAGTCTAACCCTAGACTACTTTATAGGAGATCTAAAGGATTCTTTTAAAAGGATCGGTAATCACCTTAACTGATCACTTTATTTTATAATATTATTTATGTAAAATAAATTTGTGGTATCTATTATATAGTAATAAATTTATTAATTAAAATATGATTTTATTGTATTATTATTATCAAAAAACCATTATACGCCCTCTTTCCTATTAATTAACAATTTAATATATCATTTGTGAATGTATAGGACTTACAATCTCCACATAGATATACAATTCATTATTCATCATCATATTTTATTGATGGGTATTATTATGGGTTTAATATTTAAATATTATATCTTCAACATAATTATATTTCTATAATTATAATAACACATATAAAAACTTGTCATTGAATCCTCTGGGAAACGTTATCATTGTTCATGATTATGTGTGGTCTACCTCATCCCCAAAGCATTGTGATTAATTTTTCATCTATATTTTATCATGATAGTAATGAGGAATGATATTATGAATATATATTATATAATTAAGATCCAATAAAAAAATTATCATTTACCTTTCTTTTGTTCCATCCTATGAAAAATAAAAAATGTGTTCAACAATATGCACAACCAACCATCTCCATGAGCAATGCAATTAATTTATCTATCTATAAATTTTATAGATGAAATTAAATATGAAAACAATTAATATATATGATATTTATGTCATGATTAAAAAATTAATATGATAGAACCATGACCAAAAAACAAGGACCAAAACTACTAAACCAAATCTTATGTGAAAAATAAAGTAAATATCACCAGGAATAATGATTTTATTAAATATTTGTTAATAAGCAGGAGATAAAAGGTTATAAGTAAATCATATGTGGTATGATATATATTTTGATGTTTATTTAATATATATATAATAAAAATTTATATGTAAATCATATGTGGTATGATAAATAATATGTTTTTTATTTAATGTATTCATAATAAATCTATATTTATTATATATGATATTACAACATGTATAAAGGATGTCAACCCTAAGGTAAGTGTTTCTCATGTCACTTTTACTTAAATGAGACATATCCCATATTCAAATCTTATTATTTTTTATTTATGTACTACCATTATGATATGTTATGTCATGAATCACTTTATATTTATTTTATTTAAATTTTTATTTCAATTTATTTCTTTCACGGGGCTTATGATTCAAAAATTACCCAAGTTGTAACGTTTTATTTCATAATCTCATCATTATTTGAGATTGTTTATCATTAAGTAACCCTTTAGAGAATTGTTTTATATTTCTATATTAAATATAATATATTTTCATATCCTCTAGTTATTATTGAACAATTCAAGTAATATTACAATTTTACCATATTTGGTACATAAAATTATTTTAAAAAATATTTTATGAAAATATGAGTTTATTTCTCTCATTAGTATAAATTTATTTTTCCTCCATATCCAAATTTTTTAAAAATTATTTACATATGTTTTTTTCAATTCTATTATGATTGTTTCAAGTTATTTTTACCAATGATTGAATTTTTTAAAATGGTTTTGAAATGATTGTTATTTTCTTTTTCCAAAATAGGAATTTTTTTACTTTTACAACAAAATTATTGAAGGAATGTTATCAACATATATAAAATTATTGTATTTCCCCCTGTATGACTAATTATTTCATTGAATATTTATTTAATATTTTACATGGGTATTTTCAATGAATTTTTTTTCATTTATAATTTTTTTTAAATAATTGATTTCAAATTGAAATAGTTATTTTCCACAAAAATGTTTTAATTATCTTTTAATTGTAATTCTATCCATACAATACAATAAACCATGATTTATCTATTGATTTAACAGGTATATGATCTAAGGATACCATCATTATTAATTCTTAAGATGTTTTATGAATTTGATGACATAATTTTTATAAAACCCATTTCTTTTACAAGGGTTAGACTATAGTGATATGATGAATTGTGTATAAAACCATTTTATTTTCCAAGGGTTTTTCTACAATAAATGTTTTCAGAAACCTATTTCTATTCATGGTTTTTTATGATGAATGGTTTCTGATCTTGTGACCCAAATATATTGTATTTTCATTATGTGAGTGGTGGGACCAATATTTCCCTCCAATGAATTCGGTAAATATTGATATCTCATGAGATAAAAAGGACTAGAATGGGGTGTCGACCTAGATAATTCAGTGAATTTTCCCACTATGATAGATTTTGGAGTAAACCATTACTACTATGGATTTTTGAGGAGTTAACCAATTGTACTATAATAGTCTTGTCCATGAGACCTCTATAGTAAGGAAATTATTTCATATGTTTGTGTGTATATCCAAAAATTATATCATATTACAATGTTATGATCTCTTGGATCATATTTGTTAATGTGTTTATGATTCATGTCTTATGAACTTCCACGATTTATTCCATGTCATAAGATGGAGATTTATGAAATATAGGATATTATTTTAAAATGATATCTTCATATTATCATACACATATGTCCATGTTATTCTCAAGTGACCACTTATATCTCTCTTATCTACCCTTACATGGAATATAATCACATCCTTTATTAGGATTATTTCCCCAGGATATGAATAAGAGTACGTAGTTTGATATGTATAACAAGGGTTATAGTTATAAATAATTTAGTGGGAGATAATGTAGATATTTTATGAACTATTAGTTTATATTTCTATGTTTACAAAGGAACTAGACCTATATGATTTTGTAATAGATAATTATGTTTTTCAATGAATATTTATATACTAATTTGTGATATCTATGTATGAATATTTTGGGTTGACATTTTTTTGTCAAAGAAAATATTTGTTAACCATTAGGAACTTAAATGATAAAACATTAGTATGAACTATGGGTATGATTCTAATTATATGATATAATCTTAAGGTTTTGGTAACAACCATAAATGAACTAAGTTAAAGAAAAAATGACATAAAAGAAGGTTTCATGAATTATAAATACGTTAAATATTTTTTTTATGATCATTTGATTTCCCACTATGATTATTATTATGGAAGATATGTTTTTTATGGTTTTAGTCAATGGATAAACCTGAGGGAATCAAGTTAATACTGAATTTAATGGTCAATGTAATTATTGTCCTAATGATAAAATAACTAAATTAATATATTGATATGATACATTATGATCATAGATAATCATCTATACCACTATATAATTTACAATAACTACATTTGTGAGTTTCCTATCAAATATAAAAAGAGTAATATGGTATTTTATAAAAAGAATAGAGGATATTATATTCATATTCCAACATTTCTAGAATATAGGAAGAATCTATCAAATGAATTTCTCAATGGAACAATGAGATGTTTTTATGGTGGAAAATAAGGGAACAAAGAATATAATTGGTGAGAAAAAAATGAAAAGTTTGTTTAACACAATGGATGAGAATAATAGTCTTCTGATGGTATCCTCAACAAAAGAATATTTTAAATGTGGGAGGTATATGAATTATTAAAATTCATTTTCTTGGGGGAATCTCTAGAGGAGAATAAAAATGTTTGTATGACTAATGGTTTTGCTGAATATTATGAGGAGACTACAAATTGTGTATGAAAGGTATGAGTATTTTTAACAGTATTTATTATTTTAAATGTAATAACCATGAAGAAATACAAGTTGAGGAATATTAACTCATGATTCAAATTTTATATTGTCAAAAGTAATTATTAAATAGTAAGATGACTAAACATAGTTAATGGTTTGAGAATAAATTGGTATTATTGATGTGTTGATGAGTTTTTATTCAAAATTTATTTAATTTAAGTGTTATAATAAGGATATTTTGATTATAAAATTATGAATCTTATAATTATTAATCCATTGTAGTTTTTATTTGTTGATTTAAAAACATATTTTGAATGGTAAAAATAACCATGATAAGTGATTTCAAGTTATGTTGATAATTTTAGAGAACACATGATTATGGGAAAGATAAACATTAATATATGTCTAATGTTGAGTTAATAATGTTTAGAGTGGAAAAATAGATTATTCAAATTGATAGTATTGGTGACCTTTAAATTGGAATCTAATTTGATGCAAAATGTTATTTAAGTAATATTCGATGTTTCATAGGAATTTAATAGAGTTATGGAAAATATTTAATTGTTGTGAATTTATTTTATTAATTGGGATTCTTTTAATTTTGGAAGCACATATTTTTTCATGGGAGGTTAACTTAAATGTTATGGAAACCATAATGGGTTTATAAGTATATTGATGGTCATAAGTTCAAAAGAATGAAAACCATTTTTAGTGTTTAATGTTATGTCATTTTGAAACTCTATTGCAGTTTAAATTCCCTTTGTTTTTGAAATATGATTTCATAATACGATAATTATGGGCTACTAGAAAATTGAATACAGATAATCTTGATGGTTGAAAAGTAATTCGTTGACAAGGTGATATCTTCAGAGAGATTTATGGTCAAATAAAAGATTACCTTTCATGTTATTATATAAATTTTATTCATGATATTTTGGTGATTTTCCCGAAATTACAAGATTATATAGTAATTTATCATGCTGATTAATGATATTTGGGAGATGTTTCATTGGGATGAGGTATATGTAACCATTATTCTTAATAGTTTATTTAACATAAATGGTAGTTTGGGAAGAATGAGATGATTTTTTTGATGATATAATATGAAGGATACGACAAAACTTTTAGATCAAAATATTAATTAATATTTATTTTGTTGAGGTAATTATGGTTTTATAGATTAATGTTCTATTTCCTCATATATTGGTTTATTAATTTTGATAATTATATTTTTCTAACCACTTTTGGTTTTGGAAAATTTATAAAGATATAAGGAATATCTTAATATTCATTTTGGATCTGTTAGAAGATGATTTTATTGATGCATGCATAAAAACTAATTCTAAAATGATCATTTTTAGAGAAAAAGATAATATTTATTGTGAAAATTAATTAAATTATGAAATTATACTTGTAAATTCAGTATATGTACTTATATTATATTGTATTGGAGTTGCTAAACTCTAGGAAAACGATCATTTGGAAACACATTTGTCCAAAAACCATAAATATTTAATAATTAATAATCTTTTAACCCATCATTGATTCTTGTTTTTTAGTTTTTAGCTTTCTCCTAATCATGTTCTTTATCACTCATTATTAGTCCTTGGGAATTATTTTTTTGTTACATGTTCATTTTTTAATTTCCAATTATTGTTATCTTATTTGGGAACATAGTTTATTAATGACCTTAAAACATTTCATTCTATCATTTTTGGGACATTTTATTGTCCCTTTTTATGATGTGGGTTTTCAACAATGGAATTTTCAAATAATGAACATTTAGTTAATGAGAAAATGATCAAATTGTGATAAAAAAAAATATTAAACAGGGGGATAATGTAACACCGTGATATTTTAGAAAATATTTTTCTCTATTTAATTTTATTTCATTGATGGATTGTGTCCCATGAAACACTGATTTTAAAAGACATGAAATAAATTATTAAAATATAATTATGCAGACAATATAACCTAGCCCTTTAATTGGAGGGTATAAATTGAATAAAATAAATTACGATATATATAAAAAATTATACTAAATTTAAATTTATTTATTAACTCTTTTTATTCTTGGTTGGATCAGGGAGGGGGGTTTCTCATAACATGGGTAGTGGTAGTAAGCAAGGATGGTGGGTTTGGGGGTATCCATATGCCACATGCCTCAAACTTTATACTGATGGATATTTCATCTTTGGTACTAAGCATGGAGGAGTGGTGTTCCTAGATCCCAATGGTTTGGTCATAATTTCTTTCATATATCACTTTGGTTGGGGGATTCAACCCATGCCAAAGTATTTGTGATGTTTTATTGTCTCTACATCTACCAAGAGGTGAATATTCATCTTGTAGTGGTGTAAATGGACTCATCTACAAACCCTAGATCCCTGATCAGGTCAGGGGAAACTCATTAGACTATTAATTATCTTATTCACTGATATAGAGGTTTGATCAAATACCACACCATGGTTATCCATGTATAAAATGAGGATAATAATGTTGCAGATTTTCTTGCTTCCCTAGCTACACAATATGCGGGGTTTACTTGTTTTTTCACCATTGGATATCTTCCCATTGGGGGTGTGAATATTTTCAAAGGGGATTCTCATGGCCTTCACTACTTCCACCACAATATTTCCCTCCTTGTACATGTTTTTTCTTATGATTTAATAAAAATTTAATGGATTTGACCTATTAACTCTAAGGAAATAATAATTCAATTTTTAGAAAAGTTATACTATGCATAAAAAAGAATTCTTTTAAAATGATATTTATTTATTTTTGTGATAATATATTTTTTACAATAATTAATTTAATAAAAATAACTTCATCTTTAATATAAATATATTAAAATTATCTTATTGTGATTTTTTTGGTATTTTTCAGAAAATATTTATTTTTCTATGAATAGTAAAAATACAATTTTCTTATTGAAAGCTGTATTTTTTCATCAAGAAAGTAAAAAATGTTATATTTTGTTTTAAAATTTTTTATATGTAAAATTAGATCTAATATATTTTAAAAAATTTAATTATGTTCATTGAAATCAATTTTATGATTTAATTTTGTGTAAAAGGTTTTTGAGATGTAGAAGGAATTTTTGTTGGAGAAAACTTTTATTATCTATGAAATGTGTTATTATGTTAATTTATTGAATTAATCACTATTAGTGAAATATTTTAATTAAATATAGATAGTGTATATTCAATATTTTTTTTAAATTCATTTAATATTTATTTAAGTGTTGGATAAGAATAAAATATGATTTGTGATTCAAAATGGTTTTTTCTAAACAGTGGTTCTGATTTTTTTTCACAATTATTCATAAATTAATTCTAAAAAATATATTTATTTAATTTGATAAAATTTATTTAATATTTTCTATTAACAAGTTCATATTTTTTAAAAATTCCACTTTACTTTTTGACCAATATGTATAGAAACAATGATAAAATTTATCATATTGGTAATAGGAAAATCCAAATCATCTAAGTTAAAACAATGTAATATGGCTATAATTATTCATCATAATTAATATTGGATGATTTAAATTTGGACTTTATTACCTTATTCTATATTTTAGTTTTTAAATGGACACTTATAAATGAAAATAGAATATAGAGTATATGAATCAAAAAAGTTACAAAATGTCACTCTCTATGTTTTAAATAACCTTTGTGTTCCCATAGGGACAAAAAATAGTTATTGAAGAAAATTAATATTAATATTTTTCATAAAAAAATTTAAATTAATGTTGGTAATTTATTTTTAATTTTATTTGATTAAATATTTTCCTTAAAGTTTTACACAACAATAAAATGATATTTATTCAATTAATGGAAAAAAATAAATAATTTGGAAAATATTAAAAGTGATACAATTTGAGTTTCTTATAGAGTTCTAGAAATTTTATAGGTGTATATTAAATATTATTGTTTTTAAGAGTATTTTATTTGAATATAAACTTTATATTTATGCCTATTAATTCAAATTAAATGAATAGTGTCGAAATCAATAATTGAGATATTTTATCCAAAAATACATTAAAAATTATCTAAAGAATAAAAAATCATTAAATAAGGAATTTTATGAAACATATGGTAAAAAATATCATAACATTTACATTTATGGTCTAATGGTGAGCTTATATGTCAAAAGTACAACCCTTTATTTTTGAAATTGTTTTACCATAGTTAAAATTAAAATTGATTTACTGAGGGATGAGCAAAATGATATTGTTTAATATGATAGAAAAACTAGTCTAAATTATATTTTTTTGGGGGTATCACAACCTAATCCTACCTTATCTTCAAATAACTGATCATTTGGATTAATTTCTTTTGATAATGAATTTATTATAATTTATTATTTTCAGAAATTCAAAAAATTCCACTCACCTAAATTATATAAAAAAACTCAATCTATCAATTGTTTCACCACTTTGAGCCATATATTTCAACAAAACTCCTCCAATTTATCTCATAACATCTTCTATACATATTATACAGGTTATGGTATTCCAAAAAGACTAACCATATGGTCCTTTAGAGGATATCTAATGGAGTTGTTTACAAGAAGATGTTATTTGTAAGGACCCAACCCCAGTTGCCCAGAGATGGTGCCTTATTTGATTAAGTTGGCATACAAACAAGGAATATGAATCCCAAAGGACCGAGTAGTTTAGTATTATTGGAAACAAGATACATACATAATTTCATCATTACAACTTGAAATGATAAACAACATAGAAACTCCTTAGACAACTTCCATAACTCCTTGGTTTTCTGAGCCTGTCATTCATAATAGAATTCATCTTGCCCTGAGAATATGAAACATAATAAAGGGGTGAGATAAAATGCTCATTAAGATTAAGAAATATAGTGTAAGGTAATATAAATATTAGAAATGGTGAATAATTGAAAACACATGCCTTTAATAAATAAACTTAACACATTATCGTAAGAATATGAGCTGAGTAAATATTGCCATAAAAAACGTAATCATGGGTATTCTACTAATCCAATAACCACATGAAATATCAATATCTAATCTCTTAATGATGGAATGCATAATGTTGGACATTTTGAAACATTCTGTTATGGCCTCAGAAAAGACGTCTAGTGCTTAAGGCCTCGGCGAAAATCCATATCACATTGGGAAGGGCCTCGGCCAATTCCACGTCTTGTTGTCTCATGAGACCTACTGATGCTTCGAGGGGATATAGCGGGCCCCACCCATCACATAATAAGTCCAATTCACTCCTCATATGAGTGGGGATAAACATAAACAACAAATATATTCATATTTAAATTATCATATGAAATGTTACAATCTTTCCCCAATCATTAAACATAAAACACTAACCATTCAAGATAATATGGTGAATGGTTTTAGGATAGATAATCCACAATAGATTTTTCATAAACTATTAAATTAAATATTTTAGATGACTTCATAAATTATTAAACCCAATAATACCATGTAATCAACAAAAGTGCTGAATTAGATGAAAACACTCTTATAAAATCATTAAGCAATTCTGGAGATAAATACTCTTTTATTTTGAAAAGAAGAGTTCTTTTGGAAAATACTTGTATAAAACCATAAGTGAAGCAAGATAGTATTTTCATAATAAAATTAGTTATTTTATAAAGATAATGGTTTCCAAAAACAGATTATAGATTGCCCTTGAAAATAGGTACGAATTTGAGAAATTCCTGTGAATCAGGCTTGTATTTTTTAAACAATTTTGAATGTTCCTTTTAAAAAATGTAACTATCCATAGAATTAGGAAGGATTATGGGTTTTAAACATATATATGATACACACATATAACATATTATGAGTACATAACAATACATAAAAATTACATCGAGGTAATTAGACAATGAAAGTATCCCGAATGAAAGTGGATGTTCGAGTGAAAAACCCTTACCTTAACTCCAAACATGTTCTGCACTTTTAATTATGCTCCTGGAATATAAAATTAAACTTTTTAATAACTAATTTCATAACCTATTAGATATTTATTTATTTTACCATAATTCTGGTTAGTTATTTTATGTCTTTTTTGATAAGTTATTTTATTGAATTTCATTATTCTGGAGTGTTCGTTTCCTTTATTCTCATATTCGGTTCACTTGTTTTTAAGTATTGAAGTTCACGTGGAATGGTTATAAATCTCCAGGATTAAAATTATATATTATTTATGAACATAAATAATTTTTAATGGTAATTTCTATCATTTGTTTACATGGAATGAGGATGAATCATTAGATGATAACCAGTTCGATTATTTGGCGGTATTTGGATTATTATGAACTAGTTTTGTCGTATAACTTATTTATTTGTACATATTATGGTTCCTAAATATTTATTATGTTAAAATAAATATATTATAGTCTGGTTAAACCCTGAATATGGTTTCATTACCAGTAATTAAGAATAAATTGAAGAACAAAACTTCATCGTCCACAAAGGTTATAAATCAGAACCTCATGGGCGTCGATTTCTTTTATAAAAATAAAGTGGAGGGAATAAGAATATTTATGATGGTTATACCATTAACATGATATAAATATAGTATATATATGTTACTGAAGTTATCATGGTCATTTGGACAGAGGAGGTGAAGAGAGGATAACAAAATTAGATAAATTGAAATAAAACCAAATGAGAAATAAGGGTGCTTTACCTCTTGAAATAACCTCCTTGAGAAACTCTTTAAGGGAAGGTGTCTTGGTCTTTTGGGAAGAACAGAAGATTATTGGAAGTGGGGGGAGACTAAGTTAGGGTAATTGGGAAGAACTTTGAGGAGATTCAAGGCTTAGAGATGTGACGAGAAGAGGTAGTGGTGGGGGGTTTTATAGTGGAGGAGAGGGGTAATTTTTGAATATTTAATTTCATTATATTATTATTTCCATCAAGATAAACAATATTATTGTTTCATGTGACCCTTAACAGTAATAAGATCATGTGAGTTCAAATCAATTGGCCTTACATCACTTATGATGTCATAAATAGTATATTTAATTGATAAATTGAATACACGGTATTTTACGGTATTTCACTATTCATAAAAAATTCAAGAATTTCATAAAAGTCCCAAAAATTCACACCTACCATTTTTCAACGTGTAGAATTGAAAAGTGAAATCCATTTTTCAAAAATAATTTTCCAAATATTGTTAATTTAATTTTTAAATAAGGTCATAGTTAATTCTAAAAATAACAATCATGAAGTGCAATTAGTTTTACGTAACATTGAAAAATTAATTAAGATCCCATTATCATATTTCCTTAAGAAAATAAAATAATAATATTATTTACTCTTCATAAGGGTCATATTACTATTAATATTACTATTCATAAGGGTATTTTACTATTCACCAAAAATCAAGTTTGTTCTATCAGACTCCAAATGACTTACTGAACACAACTCTAGATGACCATTTATTGAAATTCAAAACATTGAAGAGGAAAAGTTGTGTTTAATGCATATATAATAAAATTGAATTATATATTTATTTTCAAAACCTTGGGGTGTTACATTTTCCCCTCCTAATAAAAATTTTGTCTTAGAAATTCACAGAATACTACCTAAAAAGATTCGCGTATGTCTTTAACATAAGCTTCTCAAGTTCTCATGTTGCTTCCTCCATTTTATGGTTCCTCCATAGAACCTTCACTAGAAGAGTCGTCTAATTTATCAATACTTGTTCTCTAGTATCAAAAATCTTGATAGGCTCTTCACAGTAATATATATTAGGCTTAAGTTCCACTTCTTCATAAGTGAGTACATGTGTTGGGTTTGGCATGTACTTTCTTAACATTGAAATGTGGAACACATTGTGAACCTTGGAGAGACTTGGAGGCATTAGAAAACAGTAAGCTACTACTCTAATTCGGTCCAAAATTTCAAAAGGTCTGATGTACCTGGGACTTAATTTTCCCTTCTTATAGAATTGTATAATTCCCTTCCACAAATATACCTTTAAGAAAACCCGATCACCTTCTTGAAACTCCAAATCCTTCCTTCGATTGTCTACATATCTCTTTTACCTACTTTGAGCTATTTTGATATGGTTATGGATAATCTTCACCATTTCCATTATTTCTTCATCATGTTCTGGGCCCACGAGCTTTCTTTCACCAATATCATCCCAGCAAGTTGGTGTATGACAATGCCTCCCATATAATGCTTCACAGGGTGCCATCTGTATATTTGAATGCAATCTATTGTTGTAGGAAAATTCTACGAGAGGTAAATAATGATCCCACATGACTTGAAAATCATGTGAACAAGACCTCAACATGTCTTCCAATGTTCAAATAGTCTGTTCTGATTGTCCATCAGTTTTTGGGTGGTAGGTAGTGCTCAAACGAAGATCAGTATAGAGGGCCTTCTGAAGACTTTTCCAGAATCTTGATGTAAAACATGGATCACGATCAGACACAATCGATAGGGGTACTCCATGAAGTCTCACAACTTCATTAATATATTGTCTTGCTAGACGTTCAAGTGGTAGATCTTCTCTTATAGCAAGAAAATGTGATGACTTGGTAAGACGATCAATAATGAACCATATTGCATCGTTCCTTCTAGGAGTCTTTGGTAGTCACATGACAATATCCATCATGATATTATCCCATTTATAATCAGGTATGGGAAGAGGTTTCAATACTTCTCTAGGCTGTTACCTTCCAGCTTTCACTTGTGGACAAACCATACATCTTAACACAAAATCAACAATCTCTCTCTTCATGTTGTCACACCAAAAACGTTCCTTCAAATCTATATACATATTAGTACTACCAGGGTTTATAGAAAAAGTGGAACTATGAGCATCATCAAACAATTACCTTTTTAGATCAGGTATTTTGAGAACACAATGTCTCTTCTGAAATTTCAAAATTCCATCTTCATATACGAAGTCACTCAATCTCCCATCATTCACAGCTTTAATCTTCTTTTGAAACTCCTCATCATCAGTATGAGAACTTTTTATACTTTCTAGTAAAGATGGTTTGGATACCATTTGAAAAATCACTGATGTTTCACCTTCTATGGTTATTCCCATATCCATCCTTACTAGATCCATGAAAATAGGATCCCAGTCAACTCTCATCTTGTTCAAAACTCCATGATCCTTTCTGATCAAGGCATTTTCGACCTTATTTTCTATCCCCGGGAGTTAGTGTATCATGCAATCACAATCCTTGAGTAGTTGAAGCCATATTATTTCCCTCATGTTGATCTCTTTCTGTGAGAAAATATACTTCAAACTCTTGTGATTAGTATAAATCTCACATTTTTCACCATAGAGATAATGTCGCCATACCTTCAAAGAAAATATTACAACAGCTAACTCAAGATCATGAGTAGTATAGTTTTACTCATGAATTTTTAGCTTTCATGATGCATAAGAAATAACCCTATCATTTTGCATAAGGACACAACCAAATCCTTTCTTTGAAGCATCACTATAAATACCAAACCCATCATTCCCCGATGGTAGAGTCAATATAGGTGCAATGACTAATCTTCTCTGCAGTTCTTAGAAAGATTCTTCAAAATCTTTTTTCCAAAAAAATTTAACCCCTTTACATGTGAGCTTCGTTAGCAGGTTAGCTAGTCAAGAAAAATTCTGCATGAAACCCCGATAATAACCTTCTAAGCAAATAAAACTACGTACCTCAGTTATGTTTGTTTATGTGGGCCAATCTTGGATTGCCTTTGTCTTCGCAGGATCAACTAGGATTCCATCCTTAGAGACAATATGGCCAAGAAAAGAAATCTCATGAAGCCAGAATGTACACTTTCTAAACTTCCCATATAATTCATGTCTTCTATGAATCTTCAGAATAATGCGCAAGTGATTTTCATGATTTTCGTAGATTTTGGAGTATACCAAGATATCATTAATAAATACCACTAAAAAATCATCGAGATATTCCTTGAAACTCTATTCATTAAATCCATGAAGACAGAGGGTACATTAGTGAATCCAAAAGGCATCACTGTAAACTTGTAATGTCTGTACCTGGTTCGAAATGCTGTTTTCGAAATGTCTTCCTTCTTCAAACTCTAATGATGATATATAGATCAAAGGTAAATCTCTGAAAAGTATTGAGCTCCATGCAGTTGGTCAAATAAATCATCAATGCGAAGTAGGGGATATTTATTCTTTATTGTTATAGCATTGATCTCCCTGTAGTCGTCACATAACCTCATAGATCCATCATTCTTCTTAACAAAAAGGACAGGGGCTCCCCATGGAGAAACACTAGGGAGAATATATCCATTATTACTCAATTACTCTTGTTGTTTCTTTAGTTCCAATAATTCCACAGTGGACATTCTATAATGGGTCTTCGATATGGACCTTGAACCAGGAATTAAATAAATGGAAAACTCAATTTCTCATTCTGGAGGATGTCATGGTAAATCTTCTGGAAACACATCAACAAATTACCTCATAATAGCTACATCATCTATTTTAATATTCCATTCCTCACCCAAAGTTATTTCATTATCTTCCTCCCCAATAATTCAATTTAGTTGTGCTACTGGGGGTGGATCTTGAGAAGAATCAGGTGGTGATGGTTCTTCTCTAAAGATAAGGTGTTCTTTATCATCGTCATCAAAAATCATAACCTCCCTCTTCTTACATTAAATTTTTGCATCATGGTCCAAAAGCCAATCCATACCGAGGATTATATCAATTTCCATGATGGGTATGACGATGGGATCATCAGATAAAGAACATTTGTATTACCTAATGGGAACTGATTCACAGAACTTTGTAACAATGATACTTCCCTTAGGAGTTTTGACAGACAACTCCCTTGTTAAATCAAATTGGAAATATCTAATTTTCTTAGAAAACTAGGAAGATATGAATCAACTCGATGATCCAAAATCAAATAAAGAATTGGCTAAGTTTGATGAAACAATCAAAGTACCTGCCACCACATCACGCGGAACTTCAACCTCTGCAGTTGTGATCTCATATTCTTGTCCCTTTTCCCTCAGCCTCTTATGTTTCATATTTCCTTGACGTTTTGTACAATCATTATCATAGTGCCACATCTACATAAAATTATATCTTCGAACATCATTTTATTCCTTCTTTCCTTTTCAATCACCAGCAAGATGGCCCTTCTGACCACATTTTTAGCATACTCCATTTCCTTTTAAGAACACACTGGGGTGTTTACTTCCACAATTGTCACATGGTGGAAATTCAACTCTTCCCTTCATCCCTGTTTCCTTATTTCCTTTCCCTAGGTTTTCAGCAGCCCTCTTTTTTTCTTTCATTCCCTTAAAGTTATAAGACTTAGAGAATTCTTTTTCTGTCTTTATGGCACATGAAATTATATCCTCATATTATGAAAAAGTTTGGGAGACCAGTGCCTACAGAAGGAAAGGATTTAGGCCATCAAAGAATCAATCAATTTTTCTCCTTGGATTTCGTATGTAGTCTACAACATGTCTTGCTAATCTTGTAAAGTTAGCTTCATACCATGCAACATTCTCATCTTTCTTCTGCCTCAGATTCAAGAATTGTCACTCCATATCTACTCGCTTCTCACAAGGGAACTATTTTTCTAAGATGATTCCCTTAAAATCCTTCCATTCCATCTCTTCTATCTTTTCCTCCTACTTTGTGTTTTCGATTAATGACCACCACTGTTCCGCATATTTCGATAGACGATATACTGCCATGAAAACCTTCTCTCTTTCATTACATCCCAAAGAAAGAAATATCTTCTCTAGGGAACATATCCACTGCTCTGTTAAAAATGGGTTTGCAGTCCCGTTGAATGATAGAGGTTGTTGTCGCATAAAGCGATCTAGAATAACTCCTCCATGTGGCGGAACCAGTTGCTCTATATGGGTAAGGTTATTATTCATAACCTGAGTAAGTTTCCCCAGTATAGTTATGAGTTTCTCAGCACCAGTCATAGCACCAGAGCCAACACCATTATCTTGAATTGGAGGAAAATACCTACAAGGGACACGTGTATTCATGTGATTTCTATTCCGTCCACTAGGTGCCATATATAGATAATGGAATACACTATATTAGGGTATGAATAATAATTTTTAATGTTTACTTAAAAATACTCAGAAAAATTGTGATTCTACGCATGGATAATCCCATATTCACAAAAATGGTTTCTTTGACGAATATTTTATATTTCAATCCTTCATAATGGATTGTAAAGAAAATGTGAATTATCCTAAAAATATCCCCTTGGAGTTTCATAACCAAGAGTGAAGCAAGGCCCTTTGTCATGCACTAGTTCCCGTTCGAGTCCAGATCAAAGCGGTGTTTTCGGGTTTTACCCTTAAATACATTTGTGTTATAGCCACCTCTACCTGCTCGTATCCATACAGGGATGCATTTCATGAAAGATCCACATAATCTATTCCTTACCAAGATACCAAGATTTTATTGTATGTATATACTCAAATAATATCTTAGAGAATATTCCCTAATTCTACGTTTTCTAGTTTCCAAGTATTCTACTAAACTTCTTCTGATACCAACATTAAGGACCCGACCCCAGTTGCCCAGAGCTGGTGCCTTATTTGATTAAGTTGGCGTACAAACAAAGAATAAAAATCCAAAATGGCCAAGTAGTTTAGTATCATTGGAAACAAGATACATACTTTAGTTCATCATTAAAAATTGATATGAAAAACAACATAGAAACACCTTAGAAAACTTCCATAACTCCTTTGTTATCTCAGCATCTCATTCATAATAGAATTATTCTTTCCATGAGAAAACAAAACATAATATAGGGGTGAGCACAAACACTCGGTAAGAATAAGAAATATGGCAGAAGGTAATATAAAAATTATACATGGTGAATAATTGAAAACACATTCCTTTAATAAATAAACTTGAACACATTATGGCTGGAATATGAGGTGAGTAAATAATGCCATAAAAACATAATCATGGGTATTCTAATAATATAATAACCACATGAAATATCAATAGATGAAATCATAATGATGGAATGCATAATGTTGGACATTCTGAAACATTTTTTCATGGCCTCGTCTAAGACGTCTAGTGATTAAGGCGTCGGCCAAAATCCATATCACATTGGGAAAGGCCTTGGCCAATTTCACGTCTAGTTGTCTCATGAGATTTACCGATGCATCGGGGGGATATAGAGGGACCCACCCAACACATAATAAGCCAAATTCATTCCTCATATGTGCAGGGATAAACATAAAAAATAAATACATTCATATTTAAACTATCGTATGAAATGTAACTATCTTTCCCCAATCATTAAACATAAAACACTAACCATTCAGAATAATAATGTGAATGGGTTTAGGATAGATCATCCACAATAGTGTTATTCATAAACCATTAAATAAAATATGGTAGATAAATTCAGAAATTATTAAATCCAATAATACCATGGAATCAATAAGAGTGTTTAATTATATGAAAACACTATTATAAAATCATTAAGCAATTTTGGAGATAAATACTCTTTTATTTTGAAAAGAAGAGTTCTTTTAGAAAATCATTGTATAAAACCAGAAGTGAAGTAAGATCATTTTTTCATAATAAAATTTATGATTTTATAAAGATAATGGTTTTCAAAAATATATTATATAGTTCCCTTTAATATAGGGAAGAATTTGAAAAATTCCCTTGAATCAGGCTTGTATTTGTGAAACAATTTTGAAAGCTCCCTTTAAAACGTGTAACTATCCATATAATAAGGAAGGATTATGGTTTTTAATCATATATATGATACTCACACAGAAAATATTATGAGTACATAACAATACATAAGAATTATATCAAGGTAATTAGACAATGAAAGTATCCCGAATGAAAGTGGAAGTTCGGGTGAAAACCCTTACCTTAAATCCAAACGTGTTCCTCTCTTGTACTTAAGATCATGGAATATGAAATTATACTTGTTAATAACATATTTTAGAACCTATTAGACATGTATTTATTTTATCATAATTCTGGTTGGTTCATTTATGTCATTATTGATAAGTTATTGTATTGAATTTTGTCTTTCTGGAGTGTTTGTTTCCTTTATTTTCTTATTCGGTTCACTTGTTTTTAAGTAATGAAGTTCATGTGGAATAGTTCTAAATCTCCAAGATTGGAATTAAATATTATTTATGAACATAAATAATTGGAAATGGTCATTTCTATAATTTGTTTACATATAATTAGGATGAACCATTAGACGAAAACCACTTCGATTATTTGGCGGTATTTGGATTATTATGAACTAGTTTTGTCGTATAACTTATTTATATGTACATATTCTGGTTCCTGAATATTTATTATGTTATAATAAATATATTATAGTCTTTTTCAACCATGAATATGGTTTAATGACCATTAATTAATAATAAATTGAAGAACAAAACATCATCATCCACGAAGGTTATAAATCAGAACCTCATGGACGTCGATTTCATTTATAAAAATAAAAGGGAGGGAATAAGAATATTTACGATGTTTCATCCATTAAAATGATATAACTACATTATATAGATTTTACTTGAGTTATCATAGTCATTTTTATATAGGAGGTGAGTAGAGGATAACAAAAGTAGATAAATTAAAATAAAACCAAATGAGAAATAAGGGTGATTTGCCTCTTGAAATATCCTCCTTGAGAAACTCCTTAAGGTAAGGGGTTTTGGTCTTTTGGGAAGACCAGAAGCTTCATGGACGTGGGGAGAGACTAGGTAAGGGTAATTGGGAAGAACTTTTAGGAGCTTCAAGGCTCAGAGATGTGAAGAGAAGAGGTAGTTGTGGGGGGTTTTTATAGTGGAGGAGAGGGGTAATTTTTGAATATTTAATTTCATTATTTTATTATTTCCATCAGGACAACCAATAGTATTGTTTCATGTGACCCTTAACAGTAATTAGATAATTTGAGTTCGAATCAAGTAGCCTTACATCACTTATGAGGTCATAAATAGTGTATTTACTTGATAAATTGAATATACGGTATTTTAAGGTGTTACACTATTTATCAAAAATTCAATAATTTCAGAAAAGTCCCAAAAATTCAACCCTAAAATTTTTCGACGTGTAAAATTCAAAAGTGAAATCCATTTTTCAAAAACAACTTTCTAAATATTATCAATTTAATTTTTAAATAAGGTCATAGTTAATTCGAAAAATAACAATCTTGAAGTGCAATTAGTTTATTGTGACATTGAAACATTAATTAAGATCCCATTATCATATTTACATAAGAAAATAAAATAATATTATTATTTAAAATTCATAAGGGTCATATTACTATTCATATTACTATTTATAAGGGTATGTTACTATTCACCTAAAATCAAGTTTGTTCTACCAGAATCAAAATGACTTAATGAACACAACTCTAGATGACCATTTCTTGAAATTCAAAACATAGAAGAGGAAAATTTGTGTTTAATGGATAAATTATAAAATAGCATTCTAAATTTATTTTCAAAACCTTGGGGGGTAACATTATCATCTTACCCAATCAATGTCTTTACGAATCCTATTTAGCAACAATAAATATATGATATTTATCAAAAAGTAAAAATATATTTACCCTCTGTATTCTAAAATTTTATTATGATTATGATAACACCAGAAGACACCCTCTTTCTCATCACATGAGAAGTGAATGTATGGCTTGTTCATACATATGACTTACCCTCTCCATATAATGATACAATTAATTTTTAATCACCACATTTTATGGATGGGTATTATGATTTTTTTATTATTTATATATGATATTAGTGACATAATAATACTTCAATAATTAAAATATCACATCTACCTACTTACTATCCAATAGTTTGGGATACAATATTGCCTTTCCTGAATACATGTGGACTACCACCACCACGAAGTGATGTGATTAGTTTTCAGTTATATTTTACATGGGTTGTAATTATAAATAATTTAATGAATACATATCATTTTTAGAATATATATATTATCCTATAAAATTTAATTATGATTTACTTTTCCTCTATTTCATCCTTTGAAAATTGAAAGCAGGCTTCATGTGTACGCCTGACCAACTGTCTCAAAGAATGGTGTAATTAATTTTTATATATCTAATATTTATGGATGAATATAAATATTTATATAAGTTGTTTGTATGATATTCATGTCATTATTAATAATCTTTATATTCTGTAACCATGATCAAATTACATGGACCAAAACTATGGAACCAAAACATAAGTGAAGAATGAAGTTTATATCACCGAGAATAGTGATTTTAACAAAATATTATTGATAACTCGGTGATAACATGTTATAAGAAAATGATATATTTAATTACAGAAATTTTTACAATTCTTTAGTATATATATATATATTAAATATATATTTATTATATAAAAATTTTCAATGCATACAATAGAAATAATTCCTAAGATTAGGGTTTCTCATATATCTTTTAATTCTGTGTGACTTATGCAATATTCAACACTTATTTATTTTATGTGGTGTATATAATACCCCTTTAATAGGTTATATCATTAATAAAATTATCTTCATGGAATTGAAATTTTATTTTGATGTTATTTCTTTCACGGGGTTTACAATCCAAAAGTTACTAAAGTGGTAATGGTTAATTTCACAATCTCATCAATATTCGAGATTATTTGTGTTTGAGTTTCACTTGGGGGAATAATTTGATATTTGTATATTAAACCCAAAATTTTTTCTTATTCAGTTTTTATTAATGATATTTTCATTTAATATTAACATTTTTCCCTTTAGTACTTAAAATTATATGAGGAAATGTTTTTATGAAAAGTTGTCTTTATGTCACTCTTCAGTTGAAAAAACTTTTTCTACCATATCCACGTTTCATAAAAATATTTAATTTTTTTTATAATTATCTCATGATTCTTTCAAGTAATTTTTTATCATGTTTTCCTTTTTTATTTTTTTAATGTAATTTTTTTTCATTTTCAAAATGAGGTACTTTTTGATGACTTTTTTAACAAAAGTGTTGAATAATTTTTTTTTAAATTTATATATAATGAGAGAATTTTGACACCGTCATTTATAATTTTTTGTTTAAGATTCGTTCACAAATTTAAATTGTTATTTTCAATGAAAATGTTTTAATTTATAATTTTTTAGTATTTATAAATAATTTGTCTCAAAATTGGAAGCTTATTTTCATCATAAATTTTTTAATGTTATTTTAATGGAATTCATATTCATAAAAGAAAAAACCCTTGATTAACTTATTCATTAAAGGGTATATCATCTAATTATACAATCAATTTTATTTATATGGTTGTTTTTAGTATGATGGCACACTTTTTATGAAAACCATTTATTTTCCATGAGTTATGTTTGGTTGACATGGGGGAATATTTATAAACCCATTTCATTTCCATGGGTAATGATTTTCAAAAATGTTTATAAAACACATTTAATTTAATATTTTAAAATATGATGAATGGTTAATGATCTTATAGAACAAATATATATTATTTTCATTTTGTGATGGGTTGAACCTATATCTCAATCCAATGAATTGGGTAAATATTGATATCTAATGATAAGAACAGGATGGGAGTGGGGAGTAATCCCAGTTCAGCAAGAGAGTTTGTCCACTATGATAGTATACAGAATGAACCTTGACTACTATGGTGGTTGGGTAAGTGAAAATTACACTATGATAGTCTTGGAAATGATCAATTACCACTAAGGAAATTATTTCCTATGCTTATGTGGATTACACATACTTATTTCCTTTTCCAATATTATGATCACATAGATCAAGTTATTTAATATTTTATGATTCAAGTCATATAATCTAGCAAGATTTATTCAATGAAACATGATTAAGAATCATGATATGTAGGGTATGGTTTTAAAATGTTATTATAATGTTCCTATACAATTATGTTCATTTTAATCTCATGTGATCATTGATACGCCCTTTTTACCATTAAAGAGCATCTAAACTCACCCTTTCATTTGTATATTTTCCCCAATTTATGAATAAAAGTACCATGTATTATATTTATATGGGTGATAGTTATAGAGTACTTAGTAGGAGTTGATGTAGATATCTTAGAAACTAGTTATTTATATGTCTATGTTTTTAATGTCATAATAACTATAATATTATAGTACAGAGCGTTATGTTATGCAATTAATATTCATCTAATAAGATTTTATATCTATATATGAAAAGTATGAGTCACAATAATCAAATGGTTTCGCTATATGGTTCTATTATTAATGGTGTGACTATATATTGTTTATTATTTATCACTACAAATAGAACTTAAATCATGACATAAATAAAATTTTATTTTTATATATTTTATTACCAATATAGAGTAATCATAATTTATATAATATTTCTGAATACAATATCTCTATAAATAAAAAAATTGTATTGAAATGTTGTCCTTTCACATTTCATGCTACAATCAAACACTTTAATTTTGTTACCTAACTAAGAAAAAACCATTTCCTAGAACAATTGAGAGTATTATAAACATTTTTATATTTCAAATATAAGAAAAAGGACCCTCACATATCAAAATCAATTAAACAAATTACTAAATTCATGCCCATTGAGTACCCATACATATCATAGAGTTGTTTAGTTCTTTAGAAAATCTCATTCATGTGAAGTATGAATACATATCACAGAGATACAAAAGAAATTTATTGATTCCATACTCTTTGAGTACCCATACATATCATATTGTCACATGAACCATACCAAATATCATGCATTATCCCAAATCTTACATATGACAATGTGTTTCAAAACATTTCTAATTTCTCTTGTTTGGAAACTCATATGTATCCCAATATATCCTCACCATCATAAATGGAAAAATATTTACTCTAACTAGAAAATATTATGTAATATATTGAAATCCTTAGGACTTTTCAATGTCTCTATTAGGTAGATGAAGCCATATATAATGATATAATGTTATTTACTTTTCTAATTTATACAGAAGCCTGTAACCTCCAAAATTAATCTCAAAACATCATTCCAATATCTAAACACTAGAAATTACATTGTAAAACCCTTAAAATGAGTTCAATAAACACCAAATAATTCCAAATATTTATGTAAAAAATAATATATTCTTAGAAAATTTTGTTGAATTTTCACTACCTGGAAGAAATTCAACACAACATCTATGTATCTTCTTCATTTATCATCAATATTAATCATATTATAATACATTTAATGGAACTTAATAAACTCTATTTCTCAACTTATTTGTAGTGATATATTGTCAGAAACCACTATACTCTATGGAAGTCATCTCATCTTTTTTATCTTCTCAATCTCTCTAAATATACAAACATTCCATCTAAATTTTTCACTAGGGGCATGTTGAATATCACTATAGTTCAGGAAAAAACATCTACATTATATTAAACCATCATTGATAACCATTATCAATAATATTAACTTCACATAGTTGTTTCAAAAACTCAAATACATTTATATATATTAATGGATCTCCAAGCATATCTCCAATGGCAGTAGCTCACTTTGGTTGGTAGTACATCAATTACTTATTCTTTTACATTGTAGTATCATCTTATTATATATATACAAATTGATTATTTTATAATGAATAAAATATATACCCTTATATAGTTGTTAATTTATTATATTAGTATTACATTTTATAAATTTCATCCCAAAAGACCGAATAGTTTAGTCGCCTTATAAAACTAGACACATATTTGAATCCCAAATTAGATTTGAAACATAAATTACATAATTTTATTTTATTTAATAATATCATTATTATATATATAATATCCTTTAATATAAATATTTATACACTTCATGAAATTCTTGATAAAATAAACATAATAAAGGGGGGATCACATATTCTCTATAGGGGATTGCGTACAACAAAATCTATCATATATTAAAAGAAAAAAACATGATAGGAATAAATGTTTATCAAATAATTACATATAAATAATCATAATAACTTAAAAAAATATCCATGTATGAAGTAACTATTCCAATAATAACATGGATATCAATAAAAAATTCAGTAATTATGGAATGCATAATGCAAGACATTTAAAATGTATCGTCGAGGCCTCAAGCTAAGACATCATACATAAATGGGTTTGACCTTTGGAAAAGAATCAACCAGTTTTGTCTCAAGAAACATAAAAATGCATCTAGGGGATATGTAATTCTTGGACCACATATAACTTAATATGTATAGTGCATAAATTATATGAATAAATAGTAAAACTTAATCATCATGACAAATATTTAAAAACTTTCTGTATTGGAAGAACTAAAATATAGAATTTCAATACTTTCCCCAATGAAATCGATCATAAACCATCGTTAGAAATATGTTGGATGATATAATTGTATTAAATATTTATAAAATTAAATTATTAAATAAAGGATGTTGACATATATAAAAATACATTAAAAATATCACATATATATTTATTTAAGAAAATACACGTTTTACATTCAAATATGTTATTTAGAAAATAAAATATGCCCAATTATTAATGGAAAATTTTCTATGAATATAACCATTGAAAAAATTAAATTAATCTTCCATTTATTTAGGGTTAATGATTATGATAAATTTTTTTCTTTTTGTTTACATGAAAACAAACATTATTTTCACATTTTTAGTAAAAAGTCCAAAGCACGTTATTCCAAAAGAGAAAAAAATATTACTTTTAAATATTTTTTAAAAATTAAATCATGGGTAAACACGAATTTAACCTATAATATTTTAATATTAAAAAAATTATTGAAAATATTTTTAGAAAATATTGATATTTAAGAATAAGAATTTATGAACAAATAGATAAATAAAGTATGTTTTTTTTAAAATATTATTTTGTTTTATTCCGAACATTAATATTGGAAAATGAAAGGAGCAATTTTAATTTTAATAAATAAATTAAGGAGAAAAAATATATTATATCTAAGATATGAATATTAAATAATTTCCCCAACAAAGTCTTGAACATTAATAATCCCAAATAATAACGAGGTTGGTAAATAAACTATTACCTTAAATAAAACTACCTTTGTATGTGATTTTAAAACAATGTATAATAAATTAATATTTATTATAATTATATATGGAACCATATAAATAATTATTATATCATACATGAACCACATATAACATTTCCATATCCCTTTAATAATCCTTATTTATAAAAGTCATTGTTGTAAGTGTTAACTGTTGTAGTTTTTTATGGATTCATCAGTTTTTCGGTTCTGGTAATTGTACATACAACATGGTTCCATCATATATATAAAATTAATTTTGGTATAAATAAAACATATATTCTTAATATATATATATACTCATCCATAAAAGTTATAGGTGAGAAAATAAATAACACGGTTCATAGAGATGGTAGGCCGCACGTGCAGAATAAAATTGTTCTCACTTTTTGAGGGATGAAAATAGAAAGTTAAATAGTAATTAATCATTTTAATAATTATTATTATATATAAAACATCATATATATTCATTAAATACATCCTTATTACCTTCTACGAAAAGAGAAAAATGAATCACATGATTTCTTTGAGGTGTTAGTCCACATGTATGCACGAGTGATATTATCATTTTCTAGAGAATGGGAAGTTAAGAAGGTAGATATGAAACTATAATTATAGAAGAATAAATATATCATTAATATAATATATAAACATTAAACCCATAATAATAACTATTCATAAAATGAGATTACGGAAAATGAATTATATCGCTACGTGGAGGTGGTAGTCCATATTATGCTTGAGATAGATTTTCACTTATCATTTGATTCAATATAGGGTGGATAATGGTGGTTAAATAATCATAATATAATTTAAATATATTTAAAATATTTATTTTATTATCATATTTATAATAAAACATATTTTTAGGTTGTATAACTATGAATAAATTGAAAGAGTCTGTGAAAAATGATGACCACTTCATTGTAAGACCACCATTATATCCCTTCTTAAAGACCCTTGGAATGTTATTTTAAAAATAAAATCACTGCTAATCCCTTTATAAGTAATTTTAGATGAAAATATTTTATGGTTTTTTCAATATAGATTGATCAATGGGGTGTAAATAAATGAGAGGGGGGGGGGGGTCCTTTTATATGTGATTAGTGAGTAATTCTTTTAATTTCATAAAGTATTAAATTTATATAAATTAATTTTCATATTCAGGTGGCTCAAAAATGAATTTATATGAATTTATTATTACTATGAGTCTAAATAACATCATTCAATAAAATTTTTAAATGTTTATGGGATTTATTTTACATATATATCATTTCTTATACCACACGTTAACACTTTTGGAAATTACCATAATATCAATGTTTTTTACTCTTTATGGGTAAATAATTTTACTACAAATGTAAAAGTGACTGATAAATGGATCTTGGTTTATATTATTAAATCCTTTAATAAAATATAGTTTATTATAATGTACCATTAATGTTATTTTTTAAGATTCATGAAATATTATAATATAATATTCATCAAAATCAAGTAAAATGGGTCAAAACTGACTTTTATTAGAAGATTAAGAGGATATAGTTCTAATAAAATCATGAAAAAAAATTATAGGTTTATATTTCATTTTAAAATTTAATTTTTTTCATTAACCCCCTCATTAATCATTTTTATCCTTAATTGTAGTAATAAAGTTTTAAATATTAAAGGTTAATAATTTTTTATATACGGTAAATATTTACTCGAAAGTGGATAAGGGATGAATATTTTTATAACTAATCGCCCAACTTTTCCCATTAAAGGTTTTTTACTACATCTAAATAATTTAATAAAATATTATGTTTCATAAAATATGATTGATGTCATTTTTAAACTATTCGTTTAATTAGACTTTTTATATATAAATACATTAATTTAATTAGACTAAAAACCCTTAAAACATCCCTAATATGTTATATTAATCTATAAATTTTATTTTTCACTATAAGTTATACAAAAAAATATTACTTTTAGATTTTTTAAAATCATTTACCTAATTTTTTATAGCTTGCACATGAACTTTGGCGCCATTGTGTATGTATTTAAGATAACTATTTCATCCTTAAAAATTAAAAATAAATTACTATGATAAAAAAATAATTTTTTTTAAAAATTTAGATAAAAAACTATCCTATATTTATTGCAATGTAAAACATTTAAAGATATTAAAGAAAAGCGAGTGACATTTTCGAATTTTTTCCACTTAAAATAATATAAATATAATTATCATGGAAAATGGGAACCAAAATTCAATATATTAGAATTATTAATTTCAACTTTATAATATATCACATAAAATGAAATTATTTCATGTTTTGGGTAGACTTTTATACCTTATTTAATGTTTTTAATATTATTTAATCAATTTTACCTTTAAAAAGTGAAAAACATTTACAGTTCTATTAATGTTATTTGTTGCTTGTTAAGAATGATATCGAGTAAAGTATTCAAAATTTTCAAGTTGTAACATTCTACCCCATTATAAAAAGTCACCCCTATAATTTTATCATACTCATAAGAGGTTCAGTATTTAAAATACCTTTTTTGAAAACTCACCTCATACACAGGGTTGATAACACTTCCATTGAAATTGGGAAGTGGTAATCCTAGTGTTTACATGGTATTAAAATAATTGGGTTCATAGATAAGAAGAAAATTGGTGGAAAGTTAAAATAATATTCATTAAGGGGAAAAATAACATCTAGGGACTAATAGAGAGTGACATAGAAAATGTTCATGATAATTTTAATGATCATAAAACCAAAAATCAATTAGGTTTGAAAAGACCATCAAATGATTTTAAATGAATGTAAAAGGATAACAATTTTAATGCTATATTTATTTTCTAAAGATGAAGGATTATTTTACTCTAATGATAGAGAACATAAGAGAATATAAATAAAAAAAATTTCCAATTTAATACATATAATTTTATCCTTTGGTTATGCTTGGATAAATTTACAATTTATCCCTTACTCAAAGAAAAAAATATTAAAGATAAATTTTTCCATCATGATGAAATAAAATTAACTCTTAAAATATCCTAATACCAATAAATTAATGAAACTCCATTCCTTCTATCTGTAAATATTTACCAAAACCAAAATGTTTATCACATGTTACCCAATATGAATAAATATAATACATTAATATCTAAAACATAAACAATATAACCAAAAGTTTGACTTAATCACTTATATAAATTTTTATCCTTAAGGATCCTCCAAAATATGTATGAAAAGATTTCAAAATCTAAAATTTTATGAAGAAGTTCAATAAATTTCCCAAAATATAGTTAACACTAATCCTTTAATATAAATAAATTAATTATTAATTTCACAAACCAAATTTTTAAAAAACATGACCATAAATTCTCCTAAAATATTCTAATAACCTGAATCATCATATTTCCATAATAAAATATTAGATTCAAAAAATTAATGCATTATTCCTTCCTAAAATTATATTTTCACTTAAAAATATGATATCCTCAATAGAGTGTACATAACACTTATTACACAGTTATTGAATCAATTTTAATTTCTATGGTTATATATATTACATATTCCCATATTACACTAGGTCTTTTATCCCAGCCAACCAAAATTACCTCCACATCAATGGAAATTTTTTCCTCAATGGTTATCAATAACATTAAAATTATCTCTAAAAAATATAAAATCATTATTACCCAAATAAACATTCCACTAAAAAAGATACTAAACCAAAGGTTTGTACTCCCATAAATGCCTCCCAAAACATCTTTAATAATTTTAAACTCAGATCACATAAAACCTCAAACGGGTTATCTATCCTTTAAAATTATGATCAATATATGAAATATTATCCTAAGAAACATTAGTTTTATCCCACATATGGAATGTGATTGGTTTAAATAACTTTAATTATATGAATAAATATACTGTTTCGTAAATAAAATGAGAATTACCCCATGAATATTCCCCTGGAGTGTCAAACCAGCTGCACAATAAAGGTACACTAATCATGCACTAGAATAATGGATGAAATAAACTTGATCAGCCTTTTTAGGGTTATTACCTCTATATTAATATGTGAGAAAACCATATCCAATAGTAGTATCATGATATTTTTGTATTTCTTGGAAAACCACGTGATTATTACGTTACCAAAACATCAATGTATTATCATATAATTAGACATATCATCAAGGTCAATAATATGGTTATTTTACCTAATATATTTTTTCCTAAATATAATTCCTAATTATGCTATTAAACATGCCCTCATATAGAATATAAATACCCAGATTATATAAGCCCATATTTGGTGGTTAATTTTTTTAAATTGGTCCAAGATACAAGTGACTACATCCTTAAGGGCCAAATAGTTTAGTAGTCTCGATAAACTAGAATCATTCATGAATCCAAATTTACATTTGAATCAAAAAATAAAATAAAATATTTTATTTTAGAATATCTTTATTCCCTCTACTGTATCCTTTAATATCAATCATATTACACTTTTTCACAATTATGAGGGGAAAACATAATAAACGGATGAAATCAGATGCTTTATAAGGGAAAATGTATAATGAAATATATCAACTAATTAAAATTCATAATTAAAATTGAAAGAATAAATACTGATCGAATAATTCCATATATATAATTATAATATCTTGAATATTATCTAGGGAATACAAAACAATTCAAATAATCACATTGATACAGGTAACTAATTTTATAATGATTGAATGGATAATGAAAAACATATAAAAATTATGGTTGAGGCATCATGCCAATACATTTTAATAAATGATGAAGGACATAGCCAAATACCCAACTAGTTTTGTCTCATAAGACCAACTAATGGATCAAGGGTCTATGTAATTATATTTATCACCCATCATATAATATGTCCAATGGATGTATCATATGAATAAACTCAAAAACTTTTTAAACATGCCTTATAATCAATAACTGCCAATATTTTAAAAACTATAATATATAAAGTCAACAATATACATATTCAAAATCATCATAAACCATCAATATAAATTTGTTGGATGTTATCATTAAGGTATATCTTCATTAAATCATAAGATTCAACAATGGATTTTGATATATATAAAAATACATTAAAATGATCACTTTAATAATTCTAGACTAAAACAATATTTATACAATGAAAATATTTATTTAAAATATAAAAAATTCCAAAATATTTTAGGAAAATTTTTATTTTAAAATAACCTTTTAAAATTTTAAAATAATGTTAAAATCATTGAGTGGTCATGGTGGCAGCGAATTCTGTTCATACGGTGTACATTAAAAAAATATTCCTTTTAGGTTTTTTTTATAAAAATTCAGATGTACATCATTTGGAAAATGATAAAAAGGTTCACTTTAAACAATTTTATCAAGAGTTAGTAATGGTTAAAAATTAATTTAATCTATTTTCAGAGAATATTAAAAAAAATTGAGAACATTTTTAGAAAAAATAGATATGGAAGAAAAAATAATTTCTACGAGATAGAGAAATAAAGTCATTTTTCTTAAAAATACTCTTTTAAAATATTGAGTACATAAAAATAAGAAAATATAAAAGAAATTTTGTAATATAAAAATTACATTAAGATAATAATATAAATTTTAATTAATAGAGAAGGATAAAATAATTCTCCCATAAGAAATTATGACATAAACAGTCTCAAAAAATGATGAGATTGTGGAATAAGCCATTACCTCAAGTCTGACTTGCTTCAGATGTGATTTTAACCCCCTTAATAATAAATTTAAATTTTTGATAACTATATACCATAACCATATAAATCATTAAAAACATATACGATTCACTTATAACATCTCAATATCCATTTACTAATAATTATTTATTAAAACCATCATTTTTTATTGTTAACTGTCTCATTTTTCATTGAAATTTCGGTTTGATGGATCTAGTAATTATAAATTGATCTTGGTTATATAATATCATGAATATTAATCATAATATAAAAATAAAAATAATCATGATATATATTTTTATAATTATCTATAAATTATAGTGATATAAAAATTGAATTTAACAATTTATGGATATGGTAAGTCGGACGTTTGCATGGAAGTTGATTTCACTATTTTAAAGATAAAATAGAATTAAGGTAAATTATAATATTGTAAATCCCTAGACCGGTAACCACTAAAACCAGTTCTCTGATCCAATCCATCACATGTCCACTGGAATGCCTTCTCATATATCGGAGGCTGCCGACTAGTAGCGCCTATCAAAAAAACATGTGGAGACTATACCTGCTTCTTAGAGTAAATCCACAACAGAAGAAACATCAATAGATGAAGTAACCTGTTAGAATAATAAAAAGTAGTACATGAAAATTTCTAAAAATAAATGGATATCCAATGGTGATACAATATGATGAATACACTACATGTTGGGAGGTTAAACATATAAATTCACAAAACCAGAACAACTAAAAGATCTTGATCATGGAAGTGAGTCTCAACCTGATCCAGAAATCCCATGCTCCTATCCAAAATTCCATATATAAAACAAACACCAAGCCCCTATTCTGAACCCATAATAGAAATAAGTAGCTTCTTCTCAGATACTCAATTTCCATGGAGGCCCAAGTTGGTTGTGAGTACAACACAGTAGGCCACCTCCAACAATGTCTAAATAAATAACCTGTTAATATAGATGTTCATGCTGATAAATTAGGTTAAAAATAATAAAGAAAACAAGGAAATATAATATCTCACATTTAATAAATTATCAAATAAAATTTTATCCATTATGTTCTCTAGAGTCAACCATCCAATTAATTCAGACCACACCTGGATCCTAAGCTATAACATAAGGGGTTACCCACATTTAATTCACAAGTGGGAATTCACTAATCACAATTTATTAACATACCCCGGAGCCTCGATCCGGAAATCAAGTCATTTACACAAGTTTTATAAGCATAGATACTAAATTCAATATCCCAACCCACGATATGAGCATATGATTGGAAGCATAGAGCCCCAGTCTAACATCTTAAATCAAAAATACATTACACTCACCTTGGAACCTATATCCTGGTAGTATCATCATATTCCACCATTAAGGCCATAGAGACTCATCCTAACTCCATATCCAATGCATTATAAGGGTGGTTTTTAGAGCCTCGATATAACCTGACCTATTGAGACAGATCCTCATTTCCAACACTCCACAACTTCTATAGATACATATGCACATGATTATTTAACCATAACATTTAAAAAACCAAAACCATAACCATTAAACACATTAATAATCTACTATCATAACTCATTAGTCATATCCCACTTTCAAGGCATAACCCATTAAATAATCTACAATAATTCCAAACACCCTCTTATGCTATATCAATAACTAATCACATTCAATATTTAGTTCATTTAATAGCCATGTTAACATGCCTACATAATCTTTATGGGTTTTATCTTACTAACCCACACATCATTTCAATTATTATGGTCTTAATAGACCTTTAAAACTACATCATGGCATAAATAATAGTTACAAATAATCATTTAAAATCATCTTGAATCCACCTTTAAAACATGGGTCTTCCGCTTTTAAAATCGAAAACATTCCCCAATGCTTTTGTTTCCATGTTCAACAATTAAAAACAACTGTTAAGGATTTTCAAAAGAAAGGGGACACACCCCATTTTAATTAATCATTTTAAATCCATTAATAAGAAACACTTTCCTAATAATTTGAGGTCAATACCTCCGTTTAAAACATTAATTGATTTTAAATATCAATTCTTTCATTGAAAACCATGTTTGGGTCAAAACCACAAATATGTCATTTAAAACATTTCAAAAACCCCTTGGTATCTTACAGAACAAGCATATACCCACCTCAACTTTCCTATTTACCCAATACACATAACATAAACACAATTCCCAACCCATCCACTTTCATAATTACTACATCTCAACATTTAAAAACTCATTTCTTCATTTTCTAGGGTTTGGCATACCCCGAGGGCTACCATCGGTTCAGTCTTACATCATCAATGAGCCCAATGAGGTCCATGAACTGACTCATACCATAATATAAAGTTTAAATAACTTTACATAATCATGTACATTAAAATTAAATAAGGTAGTACATTACACAACCACATACACATATATAACAATGAGACTATGGGTAAAAACTTTAAGACAACATACATCAAGTTCATAGAAAGTATAAGGCCCCAGCCTTAAACATTACTTAATCTTGAGATATTTCATGAAAACACCTTGAGGATCTTTTCAGGTTTAGAGTTTTAGAGAATTAGATCATAAAACATGCATTACATCCCATATTTAAACAAAGTGGTTATAATAAAATATAGTATTCATTTTTCCCATCAGTGGAAATAGATTTAAAATAAAACATGGATTCTTTCTTGACACTTCCTTGACACTATCTTCATATCATGTACCATTCCCTTGACCTGTGAAAAACATTTCCAAAACTTGGGATGAGCATAAAAAGCTCAGTAAGGGATATAAAAATATGGAAAGGAAACATGAGTACATGTATATATAAGAATTAATGAAATCATACTTTACTCATAATCACTTTAACATACCTCATCAAATCATGAATAAATCATAGAAATCATAAGACATAAAGGTAACTTGAGGCATTCATAACATTCTTACATAGGGAGTAACCCTCTTGGTTACGTTTGGAATACCCATCACAGTATATTCCCTAAATCTCTTCGAAGAAACCTTAATATTTAACTCCTTTGCATTACCCAATGCATTGGAGATCTATATCGGGCTCACCCACCCTTAGTTTATCACGGAACCACCCGTCTTCATAATAATTTCCAAGAAACATAACATAATCGTATCACATAAAACATGCATAAAGGAAACATAACATTTCCATTTTTCAATCACAAGATATCAATGCGACACATTGATATAAAAACATTATGAAAACCATTTTCAATACCAAAATAAAATAAAAGTAAAACATGGTATTTATTTTTCATTTAAAAAAAAGTATGGCTTGTAGGGGAAGCCGAAACTCAAATAATGGTCATGGTGGTGGAGAAGTCGTTGTCGCTGCATACGTACAAAAAAACATTCTCTTTTGTCATTTAGTAAAATGATTCGTATAAAAAATATTACTTTTGGATAAACGTAAAAGTCAAAGGGGTTTATACACCGTATAAAAGGAGGTTGTGTATAAAGGAAAATATGCCTCAATGAAAGGAGATTGAGACGAAGTCCCATACCTTGGGTCCGACTTGACTCGATCATTCTTTAATGTCCTAAATAATAAACTTTAGTTAATTTTTACTTTCTTAAGAACCTTTTTCAATTTCATTATTCCTTTTATATCACTTATTACCATGTCATGAACACTATGTAATTATTTAAGTTAATAATGGTCGTTTTAACGATCATTGGTACTTGAGTCAAAAATAAGCTCTTTATAATTACAAGTTGTTCATGTATCCATTATATACAGAGTTATAATCATGATCTAGATATCATATATATCATATATATCCAGTATATACATGCATTTATAATATTACATAATATTTAGAGGTAAGAAATGAAATGCAACGTTCCTGGAGAGGGTAAGCCATATGTACGCATGAACACTACTTTCATTTCTATTTCATATTTTATGGAATGGAATCATAATGATATAAAGGTATATTATAATTCCGGTATAATATCATATATAATATCATTAATTCCATCCTTTATACGTCCCACATATGGCATTAACGAATCAAATCACTTTGAGGGGGCGGTAGTCCGCACTTCTTAAAATGAAGATATCGCATTTACCCATAATGGAAACCATAAAGGTATGACATAAATGAAAAATACAGAAGCTTAAGTAAAACATAAATATTTTTTATATCATATATAAATATAGTGACATCTTAATGGCCACCTTTGAAGGTGTTAAAAGAATATTGAACAATCAGCGTTTCGTGAGGCAGAAATTCACCAGCCACGGAAATACTATGTTCTTTAACCATTAGATGTAGGTGTGTGTAAGTGTAGCTCGAATCCTTATTATAAAAACATCCTAGTATATGGAAGATACTGGTGTTGTTACAAAATAAATGAATAAAAAGAGGATAGGGGGTTGGAGAAGAAAAATAAAACAAAATAACACAAGTGAAGACACTACCTTTAAAACAGGTAACTCTTTTTGATTTGAGCTCAAAGGATTCCTTGAAAAGACTTCTGCACAAAGTGAGGCTTCTAGGAGTAAGAGAGAGATGTGGAGAGACAAAATGGGCAGGGTTTGGCCAAGACAAAGGCTTGAGAGGTGTGGGTAAGGTGGTAGAGGTGTGGGCCTTTTATAAGAGGAGAGGAGGGGCACTCATGGAAAGTTATAAAAGGTTACTTTATTATAAAATCATTTTCGGATTTTAAAGGTCCCAAAATTATATATATCAAGGATAAGGTGATACGAGTTCGTAATACACCAATCCAATAGGTTTTTGACATGTTTAGGTCTTAGATTTTATATTATCATTTCATTTTATTGAAATCGTTAAATAATGAGGTAATCGTTGCATCGTCATGGTGTCATAAATAATTTAATTTATTTATTGTCTAAAAATTAAAAAACAAATATCATGATCTAGTAAATCTTTTTAAATTTCTAATGACTATTTATAGTCAAAAATAGGACTTGTATAATCCCATGTAAAAATTGTTTTAGTAGAACAATACATGTTTGTGTCATTTTTACTTTTACTTTAAATAAAAGGCATTAATGTCATTATCTTAACCAAGTGGTTCCATGGGGTCCCAAAAATCGACCCATGGGTTGTCTTGGTCGGCCACGACTCATCCAATAGGGGTAGGACAAGTGTCAAGTTATTTTATTTTTATTATATTATCATTTTTACCTTAAACTACACTAATTACCTCTAATCGCGATTAAAAACATAAAAGTTACTATTCACCAAAAAATTATTTTAATCCCATTGAACCACATTTTACTTCCCAATGACAACCATGTATGTTGGATTTTTGAAATTCAAAACATAGAGGTGGTAAAATTTCATTTAAACAAAAACTCTGTTTTTTAAGTACCACTTATTGGTTTCACAATTCATCAAAAATTGAGTTTTTTCAAAAAAATGCGAAAACTTAACCCTAAGCTATATTTGATATTCCAAATTCGAAAATGATGTCTATTTAACAAAATTAAAATCATATAGCTTACATTAATAATTTAATAATTAATTCCCGCTGTCAGAGCAAATAGAGTGTTTTTATGAAACAATAATTATCAAAAGATTGGCACTAGTTTAAGTCCAATTTCAAGGTGAAATTAATTCCAACGTCCACTATTGTATTAAATGGTAAAAATATATTCTAATTTCACTTTAAAACCAATTAAAAAGATAACCTAATCATATAAATAAATTAGACTAAAAAGAGGTTTTGAATTAAAATACAACATTTTTCACTATTCATTAAAAAAATAAACTTTATCGGAAAAATACAAAACATTTACCCAAAGTAAATTTTGATGTCCTGATTCTAAAGAAGAATTTTATTTGGTCCAATAGAATATATAAGAGTGACCAAAACTATATTTAATTATGGTTCTCCATCAAAAGGTGATAAGTGGACCTTTAGTGAATATTAGAGTATATATGCCTAAAATTGAATTCTTTTCATATTTTAAGCCTTTATCCTTTATTGGATAAATGTAAAAACATTTATCCAATATATATAACCATATTTTAGTTATTTTTATTCATTCCTTCCAATACAACAGCTACATGTTAACTACCATTTAAAATAATATTATTTTTTTACTAGTGTGAAACGTAAGATTTCAAAGAAACTCTTTGTTGCGTATCAGGTACGCTATCAAACATAGCAACCCCTTTAAAGTAAAATTAATAATTAATTCATAAATATTAATAAATATGAAAATGATTTATTCTTTATTTATCTAGGATGTTACATCCTTCCCCCCTTTTGGGAATTGCGTCCTCACAATTTTATTCACTTATCAAAATAAGTGGGGGTATTTATCCCTCATAGCATTTTCAGATTCCCATGTCGCCTCTTCAACCATATGGTTTTTTCACAAAACCTTTACCTGGTGAATTAACTTATTCCGCAGCACTTGCTCTCTATGGTCAAGAATCTGTACTCGTTGTTCTTCAGAAGAGAGATTCTCTTCCAACTGAACTACCTCTGGGTTCAGAACATGAGATTGATCTGGCATATAATTTCTCAACATCGAAACATGGAAAACATTGTATACCTGAGATAAAATCGGAGGTAAAGCCACACGGTATGCAACTGATCCAACTTTATCCAGAATTTCATATTGTCCAATAAACCTTGGACTCAGCTTTCCTTTCTTACCGAATCGCATCACACCTTTCCATGGTGAAACTTTGAGAAAAACATGATCACCTACCTTGAAATATAGATCCTTCCTCCGGTTAGCCGCATAACTCTTCTGTCTGCTCTGAGCTGTTCTCATGTGTTTCTGAATCAACTGAACTTTTTCTGCCATCTCTTTTACCAATTCTGGTCCCATCAGCTTCCTTTCACCTACTTCATCCCAAAAAGTTGGAGTTCGACACCCTTTTCCATATAATGCTTCAAACGGAGCAATCTGTATACTGGAATGAAAACTGTTATTATAAGAAAACTCAAACAAAGAAAGATATTGGTACCAACATCCCTGAAAATCCATCAAACAAGCACGTAGCATATCCTCAAAAGTCTGAATTGTTCATTCTGACTGCCCATCTGATTGAGGATGAAAAGCTGTACTATAATTTAATTCAGTACCCAACGACTTCTGAAGGCCTTTCCAAAAGTTAGAAGTAAACCTGTGATCACGATCAGATACAATGGCGAGAGGAACTCTATGTAACCTGACTATCTCTTTATGATACAAGCGGGGAAAGTTGATCTAGGGAAAAATTATCTCGTATAGCAAGGAAATGAGCAGATTTAGTCAAGCGATAAACAATAACCCAGATTGCATTATTACCTTGAGGTGTCTTCAGCAATCCCGCAATGAAGTCCATTGATATATTCTCCCATTTCCACTCTGGTACTGGAAAACGATGAATCATCCCTTTTCGGTAACTGCCACTCAGCTTTAACCTGTTGACAAGTCAAACACTTCACAGTAAAATCAGTAATATCCCTTTTCATTCCATCCCACCAGTAATACTCCCACAGATCTCTGTACATCTTAGTACTTCCTAGATGAACTGAAAACAGAGAACTATGAGCTTCACATAACAACTCTCTCTTCAACTGTGAATCACAAGGCACACACAATCTCTTCCCAAGTCTCAAAATAAAATCATTATCAATGTTGAATTCAGGCAACTTACCCTTCTGAACTAGCTCTACCTTTTTCTGCAACTCATTGTCTTGCTTCTGTGCTTACTTAATTCTGTCTGATAGAGAGATTTCATTGATACCTGAAACAAAACAGAAGGAACTCCTGCATCAACAACTTCCATGCCAATTTTCATCAAATCCTTATCCAAAGGATCACATTCCAAACTCAACATTGTTAATCAAGCATTACTTTTTCGACTCAAATCATCAGCCACTTTATTTTCTTTTCCCGGATGGTAATGAATTTTACAATCATAATCCTTGGTTAATTCTAGCCATCTTCTTTGTCTCATGTTCAATTATTTCTAAGTGAATATATAATTTAAACTTTTGTGATCAGTATATATTTCACACTTTACTCCATACAAATGATGCCTCCAAATTTTTAAAACGAAAACAATAGCAGCTAATTCCAAATCATGTGTAGGGTAATTTACCTCATGAGTTTTCAACTGATGTGAAGCATAAGCAATTACCTGATCATTCTTCATTAGGACACAACCAATTCATTTCAATGAAGCATAACTGTAGATAACAAACTCACCATTCTTGGAATGTAGTGACAAAACTGGAGCATTCACCAATCTTCTTTTCAACTCCTGAAAACAATCATCACATTCTTTTGTCCAGATAAACATAACACCCTTCTGATTTAGCTTAGTCATTGGACTAGATAACTGTGAAAAAATTTCAACAAACCTTCGGTATTAACCTACCAAACCAGGAAAACTATGGATCTCGGTTACATTTGTGGGTCTTTTCCATTCTTTATCAACTTTTGTTTTTGAAGGATCCATAGTTATTCCGTCTTTAGAATCAATGTGACCAAGGAAAGAAATTTGTTGCAACTAAAACTCACACTTGCTGAATTTCCCATACAATTTCTTTTCTTTTAATGTTTGGAAAATAACCCATAAATGACTTTGATACTCCTCTTTACTTTTAGAAAACACCAAAATATCATCAAGGAAAACAACCAAAAACTTATCCAAGAACTCATGGAAAATTCTATTCATAAGGTCCACGAATATAGCAGGTGCATTGGTTATCCCAAAAGGCATTACAAAAAAATCATAATGGCCATATCTTGTTTGAAACGCAGTCTTCAGAATATCTGCTTCCTTTACCTTCAACTGATGGGACCCCGATCTCAGGTCAATCTTTGAAAAAAACTGAGCTCCCTGGAGATGATCAAACAAATCATCGATATGAGGCAAAGGATATGTCACAACCGCCGTTTCTATTTATTTTATTTTTTATAATTTCTTGGTTTCGATTGTTGCGCCGAGGTCTGGGCCGAGTCCGAATTAAAATTTGTTGTCGTTTAATGCCTTTACTGGGTTTCGGAGCTGTGCGCGGCCGCCGCGCGGTTGGCGGTCGCCGCGCAGTCAGCACAGGTGTCGGGCCTTTTCCCCTTCTCTTTATTTTTATTATTTTTTGATAATATGGTATCATTAACATTAATTTTTTTTTTATTATTAACCTTCATTTCATTGTATTTCTTATTTTTATTCTTGTGCTACTACTACTACTATTATTATTTTATTTTATTTTATTATCATTATTGTTATTTATTTTATTTTTATTATTTAATTATTTATTCATTTTTCCCTCTAACCCTAGCGGACCTCCCTTTTCCCCTCGTTTTTTTTTCTCTCCCTCTCTCACTCGGCCGCCGCATCTCCTTTCCTCTCTTCTTCTCCCCGCTCCTGCCCTGCTTCCTCCTTGCAGCACCCCTCCACTCCCGGCGTCACCTCCCTTCTTCGGCCCAGCTCCCTGTTCGCACACTAGCCTTGTTGGCGATCCCCTTTTATTGCGCGCTGCACTGACCCCCCCCCCTCCGGCCAGCAAACTCTTCCCCTATTCTGCAACCACCCAGCCAAGCGCGCCCTCCGACTCCCTGTATCCGGCGCCCTCCAGTCCGCTTCCAGCCTCCGTGCCGGAAACCTGATCTGCTCCTTACCTGCTCGGTCCACCCGCACCTCAAGCCTCAAGCCTTTCACCCTCCGCAGTGTCCCAACATTCAGCCCGCCTCCTCCAGGTATGGATGCGCAATCGCTGGCGCCCCTCTCCTTCCCGTTGGCAGCAACCCCGACCCCTACCCCCTTCTGCCGATCCACCCCATCGCCCTTTTTCCCCCCGCTTCCCTTATGTGCAGCGACACAATGCCCAAACCCCGACCCTCATCGCGTTTTGTCTGGCCGCCGATGCTTGTGCCAGCCGCCCTCGCTCCCCAGTGCGTTTTCCTCCCTCCGGTGGCCTGTGCGCAGAGAACCCCACTACTCCTCCCTTGGTCCGGCGGGCCGACCTCGCCTCTCCGAACCCCAGCTGCCTCATCTCTTCCCGTACCCCATCCCTGTTCCAGCGGCTCAAACTCCCAAGCGCACACCTACCTGGTCGGACTCCTCTTCGGCGTACAACACCTCCGGCAGCCATCCCCCCTCACAGTGCGGCTGGCCTCCCCTCTTCTGACACCGGAAGGGCTGTGCGATTGGCCTCTTTGGACCCTTGGGTCTGTGTTCGGGCAACCGCCGCCGAAGGCGGAGCAGTTTGATTTGTCTCGGTTGGTCGCCGCTATCCGAGGTGAGGTTTTAATCTTCTTTCTTAGTTTCACACAATCTGAATTAGATTCCTAAATTGTTTTGAGGTGCATTTTAATTATCTCATGATGTGTTGGTATTTTTGCGATAGTTGAATTTGCTAAAAAAATGAATTTTGAAGTTGTTTTTGTTTATGTCTTCGTTTGTTTTTGCCAATTGTGTTTGTTTGTACTTGTAGTGCGTTAGATGTTTTCAAGTTGTTTAGGATTCTCTTTTGAAAGTCATTTTATAAATTTTAAAGTGTTTTAGGAAGTAATATAAATGATGTGTTCTTCATTTTGGTTTTTGGTGGTACGATTTTGTTTACGTATGGTGGTTTTTCCTTCCCGCAGGTGCGGTCGCGGGGCGAATGTGGTTCCGCCCCAATTTCGGGTGGTCCACCACGTTTGAGGTAGGCGATTCCGCCTATTAGTTCTGTTTGATAATTGTTTTGTGCGTTAATTAAATTAGCATGTTTGTTTTTTTTCGTTACTTGTTTGGTGCAGAGTTTGTTTTCAGCATTTGTTGAGTTGCTTTTCTTATTTGAGTGTAGTTTTGTGGTAATCGTTTGTTGCGCACCATGAGAATGTTCTATTAATTGTTTAACTGATTTTTTGAATGAATTTTGTGGTGCAAATATATATATATATATATATATATATATATATATACATATATATATTTGTGTTTGTTATGCGTTTATGTGAATTTGATCATAAAAGTGTTTTAAGGGGTTTAAGTTTGTTTCGTGTGTTTAATGTCACGGTATGCTTTCCAAAAAAATTGTTTTGTAAAGTTTTAAATGATTTATTAAATAACTTGAGGCTTCGAGTTTGGTTTTGAAAACGTGTTTAGGCGCACACACACATTAAATGTATATTTCATCGTGTCGTGCGCTTTTGTATGGGTTTTCACACAAAGTGTTTTCTTGAAATGGGTTGTTGGCTTGGCGTCAAGTGGTTTTGTTAACACCTTGCGGACCTTTAAAGTGACCCAATAAATAATGTTGATGGTGTGGGTTGTGTTTCAAAATGCGTCAAGGTGGTTTTTTTCACGTTGTTCGTTTGTTGGTATTGTTTTAAGTCCGTCTTTGTGTGATTTTAGTTTTATACGTTTATTGCATTGCGTTCGCAAGGTAGCCCCGTGATATTGCTGTCATCAGCTTGCGCTTGCTTGTACGCCTGTGCGAGGCATGTCGCGCCTTTGCGTTTGGACTGCGACTGAGGTAGGTCCCCCATTGCACTTACCTTTAGATTTAGAATTTATTAATTGCTTGTTGTTTTATTAATTTTCAATGAATTAGAAATAATATTAGATAATAAAACTTTAAATTATTATTTAGTGCGAAAAGGAGCTGTTTATTTTATACCGAACAATTGTGACATTTTCTTGACGGGCGGACGCCCAGTTTTGAAAGAATGCCAGTTTGGCCTTTAAACATAATTCACGGAACTTCAGATGTGCTTCTAGTTTTAAAGATAAATAATTTCTTCTGAACAAGCGTTTTGAGTTTTTTTTTTGAGAAATGAGGTTTTACTTTAAAATTGCTGAAGGCCCGTTTGGAACTTTAATGAAATGGATTATCTTGGAAATCCCACTCGGGGGTGATCTTTGGTGTGCGTTGTTTGCGTGAGCTGTACGTGATGTTTGTGCATCGTGACTGATTTATTTACATTGTAGACGCACCCCCTTTTTACTGCTTGTGTTGACATGGGAACCTGGCATATTGAGTGAATTTTCTGAGAACGATTGCTGCACTAGTTTAGACCACGCACTGGCTAGTGGCCCCATAGCAGGGGAATACTGAGTTATTGCTGCTATGGGGATTGGGCCCCTCGGTTAGGCCATGCAGGGCTATGCCGGGTAGTATTATGGGCGTTATGACGTCATCGAGTTATGGCATGCCTCAGGATGAGTCACACGTATAGTACGTTCTGGATTGTTCACGATCTCCTAGGTCCGACCCATGTTTCTTTTAGTATTTAGTTGTGTGTGGCGGATGATTGAGAGGTCGAGTTCGGTTGCTGACCCTTGTGTGCCACTTTACCATTGCCCTTAGTGTGTGTTGTGTGTGATTCTTATTTTGACTAACAACTAAAGTTTGGATTTCTAAATTGCTCATAAAATGTTTTGAAAATGCAATGCACCTGTTCTTTCAACATTAAACTTGTTCTAAATTAAAAAAGGGCAATAGACTGTTACTTGTTTTAGAAATGAAAGTGTGTGGAAAACCTATTTTATATAATTTAGTTCAAACCTGGAATTGATAAACTCTTTATTTATTGGTATGTGCTTTGGGATAGAATTAGACGGGCCTACCTACTGAGTTTTAATACTCACGCCTATAGTGTTTTCTTGTTTTTAGTTCTGTTGCAGGTTCCAGCTTCAGTAGTTCGCCTTGAGCGACGTCGTTTGTGTTATTGGAGAGTGACCCACGAGGTCACGTGGAGCTTTGGTCGTGGTCAGGTTAGTTGCGTTGTTGGTTCCTTTTCCCTTCTTTACATTTGTTCTATTTATTTCTGCTGTTTAGTTATTATATTTTGGGCCAAATCGTTCCCACCTGTTTACTTTTGATGCCCGGCACTAGTTGCCAGCCCGTGGGGATCGGGAACGCCCCTCGGGCCATGTCGCGGGCCGGCTCGGGTGCCCGGTTCAGGGTCGACCCGGGTTGGTTCGTGACAAAATGGTATCAAAGGAGGCCCTTGTTATTTGGGATGTCTGGTAGAAGGAGATTAGGATTGTCGGGACTCGAGAGGTAGGTACGGGAAGGATGTCATGAACCCTCGCCCGTTCCGCACCTCGAGTCGCCAGGGATAGTTCGGGAATTGAGTCTTTGTTTCATTCTGGCTTGTTTTGGATTTAGGGATGACAACGGAGGTAAACCGATGTTACATCGTGATCTCACATGGAGTAGTGACCCATGTGGAGTCTGGGTACACGGTTTGAATTCCTCCTAGTGGTTGACGCTTACTTGGGGCATGACCCACTATCATGTCGCCATGTTAAGTGTGACCGCTGGTCCCTCACCCTTATGGTTTGATGCGAGTTGAGTGTCGTTTTCGTTTTGGTTAGTGTAAGTGTTTTTTTTGGAAGTGAAAAAGAGTTTTTGAAAATGAGACTGGTTTCTTTTAAAGGACTTTAAATTTATGAAATGGGTTTTTAAAACTAAAAGCATTTGGTTTGGAAAACTGATGTTTGCTTTGAAATTGGTCGAGATCGGTTTGGGGGGAAACCTCAGGTACTCCTTATGAACGTTTGCACATGTGAGAGAATGCATACAATTGCGTGCTGGTGCATGTATGAATGGAATGTGGATAATGACATGTGCAACAGGTCATGAGATTACCTGGGTGTTTATTTGAAATTAAAGGCTTGACCATGTTTTTCTAAATTGGATTTTAAAGAGGAAAGTGGTTTTGGGAAGTGACTTTTGGTTTGGATGTGGATTGGTTTTCGTCTTGAAAAAGGATGTTTTGAAATTTTAAAATGAAAAGGGAATTTTAAAAAGAGGGGAATTTTTGTTTTGGATTGTGTTTGTATTTGATTGGCCTTTGTGAGGATTACTTTTTATGAAAGCGCTTTCTTTGATGTTGCTTCGATTGATACTGGTTTCGTCTTGGTGTTATCTATCTTATTTAGAAATGCCGCCCAGAAAGGTTCCCAGAGTTTTGATGTGTCCTGCCCGGTTTTTGTCTTTCTCGGACGTTGTCTGTCCTTCATGGTGATTGGAGTCTGTTAGAGACAGTGCAGTGGCTTGAAGAAGTCGAGCGCATCTTCAGGGTATTGGGAACTCCCGAATCGATCTGAGTGCGTGTTGTTTTGGGTCTGCTTGAAGGTCCAGCTCTGGATGAGTAAGAGTTGTTCGCCCCGCCATTACTGCAGGTTGGGATGATGTGGCATGTCTTTAAAGACGTCTTGGTTTGATGGTTTATACTTGTGGAGGTGAAGACGAAGAAAATGGAAGAGCTCATGCGTGTTTAACATGGCCAGCAGATAGTGAGAGCGTATGTTGACCATTTCAAGGATCCTGTGTCTCTTTATCCGGGGTAGTGCCGCAGGACTGGATGAAGACTTCTTCCTTCATCAGGGGTCTTCATCCAAAGGTCATGGAGCGGGTCCTCCTTTTTAAGGACCATCACGTTGAGAAGCTGGTGGATGAGGTGTTCTTAGAGGAGTTGGTCTTTGGAGTGGAGATGGTTGACAATCCAGCGTATCCACTTGTTCGTCAAGGTTTCCCATCTAGCGAGCAGAGTGTGCCAGAGGGACATATTCCTAAAGAGTCCTCTGCAGTGGTTCTAACCCCCAGTTCGTCGAACCGTTTAATAGTGTACCATCAGTATGGACGTTTGGGGAATACAAGACGTCATGTCACACCCCTTTGAAGACGTGACATCACTGCAGGTGTCTAGGTCATCTAGAGAAGTTTGTGGGATGCGTCGCTTGAAAATGACACTGCGACTGAAGATTTCTGGTGCCTGACTGTGAGGCAGGAGATGCTTCAGCCATCAGAGCCCTAGCCAAAGGTCTTGGGGTGAAGCTCGCGCGCAGTCAGGAGTTGACGGGGGTGTGAAGCCTCATTTCGGGTTTGGGAGTTTAGTGTTTCCAGTGAAACATTTAAAGCCCTTTCGTTCTTTTCCTTCCACTGTTAAAGTTTTGGCATTGTTGTAGGTTCGTTGTGTCGTCGTGAGGTTGGGATGAACGTATTCGTTTGTAATCCAAACAGTCTCGTTTGCCAGATTATGGTGTTTAGGATCATGCGTTTTTCATAGAGGTATGTTTGGACCTTGCGTGGGTTAGTCTTGGTTTGGCGATGTTCGTTTGGAGATATAGGTGCCTGCGGTGGAGTCCAGGCTTGCGGTTATGCTCGGGTTTACTGCTTGGATTAAGTTCTGCTTGGAGATTTTTCTATCGTCTTCGGGCTTTCTTTGGTCTGAGTCGAGAGTTCCAAGTTTTGGCGGAGATGCTGTTTCGCTCGTGCTATAGAGGTTTGTTTGGGAGCTCCCGTGTCGCCCCCTTCCCGAGGTGGTATGTCTGGGTGTTAATTTCCGTGCTAGTTGAGTTCTTGTGGTGGGGAGAACCCTCCTGTGTTCTCCCATTCTCTTATGTTGTGGGTTCTGCTAGTTTTATTTGGGCAAGGAATCTTGTTTTGCCTATCGGTTAGCTGTGTGACTTTCTGGGGGCAGAAAGTGTCTGTGGTGGGGAGAATTGTCACAACCGCCGTTTCTATTTATTTTATTTTTTATAATTTCTTGGTTTCGATTGTTGCGCCGAGGTCTGGGCCGAGTCCGAATTAAAATTTGTTGTCGTTTAATGCCTTTACTGGGTTTCGGAGCTGTGCGCGGCCGCCGCGCGGTTGGCGGTCGCCGCGCAGTCAGCCCAGGTGTCGGGCCTTTTCCCCTTCTCTTTATTTTTATTATTTTTTGATAATATGGTATCATTAACATTAATTTTTTTTTATTATTAACCTTCATTTCATTGTATTTCTTATTTTTATTCTTGTGCTACTACTACTACTATTATTATTTTATTTTATTTTATTATCATTATTGTTATTTATTTTATTTTTATTATTTAATTATTTATTCATTTTTCCCTCTAACCCTAGCGGACCTCCCTTTTCCCCTCGTTTTTTTTTCTCTCCCTCTCTCACTCGGCCGCCGCATCTCCTTTCCTCTCTTCTTCTCCCCGCTCCTGCCCTGCTTCCTCCTTGCAGCGCCCCTCCACTCCCGGCGTCACCTCCCTTCTTCGGCCCAGCTCCCTGTTCGCACACTAGCCTTGTTGGCGATCCCCTTTTATTGCGCGCTGCACTGACCCCCCCCCCTCCGGCCAGCAAACTCTTCCCCTATTCTGCAACCACCCAGCCAAGCGCGCCCTCCGACTCCCTGTATCCGGCGCCCTCCAGTCCGCTTCCAGCCTCCGTGCCGGAAACCTGATCTGCTCCTTACCTGCTCGGTCCACCCGCACCTCAAGCCTCAAGCCTTTCACCCTCTGCAGTGTCCCAACATTCAGCCCGCCTCCTCCAGGTATGGATGCGCAATCGCTGGCGCCCCTCTCCTTCCCGTTGGCAGCAACCCCGACCCCTACCCCCTTCTGCCGATCCACCCCATCGCCCTTTCCCCCCCCCCCCGCTTCCCTTATGTGCAGCGACACAATGCCCAAACCCCGACCCTCATCGCGTTTTGTCTGGCCGCCGATGCTTGTTCCAGCCGCCCTCGCTCCCCAGTGCGTTTTCCTCCCTCCGGTGGCCTGTGCGCAGAGAACCCCACTACTCCTCCCTTGGTCCGGCGGGCCGACCTCGCCTCTCCGAACCCCAGCTGCCTCATCTCTTCTCGTACCCCATCCCTGTTCCAGCGGCTCAAACTCCCAAGCGCACACCTACCTGGTCGGACTCCTCTTCGGCGTACAACACCTCCTGCAGCCATCCCCCCTCACAGTGCGGCTGGCCTCCCCTCTTCTGACACCGGAAGGGCTGTGCGATTGGCCTCTTTGGACCCTTGGGTCTGTGTTCGGGCAACCGCCGCCGAAGGCGGAGCAGTTTGATTTGTCTCGGTTGGTCGCCGCTATCCGAGGTGAGGTTTTAATCTTCTTTCTTAGTTTCACACAATCTGAATTAGATTCCTAAATTGTTTTGAGGTGCATTTTAATTATCTCATGATGTGTTGGTATTTTTGCAATAGTTGAATTTGCTAAAAAAATGACTTTTGAAGTTGTTTTTGTTTATGTCTTCGTTTGTTTTTGCCAATTGTGTTTGTTTGTACTTGTAGTGCGTTAGATGTTTTCAAGTTGTTTAGGATTCTCTTTTGAAAGTCATTTTATAAATTTTAAAGTGTTTTAGGAAGTAATATAAATGATGTGTTCTTCATTTTGGTTTTTGGTGGTACGATTTTGTTTACGTATGGTGGTTTTGCCTTCCCGCAGGTGCGGTCGCGGGGCGAATGTGGTTCCGCCCCAATTTCGGGTGGTCCGCCACGTTTGAGGTAGGCGATTCCGCCTATTAGTTCTGTTTGATAATTGTTTTGTGCGTTAATTAAATTAGCATGTTTGTTTTTTTTCGTTACTTGTTTGGTGCAAAGTTTGTTTTCAGCATTTGTTGAGTTGCTTTGCTTATTTGAGTGTAGTTTTGTGGTAATCGTTTGTTGCGCACCATGAGAATGTTCTATTAATTGTTTAACTGATTTATTGAATGAATTTTGTGGTGCAAATATATATATATATATATATATATATATATACATATATATATTTGTGTTTGTTATGCGTTTATGTGAATTTGATCATAAAAGTGTTTTAAGGTGTTTAAGTTTGTTTCGTGTGTTTAATGTCACAGTATGCTTTCCAAAAAAATTGTTTTGTAAAGTTTTAAATGATTTATTAAATAACGTGAGGCTTCGAGTTTGGTTTTGAAAACGTGTTTAGGCGCACACACACATTAAATGTATATTTCATCGTGTCGTGCGCTTTTGTATGGGTTTTCACACAAAGTGTTTTCTTGAAATGGGTTGTTGGCTTGGCGTCAAGTGGTTTTGTTAACACCTTGCAGACCTTTAAAGTGACCCAATAAATAATGTTGATGGTGTGGGTTGTGTTTCAAAATGCGTCAAGGTGGTTTTTTTCACGTTGTTCGTTTGTTGGTATTGTTTTAAGTCCGTCTTTGTGTGATTTTAGTTTTATACGTTTATTGCATTGCGTTCGCAAGGTAGCCCCGTGATATTGCTGTCATCAGCTTGCGCTTGCTTGTACGCCTGTGCGAGGCATGTCGCGCCTTTGCGTTTGGACTGCGACTGAGGTAGGTCCCCCATTGCACTTACCTTTAGATTTAGAATTTATTAATTGCTTGTTGTTTTATTAATTTTTAATGAATTAGAAATAATATTAGATAATAAAATTTTAAATTATTATTTAGTGCGAAAAGGAGCTGTTTATTTTATACCGAACAATTGTGACATTTTCTTGACGGGCGGACGCCCAGTTTTGAAAGAATGCCAGTTTGGCCTTTAAACATAATTCACGGAACTTCAAATGTGCTTCTAGTTTTAAAGATAAATAATTTCTTCTGAACAAGCGTTTTGAGTTTTTTTTTTGAGAAATGAGGTTTTACTTTAAAATTGCTGAAGGCCCGTTTGGAACTTTAATGAAATGGATTATCTTGGAAATCCCACTCGGGGGTGATCTTTGGTGTGCGTTGTTTGCGTGAGCTGTACGTGATGTTTGTGCATCGTGACTGATTTATTTACATTGTAGACGCACCCCCTTTTTACTGCTTGTGTTGACATGGGAACCTGGCATATTGAGTGAATTTTCTGAGAACGATTGCTGCACTAGTTTAGACCACGCACTGGCTAGTGGCCCCATAGCAGGGGAATACTGAGTTATTGCTACTATGGGGATTGGGCCCCTCGGTTAGGCCATGCAGGGCTATGCCGGGTAGTATTATGGGCGTTATGACGTCATCGAGTTATGGCATGCCTCAGGATGAGTCACACGTATAGTACGTTCTGGATTGTTCACGATCTCCTAGGTTCGCCCCATGTTTCTTTTAGTATTTAGTTGTGTGTGGCGGATGATTGAGAGGTTGAGTTCGGTTGCTGACCCTTGTGTGCCACTTTACCATTGCCCTTAGTGTGTGTTGTGTGTGATTCTTATTTTGACTAACAACTAAAGTTTGGATTTCTAAATTGCTCATAAAATGTTTTGAAAATGCAATGCACCTGTTCTTTCAACATTAAACTTGTTCTAAATTAAAAAAGGGCAATGGACTGTTACTTGTTTTAGAAATGAAAGTGTGTGGAAAACCTATTTTATATAATTTAGTTCAAACCTGGAATTGATAAACTCTTTATTTATTGGTATGTGCTTTGGGATAGAATTAGACGGGCCTACCTACTGAGTTTTAATACTCACGCCTATAGTGTTTTCTTGTTTTTAGTTCTGTTGCAGGTTCCAGCTTCAGTAGTTCGCCTTGAGCGACGTCGTTTGTGTTATTGGAGAGTGACCCACGAGGTCACGTGGAGCTTTGGTCGTGGTCAGGTTAGTTGCGTTGTTGGTTCCTTTTCCCTTCTTTACATTTGTTCTATTTATTTCTGCTGTTTAGTTATTATATTTTGGGCCAAATCGTTCCCACCTGTTTACTTTTGATGCCCGGCACTAGTTGCCAGCCCTTGGGGATCGGGAACGCCCCTCGGGCCATGTCGCGGGCCGGCTCGGGTGACCGGTTCAGGGTCGACCCGGGTTGGTTCGTGACATGATACTTGTTCTTAATAGTGATATTATTCATTTCTCTATAATCAATGCAATGTCTCATAGAACCATCTTTCTTTTTAACAAATAAAACAAGAGCAACCCATGGTGATGTGCTAGGTCGAATGAAACCTTTCTCTAATAAATCTTGAAATTGCTCCTTCAACTCTAAAATTTTAGTTTGAGCCATTCAATAAGGGGGTTTTGAAATTGGCTTAGCATCAGGAACTAACTCAACAGTAAATTCAACTTCCCGATCTGGTATTATCCCAGGCAACTCATCAGGAAAAATATCAGGATACTCATTTACCACTGGCACATAATTAATCTGAACAGTTCCCTTGTTTTCAACAATATGTGCAAGGTAACATTCATTTCCATCTTTTACAAGTTTCTCAGCCTCTTGATATGTTATGAATAGTAAGGGTTCATTATTGTACACAAAATAAAAGTCTTTCTGAAAAGAAACTTCTTTAGCTCTACAGTCAATCTTAGCATGGTAAATAGAGAGCCAGTCCATACCCCGGATAACATCAAACTCTACTAGAGGTAAAACAATAAGGTTTTCAAGTAATTTCTTTTCATGGATAAGGATAGGAATATTCTTATAAATTCTTTTTTCCTCAAAATTTCCCCCAAGTGTCTTTACCACAAGTTCAGGAGTCATTTCTTGAGATGGTATTCCCATTTTACTAGAAAAGTTTTCAAATTTGAAGGAATGTGTAGACCTCGAATCAAACAACACACTGGCATAATCTGAAAAAACAAACAAAGTACCTGATACAACTTCATTTGATGGCCCAAATTCTGCTGAAGTAGTTGCAAAGGATTTCACCACCCCTTTCTTCTTGTAGTCTGATTGCTTCCCATCACTCGAGCTCTTTTTCATAGACTCATTTCCATAAGGACCCATCTCATTGCACTTACAACATTACAATAACTGTAAATCAAATTTGTTCTTACCATCACCGTGATCATTTTCAGGGAAATCATTAGCCTTTTGTCCCATCTTACCACATCGATAGCACTTTCCAGAATTCAGAAGACATTCCCCCACATGCCTTTTACCACATTTATCACAAACTGGAAACTTATATTTCTTACCATTATACTTTTTTGAAGAATTCTTCCCTTTCTCTGGCCACCTCGGTCTCTTCTTTTGTTGGTTGTTATAGAACACTTGATCATCATCAAACTCCATTTCCACCTTCTCATCACATTGAACAATCTTTTCATAACTTTTGAACTCATGAGAAGCTAAATCCCTTCGATATTTTGGCTTTAATCATGAGTAAAAAAGATTGATTTTACTATCAAGGTCTCAAATCAAATCCGTAGCATACCTTGCCAATCGAGTGAACCTTTCTTCATTAGAAGCCACTGAGTCTTCCTCTTGCCTCAATTCCAGGAATTGTTTTTCCATCCTAAGTCGAACAACCTTAGGAAAATACTTCTCAAGAAACATACCTTGGAATTCATCCCAGTTGAGAGCATCAATCTCATCAGCGTCCCTAATATTTTTAACCATCGACCACCACTGATCTGCTTCACCCTCCAAACAATAAATATCAAGACTAACCTTTTGATTTTCTGAACAGCCCATGACATCTAAAATCTTCTCCAGTGCTTTAATCCACCCTTCAGCTAGCACAGGGTCAGATGATCCTCTGAATGATGGGGGGTGTTGCCTCATGAAATGTTCCACCACTGACATGTTCCTCTACGGTTGATCTGGCTGATCTCATGCATGGACACCACCACCATTTATCACTTGGGTCAACAGCGCCATTACTACAACAAACTGTTCAATTCCAATTCCGACCATCTCAGGATGCTGATTCGAAAGGCCATTTCCTTCTATATGCCTTCCTATCACTGCTTCCTTGTTTCCTCTGCGGAAAACCATTATGAACAAACACATCATAGATGAAGCAACATGGTAATCTTCAAATTCTATATCATTTAAATTTGACCATAAAAAAATTTGGATAATCATTTAATATAATTCTAACTCCTAAAGTTATCTAAACCGACCTTTGATACCAACTATAAGGCCCCATCCTTAAACATTACTTAATCTTGAAATATCTCATGAAAACTCCTTAAGGATCTTTTCTGGTTTAGATTTTTAGAGAACTAGATCATAAAACATGCCTTACATCCCACATTTAAACAAAGTGGTTACAATAAAAGATAGTATTCATTTTCCCATCAATGGAAACAGATTTAAAATAAAAAATGGATTCTTTCTTGACACTTCCTTGACACTATCTTCATATCATGTACCTTTCCCTTGACCTATGAAAAACATTTCAAAAACTTTGTATGAGCATAAAAAGCTCAGCAAGGGATAACAAAATATGGAAAGGAAACATGAGTACATGTATACATAAGAATCAATGAAATCATACTTTACTCATAAGCACTTTAACATACCTCATCAAATCATGAATAAATCATAGAAATCATAAGACATAAAGGTAACTTGAGGCATTCATAACATTCTTACGTTGGGAGTAACCCTCTTGGTTACGTTTGGAATACCCGTTATAGTATATTCCCTAAATCTCTTCAGAGAAACCTTAATGTTTAACTCCTTCACATTACACAATGCATTAGAGAGCTATTTCAGGCTCACTCGCCCTTAGTTTATCATGGAACCACCCGTCTTCATAATAATTCCTAAGAACCATAACATAATCGTATCACATAAAACATGCATAAAGGAAACATAACATTTCCAATTTTCAATCATAAGATATCAATACAACACATTGATATAAAAACACTATGAAAACCATTTTCAATACCAAAATAAATGAAAAGTAAAACATTGTATTTATTTTTCATTTAAAAAAAGGTATGGCTTATAGAGTAAGCCAAAACTCAAATAATGGTCATGACGGCGGAGAAGTCATTGTCGCCGCATACGTACGACAAAAACATTCCATTTTGTCATTTAGTAAAACAATTCGTATAAAAAATATTCCTTTTGGATAAACATAAAATTCAAAGGGGTTTATACACCGTATAAAATAAGGTTGTATATAAAGCAAAATATGCCTCAACGAAAGGAGATTGAAACGAAGTCCCATACCTCGGGTCCGAATTGACTCGATCGTTCCTTAATGTCCTGAATAATAAACTTGAGTTAATTTCTACTTGCTTAAGAACATTTTTCAATTTCATTATTCATTTTATATCACTTATTACCATGTAATGAACACTATGTAATTATTTAAGTTAATAACGGTCGTTTTAACGATCATTGGTACTTGAGTCAAAAATAAGCACTTTATAATTACAAGTTGTTCATGTATCCATTATATCCAGAGTTATAATCATGATGTAGATATCATATATATAATATATATCCAGTATATAAATGAATTTATAATATTACATAACATTTAGAGGTAAGAAATGAAATGCACCGTTCATGGAGAAGGTAAGCCATACGTACGCATGAACGCTACTTTCATTTCTATTTCGTATTTTATGGAATGGAATCATAATTATATAAAGGTATATTATAATTCCAGTATAATATCATATATAATATCATTAATTCAATCCTTTATACGTCCCACATATGGCATTAACGAATCAAATCACTTTGAAGGGGCGATAGTCCGCACTTCCTAAAATGAAGATATCACGTTTACCCATAATGGAAACCATAAAGTTATTCCATAAATGAAAAATATAGAAGCTTAATTAAAACATAAAAATATTATATATCATATATAAATAAAGTGAAATCTTAATGGCCACCTTTGAAGGTGTTAAAAGAATATTGAACAATCATTGTTTCGTGAGGCAGAAATTCACCATCCACGGAAACAATATGTTATTTAACCATTAGATGTAGGTGTTTGTAAGTGTAGATCTAATTCTTATTATAAAAACATCCTAGTATATGGAATATATTGTTGTTGTTACAAACTAAATGAATAAAAAGAGTTTATGGGGTTGGAGAAGAAAAATAACACAAGTGAAGACACTACCTTTAAAATGGGTAACTCTTTTTGATTTGAGCTCAAAGGCTTCATTGGAAAGACTTATGCCCAAAGTTAGCATTCTAGGAGTAATAGAGTGATGTGGAGAGACGAAATGGGTAGGGGTTGGATGATCCAAATGCTTGAGAGGTGTAGGTAAGGTAGTAGAGGTGGGGTCCTTTTATAAGAGGAGAGGAGGGGCACTCTTGGAAAGTTATAAAAGGTTACTTTATTATAAAATGATTTTAGGATTTTAAAGGTCCCAAAATTATATATTTCTAGGATAAGGTTATAAGAGTTCTAAATACACCCATCCAATAGGTTTCTGACAAGTTTAGGTCTTATATTTTACATTATCTTTTTATTTTATTTAAATCGTTAAATAATGAAGTAATCGCTGCATCATCATGGTGTCATAAATAATTTAATTTAATTATTGTCTAAAAATTAAAACAAATATCACTATGTGTCAAATATATTTAGCTTTCTAATTACTATTTATAGTAAAAAATATGACTTGTATAACCCCATGTAATTTGTTTTTAGTAAAATAATCCATGTTTGTGTCATTTTTACTTTTACTTTAAATAAAAGGAATTAATGTCATTATATTACCCAAGTGGCTCCATGGGGTCCCAAAAATCGACCCATGGGATGTCTTGGTCGTCCATGACTCATAAAATAGGGTTAGGACAAGTGTCAAGTTATTTTCATTTTATTATAATATCATTTTTACCTTAAACTACACTAATTACCTCTAATCGCGATTAAAAAATTAAAAGATACTATTCAACAAAAAATTTATTTTAATCCCATTGAACCAAATTTTACTTCATAATGAAAACCATGTATGTTGGATTTTTGAAATTCAAAACACAGAGGTGGTAAAATTTCATTTAAATGAAAAATCAGTTTTTTAAGTACCACTTAGTGGTTTCACTATTCATCCAAAATTGAGGTTTTTCAGAAAAATACAAAAACTTCACCCTAATATATATTTGATATTCCGAATTCAAAAATGATGTCTATTTAACAAAATTAAAAACATATAAGTTACATTAATTAATTTAATAACTAATTCCTGATGTCAGAGCAAATAGTGTGTTTTTATGAAATAATAAGTATCAAAAGATTGACACTAGTTTAAGTCCAATTACAAGGTGAAATTAATTCCAATGAACACTATTGGATTAAATGGTAAAAATATATTCTAATTTAAATTTAAAACCAATTTAAAAGATAATCTAATTATAGGAATAAATTAGACTAAAAAGTGGTTTAGAATTAAAATACAATATTTTTCACTATTCATTAAAAAATGAACTTTATCGGAAAAATACCAAAAATTTACACAAAGTAAATTTTGATGTCCTGATTCTAAAGAAGAATTTTATTTGGTCCAATAGAATTTATAAGAGTGACCAAAACTATATTTAATGACGGTTCTCCATCAAAAGGCGATAAGTGGACCTTTAGTGAATATTAGAGTATATATGACCAAATTTGAATTCTTTTAGTATTTTAAACCTTTATCCTTTATTGGATAAATGTAAAAACATTTAACAAACATATATAACCATATTTTAGTTATTTCTATTCATTTCCACCAATACAACAACTACGTGTTAACTACCATTTCAAATAATATTATTTTATTACTAGTGTGCAACGTAAGATTTCAAAGAAACTCTTTGTTGCGTATCAGGTACGCTATCAAACATAGAAACCCCTTTAAAGTAAAATTAATATTTAATTTGTAAATATTAATAAATATGAAAATTCTTTATTCTTTATTTACCTGGGATGTTACAGAAATCCCGTCACTTAAACCTATATATTGATTTGAAATAAAACAATCATCAAAGATCCATCGAACTGTACTATAAAAGGGTGTTTTAGGGCATCAGAAGGAGAGGAAACCACACACCAAGACATATCTAGAAAATGTAAGGGAATGGGGTCGATGACTTACAAGGAGTATCAATTCACACTAAATGGAACTCTAAACTCGCTAGGTATGAAAAAGAATCTCCCATAAAGGAGGATGTGGCTACTAGTTTGTTAACCTTGATATAGGGGGTCAAATGGGGAATAAATTTTTTGGAGAAAGATATAATACCTATAGGAAAAAATGGAAATTTCTTACTTTTTATGTGGGGTACAGTTTAGCCACACAGTTGGATAAATTGGTGGCCAACTTTGCATCCACCTATTTCTGAGGGGGGAGAAGGCTGAACGATCTAAATGGGGTCGACATGAAAACCATCCTCTCATATGTTTCCTCTTTAACATTTCCATGATGTCACAAAACTCATATCAAATTACCCATCATAACTTGAAGAACATTTCCCATCATGATCCATGATCACAAACCAGATTCTCCTCAAAGAACACATCAACCACAACCTCATCCTCACCAACATAAAAAAACAAAATGGTTTGGATAAAACCATTGAACAAAAACTCAAAAGTATATCTACAAAAACTACATTAATATAGGAGAGACAAAAAAAACATCCTCTATCCTATCCTCCCCACAACTCATGTCCCAAATTTTTTAAAACCACCTCACCCAATTATTTATAAGATTTAACAATGACCCTAGCTCAACCTCACTCAAGGAAATATCCAGATTCCAACTACACATCCCAACATACCTTAGTTTTTCACTCCAGGTCCAATGGACCCATTCAATTTACACACATCATAAAGGCACAACCCCATCATATCCATCATCCCATGTTACTCAACTGGTAAAATACCAAGCCAAAGTCTGTCACCAACCCCTCTACACCAAGATGGATCGTACATGAGTCCATCAAACTAAAAACACTGATCAAGTCATTAACCAACTACTTTCCCTCTATGGTGATCCCCAACATAAGCCTTAGTTCACCACCACATCTTTCTGGTGTTGATAACTTCTATCATCAAAAAATTTACCCAAATAACCTCAACTCAACTTTTACAACTTCCATAACATGTTTTCCAAGTATCCATGTCCAAACACATAGAAGAACTCCACCTAACTATGGAATTACACCTTTCCATCCAAATTACTGAGATTTCTCACTCTTCCATTATAAAAATCTCAACTAGAAACACATGAATCATCCTCAAAACCCATTCTTATTAGCAGATCACACTTATCATTCCAAAATTATGTATAGGTGGCTTAAAACCAACCACATACATTCCCATTTACCCAATTGAGTTAGGACATCCTAACCGACTGACTCTATTGGTTCCCAACTTCTACTATTGTTAGGTCCCCACTCTCATTGGAAAAGACACATTATCACTTAAAGAATATAACAATAATCTTCACAAACCTATTAGAGTCCATTACCAACCTATGATGAAATTTTTCCATCAAAACATATGTTGCTTTGAAACCTTTTTTCGGGATCTAAAGTAGTCACCAACATATCTCTGATGAAATCACTCAGATTAGCTAAAATATAGTCTGAATCCATTGCTCAACTCAATCTACCACCAAATTCAATGCCCACTAGGCCATCCATAATCACCCCGTACACTCAAATTATTGGATTTTCCATGGAATCCTATTTCCACCATATCCACTCCATGATATACTCCACATATCCATTTGTGGAATACCACTCCCCACCTTAAGAGTATATTTCTCTCCACTATACTTATGAAATATCTACCACCACATATCATTATTCAATCATAAATTGAACTAAAAAACATGGATGTGGCTATCTAGATGTTTCCAAAAAAACAAGCATCAACTGACACCCGTTATCAGCTTCTAATAATAGTACACATAGAATTATTATACTTCCATCCCATCATGAGGAACTACATTGGAAATAATATTTGGTGTACTCCCAACCATATGGATACACATATAATACTCTATGGGAATATCCTCCAAGACGAACCATTTCTAACGAAAAAACATTTAGGTAGCTAGGAGTAATGCTAGAGCTCTCTCAGTGTACCCGAGATGGTGTCAAGATATTGGAAATGATCATCAATAACTGAAAGTAAACTAAAAAGTCATTGATGAATTCCACGATGAACTATCCAACACTAATTTAACCACCCACCATGGGGAAACCATAATTTGATTAGAGTCTTGAGCTTCCTTTCCTACTAATATATCATCAGGACTCATTCATTATAACTCGAATATTATTTCCAACCAAAAACAACAACCAATCCATGAAACACTATTAATTGTTCATGACACAAAATTCCCTTTGGAACCACTACCATTACCCCACTCAAGTTATTCCCGCTTGAACATGGTTATTAAGACCAGAAAACAATGATAACCACACTAATCCACAAAGAAAGTATCTCAATCTCAACCTACACTTCCCACTATGATTACACAGAATGATGACATGCCCTTATCTCGAGACACCTGTTCACCCATCCCAAATGGAATCATACCTTTTGAGAACATTACCACATCTAATCCTTGTAAATTACCTTAAGATCTCATAATTTCTTGAAACAATGTAGTGATCCTGACTATTGATCACATGATTCTTACATCACAATATATAGGATCAACACCCACTCACTCATCTAACCATGCCTCCTAGTCAAACATTCACATTGGACTTGAGGAATTCTCAACATTACCATCTAAAAACCAACCATTCATGTAATAAATCCCAACAACATGACCACCACCACCCCAGATGTCACTCCCATACCAAAATAATTCATCTTCGATTTGTTCACCTTTTATTGTTTTCCAAAAATTAATATCAATTCCCATATGAAACACCATAAAAGCCACATGAAAAGGCTTTAAATAAAACATCCATTCAAAACTACCTTTACAACAAACTAAAATCACTCAGGTGCATCCCTAAAAATGACCTAATGAATAACGATGAACATTCACTAAAAGGTTAATGGCGCAAAAATTTCACCAATTCCACTTTATAAGAAACCACCTATGCTTGATATCCTAAGGCACCTTCAACGCATGACCACCTCCCCTGAGGAATGCCCTATAATTTTTATGACCTTCAAATCACATCTACAACTATATTATCATATCTAAAACCATTAAAAATTTTCACTTAGGCCTATTGAATAATCCTTCTATAGGAGAAAATCTCTCTGTGACACTACCATTGTCTAATACATCCACTGGTTCCTCACATACCTAAAAGACACCAAAAACATGACATGACCCTCTACCCGGTCACCTCTATGTTCTAATGATACAAACTCCCTAAAATGGACTCACATTAACCAAAGGCTATTGTAACTCTCTCTAATCCATACACATCATTCCTCAAACGACCCACTACTGATGAGCGGCACTCCTCCCCAACTTCCAAACACACTGTGTCTGATGCTCCCAAGAAACCATTTACTCTTGGGCTCTCACCAAGGATACCTGCACACATACGTTAGAACAGTGATCTAACCACAAACTCTGGGGACCAAAACATGACCTTAATTATAAAAATTCACATGGGTCACCAAACCCACATTAGAAGATGTCCTTTCACAACATTAAGGTCATTACCTAAAAAAGACACAAAAAATAACATTCCATGGCACCAGTGAACCCTTCATGACCCACATCCCACAACTCAAGGCCTCATAAACATGGAAGTATCACTTACCAAACCACTCATACCAAGGGATGATGACCAAAACAATGTATATCCAGCATTGGATTCCATAAAAGATTCATCATTTTTCCGATATCCTTTAATAATTAAGCAATACTATTTAAAACCCAAGGTCTCATGTTTCAAAACATTCCATTTTCAAAACTATAGGGATTTTCATATTAAAACATTTTTATTAACCCAAAATTTAAAAAAACCATGATTCATTCAAATTCAATTTTAAAAATGTCTTTTGTTAACAACCACCTTCACGGGATCACCAAAAGGAATTGACTACAGGCAGTAAAGTACACTAATAGCACATGAATTCCAATGAACTACCAATTAGAGGAAATATACATATGACCTATTAATCAATTGTTTCTAGAATAATGTATGAGCTCACACACACTGTCATTCCATAGACAGTTGAGAGATAATAACTCATAAATTAGTAACATTACATCTAGGGGAACCACACTAGGTGGAAATAACAATCAACCAAAAAAATAAAAAACTGAACATCCATTACCACCGATGGAAACATGGATTTTCTCTCTTATGTGTGGTTATATGAACCCATGATGTATCTCATTACAATGCCCCAACAAGATCCTAATCTATTGTCTAGTATTCCTCAAATAGAAAGACAAAAGACACTACTCTGATACCACTTTGAAACATCCCTAGCTCAGTAGCCACTATAACTAGTTCCCCAAGTCGTGTCATCCAAAGACCTCAAACATAAATTAACATATTACAAAGGGGGACGATTAGTATCTCGAGTATAAATTCAAACAGGGGGATACTACACCCAATTATTAGATTAAAGACACTATATAAGTAACATAAAATAATGAATTAATTGGAACGAAAAATAAAATAAAACATACAAAAAGTGGAAAAAAATAACCGAATAGACCATGTTGAGAGAATATGATAAATAAAACACATTTCGGTAATTAATACAAATATATTCTAAAAAAATGAACTACCAAAAGATCTCGAACCCAATACTGATATCCATCCAAGTCTTGACACACCATGCTCATACCAAGTAGCTCATTCGTAAACTAAACACCATGTTCCTATCATAAACTTATAATAGAAACAATCATCTCTGATTGGGTAACCAAATGCCTGGGTGTCCTGAGAAGGGTGTGAGTAAAATTTAGAATGACCCCAACAATGGTGTCTAAACCCATAACTAGTAAATCTATAATTGTATGTAGTTAAATCAAGTATGACAAATAAATAAGGAATCAATTAAATATATTATCTCACATTTAATCAATTATCAAATAACCATTTATCCATTAATTTATCAAGATTTAAATAACTAACTAACTATGTTTGATCACACCAGAAGCCTAATTCATAGAGTTAGGGGTTAAACACTTCTAATTCACAAGGGGGAAGTCACTAATCACAATTTATCAACATACCCTAGAGCCATGGTCAAGTAATAAAGTCATTTTCATATGTTTGGGATGTATATATGCTCAATCCGACATCCCAACCCATACCATGACCATACGTTGGGAAGCATAGATGCTTAGTCTAACATCTGAACTCAAAAATTCCTAACACTCAACATAGAACTTCATTACAGGTTTTCTCATCCTATGAAACTGTTAAGGGAAAAAGGCCTCAGTTCGACTCCCAAACAAATGATTTATAGGGGGTGGGGTTTAGAGTTCTAGTCTAACCAGAACTATGGGAATAGATCCTCGTGTATAATACCACACAACTTCCACCAAGAAACATGCACATGCTTCATTAACCACAACACAATTACTAAACACAAACGATAACCATTAAACACATTCATATTATACCATCATAACTCATTAGTCATATTCCAATTACAAGGCATAACCCCTTAACTCGTGTACCATTATTCAAAACACCCCTTATGCTATATCAACAACTAAGAATAATTATCATTTAGTTCATTCCATAAACATGTTGACTATCCAACATAGTCATCATTGGTTCCATCTCACCAATCACATTTCATTTCATTTACTATGGTCCCAATATAACTTTAAAATTTTAAAATGGTATAAAATAAAATTTAAAATACTCATTTGAAATCATATATAATCAACCCTTTAAAACATGGGTCTTCCTATTTGAAAAACAAAAACATTCCCCATGGTTTTCATTTACATTTTTATACTTTAAAAAAATCATTAATCATTTTTAACAAGAAATGATATATTCCCTCATTTAAAATCATCTTTTTAAATACAATAATAAGAACCACTTTTCAAATCATTTTAGTTCAACACCTCCTTTCGAAACATTACTCACTTTCAAACATCAATTCCGTCATTGAAATCAATGGTCAGGTAACAACCCAAAACATGTTGTTTAAAACATTTTAAAAAAACTTGGTAACTTATGAAAATAGATTATAAACATCTTTGTTACCATTTTAATCAAACCCACATACCCTGAACATAATTCATAACCCATTAATTTTTATAATTACAGTATCTCAATGTTTATCAACTCATTTGACCATTTTCAAGGGTTTAGAATATTTCAAGGGTTCCATTAATGGTATCACACCTCAATCTAAGTCCCAAATAACATTACATAACCAAGGATATTAAGACACAATAATGAAGTACATTGGCATAAACACATACACATATATGACACTTTTATTATACATAACTGATTTAAGACCACCTACACAATTCTCGTAGACAAATGATCCCTTAAACCTATCCATTGATTCAAACTCAAACAACCGTCGAAGAAACATCCAATAAAATATTATAAAATAATGGTTTTATGGATTTTTAGGGAGAGGAAACCACACACCAATACTCTTCCAAAACAATGGAAGGGAATGGAGTTGAATACTTACATGGAGATTTCGTTCTCAATAAATGACACTTCAAACAACTGAGAATTGAAGGAGAGTCACCCATGGAGGATGAGGGTGATTCTAGTTATTCACTATAAAAAATAGGGGTAAACATGTGGAGAAATTATGGGGATAAATGTAACACCTCGAGCTTCCACGGTACGCTTCTCTTTGAATAATACAGTAGCATGTGTTGTACGCAACTTCGAGTTCTAACACACACCACGACCAATCAAAGTAGCCGTTATGAATAGTAATACCTACTTTTTAAAATTTTAGAAATTTTATCTCTCAAAATGGACTTCATTTTTGGATTCGTAGTATCGAATTTAGCCTAAGGTGAAAGTTTGGTACTTTTCGGATAACTTTAATATTTTGATGAAAAGTGAAAATTACTAAATTTTAATTAAAAACAACTTTTTTAATCAAAATAATTAATAGTGATAAATTAATAATTTGAGTGGTTTTAAAGTATAATTAGAATATATGCTTACCATTTTATCCAATGGTGTTAATTAGAATTAATTTCACTTTGAAATTGGACATAAACAATTGTCAATCTTTTGATATATATTGTTTCTTAAAAACACGCTATTTGTTGTGACAGCGGAAATTAATTATAAAATTAATTAATGCAACTTATATATTTGGAATTCTTTAAAATAGAAATAATTTTTTAATTTGGAATATCAATTATATCTTAGGGTGAAATTTTGGCATTGTTCTGAAAAACTTCAATTTTTGATGAATAGTGAAACTACTAAGTGGTAATTAAAAAAACTGAATTTTTCATAAAACATAATTTTACCACTTCTGTGATTGGAATTTCAAGAATCCGAGAGACACGATTAATATCAAGGAGTAAAATGTGGTTCAATCAGATGAAAATAATTTTTGGTGAATAGTAACTTTTTACTTTTATTTACCACGGTTAAAAGTAAATAGGGTAATTAAGGGTAAAAATGATATTAATATTACCCTAACACAAGTCCTAATTCTATTGGACAAGTTTATCTCCACCAAAAACAACCTTAGGAATAAAATATTATCATTTAGGTCCACTTGGATTAGATTAGGACATTTATTATTATTTAATTCAAAGAAGAGTTAAAAGAGTTAAAATCAAAGTTTATTTACTTAAACATTTTTAATATAGGGTTATACATAAGATAAATTCGATTGTAAATATTCATTTCAAATCTAAAAAGATTTCATACATAATTATATTTTATTTATAATTTTTAGACATTAAATAATTTAATTTATTTATGACACAATGATGATGCAGTAATTACCATAATAGTGATCAAATTAAAATAATTGATATTATAAATACCCAAATAAATATAATTTGAGACTTTTTATGAATTAAACTATTTTTATTGGTTAATATGACATTTTAGGATTGAATTAATTAAATATTTTTGAAGTAATCATTATTTTATGATTTTTACAAAAATGAATTATTGAATAGTGTCAAAATTGACATAAAAGAGTTTTTAAAACATATATTATATTATTAATTGATATTAAATTCCTGAAAATCTAAGGTTCGGCCAAGAGACTTATATGATGATAGGTGTATCATTAATGGACCACTGGGGGTCTCTTGGATGTATATAGTAAGTTTATTAACCATATAATATAAAAATACAAAGAGACATTGTAAAAGTTAAACTAATTAACTAAGAGTTAATAATTAAAGATAAGGTTGATATAATGACCCAAACCTATCTAAATTCTATTGGTTGAGTGGTTTTAAACCCATCCCCACCTTAACCTTTAAATAATATACTTTGGAGCCATTAGAAACCGAATATGAATTTATTATAAAATAATATTTCTAGCTTTTCCAAAGGTGCCCCTCAACCCTCTTATAAAAGGGCACTCTCCCTTCTCATTTACTCACACCTTCAAAGCCTTTTGGTTCGGCCAACCTCTGCCTAAATACTCTCTCAACTTCCCTCACTTCATCCTAAAGGCCTTACTTTAGTCAAAAATCCATCTTAAGGATCCCTCTCAATCAAATCAAAAGGAAGAACCCGAAGAAGAGGTAATGATTTCACCACCCTTTTTCAAGTTCCTTTCTTCTTCCACTTCTTCTTTCTTTGTTATTACCATTCTAAAATAATGAATACAATATCTCCTATATATTGTAATATTATTATAAATATGGTACAATCATATTCATTATTCTATCCATCCTTTGAATGACATGTCAACATACGTGCGTACGTACGGCTTACCGTCTCCACGTCGTGGTGTAATTGTTATTCAATAAACTATTATTTGGATGGGTATAATAATGATTTTTAATTCATGTAAATAATAAATATAACATGGTAATTATTCTGTATATATGATATATCATCCAATTATATATTATTTTAATATCAAAAGAATGATATTTTCGCTCGTGCATACGTACGGATTACCGTCTCCACGACACGATGAGATTCATTTCCAAGTTCACCATTCATCAACGATTATAAAAATATATATTACTAATAAGTATGTAATATATGACATAATCATTCTACTGGAGATATATATATATATAAGGATTTATGTACTTACATATATCTTATTCATTTACTTCTGTTCAATACTATATGAAAACATAAAGAGCGTTTATGCGTACGTACGGACTACCGTCTCCATAAACGGTGTTTTCCATTTCATATATATGTCTATTATACATATTTATATTCTAAATATGTATGATATATTTATCATGTTTTATATTCTGGAAGTATTTAAATCGTGATCTAAGTGATACAACCAAGAGTGACAAGTTAAAACACGTACGATAAAGAAAGTGATTATTACCCAAAATGTTAACTTAAAATGGAAATTATTATTAAATGGGTAATATAAAGTCATAAATGAATAAGGTATGATATCATAAATATTTATATGGTTCTGGTATAATTTAATAACATACTACGATCTTCGTACAGGAGGTTAAACATACCCTTGACTAAAGGAAAGTGCAAGGTAAGGGGTTTTCATCTCACTCCTTATTCCCGTGAGATTCATGCCATATTGCCACTATTACCTTTTGTGTGGTCTATGTACTGACCATAATTATATTCTTTGTGTAATACACTTTAATTTATGTGTATTTACATATTCATTGTATGATGTCTCTTTCATGGGTTGTATGTTTCGTAAGTTACCAAACTGGTAAGGGTTAATTTCACAATCTCTTTATTATCCGAGGATGTTTTTACATAAGTATCTACTGGGACATATTTATTATCCATGTACATGTTTCATGGAAGAGTTTTCATAGGGATTATATTAAGGTACTTTTTACTAAAACATCATTTCAAATGTTTTAAATATTTATTCTTCTAAATCTTTCTCATTAATGTCCATGTCTTCAAAATGGTTTTTAAGGATTTATTTATATGGACATGAATGTTTTTAAAATGTTAATTCCTTTCAAAAGATTAAAAGTTATATGGGACACTTTGATTCAAAAATGTCTTTAAATTACTTCTTTTCTAAATTTTGTGACATTTAAATGTTTTCATGAAAAATGGGTATTTCTCTCAAAGAGTTTTACAAATCAATCTCATCTATGTCAAAATTCTTTAATGGATTTTAAACTTGTTTTGAAGTTGATTTATCATGATACAAATCTTCCATATAGTGTTGAAGGTTTTGTGATATATTTGACTTTGGATGTGTTATTTTTATACCATTCATGGTTTATGCATAATGTATTTACATTTCGCATGCTAGTTTTAATACAAATTTTTATGTTATATTTCATCCTCTTCTTAAGATGAATGTGTTGGACTAGTATGTTCCAGGATGGGGACCGGTAAAAGTAATCCCTCCGGGTTAGTGTCCGGTTTTTAGAGGAACTTTGGGTTGGTGTCCCGATATTAGAGGCACTCCGGGTTGGTGTATGGTTGTTAGAGGCACTCCGAGTTGGTGTCCGGTTATTAGAGGCACTCCAGGTTGGAGTCCAGTTACAGAGGCTCTCCGGGTTGGCTTCCGGTTACAGTTATACCTTAGGTCTTGGCACGAGCCCTTGACACAGAAATTAAAGTTTGGTATTATGCATTCCATCATTATGAAAGTGGTTAGTGATATTGCATGTGATTATTCAATTAGTAGAATATCCATGTGAATAAGTAAATGGAATTATTTAATTTTATTTCTGCCATATTATGTTGAAGTTCAAGTTTAAAAGGCTTTTGTTTTACTTTTATAAATTGCCTTAAATGTTTATGCTTATTTTTGAAAGTTTCCACTGTATTTCTTACCCTTACTGATAATTTGAGATCACCCCTTTCTATGTTTTATTTTTCCCAGGATTCCATGAAGTGTAATTTGATTGATATGCAAGGTTAAGACAAGGGAATAATGGCGTTCATAAAGATTATTTATGTTGTTTTTTACGTCTTAACGTGAAAATGTAACATTCATGTATGTAATCTATTTTCCAAGACTGCTAAACTGACCGGTTCATCGGGACTTAGTTCCTTGTAATCATGCCAATTAATTAAAATAATCCACCGGCTCTGGGTCACTGGGGTCGGGGCGTTACAGTTGGTATCAAAGGAAGTTTAGCAATAACCGTGGAAACTAGATTTAGATAAACTCTGATTAGAGCACATAGCCCTAAGATAGACTTTGTGGATTTGTATAGAAGAACTTCCTAGAATTTCGGTATTGTATAGATTTTTTGAGTTTTCCGAGCAATACATCCATATCTGGATATGAGCAGGTAGAGACGGCTCTGGCACAGATGTACCTAGGGGTAAAACCCGAAAACACCGCTTTGAGCTAGACTCGAACGGGAACTGGTACACGACAACGGGCCTTGCTGCACTCTTGGTTACAACACTCCTGGGGGATATGCTTCGGATAATTCTCATTTTCTGTACAAACTATTATGAAGGGTTTATGAGTATATAATTCCTCAAATGAGACATTTTTTTTATTATGGATTATATCCATAATCTATATAATTTATGTTATCTGTTTTACAAGTTTGGGTTAGGTATTGTTATTCATAAACTAATCTAGTGTATGCTATTGTTTAGAAATGGCGCTCAGTAGAAGGAATGAGAACTCCAGCAATACACATGATCTGAAGAGAAAGAAGGATCATATCTTTCATGGTCTTAAGCCATAATTGATAAAAGAAATAGTCTCCCATGTATTATCATCATATGAACAAATAATATCATGTGTTGATAAGATAATTAAATATTACTGAGTCCTATAGATTTTAAGGGAAGCAAGAGAAGAAAAGGATGGAAGAGAGAAAGATGGATAAAGGGAAGAGGGAAAAGAAGAATTTTCCCATATGTGATAACTATGGGAAGAAACACCCTGGAACTTTTTTGAAAGGAATGGGAGTTTGTTATAAGTGTGGAGGAAAATGGCAATAAATACGTGACTGCAAGGGTAAGAAAATGGTTTCAAATGTACAATGCTTCATTTGCAAGGAGTTTGGACACTACACGAACCTATGTCCTAGTCATCAGACTATGACGCAAATAATGCTATTGGATAATAATCAAGTTATGATACTACCATAGATGAAGAGGAATGATTAGAGTTCTTATGTTGATTATGTCATTTGAGTGTTGTATCAACAATGTACTTGTTATAATAATTATGGAGTATATAAGGATTGTAATGCAGTACTATTTAATTAAGGACTTGAGATTTTGTGGAACAAAAGAAAAGTGACTCAATATCAGGTTATTTTTTTTGAAAATATATGGTTAAGAGAAAGATAAACCATAATATGGTTATGATATCGAGGTAGTTATTTTAAAATAATACATGATTGATTTGGATAAATTATATTGGATACTCTTGACTACTTTGAAACTGCTTAATGATTTGTATATTCCATAATTGTTGGGGTTTACAACATTTTTGGATTGAAGGAGTATATCCATTATTCTTTAAGGAATAAGGGATCATGAATGTAATCAATAAGGTTTTATGGTAATTCCGGATGTTACAGTGTTTTAAGATAATACATGATGAAGGCGTTCACATGTTATTACGTGGAAAAAAGGATCTTCATTGTTTTTACATTCCTTATAAATCTTGGACTAAAGTATTTTGGATAGTTATAGTTTGGTTTATTTTTGATTTCTATAAAAGTACAACCCGGAGGTCGGGCGATAACCCGTTGCGTCCGGCAAGTCCGCAAGACTTGAACCCACAATTGAAGGGCGACAAGGGTGTATCACCTACCATTGACCCGTGTGATGTCTTGGATTGAATAATGTCGTTTTTTAATATTTCTTCTAGATGAATTATAAATTCATTTTTTTAACCCTATACTAATAGGATATATAGAATATTATTTTTAAGTTCTATTACCTTTTAGAGTGAAATATGAGTTTGTGGTAGAACTTATTTAAAGGATGAGACTCTACTTTTCAAGTATATATTTTTATTCTTCTCTTATTCAATGAATAAATTAATTCTTATACTTTAGTGAAGGGATCTTAAAACAAAAAAATTTGTTATCCTAATACCATATGTTTTTCTAAACAGAAGGTATTTTAAATCATCATAGATTGATGAATTTAAGGCCCTCAATTTTACACTTGTTTGTGATTGATGACCTCAATAACTACCTATAAATATTTACGTTTTTCCTCCAATTATATGTCTCTAATTGCCACCAATGTTCTCCTAATCTAGATCATAGTTTTGTGGTGACCCTTTCATTTTCCATTTCCTCATATTAAGACTAAATTTTAGTAACCCAATTTCCGATGTGGGTTTTTCCACAAAGATATTTTCTATTTTCAACCATTATTTTCAAAGAACAATATCAAATTGCGAGGACGCAATTTATTGAAGGAGGAGAGAATGTAACACCTCGAGCTTCCATGGTACGCTTCTCTTTGAATAATACAGTAGCGCGTGTTGTACACAACTTCAAGTTCTAACACACACCACGACCAATCAAAGTAGTCGTTATGAATAGTAATACCTACTTTTTAAAATTTTATAAGTTTTATCTCTGAAAATGGACTTCATTTTTGGATTCGGAGTATCTAATTTATCCTAAGGTTAAATTTTGGTACTTTTTGGATAACATTAATATTTTGATAAATAGTGAAAATTACTAAATTTTAATTAAAAACAACTTTTTTAATCAAAATAATTAATAGTGATAAATTATGAATTTTAGTGGTTTTAAAGTATAACTAGAATATATTTTTACTATTTTATCCAATGGTGTTAATTAGAATTAATTTCACTTTGAAATTGGACATAAACAATTGTCAATATTTTGATATATATTATTTCTTAAAAACACGATATTTGTTGTGACAGCAGAAATTAATTATAAAATTAATTAATGAAACTTATATGTTTGGAATTTTGTAAAATAGAAATCATTTTTGAATTTGGAATATCAATTATAGATTAGGGTGAAATTTTGGCACTGTTCTGAAAAACTTCCATTTTTGATGAATAGTGAAACTATTAAGTGGTAGTTAAAAAAACCGAATTTTTCATAAAACTAAATTTTACCACTTCTGTGATTGTAATTTCGAAAATCCGAGACACACGGTTAATATCATGGAGTAAAATGTGGTTCAATGAGATGAAAATAATTTTTCGAGAATAGTAACATTCTACATTTATTTACCACGGTTAAAAGTAAATAGGGTAATTAAGGGTAAAAATGATATTAATATTACCCTAACACATGTCCTAATTCTATTGGACAAGTTTATCTCGACCAAAAACAACCTTAGGAATAAAATATTATCATTTAGGTCCACTTGGATTAGATTAGGACATTTATTATTATTTAATTCAAAGAAGAGTTAAAAGAGTTAAAATCAAAGTTTATTTACTAAAACATTTTTAATATAGGGTTATACATAAGATAAATTTGATTGTAAATATTAATTAGAAAGATAAAATGATTTCATACATAATTATAGTTTTTTTTATATTTTTTAGACATTATATAATTTAATTTATTTATAACACAATGATGATGCAGTAATTACCATAATAGTGAAAAAATTAAACTAATTGATATTATAAATACCCAAATAAATATAATTTGAGACTTTTTATGAATTACACTATTTTTCCTGGTTAATAGGACATGTTAGGATTGACTTAATTAACTGTTCTCTAAGTAATAATTCTGTTATGATTTTTAAAAAAATTAATTATTGAATAGTGTCAAAATTGATATAAAAGAGTTTTTAAAACAAATATTATATTATTAATTGATATTAAATTCCGAAAAAATCTAATGTTCGGCCAAGAGACTTATATCATGATAGGTGTATCATTAATGGACCACTTGGCAGTCTCTTGGATGTATATAGTAAGTTTATTAACCATATAATATAAAAATACAAAGAGACATTGTAAAAGTGAAACTAATTAACTAAGAGTTAATACTTAAAGATAAGGTTGATATAATGACCCAAACCTGTCTAAATTCTAATAGTTTAGTGGTTTTTCGACCCATACCCACCTTAAAATCTAAATAATCCAATTTTAAGCCATTAGAAACTGAATATGAATTTATTATAAAATAATATTTCTAGCTTTTCCAAAGGTGCCCCTCACCCCTCTTATAAAAGTGCACTCCCCATTCTCATTCAATCACACCTTCAAAGCCTTTTGGTTCGTCCAACCTCTGCCAAAATACTCTCTCATCTTCCCTCACTTCATCCTAGAGGCCTTCCTTTATCCATAAATCCAACTTAAGAATCCCTTTTGATCATATCAAAAGGAAGAACCCGAAGAAGAGGTAATGATTTCACCACCCTTTTTCAAGTTCATTTCTTCTTCAACTTCTTCTTTATTTGTTATTACGATTCTAAAATAATGAATCCAGTATCTCCTATATACTTTAATATTATTATAAATATGGTACAACCATATTCAGTATTCTATCCATCCTTCGAATGACATGTCACCATACGTGCGTACGTACGGCTTACCGTCTCCACATCGTGGTGTATTTGTTATTCAATATATTATTATTTGGTTGGGTATAATAATGATTTTTAATTCATGTAAATAATAAATATAACATGATAATTATTCTTTATATATGATATATCATCCAATTATATATTATTTTAATATCAAAAGAATGATATTTTCGCTCGTGCGTACGTACGGATTACCGTCTCCACGACGCGATGAGATTCATTTCCAAGTTCACCATTCATCGACGATTATAAAAATATATATTACTAATAAGTATGTAATATATGACATAATAATTCTACTGGATATATATATATATAAGTATTTATTTACTTACATATATCTTATTCATTTACTTCCGTTCAATACTATATGAAAACAGAAACAGCGTTTATGCGTACGTACGGACTACCGTCTCCATAAACGGTGTTTTCCATTTCACATATATGTCTATTATACATATTTATATTCTAAATATATATGATATATTTTTCATGTTTTATATTCCGGAAGTATTTAAATCATGATCTAAGTGATACAACCTAGAGTGACAAGTTAAAACACGTACGATAGAGAAAGTGATTATTACCCAAAATGTTAACATAACATGGAAATTATTATTAAATGGGTAATATAAAGTCATAAATGAATAAGGTATGATATCATAAATATTAATAAGGTTCTGGTATAATTTAATAACATACTACGATCTTCGTATAGGAGGTTAAACATACCCTCGACTAAAAGAAAGTGCAAGGTAAGGGGTTTTCATCTCACTCCTTATTCCCGTGAGATTCATGCCATATTGCCACTATTACCTTTTGTGTGGTGTATGTACATCCCATAATTATATTCTTTGTGTAATACACTTTAATTTATGTGTGTTTATATATTTATTGTATGATACCTCTTTCATGGGTTCTATGTTTCGTATGTTACCAAACTGGTAAGGGTTAATTTCACAATCTATTTATTATCCGAGATTGTTTTTACATAAGTATCTACTGGGACATATTTATTATCCATGTACATGTTTTATGAAAGAGTTTTTAAAGGGATTATATTAAGGTACTTTTTACTAAAACATCATTTCAATGGTTTTAAATATTTATTCTTCTAAATCTTTCTCATTAATGTCCATGTCTTCAAAATGGTTTTTAAGGATGTATTTATATGGACATGAATGTTTTTAAAATATTAATTACTTTAAAAAGTTTCAAAGTTGTATGGGACACTTTGATTCAAAAATGTCTTTAAATGACTTCTTTTCTAAATTTTATGACATTTAAATGTTTTCATGAAAAGGGGTATTTCTCTCAAAGAGTTTTATAAATCAATCTCATCTATGTAAAAATTCTTTAATGGATTTTAAACTTGTTTTGAAGTTCATTTATCATGATACAAATATTCCATATTGTGTTGAAGGTTTTGTGTTATATTTGACTGTGGATGTGTTATTTTTATACCATTCATGGTTTATGGGTAAAGTATTGACATTTCTCATGCTAGTTTTAATACAATTTTTTATGTTATATTTCATCCTCTTCTTAAGATGAATGTGTTGGACTAGTATGTTCCAGGTTGGGGACCGGTAAAAGTAAGGCATCCGGGTTGGTGTCTGGTTATTAGAGGAACTCCGGGTTAGTGTCTGGTTATTAGAGGCACTCCGGGTTGGTTTTCGGTTATTAGAGGCACTCCGGGTTGGAGTCCGGTTATTAGAGGCACTCCGGGTTGGAGTCCGGTTACAGAGGCTCTCCGGGTTGGGTTCCGGTTATAGTTATACCTTAGGTCTTGGCACGAGGCCTTGAAACAGAAATTAATGTTCAGTATTATGCATTCCATCATTATTAAATTGGTTAGTGATATTGCATGTTATTATTCGATTATTAGAATATCCATGTAGATAAGTAAATGGAATTATTTAATTTTTTTCTGCCATATTATGCTGAAGTTCAAGTTTAAAAGGCTTTTGTTTTAGTTTTATACATTTCCTTAAATGTTTATGCTTATTTTTAAAAGTTTCCACTGTATTGCTTACCCTTACTGAGCATTTGAGCTCACCCCTTTCTATGTTTTATTTTTCCTAGGATTCCAAGAAGTGTAATGTGATTGATATGAAGCGTTAATCCAAGGGAATAATGGCGTTCATAAATATTATTTATGTTGTTTTTTTACGTCTTAAAGTGAAAATGTAACATTCATGTATGTAATCTATTTTCCAAGACTGCTAAACTGACCGGTTCTTCAGGACATGGTTCCTTGTAATCATGCCAATGTATTAAAATAATGCACCGAATCTGGGTCACTGGGGTCTGGGCGTTACAATAAAAAATAAGATTGTTTGGGGAAATGGAAATTTCCCAATTTTTATATGGAACATTATTTGGCTACAGTGTTGGCCAAATCATGCGCCAATCATGTGTCCACCTCTATCCGAAAGAAAACCTGACCATATAGTCTATCAATCCACCTACATTGTATGAAAAACCACATGTAGAATGTTCACTCTCCACATTATATGGGGGAAACTTGGTCGCATGGTCTCCGGGAGATATTTGACATTGTTTCCCTACCCATGAACCCCCTTTTGTAGGCTGAATAGTTAAGGCACACAAGTACTTATAACCATGATCCAACCATGCTCTCAACATAGGTTAGCCTCTTCTCCTCCTTTACCATTCCTCGAACACATAAACCCCCCCGAAACTTCCAATACACCCCAAAATAGTTTCATTTGGGAAGAAGTAAATTTTTCTAAAATTTAAACAAGGATGTAATTTTTTGAATGGTCGGGATCTTATAAATAAAACATTATAAAATAATTATAATATTATATATATCATATATATTCATTAATTAGATTTTAATTACAGTCTATGTAATGCCCAAAATGAATCGCATCTCTTCATGGAGGGGGTGTTCCACACATACGCACGAGCGACGTTATCATTCTACAATGAATGAAAAAGTAAGAAGGAATATAATATATTATAATTATATAATAATAATTATGCAATTAATGTAATTTATACACATTAAAATCATTTTAATATATACTCATGAAAGACAGTGATGGAAGATAAATTTAACCGCTATGTGAAGGTGGTAGTCCGCATATACGCATGAGTGATACATTCACTACCCATTTGAAGGTATTATTGGTGAATAATATTGGATACATAGTAATAATTTTTTTTTATAAATTTAGGATACTAAAGTTATTTTTTTATGATGATAATGAAATATTTAGAAGATGTAGAAGGATGGATAAATTGAAAGTGATCTAGTAAGATGATTACCACTTCTTCAGGAGACCTCCATTAAATAACTTCTTAAGGACCATTAGAATAGAATTTAAAGAATTATAGAACCTATAATTAGTGTACATATATGTTCAGAAGATAATTGGAAATGCTTTAGTTCATCTATATAGTAAAAAGTTTTTTAATGAAAAGAGATAAATGGTTTCCTTTTATAACTAGGGGACCTTTTGAATTTATTAAAATATTTAATTAATATATATTAATTTTCTAGTAAAACTGGATCCAAATTGATATAAATAATATATAATATTCTAAATATTCTAAATACATTTATCCCATACAATTTAGGCACATTTAGAATATGTTTCCACACTTATCTATTTGTTTTAACAAATCACTAACCCTTTTAAAACTTATCATCATATAAATGTTTTTTTACTCTTTAGTGGTCATGAAAGTTGATATAAATTGAAAAGCGGTGCATAAATGGGACATGGTAGATATTTTACACCTTATAAAATTGACATGACTAAATATAATATTTTTATGATGTTTAAATCATTTAGTAAAATATTATTAATTACAAAATATCTTTAATATCATATTTTGGAAAATACATGAAATATTATAATATATTATGTGTCAATATCATATATAATAGATAAAAATGAAATTTTATTTAATATATTATGTTTATTATCTTAGTATATTTATAAAAAATCATTTTATATAGGCTTATATATCTTTTTAAACCTTATCTTTTTTATTAATCCATTCATTTACCATTTCAAACCATAAATAGCATAATGACATTTTCAATATTACAAGGTTATAATTTTATATATATGGTAAAATCTGGCTCATATATGTATAAAAGATGAAATTTTATACCATTATTAATCTAAATTTCATCTATTAAATAGTTTTATGATTTTTAAATAAATTAGTGAAATATTATTTTTCATAAAATTTCATTAATGTCCTTTTGGAAACCATTTACTTAATTTTACTTTAAATACATCAATATTGTGATATAATTACAAAATAAAAAATTCAAATGTCCACGATATGTTATATTAATATTTAAATTTTTTCTGGAACTATACTTCATAAAAATAATATTACTTCTATAATTTTTAAAATAATGTACATGATATTTATTCTCCATGAACAAGAATTGTGTTAGTGTTGTGTAGTAATTTAAGGTAATCATTTTGTACATTAAAATTAAATATATATTAATATTAAAAAAATATTCATATTCCAAAAAAATATTCAGAACCATACTTATACACTTTTTATCCTTATGAAAAAATTCAATTGTTATTAAAGATATGAGAGTGTCATTTTTGGAATTTACATTACGTAAAATAATATAAATATCATTATGACTAGAAAATGGTACCAAAATGAAATATATTGTAATTTTTTACGTATATAGTAAAATTTTTCACATCCAATGAATGTAATGAATGTTTTAGGTTTAAATTTAGACCTTATTTCAGGTTTTAACCCTATTTTACTTATTTTACCCTTATTGGGGTGACAAATATATATCACATACAATATTTATAATGAAAAACAATAATATGGAACTATTTACCAAATTATAACCTCATTTTTTCAAAATATTATTTATATTTTTAAATATTCAATCTCTATACTTGTTAGAAATAAGCATTAATTTAAATGTTTCAAAGGTAATGAAACACAGTTTTTGGACAAATATTCTTTTAAGAAAAATAATCATCATATATCCAAATCATTAATACTTCTAATGAAGATGGAATTAATTATATTATTATAAATCATATGGATCAAATATCTATTTCATCCAAATTCATAATATAACTATAATTTTAAATTACTATATTTAATGAAAAGAAATAACAGTATCTGAAAAATCTGTACTCTTCACTATTCACCGAATAAACTACCATTTCAGAAAAACATAAAAATTCCATAATTAGTTAATTTTTTTAAAATTTCTTATAAAATTATTTTAATTTAATAAATTCTATTTCTTAATTTTTAATAAATTAATTTTAATTTCCCCACACAAAATGAAATAAAACCACTTTTAATGATAAAATATTTTTGAAGTATGAAATCATTTAATTGAGAATAAAGTACTTATTTATTATTGGACATAATATTATATAAAAAATTATTAATATTTTTTATAATTTGTATAAAACTATTCATACTTTTGAGTCTAATGGATAAGAAATAAATGTAACATAATAATATTTTAATAGTACATCATGGTTCACTTAATGCATAGTGCTTCATGTAATGGAAGCTACTGAGTATAGTATATTAGATTTTTTGGAGTTACATTATTATATCACTTATATGATTCATGGTATTTATTTTATTCTCATTTAATGTTCACAAATCATTATATAATCACACTATTCTAGGGTACATCACTCAAAGTGCATGGGTATTCCAAGATCCTTCCAATATTCCCTTCATAACACATATTGATAGAATGGTATTTGAAAAAAATATGAAAAACAAAAAGTGGGTTCAATAAATTGCTAAAAATAATATAACATTATATAAACGTGTTGTTTATTAGTTATTAAAAACACCAGGGTTCATTAATTTAAATCATTTATTATGAAACAAAAAATTTAAATGAATTGGTCACTTCCTTCTACTTTACTAGCCCTTTCATCACCTAACTATTTATGGAACTCTTAACTGTGGTTAGTGTTGAATGGTTGACTTATAACTCATCTTGGATATAGTAAAATGAAGTGAACACCTCATAATACATGGAAAGTGGACACAATATTGTACCTAAATATAACATTATTGAGCTTCTCAATAGTTAAAATCAATTTCATAGCATATTTACAACTAGGGACCAATGAAGGGATCATATGTTCAACAATATTTATAAAATAATACCCATAAATTTATGTATAATAGTTTATATCATGTAAAAATTATAATTAAATTTTGATAAGATATAAAAATCATTTAATGTTCATTAGAAAATGAAACATTATAAATAATTCATAATATCTTACATAAAAAACAATACATAATAATTTAAGTGTAATATACAATGTAAACAAGGATTTATTTCACAATGTGGGCTTTATAAAAGCCGATTCCTTACCAAAACACAGAGTCATGGATCTAAGTAATTTATTGAAAACCATTTTTAAACAAATATAGAGATTATAGTAATACTCATCATCTTTTCATAGTAAAATAGATTGAAAAAATCAATCCAAAATTTATAAAAAATATTTAGAAATTATTAATAACTTTGAATAAATAAATTGTAGAATTATAATAGTAAAATCATTAAGGTTCAAAAAAGGTTTTATAATTTAATACCTTAATTATATTGGAGCTTTATAGATATAAAAAATCATCGAATAATTCTACATATGTAACTAAAAAACCCTTAACATTAATTATGGCACTCTATAAATAATAAAAATAAAATTAACATCTATCATTACAATGAATTTAAAAAAAATCAATAAAAACCTCAGATGTTTATTTAAAAAATTTATCCAAACTCATGATAACCATATTACCCAAATAAAAATACAAATTTATATTATAATTATACCCCGAAATCATAAAAAAACTCACTGGAAACCTGAATAAAGATGTTTTCACAAAAACAATGACAGATAAATAGAAAACTATATTATAGTTGGTTCCCTAAAACCAACAAAATTTATACTTTTGAATACTTAAATATTATTAAACATCTTATCAAATAAAAATTTTTATTCCATTTAACATTAATATGTTTTTTTCTTTGTGGTATTTTTTGCATCAAATGTTTTCTGTAGTTCCTCACTATAATATGAACCTAGAGATAATAGGGCCATGTTCTTAAACACATTTCATATGACCTTGAAAACATCTATATGATGGGATAATGATGATGTTTTACAACCATTTATTAGGTTCTGATAAGAAATTGATAGTTATTATTATGAAATCTACTCTTTATAATCTCTAATAAGGGATGTTATTAGATTGGATATTCTAATAATAATTACAATTATTCAATTTTGAATATGATATTCGTAATTTTTTCTATGTGTATTAGTACATAGACGTGATAATAATATTAATTTATTTCATCAATCACATAAATTTCGGTATTGATGAAAACTATGATGAAATATTCTCATAGAGAAGTATAATATGTTAGATGGATCATAATTGAAAAGATATTAGTTGAATAAGACAAAAAATGATATATCCCTCATTAGTTAATTGGAAAATATATCTTTAGACCTTTGGTTTAAATATTTATTTTGATTAAATTAATGGCCATGATAGTTTTGTGAAGGGTCCATTTTAGTGAGTAAAAGATAGAAAAATTATATATATATATAATGCCAAAACAATTATAGATCCAACATATTGAGATATTGAGATAAAGAGATTATATGACATAGTAGTACAAATAAGAATATTTTTGTTGTTGCAATATTAAAATTGTTTTATATGTGCCTTGATGTGTTTCTATAAGTTGATATAGGACTTCAGGTAAGACATCCTAATTTCACAATAAAAGATACCTAAAGGTTTGCACAATAACAATATCAAGAATATCATTAAATCTAACCTTGAATTTAATATTAAGAAAAAATATTATTCTTTCCATTTGGAATAATAATCAATCAAGTGTTATTTACCACATGGATTAAACCAATTGATATTTGAGTTAGAGTATAACAGTTGAATTTTGTCTCCTTTTTATTATTCTAAGGGTAATAAATAATAAATAAATATTCACCACTATAATGAGTAGATTAATATAAATATTTATTTAGTTACATAAATATTAAGATAAATATTTATTTATGAGTTTAGTGAATGAAATATTTACTTATTTAATGAAAATAATATTTATTTGAATTATTATTTAATTTTTCAATGATTGGTTAATGTCAATGAATATTTATAGGCCGATTTAAGTTCTCAATTAAAATGATATATAATATTTAATATAATTAAAATAAATAAATATTTTTTTATTTGACAAATGAAATTTAAATATTCACAAGTCAAATCATATAATAATTAATGTATTATTATTAGACATGGGGAATAAATTAGAGATAAATTTTGAGTATTATGTTTTGTGAAATTATCAAATAATTACCCCAAAATATATATTTTAATTTTTTACATTTTATAAGAGAGTGTGGTTGTTTAAAAAATTAAGATGTTAAAATTATCTAAGGCCCAAGATAGAAATCCATCTCCCTCTCCCTCTCAATAAAAACTAGATTATAAGATAAATTTCTTATTTAATTTAGTTAAGATCAATGTGAAATAGTAGATTCTTCCACTCTAGCACCTAGAATACCAAGAGGATTATTTAGTGATTTATGGAGCACATGTGTATATAAAAAGAGGGATCTTAGTTTGGATTCCAGACATTAATGATGATATTATAAGAGAAGAAACTCAGTTGATCAGAGAATAGTTATCCTGATTGATGTAATTAGTTTTTTATATTAATTAATAATTAAATTTGAAATAACCTATCTAGAATATTTGGCGGTTTCCTTCATCAAGTAATATGAAAATTATCTAATGAAACTAGTGGAAACCATTTTTTTGGTACCACCTCACCACTTATGTTATTCCCTGGAACCTTCAAGTGGTACTCAGGTAGTCACATTATAATTTATAATTATTTGTTTCCAGTTTCATCCACTTCCATTTTTTAAATTTAAATCTCAAATTTTTATTCTTTAATCCTAAATTTTGTATGACATGTTCATTAATTTTTATATAACCAATAATAGACCAAAAATAGATAAATAATTCTCAAAGATCCCATTTAGAGGTTCTAAGGCTACTGGATGCATGACATATAAGCATACTTTTTAACATAAAATTACACATTGTGTACCTATAGTTAGCCATAAAAGCTACAGAACAAAACAATTATGACATGATGTGTGGATTAGTACATACTTTCATTATGGTCCACATATTTTCAAACATATGTAATGTGTCTTGACATGTAGTACACACCGTGAAGATTAGTTACACACTACATAACGTCATATAAAAATGAATCCATGTAAAATTTGGAAATATATATGGTTAAAGTATGTGGAATCATTACACATTTGATAATGACAACTAGTTGAGTAACACACCAAAATGTGAACTTAATAACATGTATCTAGTTTTACATTCCAAGTAATATATGATAACCCATGTTATATGAACACCTTGAATTTAGGAGTGTTTTTTGGGTTTCCATAAATAGATCACACTACATGTGGTTGGATATAAATGCCACCTAATATATTCTAACTCATGAAGGGTTGATATGAGAGAGGCACTTTATGTGATTCAACATGTGATTGATTAAAGAAATACAAAACTATATGGTGTTTAGATGGTTGTATATGACTTATAATTGGTATTAATCTATATTGGGTTAGTATCATTTAATTTTTATCAATTCATGTGGAAATAAATGGTTAATAATTATTATGAATGTTATTCATCAAGTAAATTATGTGTATTATCTTAATACAGGTCCTAAAATTCACATGCATTTCCAATAGTAAACTTCATGCATCATTATGGAATGTCATTTAGCCATAATCATAATGTAGACTACATATCTTGATTCATGGAACAACATGTTGCATATGTCATGACATTTCGTGTGGGTATACATGTCATGTAAGTACACAATATATGATAATTACTATACATAGAGTAATTCAAATGATGTGTTGAGTGAAATAACACACAATATAATAATTAAACTGTAGAGATAGATTTAATTAGACATATAAGGTTACAGATTGTGCTATCTTTAATAAACATCATACATAAATTATATTAAATTATTAAATTTAAACTGACCATGAGGGTAATCATCATGTGGATCCATCATTACACACCTTGTACATAATTAATTTTATATTTTCAATCAATAAAAAATTTATTTGTTAAATTTATTTAAAATTTTACAGGATGGGTATATCAAGTAATATTTGAAAATTTTATTAATATAAAATAACAAATTAATTTTAATATTAAATAATTAATTAAATTTAATTTAACTTGATATGAAATAATTAAAGTGACTCGTAGAAATTATTAGTGCATAGTCAGTGCAGGTGGGGATTGATCTTGAACTTGACAAACATATGTATCTGTTGGGTAAAATTCATTTAAATTTTTTTATTTAATGAATTTTTTTAGGTAAATTAATTAATAAATTAAATATGGATATCTATAAAACATCCTTTACTCCTTTAATATTTATAGTCATGTGTGTCCAAGGATTATTTTATGCAACCCTAAACCCCTAGTACGCATCACCTATGAGTGCATAAGAACGTATAAATGATGTATCTCCCAATGAGAGGAGACAATTTAGGATCCCAGTTGAGGTGTATCCTAACAAATAGATTCACATTTTAATGGTATTATTATATGAGTCAAGACAGGTATCCGATTAATGGGTTATTTCCCTTAGGGTAATGGTTGTTTTAACTCCACTTGATAAAATAACTAGTAGATAAAAAATCATTATCATATCATATTATTTATTTTATTTTATACAAAATGGTTATTAATTTATTTAAGTGATGTATGATTTATTTGGTCAATCATATCAGTCAAAAAAAGTTAATAAATTAACAAGACTTATATAATGAAATAAATTAAATGTGTTATACAAAAACATATTTTATCAAACATTGTATTTTTTTTGTAATTTCCATATAATGCATGAAAACATGTATATACTAAAATAAATAATATTTATGCACTAGTTAAAAAAAATACATTAATGAAAATATAATTTCATAAAATGTATTCCCTATTTTGAGTTATTATTCAACCATATTTAATTATTTGATCATTCCATAGTCGAGTATTCTTTTTTACTTATCAATAATTTTTAAAAATGATATTGACTATACTTATCAGAATTTTTATTAATAGAAATATTTATAATATAATTAAAATAATCTAGTGGAATAAATTGAGGAAATTAGATATTTGGATTTCAGGATTACGACTTTTAATTGATCAAGTAACTATGAGTTAATTAACATGGAAAGAAAAAAAATACTTAAAGAAAATCGAAACAATCAGCCTCTCCATAGTCAGGATTATGAGAAGGGGAATATGTGTCCTTTATACCAAAATATATAAGATATAATATATTTTAAATCAAATATTGATGGAACATGGTATTTGATAAATTCATGGTAAACTATTTAAATTGATTCTAGTGAACTGATCCCTCCCCAGTTGAAGCTCTTTGAAGGGATGAATGCTCACTCATCCCTTTCAATGAATGTTGACCAACCTTTAATTGATCAGAACCCCCATCTCATCCCTGCTGCTTCAGAAATCATTTCCTCTGATGCTCAGATTTCCATCACTGAGCCTAAGCTCCCCCCATCTGTACAAAAGATTTCTTCTATCCATGTTGAGCCTGGATCCAACCCTTCCCTCCTGGGCAACATGGGTAATCAATAGGAAAGCACTGATGTCCAACTTGAGGATTCCTTTCAACCTGGGAGGATATATAGTATGAATGTCCACCTATCATCTCCCAACTGTCCTACAGTTTTAGACAAAAACTTTTCTATTAAGTAGGTCTCAAAAGTACCTGTCCAAACTGATCCTAATTTAAATCTAGACAAGCATCTGGTCTCTGCTCCATGCCCTCCAAGTGATGTTGATTCTCCTCTAATTGTTAGTGCAGGTTCTACAAACACCTCTTGGGTTTCCTCAGTATAGGTGGACCAAGGCAGCATGAATCAAACTAAATCTTCTCGAATTACAAATAGAGAAATGGAAACTAGGTGAAAAAAGAAAGGGGGAAACCCCCTAAAAACAGGTCCAAATGAATTTGTTTTTCTATTTTTGTCAAGGCATTGCAAACCCTGACACCTTTAATGTATCATGAAGATTTCTTATCACTCATCGTCCTAATTTTTTTTCCATTTCTGAACCAAAAATCAATTATGCATCTAAATTTATGGATCTATATCCTTTGGATTATTCTTTTCTAGGAGATTGTAATAATGGTAAGGCTGTTGAAACCCTTTGTATGTTTTCTCATTCTTCCATTAAAAATGTGAACATTCACACTATCACGAATCAAAGCTTTACTTATGATATCATATTTGAACATTCTCATATTTTTACTAGTTTCCTCTATGTTAAAAATAGATATCAAGATAGGTGGCCCCTCTAGAATGAGCTCACTCAAATTTTTATCAATATTCAAAATCCTTGGTTCATTGTTGGGGACTTCAATGCCATTTTAGCCCGTAGTGAGAAATTAGTCCCTTCTCACTCCACTATTTCCTCTAGAGAATTTAAAATATTCATTGAAACTAATAATCGCATTGAGTTAAATTTAATTGGTGCAAAATTTACCTGGTATAGACATCATTATAATAGGGTTGTGGCTAGTAATCATGACATGGATTTTACTAATGATCAATCCCTGGAATATTGGGATAACATTTCATGCATCACCCTTTCGAAATTTTCCTATGATCACCACTCTATATTAGTTAATTTTTCCCATAATCTCATCAAACCTAGGATTCCTTTTAGATATAATAATGCATGGTCCTCTGATCCTAACTGTGTGAACATTATCAAAAATTCATGGACTAATAAGTATGATCATAGAGACCCGTTTTTTTGTCCTTTGAAATTGAAAAATCTCAATAAAGACTTATAGAATTGGTGTAAAAATAAATCTAAGGAAATACACAGTGAAATTACCCTTTTGGATAATGAACTCGCACAAATTCAAAATAAAAATACCTCCTCAAACATCACCAACAATTCCCATCATGAAATCAATATTTCTTCTAAGCTGGTAACGTTACTTAACTTTAAGGATAACCTCAAAACCAAATTTTTAAAACTAGATTTCTCAATGATAAAGATAGGAACACTAATTTCTATAACTATCTTCATAGAGTTAGAATGGATTTTAGGCCTCTTTCCTATCTTAGAGATGAGGGGTATCTTATTGAAAATGATGAAGGTAATTCCAATTTTGTGGTCTCCTACTTCTGTTCAATAATTAATGGTCCTAGCATTGAAAATGATCTTCTCCCTTGTGTCATTCCAACTATGGTGTATGGATACAACAACTCTTTACTTAATATCATCCCTTTGGATCAGTAAATAAAAGACCATGTCTTTAGCCTCATCCCTGACAGTGCTCCTGGACTTGATGGTTTCAATAATTGGTTTTACCAAAATAATTGGGATATTATTCATGACGATGTCTGTCACATGGTTAAAAGTTTCTTTTATAAAAGAATTTTCCCTCATGGTTTGAACTTTCAATTTCTTACCCTTATTCCTAAAATAGAGAATGCTGATGAAATACAACTCTTTAGACCTATTTCTCTCATAAAGTCTCTTTTCAAATCTATCACTAAAATACATTCTAATATAATATCGTCTATCAGTAATATAATTGTGTCTTAGAATCAATTCGGTTTTATAAAAGGTAGAACAATACAAGGATACATTTTCCATGCCTCTAAATCTACCAACATTTTAAATAGAAAAAATCGAGGTTGGAATGCTGCCATTAACTTTACATTACAAAGGATTTTGACACCATAGATTGGAACTTTATTTTTAAGGTCCTTATGCACTTATGTTTTAATGACACCATTATCAATTGAATTAAAACTCTTTTTAACTCAGATCATATTTCCATTTTAATAAACAGTTCCCCTAGATGATATATAAAATCTTTTAAGGGGTTCAGGAAAGGAGACCCTCTCTCTACTATTCTATTCTCAATCGCTGAAGACTATTTGAGTAGATGACTCACTCAATCTGTGTAACAAGGCAAGATCAAACCGATCATTGCCTCGAGAAACTTGAATTCCCCCTTGCATATTCTATATGCTGATGACATTATTTTGTTTCTTCTAGGGGAGAAAAGAAATATTAATAACCTTAAAAGCATTCTCAATCACTATGAAGAGGTGTCTGGTCAGGGTGTCAGTTAGCATAAATCTTTTATTTACTTTGGAAAAGGATATCCCCCTAGCAGAAAAGGAAACATTATCAGTGCTTTGGGGATCAAGGAGGGTTCTCTACCCTTCACTTATCTTGGTGTCCCTATCTTTTGGGGAAATCCTAAGACTACCTATTTCTGTCACATCATTGATCAAACCCTTCTATGACTCTCCTATTGGAAAGATAAAAACCTCTCCATGGAAGGAAGAATTTTCCTTGTCAAATATACCATTGTATCTAAACTAGATTATTACATGATGATATATAAATGTATGTCTAGTCTCCTGAAATGCATTAATTTTTTCATTAAAAATGTTGTCTTGACAGGGAGCACTCTTGAGAGAAAACTGGTTATTGTTCCTTGGTCCACTTGTTGCAAACCAATTGAAAAATGAGGCATTGGCATAAAGAACCTCAATAATTTTAATTAATCCTTTTAAGCTAAGTTCACTTGGAACCTCATTCACAAAAATTCTCCCTCCATATATTTTCGTAGGTATCCATTCCTTGATAATTCATGAAATAATAATTTCAATTTTTTGACATCCTCTATCTGGCCCTCCATCAGGAATACATTCGTTTCTATTATGAATAACTCCAGATGGATGGCTATCAAAGACCCTAATTTAATTTTTTTTTCCTGTCAACTGGACTAGTACACATCTAATCCTCTTGAAACCTAATAGATAACTTCTTGAACATACTAATGATACCATCAATAACATTTTACAAATGAAAAATCATTGCTTACCTGACAATATAAGACATGTTGTGGACAATTATCCCTTCACTATTATAAATGATATTCTAATTTGGTAACCTTCCCATAATGGTATGATTTATTAAAAAAACTACTCCTTACTATTTATTCAAAAATGATTATATAAATTTAATCTGGTTAAAAGTTTTTAATAAATTTTGGTTAAAGCTCTCAAGATTCACTATCAATTAGAATATTGCTTATGGTATGCTTCCCACTAATATCTATTTACAATATTTTGGGATTATTCACTGCTCCAAGTGTTGTATGTGCAATCAGAATTGTGAGGATATTTATCACATCTTCTTTTCTTGTGATATGGAAACTACCCTTTGGCATTACATTTTTGATATTTTGTGTGCAAATGGTTGCTTTATAGCTCTATAACATCTTAGTTGTAGTGATGTGTGGACTTATCTAACTCCCATAAAATCAGGAATCTTTTCATTTCAGTAGTAGTGGAGCTCCTACATGTGATCTGGTATGGAAGAAATGAATATATTTACGCCAATAACTCTTTTAAGGTTAATTTAGGAAAAATGAGAATTATCATTGCTATTCGGAAGGCCTCTCTACTTCATAAGGATCATTGCAACAAATCTGTTAGAGATCTTGGGATTCTTAGGCGCATCGGTGTAGATGGGAGGTACCCTCAACCTAAACACACCACAGATGTCTTTTGGAAATCTACACCTCTAGGTTGGACTAAAATCAATGTTGATGGGGATTATAAAGGTATCCCAAGCCCTGTGGGATGTGGTTCCATATTTAAAAACCATCTAGACTAGGTCCTTGGCTATTTCTATGGATCCTACAAATTTTCTTCTTCTTTATAGGCTAAGAAGATGAGTGTGATACATGCTACATATTTTTCCAAGCTGCATAACTGGAACAACATCTGGATCGAGAGCGACTCAACTACTATATTCCAGGCCATTTGGAATGGCATCTTTCACCTAGCATGGACTCTCACTCCCAGCTGGATGGAGTGTTTGAACACTCTATCAGAACTCAACTTCATTGTCACCCATACCTACCGAGAAGCAAACAAGCTCAATGATGGACTTTCCAACATGAGAGTTAATCACGACGTATCCAATAGGGATGAACTTCCTCCTGATTCACTCCCTATTTATGTCAATGATGTTCAAAAAATTACTTACTTTAGACTCATGTAATTCTTTCTTGTTCCTTATTTTATAATGAAGATTGTGTTTATTTATTTGACCAGAACACCACCTCTTTCATAAAAAAATTTTAAATTAATTTATTACATCACAATTACTGATTACAATAATACAATAAAATTTGTTTTTATTTAATATAAAAATTTAAAATTAATGTGACCATGACACTATCCTTGTGATCTATTTAAGGGAATGATAATAATATGAATGGATTTAAATTATAGGATTTTTATAAGTGATTTACGATCATACTATTCCATGCTCATGAGTTTTATGTACTTGATTCCTTAATTAAGATTGATGCCTACAGGGAGGAATTTGGTGATCAAAATATATCTTTAGGGAACATAAAATTAATGCATTGGATTTCTAATACCTCGTGTTATCATCTATAACTAATTATTTCAATAATAATTATGAATATATAGATTCATACACCATGATGTATCATCTATATTATCAATAATAGTGAAAATAAAGAGAAGAGAGGTATGAAATATCTAGGGAATTCATTAAGTGCAATATAGGAGAATATGTTCTATTTTTTCCTCATGTAGTTATGATGATTGGATATATTGAGTGCTTAGAAATTATGGGATTATGGATTCTCAATGAATTGTGAACAAGCATCATACTTTACTCACCTCTAAAGAGCTTCTGAATTTTTATTGTGAATTTAAACATTATTAATATTATGATGATTCTAAATGATCTCTTTAATATGATTTTTATGGCATCCCACCTTTTTACATAACTTTACATCGAATTTTACAAAATAAGATATTTTAATGTTTAGTATATTGGATAAAAGGTACATAATACAAGAAAACAGAAAACATTATTCTATTCCATTTAAAAGGATATTTCAATGTTCATCATATGTAAATTTATTTCATCTCATAACCTGCGGACATACATCAATGTAAAGGGTGAGTAGAAGGCCTGGTAAGGGAAAACATGTAACAAAATTTACAAGTAATCTTAAGAAATAATGACAAGAACATGAATTATATCAATATACAATAAATAATATAACATGGGTAATAAAATTAAAAAAATAAATTGATTCATAACTTCTAAATAGGGATAAAACATTAAATTGATTCATTCATAATAATATCACGAAGGTTAATCATCGATGTGTCATAAAAATTACCACGTTTATTCACCAAGGTATCATAAAACCTGTCATCTCTAGAGATTAAATATTTTACTCAATACATTGGAGAACTTTTAGGGATAACCCTTAATATGTATAAATTAATTTCTATTCACATAGATTTTAATATATCATCTCATATATAACTCGTAAAGAATAAAATAAATGAGTTTCATTTCATAATCTTGATGTTTTAGAATGTTCTTAAAATATAGACCCTTTTCTCATTTTAAAACCATAAAAAAGGATTCTCAGTTTCATGTATTATAATCCCAAAAATTAAAATATATCATTTTTAATCTATGTTATTACCCCTAGAGACGATATAGGTTTTGTTATTCTCTAAGACAATAATAGAATTTCTTTATAAAAAAGATAGATTTTGAGATTAAAATACAACAACATAAGGGTTATGAAACATGGTATTGGAAAACATTAAAAAGTGTGGGTAAAGGTTATCTCATTCATAAATGAATCTTCATACAGTATAAGGATAAAATAAAATGGACAAAAGTATATGGGATAGAAATTTAAAATAGATAACACATAAAAAGGAAACATGAATGCAAAATAGAGTTGAGAGTTACCTTACCTTGATGAGTGGATCCTAAAACTCAAATATCAGGAAATTAGGAGCTTGAGGAAACCTTGGAAGGACTCTTTTGGGGGTAATAATTTCATAAATACTTTGAGTCTGATTTTTTAATTAATGTAAATGAAGGAATGGGAGGGTGTTTACAGAAAAAGTGATGGTGTTTTTTATTAATTTATGGGGACACCTGAGTAGTGGTATTTGAAAACCCATGGTCTTTACCAAGGTATTGGCCACACGAGACACCTATTATCAAAATTTAATACTAATATTTTACTGGTATAGTTAAAATATTATTACTGCATTAATTATGTCATTAAAAAAACATAAAAACTCAAACTATATTTTTACAATTCTAGAAAAACTAAAGTAATTTATGAAATTCTCCCAAATCCATATGAACCTCATATCTAAATTTTTAATTCCAAAATAAAATTTATTTTATCATTATAAATATCCAAATATGAAAAATTTAACTTTTAACTCTAAAAATAACTTATTTATTAAAAATAATAGCGCACAAAAATGTATAGTAAAATGCTTAATAAATATTTTGACACTAAAAAAATTGCATTATAAATTTTAATTAAATTAAGGTGTTTTTATAATACTATTTAATTATAATAAAAATTATTAATGAAGCATTAGTTTAATATATTAATTAATATCAATTATAATATTATAGTTTTTGTCTAAAATATCAATTTATCAAATTTTATTTCAATTTTACGAAAAACTATTCTGAAAAAAAGGAAATAATGACATAAATTTTTTATTAAAACAATGGTATTAAAAATTAAGTGACTAAGGCCTTGAAAACCAACCCCTTATAACACCTTCATATGATTAAGTTTATGGTATGCTATGGTGATAGACTCTTGGGTAGGCTTGAATAACATCACCTGAGTAGTAATCTATACTAACTTGAACTTATCCAATTGGAAATTTTGTTCAAGATTAACTTATTGAAGCTTGGATTGGACTTGGTTAGGAGTTAAGCCTAGTTATTCTACCCCATTACCAAGTTTACAAAATAGGCTTTGTATGACATGATTCTACGGGATGAGGCCATTGACTCTTCATTCTAGATTAATTAACAATTTTCATTTATATTTATAATAACTATTATAACATTAATATTATTAGTAAGAATATTATTTCTAATGGATATATTGACCAATGGTCATATAACGGTTGAAACCTAAAGGTTATAACACACATTTTTAGGAAATAAATATCATTTAAAAAGTTTTTGGTCATTACATTCTCCCCCCCCCCTTTAGATATTTTTCCCCCAAAATTTTAACTCCTTCCCTCAATCAAGAAATGGTGTGGGTACTATTTCTCTATTGTGTCCTCTAATTCCCACGTCTCTTAATAATACATGTGATTTGTCCAAAACACGTTGATGATGTGGGTAGTCATATTGAGTAGAACCTTGTCCCCATGGTCCACGTTCTCCTCCAGCCAGTCCTCATAATAGAGATCATGTTTTAGTGGTACTTCCTCCAAATTTAGTACATGTGAAGGGTTAGGTATGTACTTAATCAAGCAAAATATGTGTAAAACATCATGAACTTGATATATATATTTGGTCAAAGTTCTACCTGATAGGATACTACTCTTATATAATCAATGATTTCATAGGGGCTAGTATAATTGGGGATAATCTTCTCTTTCTTCCCAAATTGCATGACACACTTTTATACTGAAATTAAAAGGAATAAATTGTCACCAATATCAAACTACAAGTCCATTTGATGATTTTCAACATAGTACTTTTTCCAACTATAAGTAGCCTTAATGTGTTTGTTGGATGACAACAACCTTATATATTATCTCTTGCACAAGATCAAGGTCATGAAACTTTATCTAACCAGATTCATCCCAGTGAGTAGAAGTTATACATAACATCCCATATAGAGCATCATAGGTAGCTATTTTCATACTCGAATGGAATCTGTTGTAGTGTGATAACTCAACTAATGGGAGATGTGGATTCTATCCACCTTGTAATTCTATTGTTTTTCTTATCACGTCCTCTATTGTATAAATAGTCATTTCAGATTTTCCATTAGTGTGAGGGTGATAGGACATTCTAAAATTCAATTTGGTACCCATATTATGTTGAATTCTTCGCCAAAATTTTGTTCCAAACCTTGGATCATGATCAGCTATGATAGAAATTGGTACACCATAAAGCCTTGCCACTTCTTTCACATATATCATATACAGTTGTTCAATGGATAAATATTACCAAATATATACAAAATATGTTGTCTTGGTTAGATGGTACACTATTTCTCATATAAAATAATTTCCTTTGGACATTTTCAGGATATCACTAATGAAAAGATCTATAGCTGTATTATCCTATTTACATGATGGTATGGGTAGTGGATATAATACCCCTTTAGAAAGTTATCACTCTACCTTCACTTGTTGACATACCATGAACCTTGTAGTGTAGTCATCTATCTCCATTTTCATGTTATTCCTAAAATAATTATCATGAAGGTCCCTATACATTTTATTTCATTTCGGATGATTAGAGAAAGTAGAGTTGTTAGCTTCATCCATCAGCTCCTTCTTTATTTTAGGAATAGTTATAACACTGACTCTTGTACAAAATTTAATTACACTTTCTTGATCAATATTGAACTTTAAGACATCCCATCCAGCACAACCTCAAAATTATTCAGTAAAAAAGGTTAATCCCTTTGAGATTTCAGGATATTATCTTTTAATGATGGTAAGGGAATCATTTGGGTATGGTTTGATGATGTACCATACCTTACAATTAGCACGAACAATTTTACTAGGTATTTGATCAAATTATATCCTTGATTCATCAACATTGATAGAAAAATAAAGTCATTCTAACTTAATGCATATTGACTATATTTTTCACATACATAGTGATAATGAATTGAACAACCATAGTCTTTATGAAGTTCTAACCATCTCCTCTGTCTCATGTCCAATTTTTTTTACTTGAAAAAAATAATTCAAACTTTAGTGGTCTATTTATATATCAAATTTCTCTCCATAAATATAGTTCCTCTATATCATTGGAGAAAAAACAATGGGAGTTAGATCCAGATGATGCATAAGGTAATTCTGCTCATGTGCCTTTACATTTATATATTCATAAGCAATCACTTTTCCCTTTTTCATGAGGACACACCCAATACATTTCAAAGATGAATCTCTAAAAACAATGTATCCTTATTTGGTAGAGGATAGAGTTAATATGAAAATAGTAACCAATCTCTTCTTCATCTCGTAGAAAAATTACTCACACTCCTCTATCTATATGAACTTAACCCCTTTTAATTTAACATTGTTAGTGTATTATAAAGGCATGAAGAGTATTTTCAAAATCCTCATACAAATCCTTCTAAACCAAGGAAACTATGAATCTCAATTATTATTGTTGGGTGAGGCTACTTCTCTATGGTCTTTGTCTTTACAGAGTTGACGGAGAATCCTTCACTGGTTACAATGTTCCCCAATAAATAATATTTTTGTAATCAATGTTCAAACTTACTTAACATTGAAAATAACCACACCTTCCTTAGTGTTTTCAGTATCACCCTTAGATATTCCTCATGATCCTCATGAATTATTAAATATATGAAAATATCATCAGTAAAAGCTGCCAAAATGTTATCATGTTAGTCCTTAAAGACTATATTCCTCAAATATATAAAAATTGAAGGTGTATTAGTTATGTTATCATGTATTTTTTCTTCATTGTGATTCCATAATGTTCTCTATAATAAATGCATAACTGCATTTGTCCATCATTCTTCTTCAAAAATATAATAGGTTCTCCCCAATGAGACACATATTAATGGATAAACCCCTTCTCAAAAATATATTATAGTAGTCTCTTTAATTTCTCCAGACTACATTTTCCATTCTATATGATGTTTTTTATATCCTTTTGGAACCAGGCCTGAGTTCAATGATGAAATATAACTCTATTTTTAGGGAGGTCCAAGAAACTCCTCATGGAATACGTCAATATATTCTTGAATTATGGAAACATTTTCTATTCTTATAATTTCATTTCCTTCTTCATCTTTACCAATAATCTCTATAAAGAAGGATACATGTGGTGTTTTTATGGAAAAATCAGGTTGAGATATCTCTCCTTTGAAAAATAATTATGTTTTCAGTTCAAGACTACAAATATTTCCTTACATCTCAAATTTGATATTAGCATTATAATTTGAGAGCCATTCCATCCTTAGTATAATATATAATTCTAGAAAGGTAATTACTACTAGATTTGGGATTATATTATACTCCCCAAAGGGAATACTAGATTTTTAATAGCTTTTATTCTTGAAAAATCCATATAGAAGTCTTGAATGAGAAATATACTTCTAGAAGTTCGTGGATTGATTCTATATTCTTTGAAAACATGGAGTTAATAAATGAATGAGTAGATCTAGATTAAAATAAAGTACATACTAGATTTGAGAGAATAATAAGTGTACCTTCCATCAAATCATTTAGAGATTCAACTTCATCTATCTTGATAGGAAAAGCATGAACTTGATACATTATCCTATCATGAGGTTGATGGTGTCTCCCCTCTACTGAATTCATATTTTTACATTGATTGGAAATGTTAAAAAGTTTTCTACACATGAGGAAATTCAACTTTAGGAAGGACTTGAACCATCTTCCCTTTATCATTTATGTTTAAAAGTTGAGGATTCACCTCACTATGATAATTTTTAGTGATATGGTTGTCTCTTCCACACTTATAGTAGTTCCCTATCCTGAGTACGTAGTTCCCCAAATTCTTCTTCCAACATTTATTGTAGGTGGAAAGTTTTAAATTCTTTCCACCACTTCCATGATCAATTATCCATACCATGTTTGGATCCAAATATATTTTCTTTGAATTCAATCTATGGGACCACTATGTCTCTCCAAAATACATTTTTACTTTCATAGAACTCCTCACGATCACCTCCTAGTTGTCATAGTCTCAGTTGGCTGATTTCTTCTGTAGATTAGGTCATAGTACACCAATGAATCTATCAAACTTCCCATTAGGAACCATGAAAAAGATAGTGGTATAATGGTAAAGCTTTGAGAAGTCCATCTCATAACTACAAACAGATTCATTTTATTTCTGATTCAGTTTAAGAAATTCCCTCTCCATTTTATTTCTCATCAAATAAGGGAAATGATTATTAAAGAGTATTTCCCTGAACATTTCCCATTCTATTGAAATAATCTCCCTTTTTTGCCTCATGCTTTTAGTTAGTTCCCACCAATGATAACCTTCTCCCTATAAATGGTATACATATATAGTTACATTCTCCAGTTCTAAACAATTAAGTACAAAAAAGATCTTTTCTATATAGCTTATCCAATGTTCCACAATCAATGGGTTAATAGATTCATTAAACCCTAATAGTCATGGAAGAATACAGAATTAAATGAAATGTTTTTTGTTTCATGGTGAAATCAGTCTCTCAGCATGATTCAAGTTGTTTCCCATAACATTAGTTAGTTGATTCATCATTCCCTTGAATATTTCTATTCTGGCTTCCATAGGATGGTTGCGAGCCCATGGTCTATTGTGCTCACCATTTACATGGTTCCTCCTATATCCCGCAATTTTCTAAAAGAATAAAAAAAATAGTGTGAAACATGTGCCTTTTAATGATATTATAACAATAATATAATTTTATTTCTTATAACAGCATTCTTAAAGATGTTATACAATTACATTTCCTAAAAATGCTTCCTAATGATTCATAAAAATATTGTGATTAACCAAACATATCCCCCAAGAGTGTCAAACTAGCAGGGAAACAAGGCCCATTTTGGTGCACCAATTCCCATTCATGTCTAACTCAAAGTGTTGTTTTTTGGGTTTACCCCATGATACATCTGTTCTAGGGACACATTCAATTTTTTTTATCTATAAAAGTATTAATTTTTTCAAAAACCACTTACATAATATTTTACCAAATTACATGAAAGGTTTACTATATTGAAAATTTTCTAAAGGGTTATTTCTAAAGTATTCAAATCCTAATTCCCAAAAATAACTAAACTATCCTATGATATCCAATATAGAATCCCAACTTTTATTATATAACATTAAATAGAATATTACAAAAAATGATATTTTTATGTTTTGTTTCTTGGAAAAAAAGTTCATAATACAGGAATACATAAAATAATATTCTATTATACTGGTATTATTTTTCAAGGTTATAGATAAGTAAATTCATGTAATCTCATAACCTAGGGACATACATCAATGGAAAAGGTGAGAAGAACCTCCATTAAGGGAAAACAAGTGAAAACATTTACATGTGATCTTGAGAAATATTGATAAGAATACGAAGAATATCAATATGGCATGAAACAGATAAAAGGTGGAATATCCTAAATAAAAGAACTGGAATCATAACTTGGAAATATGGTTATAAAATTTAATTGAGAAATTCATAATCATATCACCAAGTATTATCACTGTGGTTTCATAAAATTACAAAGGTTATTCACAAAGGTATTGTAAAACTTTTCATCTATATAGATTAAATTATTTAACCAATAAATTATAGTGCTATAAATGTGAACCCTTAACATATTTTAATTAATTTGATCCACCTAGGTCTTAATTAAATATCTCATAAATAACCTATGGAGAATAAAAGAAATTTGTTTCATTTAAAAATCATTGTGTTTTTGAATGTGCCCAAAAACTAGATCCTTTTATCTTATTAAACCCATGGAAAATGATTGTAGGTTTCATGTATTTTAATACCAGAATTGAAATGGTTAATTTTGAAATCTATTTGAATAACCTTGGAGAATATAGTGGTCAAATTATTCACAAATTAAATATATTAATTTCTTGATAAAAATAGAGAAATTTTTTAGAGGAAAATCTACCATCTTAACTCGTATGAAACAAGGTTTTATAAAAAATTGAAAAAAGGATAGGAAAATATATCCCATTAATAAATAACTCTTAATATAGTAAAGGGATAGAATAAATGGACAGAATAATATGTTCTGTAAATTTGAAATAAATACCACCTAAAAATGGAAACATGAATGGAAAAGAGAAGGTGAGAGTTCCCTTACCTTGAAGAGAGACTCCTAAAAATCAATGATCGAGACCATGGGGGATTTAGGAAACATTTTGGGGACTCCTTGGGAGGTAATAATATTTTATATTCGTTTAGTTTGATTTTATAATCAATGGAAATTAAAAAATATGTGGGTATTTATAGCAAAAGTGGGGGAGTTTTTTATTAATTTCTGAGGACACCTCCGTAGCGGTATTTTGAAAACCATGGTCTTGCCCATGTTATTGAAAAAATGGGACAAATATTATCATATATTACTCCACCAAATAATTACATCTTTATTACATAATTATTACATCATTAATTATTCCATTAAACATACTGAAAACTCAAACTGTATTTTTACTATTCATGAAAGAGTAAAGTATTTTATAAAATACTCATAAATTCCACATAACCTAATATCAATATTTTGAATTAATAAATGAAATTTATTTTAACAAAATAAATATATTAATATGATAAATTTAATTTTTAACTATGAAAATAATTATTTATTAAAAAAATAACAAACAGAAGATGCATAAGAAAATGCATTATAAAGTTTTTGACACTTAAAAAATAATTTTTTTCATTTTTAATTAAATTAAAGAGTTTTCATAATACCTTTTCATCATAATAGACATTATTAATAAAATATTAGTACAATATATTAATTTATATCTCTCTTAAATGTATAAAGTTTATCTAAAAAATGAATTTCTCAAATTCCATTTCAATTTTTAAGAAAAACTATTATTGAAACAAAAATATTGAAATAAAAATATTATTAAATCAAAGGGATTACAATTTAGGTGACTAATGAAATGAATCACAACCCCTTATAAAACTTTCATATGACCTCAATGTAAGGTGTGTTATGGTGATAGACTCTTCCGGAGGCTTGGATAACATTACCTGGGTGGTAATCTCTATTAACTTGAACTTCTCTTATAAGCGATTTCATTCAATATTAACATTTGAAGCTCGGCCTGGGTTTGGTCAAGAGATAAGATGAGTAATGATAACTCCTTACAAAGATCTGAAAAATAGGATTGTATGAAACAATTCGAGTGGATGAGGCCATCAAATCTTCTTTCTACATTGATTAACCATTATCATTTATTTTTATAATACTGATTATAATGTTAGAATTATTATTAAGATTATTATTTCCAACGATCTTATTGACCAATGTTCATAATTGACCAATAGTCATATAACATTCAAAACCAAAAGATTACATTTAAATTATAAACACATAATTATTCTACACTCCTCTAAATCATTTTTCATTTTCTAATAAAAACACTTTTATGGCTGAGTGGGAAAATCACAACCTCCACCATTCCAAAGTCTCATACACCAAAACAAAAACAAGATAGGAAGAAAACATAGTACACCAACATATTCAAATTCAAAAACCATGTCAATTTCCACATATGAAAAATTCATCATAGGATGCGGGAATCCCTGAGCTACACACCATTCCAAACAGACACCATTATAATCAATCAAATCCCATCACCGACAACGACCAATCCAAGTCTCAGCTGCATCACTTTTCGAAACCAAGAAAATACTGAATCACAAACCACCATCACTACTATGAACAAACAAACCACCAAAGGAGAACCCCTTCCATCAAGAATCACCAAATGAAGGCATATATCATGAATACATGAAACAGAAGTGAATATGAGATACACCAAACCAGGATCTTCACGACAATCGTCTTCTAGGTCGCACCTCATGAATCGGCAGCCGCTGCTCAAACAACACAATCCCAAAACCTCACCATGCTCCAAAACACCTATCCGACCTAGCTTGGTGAGAATAAATTAGAGGCATGAGTAGATTTTGGAGAGGGAAGGCCTAATCAAGGAGGGGAAACCATTGACTAGGCCACAAAACACATGCATAAAAACATAAATCGACGTCATAGAAGAAACTCCGATCAAATCTAACCATCTAGAAGAGCCATGACATGAACCATAATAATAAAAAACCATCAAAATAAATCAAGGGAAAAATCCAGAAATGAGATCTGGGTATCTGAACAATGATGGAAGACCAAGGGAAGAAACTACCACACGAAGAACCCCATTGCACCACTACTCCCACCGCCCCAATCTCAAACCAATCTTAAGAGGAAAACGCACCCAACCAAGATGTGAACATTTGTGTTAGCCCAAGATGAAAGATCAAGGGTGAAATAGAGTAAAATGGGACCACTCAAGAGAGAAGGAAAAAAATTTTAAGGGAAGAAGTAGGGAAAAAGGAAGCAAGAGGAAGGCCGCTGCAAGCTATGAAGAATCTTACAACAATGCATCAGAGTGAAAAAAATCCTAGAGAATCTGGATGAACTTAGGTCTGAGAGGAAGGAGAATATTGGTAGCCCATCGGCTAGGGAGGCTGGTGGGAGAATCTAGAGAAAGGAAGTTTGGAGAGACAAGAGTATATGGGGAGACCCATCAACGACAGAGGGAGGTAGAAACCCTATGAGGGGAGAAGCACTGCCAAGAGTGGATCGGGTGAGTGGGCGCCATCCCCACTTAATTATTATAGGGATATTGTTTTGTTGAAAAATATTATAACACACTTTTTTAGGAAAAAAATATCATATAAAAAGTTCATGTCATTAATTTTATCCCACTTGTTAAATATAGGAAACATGGAAAACCTATTATCCATATGGTGAAAAATAGGAAATAAAATTTGAAAAGTTATAGGGAAAACTCTATATCTAAGACACCTTTTTATCCAACCTTTTATGAAGGTAAATATCATTATAGAGGCTAAGAAGTAGGATGTACTATGTTTTAATTTTAAAAACAAATTCTATATTGTGACCCTATCTTATAATAAATAGATATTATATCATTTTAATGATTATTTATTACATTACACAGACAGAAACCTGGGGACCCCAAACCTTTTTTATCTTTGGAATCTTGGAAACAAAAACTATTATTTAATAGGTAAACTATGTAATCTACCACTACGATCTTCACAAATAGAACCCTTATTATACACATCATAAGTAATAATTTTGTTTTCATAATTTGGGTATAGGAAACAAAATAAAGGGTGAGATTAGATTCTTATTAAGGGTAATCAAGTGAGATTCATAATCATAACACAAACATAAGGTCATGAGAACATGAGCATAACATTTGATAACCATACCATGCATATCAAAGATCATAATATCGAGTCATGGAATGAAGATTGAAAGTTTATAAGACATAATCATAAGGGAATAAAAATACATGATCCATGAGTGCATAAAATTTTCACAATACATATAATTGTGGCATATATGTAAGCATAAAAAATCATTTCTATATTATTAATGGATCACAACTAAGGCTATCATAGTGGAATTGGTTTACTCCCAAACCATCATCATATACAAGGTTCACCCCTAAGACTACCATAGAGGAAAAAGAACCTCATCAAACCAGGTTAGCTCCTTGTTCTAGTACTAAATATATCATGATATATATATCATGATATATATATCATTAAAAAATTTATTTGAGGGAGATATAGATCCAACATTTCTCAGAATAGAAAATTTATTAAGGTGTTGCAAAATATCTTTCAAAAAAACATCATACAATAACCTATGAAATGAAACGGGTTTCATAAACATTTTATCATATCATAACCTGAATAAAAGATATATGCTTTATATTAATTTCATCATTTTATCCTAACATAATCCATGAAACAATGAGTGGGTATCATAAGAATTTTCTCATGGTATATCTTGTGGAATTGAATAATGTATCATATAAAACTTTTCATCATAAACATAATTATTTTATAGAAACAATAAGAATGGTATACTGGATCATATCACTAGAAAATCATAAGTAACATCATTGGATTTCAGCCTATATGGAAAATTATTTTAATTGATCGTTTAAAACATCACCCACGGAAAATATCCTTTCGGTTTTGAAATATACTTTTTAGAACATAAAACCTCTAGAAAATTGTTTTATATAAAAATAACCATGAAAATATATAAAGGATTATTGAAATACAATAATGGTTGTGATGATGGTATGTTTTATTCATTCAATTCTTGTTAAACTAAAGATTTATTTCACATTTTGGTGAAATCCAAACAGACATTGTCTGGAAAATGACTTCTAGATTTATTTCAAGAAAATTATAAAAAATTTAAAATTGGTAATAATTTATTCTAAATATTATTGGATAAATATATTTCATTTTGAAACCATTTTCAGAACACATATGTTTGGATGAAAATAGATTTCTCACTAAGTAGAGAGATAAATTCATATTTTACTAAAAAAATTATCATTTATTTAAAGTACCAATGAGTGGAAAATATAACTATTACATGAAACTATCATGATAAAATATAATAGAATAATATTCATGAATTTTTTAGTAGATTTATTGTAAGACTTTTTTATCAGAAACAAAATCATAAACAATCTTAATAAATGATTATATTGAATCATAAAATTATTAAACCTTTGGTAACATTGAATCATTATTCCCATGATTTTATGACATAAAATTGAATATAAAATATCGTTAGAGTAAATAAATTCATTATATTACATTTCAATGGTTCTGCATATACACCTCCTGAAATAATATAATTGCATAATAAAACATACGTCTCAAATAACGAAAATTGTGACAAAAATCCAACAACTTCAGTCTTGACATTGATTGTATAAGTTATAACCTGTTATATAATATAATTATTTTTATTATAAATATATAAAATAATAAAATTTATATATATCACACCATATATAATTTTCTTATGACCTTTTATTTCTCATTTATTAAAAATTCCATGTTAAAGTCATGTTTGGGGTAATAACTTCTTTGTTTTTCATATATGTTTGGATTGATATTTTTTTCCTATTAAATAGATGATGGTTTTTTCATAACCATATTTTTAACCATAATATAATTATCATATATGTTCTATAAACTTTTATTTATAGTAATCTCTAATATTTAGTGAAAGAAAATGAAATACACTGGACATTGAGACAATTGGTTGTACGCATGCATGAAAACTATATCGAATTTAATAAAGGATTGAAGGAAATAAATTTAAATTATATATTATCATTTCAGAATAATTTTTATCTCATAGATATATATTAGAAATTAATTAAAATAATCCTTATTACATTCTATATAAAGCCTGAATGAATCACATTGCTTTACGAGGCGGTAGGAAATTGTTTAAATGAGCGACATTATTGTATTCCCACAAAATGGAAGGCATGGATGTATGTATGATATAATTATTTAATAATATTAATAATATCATAAATATTTTATATATAAAATAAATACATCAATGTTTTTATACTTTATAGTTTATAATGAAAAAATGAATGACGTCGATTCACGAGTGAGTAGTCCTTTGTACACAAGAACAACGATTTCGTATCCCATTTGATGGGAGTGGATATGGTTTTGGTTCATTAAGAAAATATAAAAAAATTATTATATAGAAGATATTGATGTTATTATATAACAAAGGTATTATAAAAATTGATGGTGGTGTAGGAATAAATAATACAAAAACACTCATTGACGAACATTACCTATTCTTCTGGTATCCTCTTTATGTTTGTACTAAAAAATATATCTCGGTTGGATATATATCCAAAATAATGAATATATGACATGATAATGGATTTTTTTAAGTGATTTTGGTCAGGTAATGTTCAATTTAAAAGGTTTTAAAGTACCTAATTATAGATAATATGGGGTGGCCATTTATATGTGGGTTGAGTAACACACTTGTAATTTTTTTGAAGAAATAATTCCACCTATGACTTTTTCTGGTCACAAGGCCCCAATAGTAGAGAATTACCCATAATTTAATGTATAAGGTCAAAATATTTAAAAAAATAGTATTTATACAAGTGTATTAATCATTTATACCCTTATCTTTTTAATTTAACCCAATGTGAACACATTTTTACCTTAACCGCGAAAATTAATTAAAACTGTTTTTACGATTAATTTTGGTCAAAAATGAATTTTATATAATTATATATTAGAAAATATGATTATTAAAAATATGGAATCCATTTTTATAATTTTCATTCCAAAAAATGGAATATTTTATTTTAAAAAGAATCTTGCAGATGTGATGAGAAAGAATGTTTTCAAAGAAAAAATGTTCAAAATATTACAATGTTTTTATATAAAAATTCAAAATTAAATTGATTAAAATCACTAAAATTGGATTTATGGGTGTATAATTGAGTTAATTTTACATTAAAATAAAATTAATATATAATTTAACTTTATAAAAAAATTAAACCAAAAGGTAGTTTCAAATTAAAATTCAATATTTTTCACTATTCATAAAAAATGAAACTTTATAGAAAAATCTAAAAAAGTAACCCTAAGATAAATTTGAAATGTAAATTTAAAAAAATGATGTTTATTTTATCAAAATAATTTTATGAAATAGTGAAATATACTTTTATTAATCATCAAAAATGGAAAAAACATTTTTCGATAATATAGTATTTTTGAAGCTTATAAAGGCACTAAAAAAATTTAAAACTTTTTTATCAATAAGTTTTATTTATATAATAAAATATGGATTATTTTTAAAGTCAATTAATTACTATTAATATTAATATGTGATACTTATAGGTTATAACAATCATGTTAGTATAATAATATTAATAGTTTTTCATGGTTTTGTTAAAACTCTGTGTCCTTTGTAACACAAGTTATACAAGTGTTGTGTGTAGCACAATCATAATTTGGTATTTAATTTATAACTTGTTTTTTTTTGTGATTTATCTATTGAAATATAGAAAATAAATTTAATTTATTAAAAAATAAAATTTTATTAATGGTTTATGTGTTACATTCTACCCCCTCAAACTAAATCATTCCCTCGAAATTACTCACTTTTATAGAAACAAGTGGGGATACATCTACCTCTTCATATCCTCAAGATCTCATGTAGCTTCATCAAAATGGGGGCTTCACCTCAAAAATATTACCAGGTGATTGGTCTTTATTTTAATAAATTTCATTGTATGATCTAGAATCTCCATCGGTTTTTTCTTATGTGAAATATCATTGATCTATTTGTATGTCATAGGATTTTAGTACATGTGAATAGATAAGTATATACTTCCACATGAGAGATAAATGCAACACATAGTGGACCCAAGAGATGTTCTTTCTATGAACAAAGTGATAAAATATGGTTTCAATATGACAAATTATTTTAATGGGATTGATATACGTAGTGATCTATTTACCTTTATTATAAAATCACATATCCTTCTTCTATAGTGAATTTCTAAGAAAGGCCTTATCACCAACATCAAATTATAGATCACACCAGAGATTTTTAGGATTACATTTCTACCAAATCTGAGCTGCCTTAATGTGTTTCTAAATGTCTCTAACATTCTTTTCCATTTGTTTAACTATCATAGGTCCCAATAAATTTATTTATTTAAAATCATTCCAACATATTATAGATCTAAATAGTATACATATAAGGATTCATAGGTATCCATATAAATTCTTGATTGAAAGATATTGTTGTTTGAAAACTCAACTAAAGGAAGGTGTTGATCCCAACCACCTATGAATTGTAAATAACATGATCTCAATATTTACTCTTTGTTTGGAATTGTTATTTTAAACTGGCCCTCATTTTGAGGATGATACATAGTGCTAAAATTGAACTACTTATCAAGATGATTCTAAATACATTTCCGTAACATTGAGTTAAACATCGGATCATGATTAGAAACATTGAAATTTTTCACTCCATACAACATTACCACTTCCTTATTATATATTCTTGAAATCTAATCAAAATATAATTCATATCTAATTGAAATTTATGTTGATGATTTACTAATGTGATCAAGAAGAACACATATGTCATTATGACCTTTGGAAATTTTGTGGAGTCCAATAAAAAAATACAATTTGATATATTCTCATTTACATTATATCATCGGTAATGGATATAACATACCTTGGACATTTTCCTCTCTAACATAACTTACTATCATAATAAGAACTAATATTTGAACTCTGTGATATCTATCTTCATACAATCCCACAGTATTTACCCTTTCAAATCTATATACATATTCATACTTACCGGGTGAATAGATAAATAAGAACAACAACTTACCACTTATAAAACCATTAAATATTGAATAGAATAAACATATAAATGGTTCATGAACCTTATAATTCTATCATTATCAATGTTAAATTCAGGGGAATTTTTAACAATCTTTTGTATCTCTACATCTTTATTCTATGTCTCTTTAATATTCATTGGTAACGAAATTAAAATAGTGATTAATCTTGATAATATTTTCCCCTTACATTAGGATTTCCAGTTTAATCCATTTCAAATAAAAATAACTGGATATTTTTAAATTTTCTTTATGGGGAATCTTGCATGATCCTTTCAACTCAAATCATCGACCACCTTTTTTTCTTTTTTGTGTGGGAATTCATTGAGTAGTCATAATATTTAATCATCTCTATACATCTTTCCTCTAGAATATTTGACTCCTTATATGTGAATATATAACTTAAACTTTTATGATTGGTATATATATCACACTTTTCTCTATAACGATAATGCCTCCATATCTTTTATGAAAACATTCTGTAGCTAACTCCAAATCAGGATTTGTGTAATTCTTCTCATGAATCATTAATTTTCATGACACATAAAATATAACGATGTCATTTTTCATAGGAATACATCCCAATACCTTTATGTTTACATTAGTATATATTACAATCCATTCTCCGCTATAGTGTAATGTATGAACATGTGCAGTGGATAATCTTCCCTTTAGTTCCTTGAAATTATCTTCACATTCATTTTTCCAGAGAAAGTGGGATCCCTTCCTAGTTTACTTGGTGAGTTGGTCAGATAGTGTTGAGAAATTATCCCAAAAATATCTATAATATCAAGAAAAATAAGAAAAATATGAATCATAGTAAGTTAATATGGTCTGAACCAATTCTAAATAGCCTCCCTCTTGAGATTATATGACGCAAAAATGATATCTTTTGCAACCAGAACTATCAATTTTTAAAATATTTATATCGTTTTCCTTTCATAGGGTATTTAGTACAATTGTAATATGATCTTCATGCTCATACTTAATCTTTTAATGGATAATAATATCATCTATAATGACTACCAAAAACTCATCAAAGTAATCTCTAAAGACACAATTCATTAAATCTATGAAGATAATGGGGAAATTAGTAAGACCGAATGGAAGCACTATATATTCATAGAATCATTAATTTTTACATAATACCTTCTTAGTTATATCCTCCCTCTTAACCTTAAATTGATGATACCTTGATAAAAGTTCAATCTTGGAAATGTATTAATCATTGCATTGTTGATTGAATAAGTCATTAATAGGGGGAATATGATACTAGATCCAAAATTTTAAATTGTTTATCTTCTAATAATCAATGCAATGTCTCATTGATCTATTTTTTTAAATAATAGATATACCCCAAGGTGTCACACTTGAATGAATAAATCCATATTCAAGGGTTTCCTAGACATTATTCTTCAATTATAGAAACTAAATTAGTGTAATTCTAGAGGTATTATTTGAAATTTGTATGAAACCAGGTATGAATTCTATTAAGAAGGAATCTTAACATTTTTCTGGAAAGTATGGTAAATATTCTAGAAAGATATCCAAAATTACCCACACAACAGGTATATTAACAATTTCAAGTTTATCCCCAAACATTTGAGATGAACACCCCATAAGAATGGGAATCATGATGCATAAAATGGATATAATACCAATAGAATGTTCATACTTATCATCACTTTGATATATGGTCGTAATTTTGTTTAGAATATTAAACTTGACTTCTCTTCCAAAATAATTTTTGTGGGATTTATGTAGGGAAAAAAATCCTTGCCTAAGATAATATCAAATTTCACCAGAGGATGAATAGAGATAGTTTCAGTTAGCAAATTCCCACAAACTTCAATTGGAGAAAATTTTTATACTTGTGATACAATCATAATTCCATTAGGGTGTTTCACCGCTAATACGAAATATAATATTTTGGGTGGAATCTTTATATCCTTATAAAACTCTTAATATATGAATGAGTGGGTAGATACAGAGTCAAATAAGATATTAGTAGTTCTACAATTTAATGTAAGTGTAAATTTCACCACATTATCATCAAACCCCTCCTCATAATAGTGATCACATGATATTTACCCTTTTAACTTGGCATACGAGGTTTATAACATTGATCACCATAAATAACCTTCATATTTGTGCACTAGTAATCATAGTTACCATGCATATTGCATTCAAAACACTATTGTGTGGGTGGTACACATTGTAAAGCTTTCTCTCTATTCACATAATTTTCTACCTTCTTCTCATTGCTTCAGTAATAAATTTTCTGTTCAATATCATTTACACAGTTAAAATATTTAGTAGTCCCCTTAAGAAAATTTTCACCTTGTTTATTCCCATACATTGAGCATAAATTAAATCTCATCTTCATATCCCCATGGTTTATATATTTTCTTTTTAAATACATCATTCTTTTTAGTAAAAACCATGTGATTAATACATAACTCCAACCTAAATTTTTACCATTATTACATTTCAAATAATCTATTCATTGATACTGATGTCTCTTATAACTAAAGTCACATAAATATTTTTTTTACACATAATAATTGATCATCCTTACTTTCATGTTGTATGATAATACCAGAAGCATACATTGCATGTCTTTTAAAATATTTCTCATTGGTACCAAAATAATAATCATCTTTTTTTATAACTCAAGAAAATCCTTCTCCATATTCAAATAAAGAATATATTGAATTTACTTATAGAAAAATATGTTATTGAACTCATACCAATCAATGGGTTTGATTAAATACCAATTCATCTTATTCTTGATAATTTCCCACCATTGATCTACTTCACATTCCAAATAGTAGAGAACCAAATTTTTTTAATGTTCTGAACACTAGAGAATCGAAAATATCTTTTTAGTGGTATGTATCCATTTATCAGTAACTCAATTATCATTAGTTCTTGTAGAGAATCACAATTTTAATTCATTAACATTATATATCTTTTTTAGAATACAAAAAACATTAAATGAACAGATTCTAAAAAACTATGTTAGGATAGTTCCTTTGGGAACATGTAAATGTAAACACTAGTACATAAATGGATACTTCATCTCCCACTAGGTTCATCTTGAATATAACCCTTCTTAGACACATCAAAAATAAGACATATCTTCATATCCTAGGGTTAAAAAATATAAAAGGAGTGAGATCAGATACACAATAAGGATAAAAAAGGGAGATATGTAATCATAATCATGATAATAAGCATACGAGAACATGATCATGAAAATAGAAGTCCATATGCTATATATCAAAGAATATAAACCTGAAACACAACATAAATTTTGGTATTTTATAAGATAGGAATCAAAATAAAATAAATAACACAATCTATGAAATAATATCATAGGAATAAAACATATAATTATGGAAGACACATAATCATATCTAATTATTTCCATAGTAATCAAGGCATCACTGCCTAGGCCATATTGGTGGACAAAGTCTTTTACTGATTTGGGTTTGCACCTTATTACAACCCTGTGTTACTGAACTGAGTTCACTCCTCATTATAGCCATGTAATATCTAACCATGTTCATTTCTAATTCCATACTTGTAATACTAAATTTATTTCATTTTTCATTCCATACATGTTTATCCCATTAGATATAAATCATTACTGAATGCATTGGAGGGAGATATAGGTCCCATCCATCTCATAATGAAATCATATATACAATTTCCATAAGTTCATAAATAATCATATAATAACCCATGAAATGATATGGGTGTCATATACATGTAATAATATCTTATCCTATGAAAAAATAAAGGTTTTATAATCATTTATTGAAATCATTACCCATAAAAGGAAGCGAGTTTCAAAATAATATATCCCTTGGATGAGAAATGGGTGTCATAAGCCTCATCACATCAAATCATAAACCATTCCAGAAAGAGTATAAAGGGAGCATTTATATCATTTCCTAGATAGTAATATATAACATCCACTCATAACTTGAAAACAATTTTCCTTGAAACCTATAAAGGAATCTTGAAATCATTTTGAAAACCATTTTCCATACAAAAATTATAAAATAATGTTAAAAGCCTCTTTAAAAAATGAATTAATTGAAAAAATATTGGATAAAATAAAAAGAAATCATGATTTAATTTTAAACCATTTAATTTAAAAATATGTTTTAAAATAAATTTCAAAAAAATCATCCTTTTGAAGATGAAATTCCAGGTTTATAGAAATGACAGCGGGTAAATTTGTACATGTCGTATGAGGTACGAAGAACATTACATCTACAAGGAAAAAGGATAGAAAAATTACTTTTTTAGAAAGATACATGAATATTACTTTAAAATGATTAGTTAATAGAAAGGTTAAATGTATTTTAAATTTTATAGGTGATCAGAATAATATTGTTGGAAACCCTTTTTAGAAAACATGGTATTGAAGGAACACATATTTCCGACTGTAGAGACGGTAAATTTAAGATTTTTTAAAAACACATTATTAACTATATTTTGTACCAAATATTAGAAAAATGGTACCAATACATGAATATATTAGGGATACCAAAGGGATAATAAAATTCACGAGTTCTCTTGAAGGATAGATCATAGGAGTTCAACAAAGGAAGCATAATCATAATCAATCTCGAAAAATGATGAGATTGTTTCAATAAAATCATATCACTTAGAATCATTGAACCATACTCCCCATGTAATAAATTGAAGTTACATAAAGAATATAATATCATGAAATGAAATATATTCATAAAATTAGATTTCCATGTTACTATGTAAAACGCATATAAAAATATAGGTGCATAACAGGGCTTGTGTCTCATAGAATGTAAATTGTTACAAAACAATATTACTGAAATGGTAACTTACGAGACCTAAAACCCAAAAAAGGATGGAAATATAATGGATTTATAATCACCCATAAACGTAATAATAATCATCATATAATACATTCATATTCAGTATATACCCCACTAAAAAGTAAAGAGTGGTTAACGTGGCGTGTATCTCATTTAAATAAAAAGTGAGATGAAATCCCCTTACATTGTGTATTGACTCTCTACCTACTCCTTAAAACTTCCATTATAATAAAAATAAATTTATTTTAATTATTTTAAAAAACCATATTATTATATCTAATACCACATATATTTTCATTATGAACAAATTTTACCCTCTTATTAACAATCCTATGTTAAGGTTTCACTTTGGGTAATATTCTCTTTGTTCTTCACATGTGTTATATCGTTGGCCCTTATTCTTATATCATGATTTCTAGAATATATTACATGATATAAATAACATTTATATTTAGTATATTTTTATTATAATAAACTATACATTATAAAAGTTTGAAATTTAATACACCATTCATGGAGACAATAAGCAATACATAAACATGATCATTGTTTCTATTTTTATTGTCATATTGAATGAAAGAAGGTAAATGAAATATGAGTATATATATGTATATTTATCATTATTTCAATTTAATCATTATATCCTATATATAATATATATTTTTAATCCTATCCTTAATTTATTCTATATAGTGTTTTAACGAATCACATCACTTTGAGGGGGCGATAGTTACACTTCTTCAAACGAAATTATCATATTTAGATCAAATGGAAAGTATAAATGTATTCCGGTAAAAGTAGTAAATAATATTAAATAAATAATTAATATAATATATAAAATATACTAACATATTTTCCAACATAATTTTTACCATGATAGGTGGTAATGGAAAAAATTAACAAACATCATTTTGTGAGGAAGTAGTTCACCATACACATAAACAGTACATTCATTACCCATTGGATAGAGGTGTGTGCAATTATAGGTTGAAATAATATCATGAAATAATACCAATATATTGAATATATTAATTTTTTTATGTAATAATTTAATAAATATATCTTAGTGGTGGAGAAATAATATAAAATAAAGGATTTTGAGAGAAGACATTTCCTCTTAATTGAGTAACTCCTTCTAGTTTATGCCAAAAGACGTCCATGGATATATTATTTTCCCAATGGGATATTTATTGGAATAATGGAGGGATGTACATAGGTTTTTTTGGCTGATATTGGATGATCCTATGTTGTTTAAGAGGTGATAAAAATATTAAGAGGTGGTAGCCTTGAATCGGGAGGGGAAATGACACACTTGGAATTTTTTGAAATCAAGTTATTTGTACCCCCATTTTATCCTTAAAAAGTCATGAGAATCCAAATAAATACTCAATAAAAGAAGATTAATGGCCTTATAGTGGCCAAAAAATAGATTTTATAAAACTTTCTAGGTCTTTTTCGGTCATAAATTTAATGTTTAATACTCTATTAACCTAATTTTTCTCTTAATCATTGTAATTAATTTTAATCACTTTCACTAATATTTTGGGTAATAAGATAATTTTATAGTATTAGACTATAAATTATTATGGTTAATAATATGGAATCCATTTTTACAATTTTTATCATATATATAGCATAAATTAATTTAAAATTAATCATGTTCAGGGGACGACACAACATTTTTTAAAGTAAAAAATGTCCAAAAGATTCCTATGTTTTAATACCCAGTTTCAAAACGAAATTGATTCAAATGAAAAAAATTTAATTAAATGATAAAAATATAATCTAATTAAAATTTTAAATCAAATTAAAATCAAATTTATCATTAAAAATAAATTAAATGAAAATGATGTTTTGAATTAAATTTTGGTTGTTTTCTCTATTTTTTCAAAAAATGATGTATCTCAGAAAAATCCAAAAAATTCACCATATGATAATTTCTACATTATAAATTAAAAATTAATTTTAATTTATAAATTTATTTAAAATTAATTCAAATATTTTTTCATATAAGGACACTAAAAGAATCTCATTTAAGAAAATATTATTTTTAAATATATTAGGACTTTATGAAAAATTATATCTTTCATTGTCAATATGTTTTATTTATTTATAAAATATCTGAAAAGTAGTTATTACTATTTTTATTAATATTTTAACTACTAGGTTATAATTATATCTTAAAATAATAATAATAATTTAATGATGTTTCCTTGAAACGTAGTGTTGTGTGTATCAAACGACAAGTCAGTGTTGCGTGTAACGTACACCAAGTTGATGTTATGTGTAAAATAAGATGTATTTTATGTTATCTGTAGTTCATGAATAAATTGGTGTTTAAATATAACTCTATCTAAATATTTTTATTTTATAAATTAAATTATTTTCAGTGTTTCATGTATTGAAAAACATTAAAAAGATTTAATATATCTGAAAACAAAATTCACAAAATCTTGGGGTGTTACACTCTACAACCCTTAAAATGAACTTCACCCTTTAAATTAATTTGGTTTATCAAAGTTTTAATATTTTAATGTATCATATATCTAGGTTTCAATATAATAGAACATAGTTTGGGAGTGAATATTAGATATGCAAGGAAAACGTAAATATTTATATGGAGTGATTGAGGTTACGAGTCAAAAAAAGTGAATGATCAAAGAAAGGATTAGGGCATCAATGTCATAAATATGTGGTGATTTATAAGGATATTGGTTCAACCAAAATTAGAGTATCAGAAAATTAATTTTATTAATTTTATCCTATATTGTAGTAATTATTTTATTGACTAATAATAAAATGATATATACTTACATGATATATTTTTATTAAGAAAATTCATTCTTTGTTTTTTATATTAAATATTTCATAATTCATCATTTACATTATGAAATGGATGAAATGATATTAACATTGATTCCTAAAGCTATAGAATAAAATTTTAAAAGATATTTAAGACTATAAAAGAATGAAAATTATAAATATTTATCTATAAATATTTTTAAAAATCAATATGGTCAATACATTAATCACTAAACATAAAAATTAACACTAATGTTTTGTAATAATTAATTATTCATCATAAGTAATTATACATTAACTAGGACATCAGACAGGCCACAGGCTGGCATGAAAACCTTATCCTCCTTCATTCATGGGTTTAAGAATCATGGACTTACTAGAATAGATAATATATTACCCAACATACATGATGTCTATCTGTAAAACCAAAATAATATATCTTCCAAAATAAATATGATGGACATCCATGAAATAAGGAGAATCACTAAATATCTTTTTAACCATGGTTTTCAAAAAACCACAATACATAAATACTTCCTTAGAATCTTAACACAAAAATTTCATGAATGGTTAACCTTATAACACTTAAAATAGATTAAAATGAAGAATAGCACAAATAATTTCACAAAATCATCTTTATATTGATCCCCCATATATTACAAAGTAACTATATGTTGTCACATTCCAAAATTGTGGATACCCTTATGGTAAATTCTATTGAAACATATTATAAACCCATATTACCATAAATAATTTTTTAAAATGTGAAATATTCCTTATACCTTAGATTAGTGGATATATTCTATAAAAATAAGAAGTTGTAAACTTTAACCATGTTAAAATTAACTACTAGTAAACAGTTCCTTAATTCATTCCAAGGTATTTAGTACTATCTAATTTATTTATTTTTATCATACATATCATTATCAAAACAAAATTATCTTAATATTAATAACATATTTGGGGTTTTCTTCCTTTATTAAAAATATCACCTTATTATTAAATCACTTTTCCAATCCATCAGAGACATTCAACCTAGTCTTTTAAATGCTTATCGAAAAACATAAATTGTAAAATCCATGTATATTTAACCATTCATATAACATATTTCCTAAATACCAAATTCATAAAAACATCAATTATTCCACTTCCTCTATAAGACATAATATCACTACATCATCATATTACATAATACCTCTTTCCTATCATATTTTATTCATAGACTCTTCATCATCAACAATATATCCATTACATGAACTACCTAAATAATATTATATAGGATCATTCTTCTTGGGACATTGAGTTCCCTAGGGACTATTTATAGAATACTTTAAACACATAACCTTTGATGATTAATCCGGGAGTAAAATATTCTCATCCATTTCATTAACAAACAAATAATTTTTCCTTTGTAGTAATTTTCTTTGGGTGCTTATTTTCAAAAATTAAAACATCTTCTTATTCCTTTAATACATTCACTTAGATGATTATTTCTACATTATTGACAAAAATGATACCAAATATTCTTTCCTTCATGTTCTACAACACCCTAAATCTCAAAGAACTCATTATATATCTTCTTTGGTGTGTATGAGAGTCGGCTAAGGTACACATTGTAAATCATGTTTCTTGAAAAATTATTAGGTATGATCACAACATCTTTCACTCCAATGATCATCCTACTTGAATACTCCATATAAAATCATCAATCACATTCAACGTTAATCCATTTTCATCTAGTTACCTCTATTAAATAAAACTATAAGCATAGTTTAAACATTAAATATCGTAGTAGAAAACCCCTTAGTCATGAAAATTATTACTTCTATGTTGTATAAATCATGAAACATTTATTTATCTGAAAAACCATAGGTTTTCACTGGGAAATTCATAGTAAATTTTTATTTAAACCCATAATGATGGTTAGTTAATATTTTATGAATTCTCAAATCATATCCCCTGGGAGTGTCAATTCGGGTGTACAAAAAGGCCCGTTTTCATTTGCTAGATTACCTTTAATCAGGCTCGAAACATCTTTTCGAAGTTGTTACTCCTAGGTAAATCTTTGTGAGAGCCACATACACTTTTGGTATCTATACATGAATGTATTTATATAAAATCACTCACTTTATCATTTAAAAAAAATTATAATATAGTTTATTTTACTTTTACATATCCTTATTCTTATACTTAGATATGTCCTTAGTGTTCTCACTATGGTTTTCTCTTCTTAGATTCCAAAGGTTAACTAAACATTTTCTCTGATACCAACTATAGAAACCCTAATTTTTCATAAATTAATAGTTCATATATTTTTTGGAATATATAAAAAATTGAACAAATAGATGCACATAGGCCCCATTCAACAAGTTCATTTTGAAACATGGAAATATATATACCAGCACATAAATGAGATGCATAATCTCCCACTAGGTTCTTCTTTACTAGAAAACTTCTAGGTCACATCAACCATAATAAATATCTTCATACCATGAGGGAACAAAACATAGAAAGGAGTGATATCAGATTCTAAATAATGGAAAATATGGGAGATACACAAGCATAATCATTATAATAAGGGTATGAGAACATGATCATGTAAATAGAAGTTCATTCTCTTCATATAAAATGACATAAACATGAATCATGTCATAAAATATGGTTTTTAATACCAAATGAATCATAAGGAAATAAATAACATAAGCCATGAAATCATAATATAGGAATAAAACATGGAATTATGAAAGGCACATAAGCATATATAAATATTTCCATAGTAGTAAAGGCATCATTTATAAGGCCTTATTAGTGGACAAAGTCATTTAATGATCCTGGTTCACATTCTATTCAAGACCCATATTACTAAACCATGTCCAATCCTCATTATAGTCATATAATATGGAATCAAGTTCATTTCCTGTTCCATCTCAATAATACCGAATAAATTACATTCCTTATTCTACTCATTTCTATATCACGAAATATAAATCTTTACCTAATGCATTGGAGGTAGATATAAGTCCCACTGATCTCATAATTAAATAATACATTCAAGTCCCAAAAATTCACAATCAATCATATCATAACCCATGAAATGAATTGGGTTTCATATCCATGTAATCATATCTTAACCTATAGAAAAAGAAATGTTTCATAATAATTTTATCAAATCATAACCCCTAAAATGATGCATGTTTCAAAAACTTTTTACCCTTGAATGAGAAATATGTATCATAAGCTTGATCCCATCAAAAAATAAACCATTTAAGAAATATTATGAATATAACCATTGTATAATTTCTTAAAACATAATGAGTCACATTAATATATTTTATCTTAGATGGAAAATATTTTTGAATGGTATTTTGAAAATCATTCTTGAGGAAAATATCCTATATTCTGTTAAAAGGAGCTCTTTAAAACATAAAAACATTTTGGAAACCATTTTCTTGAAAATAAACATGAAATATAATAAATAATTATTTGAAAACATTTTTTAAAACTTTCTATTTGAATTCATATAAAGAGAGATTGAAAAAATTTTGTATACCACTTTACTTAAAACATATAAAAGGAGCTAAAAAATGTTTTGAAATCCATTTCTTTGAAAATACTTCACAATCACTTATATAAGGCTTGAAGTCATTTTGAAAACCATTTTAATTTAAAAATTATAAAATATGATATACAACATTTTAAAAACCAATTTCCTTGGAAATATATGAAAAATATTGAGAGAATTTTGTAAAGAAATTTCCTTTAAAACATATAAAATAAGCGTGAGTGAATGTTGAATACAACTATCCTTGAAACTATAAAAGAATATTAAAATCATTTTTCAAATCATTTTTCTTAAAATCATATATAATAATCTTAAAGACCTTTGTAAAATATTCTACTTGAAAAATAATTTGAAAACATATAAAGAAATAAAGAAAAAAAATTAAATACCATTTCATTGATTATTATTTGATTTAAAAAAGTACTAATATTTAACCTTATAAAAAATAAAGTTAGTATTCATAGAAATTATAATGGGTAATTCCATTAAAGTCTTATAATGTAAGAAGAATATTCCATTTACATGGTAAATACTTAGAAAAATTTATTTCTCAAAAAGTGAAAACAAAATTCCTTTGAAAAAGTTGGTAGAAGAGAAAAGGGAAAACATTTCTTCTAACTGCTATCCGAGAACAGTTAAATATTTTTAGAAACCCTTTTTCTAAGAAATGGTTTTGAGGGACATAGATTTCTGATCAAAGAGAGGGTAAAGTCTGGATTTCATAAAAACACTTTATTAACCACCTTTTGTACCAAATATTAGAAAAATTGTAACTATAAATTAATATAAAATGAATAATTATGAGAGAATAAAATTAATGAGTGATCTAAAGAGATGGATCATAAGATTTCAAAAAAGTAATTATAATCATATACATTCCTAAACAGCGTTGATATTTTTTCAATAAACTATTATCAACATGTAAATTTGATCCATAGTCCCATTATAATAAAGTTAAACACCATTAAGCATAAAATATAATGAAATAGAGTATATAGATGATATAAAATGTAAAATTCAGTATATACAACTTATATAAAAATATAGCTACATAACATGGCATCTGTCTCAAAGAAAGAAAATTGAGACAAAAAAATCTTATCGATTTGGTAACTTTTGAATAATAAAATACATTAAAGGAAGATCACATAGTGGACATGTAATATCCTATAAATTTAATATTAAAAAAAAATTAATAAATTCATGTTTAGCATATATAAAATGTAAATGGAAAGAGTGGTGAACATGGTATGTATCTCATAGAAATAAAGAGTGAGATAAAAACCCCTTACATTATGTCTTGACTCTCTTTATTCTCATTAAAACCCATGTATAATTAATATAAATTTATTATAAATAAAGTAAAAAAATATATTTTAATCTCTAATACAAATATGGGTTTATTATGACCTTAAATTACCCTCATGTTAAAAATCCTATCTAAAGGTTTCACTTTGGGTAATATTATATTTGTTCTTAACATGTGTTTTATATCCGGATCATATAAGTATATCATGATTTCTAGAATGTAAACTATTATATAAAAAAAATTTATATTTATTATATTTGTATCATAATAATCTATAAAATGTAGATGTATGAAATAGAATACACCATTCATGGAGATGGTATGCTTTACATACTCATGAACGCTATGTCCGTTTTTATTGTCGTATTGAAAGAAAGAAGGTAAGATAAATTTATGTGTATATATGTATATATATAATTATTAAAGTGGAATTATGATATCATATATATCATATAATTTCACTAAAAACATCATTAATACAGTCCCTGTAGTCTGTTAATGAATCAAATCTCTTTAAGTGGGTGGTAGTCCACACTTCCTAAAATGAAATTATCATATTTATTACAAATGGAAAGTACTAAGTTAATTGTGGTAAAAAGATTATATAATATTAAAGACATTATAAATATTACATATAAAATATATAGAAATATCTTCAAATAAAATTTCTACAATGAGGGGTGGTAAAAAAAAATAAACAATCATTGTTTTTTGAGGCAGTAGTTCACTGTACACATACACAATATGTTTGTTACCTATTATATGGTGGTGTGTGTAAGTGTAGGTTAAATAATTATCAAAAAATAATCTTATTATATTTAATATAATGTATTTTTATAAAATCATTAACTAAATTTTTTTGGAGGGGTTATGAAAGAAAATAAAATAATGGAGCTTTAGAGAAGACGTTACCTCTTAATCGGGTAACTTGTTTTCATTTGTTCCAAAAGGATTCCTGGGATTGATTATTTCCCAATGGAAAGATTATATAAATAATTTAGGTATATTTATAAGTGTATTGGTATGATATTTTCCAAACCTAATTGGGTTGAGAGGTGTGAAGAAGAGGGTGAGGTTGTGGCATTTTATAGGGATGATAAAGGAGGCACTTGGCATTTTTGAAAAAAAGTTAATTTTATACATGTTTTTACCTAAAAAAGTTATATCAAACCAACCAAACAAAATAATTGAAGTTTAATGGCTGAATAATGGACATAAAATTGGTTTTGGACTAGTGTATTTGTTATTTTGGGTCATAAATTTAATGTTTAATACATTGTTATCCTAATGTTTCCCTTAATTGTTGTAATTATTTTTTGATCATATTCACTAATATTTTTCACAAAAAACTAATTTGAAATTATTATAAATTAAAAATTATTATTATTTAAAATATTAAATAAAATTTTCCAAACTCTAATTATATTAGTATCATTAATTAATTTTAAATTAATCAGGCATACGAGATGACACTACTAGTTTTTAAATTTAAAACTTCCAAAAGTTTGCAATGTTTTTATACCAAAATTCAAAGTGAATTTGATTAAATTGAATTATATTGGACTAATTGATAAATATATTATGTAATTAAACTTTTAAAATAAATTAAAATATAATTTATCATTATAAATAAATTAGATGGAAATGTAATTTTGAATTAAAATTCTTTATTTTTAAAAAATTCATCCAAAAATAACATTTCTGAGAAAAAACAAAAAGATTTTCCCAAATATAATTTTTACATTCAAAATTAAAAAATAAAATTCAATTTCTTATTGTTTCCAAAATTAATATTATTATTTTTCATAAACGGACATTAAAAGGAGTTCATTTGAGAAAATATTATTTTTAAACATAGAAGGACTTTACAGAAACGTATATCTTTCATTATAAATATTTTTTTATTTCTATAAAAACATTTTAAAATTAATTATTACTATTCTCATTACTATTTTTAATGGATAGGTTGTAATTATATCATTTATATAATTATGATAATAAAATTATGTTTCATATAAACTCAGTGTTGCATATAATGTATGCTAGGTTTGTGTTGCATGTAACATATGCCTAGACAATGTTTTATGAAAAAAAAAGTTAAATTTTATATTGTGTGTATTGCATGATGAACTTTGATTTTTCATATAACTCAAGAGAAAGATAGTGATTTTTTTTAAATAAACTATTTTTTGTTGCATTAAATTAAAAATATAAAAAATATTAAAATTAAAAAAAATCACAAAATCTAGGAGTGTCATAGTTCCACTAGAGAAAGGTAGTTGTTTCCCTATGATTGACACAACATAATGTTTTTCCCACATTTATTCATTTTGAATTCCAATATGATTCATAGAATATGAAACTTTTTTATCATAAAAATGAGATTTTTCATTTCATCTCTCATAATATGTTGCTGACCAGGAGGAAACTCATTGAATTTTCCATCACACTTAGCATTAACACAATTTATTCAAGTTTTATCCAATTAAAAAAGTAGAAAAAGATAGTGTAAGAAACAATTATCATAATGTGGAACCAAATAATCAGGAAAATAAAATATTGTTTTCTAAATCATGCCACCTTATTCATTAATCTATGAAACCATTGGTTTATCCTATGTTATTTATATAAACCTTCTATTTAAATTAATCCTGATGATTTGAAAAGAGTTTTTGAATTTCCATATGAAATCCCTCGGGAGTGTTAAACTTGGGGTGGAACAAGTCCCATTTTTGTACAACAGGTAATGATCGAGTCTAGCTCAATTCTCTTTTTTTATATTTATTATCCACATAAACCTCTTTTCAAGAGCCACATACACTTATAGAATCTATTCATGGATTAAATTACATGAAAACCACTCACTCTAACCTTTACCAAAATCATTTGACATTTTCATATATGTTGACTCATCCTTAGACTTATCCTTAAAAATGTACTTATAGATCCAAAGAAGGATTTATCATACTATTTACCAAAGGATAACTAAACCTATCCTCTGATACAAACTATAGTGACCTAGGCTTATCATACATTGATATTAAATCATTTTTTTATGAATATTAATCAAATTAAAAAAATGTGCCTAAGGACTGTAATATTTTATTGTATTTGGAATCCTGGAAACAAAAAACAATGGGTCCATAAGTAAATTACACCATATCCCAATATGATCTTAATTACTAGAGCACTTCTTATAAATAACATACATAATATATTTATTCATATTATGGGGAATGGAAGCATAAGTATGGGTGTGTTCAGATGCATAGTAATCATAAAAAATGGATATTCAAAATCATAACCTGAACATAGGGGTTTGATAACATGAGAATAACATTTGAAAACCATGCCCTGTATATAAAATATCACAATCACTTGTCCTAGAATAAATATTGGTAGTAAACAAGACATGAATCCTAATATATTCAAATAACATGGTCCATGAGAGAATTAATTTGGAGCAAGACATAGATTTTTGGAATACAAATTGTCATATAAAATATTTTCGACATTAGTCAAGGGTAACTTCCAAGTCTATCATAGTGTATTGGGTTCACCCCTAACCATTATATTAGTCAAAGATAACTCCCAAGACCATCATAGTAGACAATTTCCCTTACTATAATGGGTTCAGTCCCCACTCTATTCCTGTCTATATCATGAGGTGTAAATCTTTACCAAAATTCATTAGTGGGAGATATAGGTCCCACCTATCTCATAATGAAACTATATATATGTGTTCTAATATATCCTAAAATATTCATCATATCATAACCCATTAAATTAAATGGGTTTCATAAAAAATTAATCATATCATAACCTATAAAAAAGATAGAGGATTTATAATCCTTTCATTATTTCCTCATATCATAATCCATTTAAAAATGAGGGGGTTTTATATGAATTTTATCATGGTATAACTCTTAGAAGATAAATTTGTTTCATAAACACCATTTCATCATAAACATAAACCATTCAATGAAATAATAATAATTTTATCCTTGAATCACATCCCTGGTAATGTAAAAGTAGCATCGAAAAATGATATCTTAGATAGAAAATTAATTTTATTGATTATTTAAAATATTTCTTGAGTAAGATATTCTTTAAACGTTAAAAAAATTTAGAACATATTATTTTTAAAAATATCATTATCCATAAATATACTAGAAAACTTTTAAAGGAACACTCAGGGAAAATAATGGTCATTATTACGTGATGTTTCATTTATGTTGTACATTTTAAAATAAATATTTGTTTCACATTTTTAGTAAAATAAAAATGTGAATTGTTTGGAAAATGACAAGATGATTAATTTAAAAAAAATTGATACAAATTGAAACATGGGTAAAACATAATTTAAAAAAATTAATATAATAAAACATTTTGAATACATTTTAATAAAATATTACTTTTGATGAAAATGGATTTCGGACCTAAGAGAGAGATAAAGTCGGGTTTTCATAAACAAAATTCTCTATTATTTTATGTACCAAAGAGTTTGAATGTACTACTATTACATGAAAATAACATTATTAACTAGATTATAATGGTATTAATTTGTTACTAGAGAGATCAATCATAATCATTTGTTATTGGAAATATAATAATAAATAATCCCTATAAACATTGAGATTGTCAAATAAAATCATTATCACTTTGGTAATAGTATATAATAATACACATGAATGGAAAAAATAAAATGGAAATTAAAATACCATTAAGATAAGTAAATTAATGATATTACATGTAAAATATTATATATATACACCTTATGAAAGAATATAAGTGCATAAAACAATGTATGTCTTAAGAATGGAAAATAGAGACAAAAATCCTAACATAAAGTCTTGACTTCCATCTTACACATTAGAACAAAATATATGATAAATATACATTTATCGTAAAATTATGATAGAATCATATTCATATAAATCACACTATATATGATTTTCATATGAAATTTGTTACTTGTTTGTTAACAAATCCATTTTAATGTCTCATTCCTGGAAATATCATCTTAATTGTTTATGTATGATTTGGATTGTTTTTTTCCTATTACTTTTAAACATGGTTTAATCATATGTATAATTTTATCCTTGATATAAATATCATATATATTAATTATATATTTATTTATATTAATTTATAAAATTTAGTGATAGAAAATAAAATACACTATTTATAGAGACGGTAGGTCGTACATACATATAAAAGTTGTTTCCATTTACCTATCAGATTTAAGTAATTAAAGTTAAATGATATATTATCATTATAGAATCATTATTTTATCATATATATCACATATTTTAATTTAAAACATCATTATTATCATTTATTTTAATGCATGAATGGATAGTGTGGCTTAGCAAGGTGGTAGTCCATTGTACACACGAGGGATGCTGTCATATTCTAAAAAATAGAAATCATGAACGTATGAATTATATAATAATAATATAATCATAAAAATATAATCAATAAAATATATTAACAAAAAATCCATCATTATTCTCAGCTTTGAGATGTGGTAATGGAAAAAATTGACCTATGTTTTCCATGTGACAGTTCGCCATACACACGAATGATGATTTCATAACCAAATGGATGAAAGTGGAGATGGTTTTGGGACATGAACTTAAATAAACAACACCTAAAAATATATAAGATACTTACTTTATTATATCATGATTTAATGAAAATAATTAATGGATGTGGGGAATAAAGAAAACAAAAACATTCATTGATAAACATTACCTCTCCTTCTTGTATCCACCTTAGGATTGCACCAAAGGCCATCCTTGTTTGGATTTATGTCATAAAAGGATTATAGTATGAGATGATGAATTTTTTTAATTTATTTTGGCTGGTATTGGTGGAATTTTTTTTAAGGTGGGAAGAAGATGGGATAGAGGGTGGCCTTTTATAAGTGTTGTGAGTAGGACACTTAAAATTCATTGAAAGAAAGTATTCAACCCCCATTTTTTCACTTACAAAGGTTCAAAAAATGGGCCATTCTTGAGAATATAGGTTATATTGTCTAAATATTCACAGAAAATATTATTTATACAAGATTATAGGTCATTTTAACCCTTATCATTTCTGTTTAACCCCTGGTAAAACCATTTTTATCTTATCCAAGGTAAATAACATTTACTATTTTTATTATTAAATTGTTAAAAAATAAGTTTATTTTATTAGATAATAAAAAATATGATGATTAAAAATAAGTAATAAATTTTTTCAAATTCCATTCATAGAATTTGAAAATTTTATATTAAAAATAATCTCACACAAAATATGAGAGGGCATGTTTTTAAAGAAAAAATGTTGAAATCTTTAAAAATATTTTATATAAAAATAAAACATAACGATGATTTCAATGAACTGGATTGGATTAATAAATTTTTAACAGAGATAATTTAAAAAAAATTAAAATATAATCTAAAATTATAAATAAATTAAGAAAAATAGAATTGTTCAATTAATAGTTAGTATTTTTTAATATTCATAAAAAATGAAACCTTTCAAAAAAATAACAAAAATCCCAATAAAATTTTGGTATGATTTCAAAAGTGAATTTTATTTAATTGAATTAAACTACTAAAAGTGTGAAAAGATATATTTCATTAATGATCAATAAAGTAAATTGAAAACATTTTTTTTGAGAAATTATTTTTTTCAAAACATAAAAATTACATTACCAAAAATTAATTAAAATTTATCAATATGTTTTCTTTTTATTAAAAAATTTTACATAATATTTATAAATTAGATATTACTATTATGATCACTATTTTTAAATACCAGGTAGTAATGGTCAGGTCTGAATAATAAAATCAATAGTATATTGTGGTTTTGTTAAAACATGGTGTCATGTATAACTCAAGTAATCTCAATGTTTCATGTAAGACAAGCTTAACATGATGTTTCTTGTAACACAAGATTAAAATAGAGTTTCATTTAATGTAATATATCAAATAAATGTAATTTATAAATAATAATAATAATTTACAATAACTCAGGGTGTTACATGAAATTAGAAAAGTAATTGTGTCACACTATAAGATTTCAATGTAATACTATGCTTGATAGAGTATAAGACATGCAACATCAAACTTAAACGAGCCAGTAAATAATATTATTTGAAAGTTATAACCTAGAAATTAAATAGGTGGGTATAAAAATTATTATCTCAATTATGAAATATATATAAATGTACTAGTAAATGTAAATGTACTAATAAAATCATAGAAAATGATTACTTAATTTCATCCAATGACATTATATTTGTTAAAAAATATATTTTCTTCAAAAATGATTTGTATTTCTTTTTTTATAAAATATTATAGTTAATTTCTATTTTTTTGAGAAAAAATATTTTATTAAATGAAAATATTTTATTAAATAATAATATAAAAATTAAACCAATTGGAAATTTTGGGATTTTTTGGAAAATATTTACTTTTTATTTAACAGTGAAAAATAAGATTTTTTATAAAACATTCATTTAATTTCAATTAATTATGTAGTCATATTTCCCCATTATAAAAAAAATATGGTTTTTAGTAACATAATTATTTTTTTGATATTTGAATGAAATATTTACATATGAGTCATCATTATATTAGAATTTTTTAAAATATTATTTTCTTGTTTAAAAATGCATTTTCTCTGGATATTCTTTCAATGTGCATAATGTTTCAACATTTTTATTAATTGAAAAACCACCAAGTAATAATTATTTAAATGAAATTTATAGATTACACACACATGTATATTAATTTAAATTCATCTAGTTATTATTATTATTCATAAAGTTAATATAAAATCATCTTATGCTTGAAAAAAAAATTATGAAAAATTGATTCTCTGTCCCATTTAAGGTTTTAATGTTAAATTAAAATCTTTCAATTGAGTTAATTTAATTTTTAAAATGAATTAAAAATATTAATAATTATAATTTATATTATATAATAATGTCATATTGATTTTGGGTCATAAATATTATTGAAAACCATAAAAATATTTTACCGCGATTAATGTGAAAACTAGTTTACCAGAGAGTTAAAAAAATGAAAATCAGTAAAATTACGTAAAAAATTGTCTAAATTATATTTTATGGGAATATTGAGACATTATAACATCTATATTTTAATAATATTCTTTTTTCATATCCTTCTTTCATGTTTAAAATGAGGGTATAACTTTTCCTTCCCAAAAACTCTAAATGGGTCCACTCCCCACTTATAATAGTCCACTCCCTCTACTATAATATTAACACCTTAAATATATTTTGGTTCTTCCAATATCTACCCAAGTTCATTAGTGTTTTCCATTAAAACATCCTAGAGTCTGTTTTTTCTCATAAACCCAATCAATATGTGATTTTGGTGTACACCATAAGAGATTCTCCGAAGGACTGGTATCATTCTAAACCAAGAATGTTTTTTATTCATCCACCTCTTTTAAATATTGTAAAATAATTAAGAAATAGTAACCATAGTTTCTATAATATATTTAGATGGTATTATTTTAATGTAATAACATTAATCCACATACTCCTCCATCAAGTAGGAAAAACCCGTTGTTCGCGTGTATGGAAGACTACCGCCTTGCAAAATCATGTAATTATTTTTCTATCATATCCCCTAATAGATGGTTTTAATGATTGATTTAAATTATATATTTATATTTTATCATAATTATAATTCTAGAAATATGATATCACATATACTTTCTTACTTTCCATTTTTTGGGGGGAAACGATAACATCGCTATGTGAAAAGTGGACTACCACGTCACAAAGCGATGTGATTAATTTTCACAACCTCTTTACATGGAAGGTAATAAGGACAAATTTTATCAATAAATGTGATATATATGAAATAAACAAATAGTTATCATTATTAAAATATTATATAATATTTTATTTCTTTCCATTCTAATCATTGTAAAATTTAAACATCATTCATGGGTACATATAGACTACCACCTTCACAAAGCGATGTGATTTTTTTCATCACTACATCAAATATATTATATATATAAGTATATTAAAATAAATAATAAATTTTTTAAAATATTATTATAATTATGGAAGGATAAAATATTATTTATCTTCATTTCACAATGATCATTGAAAATTGGAAATGTTGTTGATGCATACATACAACCTACCATCTCTAGGATTATGATATAGATCATTATTAATAACCACCATTAATAGATGGTTTTAAAATAATAAATTATTTAAAAATGATAATAATATAATTATAATTATTCCGGAGATGGTGGAATAATATAATCTTTGACTGTATTCAACCTACAAAAGTCATTTTTAACACATAATCTGAATTCCATCCAAAAATCTGAAGTGAACATAATTGAATAAAAAACTATGTAGAGAATGGTATGATATAAACTAAAAGGGATAATAAAATTGAAATGATATAAAAAAATTAAATAATTAACATAATTTTATTGTTTATTAATATAAATAATATACTTTATGATCCATATTAGAGTTAAAATACTTTCTTTTAAAATATCATCTTTTAAAGTTTCCCTTAAAACTATTTTTATTCAATGTATATATTTTTAAAACGATTTTATGAATTTATTAATATGAAAATTAATTAATTATGAAGTATATTATATTTCTCTCATGAATTTTTTTCCATTAGTTTTAAAAGGGAATATTTTTAAGTATTTTATACAAAACAGTTTAAATTTATTTAAAAAAGAAAAAATTGAATTTTCTATTTTAACTTATAGATAGAGATATAAATTTCCTTCCACCATGTCAATTATTTTAATTTTTTATTTTTTTCCAATATTTCCTATTATATTTGAAATAAAATCCCACTTTCCATTTTTTGTAATTTTGGTATTGAAAATGGTGTTTTTAAATGGATTATATATTTCAATATCTGGAATTGTTTTCTCATATGTGAAAATAATATTAAATTATTGTCATGATTATATTTTTGTTATTATAAATTATTAATTATTATGGGTTATTTAGTTATAAATCAATTAGGGTTGTTTATGTCATAAATAATGAATGGGTTGTTATGTTATAAACCACAATTATGAGGATATGCTATAAACCATGTAAAGTTGGGTCCACAATAGACCTTAAAATTATTGGGTATGGAAATATATTATATTGTTATTAGATATATAAGAGTGGTATGAATAATTATGTACCAAGATTCATATATTTTTATCTATACTTTTTAAGACTTCTTATACTAGTTTTATGATTTTTACAAAGCTAATAAAATATAATATTTTCAATTGAAAGTATTTATTAATTATTATGGATGAAAATAATATATTTGTAAATTTTTTTGACAATTTTATTTTATTTTAAAATAAATATTTATGAGTTTAATTTTTCATTATGGTTTTCTAATAAAAGATTTTATAGAAATATGTTAGAAGGGAATATAACATGTTATGTAAATATAAAATAAGAAATTTTCATATCTACTAGTATTTATGAATAAGAAAGTAATTTTAATTTAATGGGGACACTATTTATGATAATTTATTCCACATGAAAAAATGGGTTTTTACGAAATATTACGTTGCACACAAGACTTATTTATAATGAAAAATAATATATTATTAATATTATAATTTTTTAGTGTAGTTATATCATTGACATTGTTTTAGAAGTAATTGATAAAACCAGGTATATTATGTTTAAACATTTTTATTAAATTTTTTTACAATCATACAACAAAATTTTATAGGCTTAAAATGAGAATAAAATTTGATTTTAAGTGTAAAAAGCTCCCATATTTTTAAAAGGTTGGTTTAATGTATTTTGAGGTACAAAACATTTGAAATCTATTTTTTCATGTTTATAATTTTATATTAAAAATTAGACTTTGTATTTTGAATTGGGACATCAAAATTAAATTGCGTGGAATTTTTGGTATTTTTTGAATAAATTTTATATTTTAATAATAGTGAAAAATATTACTTTTTAATTTATAACTATTTTTTATCTAATTTATTTATATTGTTATATTTTCCTTTTTATTTGATATAAATTATAATTGGAATATTTTATTTCAGTTAATCCAATATAGTTGATTGGAATCAATTTCATATATAATTGGATATAAAAACTATGTGCACTTTTGAATGTTTTACATTAAAAACTCGTGTTGTCATTCTGTCAACAATATAAATTTTTATTTATTTTATATTAAATATATTTTTTGAAATTTTAAAAATTAATTACATATTTGGGATAATAAGATCAAAATTATGTAAATATTTCCCTTTTATTTTTGGATATTATGAATAGTAACATTAATAATAAATTTATAACCCTAATTAATGGTAAATTGGGTAATTAAAGGTAAAAATAATATTATAACTAAGATACAATCACCCTAAAACGTGTACTAATTTAATTGGATGAGTTTTTTTCAATAAAAATAATGCATGGACTATGATTATATCATATGTAATTCACTTCAGTTAGAGTAATACATTTACAATATTATATTCAAAGGGAAGACAAATTTTGTCTCACCCTTGTTTTTATCCAGTAATTTATTTATAATATAGGGTTATATAGGTAACATCTTAGACTAAATATTCCATAGAAATATAAAAACAATATATACATACGGATTTTTTATTTATAATTGGTAGACATTAAATAATTAAATTCATTTGTGACACAATCGTGACACAATATTCGATTTATTAAAGGAATAACCAATTAAATTATATTAATAATATTAGAATAAATATAATTGAAATGTTTTATGCCATTGACAAATTTTATGTATGAATTTTACATTTTTGGGATGAGTTAAATTAGTTTTTTGAAGGAATAATTTTTTATTAAATTTTTAAAAAGTAAAGAAGTGGATAGTGTCAAAATTGACACTTATAACATTTTAAAATAAATAATATTTTATTAAATGATATAAAATAATAAAAATAAATTACTCAGCAAAATTACTAGGGTATGTCTAAATATGTAATTAATAACTCTTTTTTTCTTGTTTTTCATTTTATTGTAATTATATTAACTCTAAAATTGTAAATTACATTATTTCACGGTAAGAATTAATTTGGATTGAAAAAAATATAAGGTTTAAAAAATTACCAGACTTGTATGATTTTATTTGGATGAATGGTTTTAGAACTAAAATCATCTTATATTTTAAATAATTTACCATGGAAATATTTTTTAATAAAAAATTTAATTTATATTAATTTTATATTTTTTATAATTCCAAGAGTGCCCTTCCCCTCTTTTATAAAAGGGAACACATTCATCTATATTAATTACACTTAAAACACATTTGGATCATCCAAGATCTACCCAAACCCCTTCCTAGAATATGTACCCACATTATAGAGGCATTATTTAAGGCCAAACACCATCCTTAGAGGTGTTAAGGTGTTAAGATAAGGGGATCATCCGAATGAAAGGTAAAAATTTTATTTAAGTGTTTTAATTTTATTTCTTCTTCCACTACCATCAAATATTTTTCAAACAATATTAGATAATATATCAAGTATCATAGTTATAAATTCATGTTTTTATGTTAATTCCATCACCTAAATATGTATCACATTCCATTAAATGGGAAAATAATTAATCATTCGTTCGTACGTGTGAACTATTAACTCTACGAAGAGATATAATTTTTTTTCATTATCGTCTCTTAGGATGGAATATAATGATTCAATTAGTGTTTATATATGCTATTAATGACATATTTATCATTTTTATTGAATAATATATCATTTATTCTCTTACCTTTCATGCACATACAAATGATAATGTCGTTCGTGTGTAGGAGTGAACTATTACCTCCATAAAGTGATGTGATACATTTTTCATCACCACATCACATGTATGATATATATAATTATATATAAATGATTAATATGATGTTAATTATATTATTATAATTATGAAAATATAAAATGATAATTGCATTCTTTCTATAATGATCATTGAAAAAAGGATATGTTACTCATGTGTACGCACAACCTGCCTTCTCTATGATTATAATAGTGTTAATTTTTCGTAACCATACATATTGGGTTTTTTTAAGTATAATTGATTTATAAAAGTTATTATTATTTCATGAATATTATTTTGGATATAATTTAATCATGACCACTTTGACTATTGAAATCATACCAAAGTCATCTTGAACTCAAGTACCGAATATTTACCGAAAATCAGACATGAGTTTAAATAATTATTAAATTCTTAGAACATGGTAAAAAAATGATATAAAGTGAAGAATAAAAAATAAAAATTTTCCCAAAAAATTAAAATTCACCTAAGTTTATTATTTATAATGATAAAGAATATACAATAGTAATCAAACTTCAGGTAAGGGACTTTATCTCAATCTCTTTTCATTGAGGCATATTTTGATGTAATACACAACCTTCTTTTATAATGAGTATAGTCAAACCCTTTCAATTTTAATTTCATTAAAAGGTTTTGAAAATGAATCTTTTTATTTTAATATTTTTACTTTATTAAAAATGAATGTTTTTTAACGTATACATCGATAAGGAATTGGTTTCCACTATAACCATTATTTTATTTTTGGATTCCTCTACAAGCCGCAATGTTTTTAAAAGAAAAATAAATACCATATTCCATTTTCAGGTATTTTGGTTTTGAAAATGGTTTTAGAATAGATTGATTATTTCACTATCTTGAAATTATATGTTTTTATTTCAATGTGTAACTATTATATTTTTTATTTTATGCTTGTTTTATGTGTTATGATTATGTTATTGTTCTAGGTAATAGTATGTGAATATGGGTGGTTCCATAATAAAATGAGTTTGGGTGAGAAAATGATATCCATCTATTTAATTGGTTAATGAGATATAGTTAACTGGTTCGGTATCTCCAAAGTTATTTACAGAATATATCATGATGGGTATTCCAAATGTAACCATGAAGGTTACTCCCTATGTATCTGTGATAGAAACATTGTAAGAATGTAATGGATTCAACAGGTTACCTTCATTATTTATATTTTCAATAGAGTTTTAGTGGAATATTATAACTTCTTGAGGTTAGATAAAGGGTTTATGTTTTATGGTAGGAAATTATGATTTCGGTTTCATGAGTTTAAAATATTCTCGTATTAATGGTATAATTAATTATTTTATACCCCTTACTGAGATTTTTAGGCTCATTCCAAGTTTTGAAATTTTTTTCATAGTTTATAAGGATAGTTATGATAAAGTAGGATGAAATGAATAATAATAATATTATTATTTATCATGAAAAATAAATCATATTTTTTTTATTTATGGTACTAAAAGAGGATATTGTTTTAGTTTTATCAACATTGTATGTTTGAGGGATGTTATCTATGAATGAAGAAATAATTATAAAAAAAATGTAAACCTGAAAAGATATTCATTGTGAATGAATGAATCTTTTTACTTAACATAAGAATATGTAACATTTAAGGCTGGTTCGTTATAGTTGGAATCAGATGTCAGTTTAGAAAAATTTAGCTGTTAAGATTTAGTTAATAGAATATCCATAAATGTTTTTTAATTTATTTTCAATTTAAATGGTAGAGAATTTCCAAATTACTATATTACATCATATATGATATGTATGTTCATATTTATTTTCTATAGAGTATTGAAGATAGTAATACTAAGATTGGATCTAGATGAAAACAACATTCCAAATCAACAACCTGATATGGACGGAATCAAAACTCAATTGTTTGTTGTCCTGATGGATCAGTTGACAGAAGCTATAAATGGTGGTGGAATCCAGGATTCAGATCAACCAAATCAACCACAGAGGAATATTTGTGTTGTGTAACATTTCATAATAAAAAATACCCATCATTAAAAGGATCATTTTACCCCATTCTAGCTGAATAATGGATTAAATAATTAGAATAAATTTTCAATTTCATGTGGTGTTCAGGTAATAAAAACATTAGACTTGGTGTTGATCATTATAAAGGTGAATTAAATCAGTGGTCATCTATGGTAATGAATATCTGGGATAGTGAGGATATTGGTTCACTTGAGTGGGATGAATTCAAAAATATTCAATCTTGAGAAATGTATTCCTAAGGATGTTTTACATTGGATGGAAAAAATTCTTGGAATTGAGGTAGGATAATGAATTAGTGTCTTTATATGAATACAAATTCACTCAACTAGAAGGGTACACTAAAAATTTCATCTGGGGTCTTGATAGTTAAAAAATTTCTTTCTTACATTGGATTAAAACCAAATATCGAAGGGCATTCGATTCTCATAAATTAAAAAGTTTCAATAATTTTTTTTGATGTCTAGAGAATGTATAAATGGAAGTGATATGAATAATTGTTATTTATAGTCATTAAAATTTTTTCAATTCAATGAGATGGGTCATTATGAAAACAAGTGTCTGAAGAGGAACCAGAATTATGGGAAACATTGAGAATATAAGCAGAAAGTTATTGTGAAATATTTTGCAAATACTTTTGAAGGTGTTGGGCCATTAAATAGAGTGTTATCAGGTAGCTTGTTTTTTTATTTAGATTATGCCAATGTGTTTTTCGATTTAAGGTCTGCCCATTCTTTTATTTATGAGAAATTTTTTGCTATATTAAAAATTCCACCTCAAGAAATGAAGGCATAACTTATGGTAAAAAAATGGGGGAGATGCTAAGGAAAAAATAAATTATAACAATCATCATGTCATTGTGTATGGAAAGAATATACCTGAAAACCATATTTTTTTTTCTATAGATGACTTGATGTTATTTTGTGTATATATTGTTTTTCTATTTACCATGCAAATATTGACTATTGTGCTAAAGGAGATTCTTTTCAAAAATATATTTTTTTTCTATAAAAGAATTAAACCATTCCTTTTGTATCATATTAGGAAGACACAAAAATATTAAAATATGGAAATTAATTTTATCTTTCACATATTTTTGAAAATAAATTAAATGATTATATTAATGGTTTACCAGTGGTAAATGAGTATCTTAATGTTTTTTCCTTATGAGTTTCCTAGTATTATCTTAAATCTGGAGGTTGAATATACTATTGAATTTCTTCCTAATAGTAATCCAATTTCAAACCCCCCATATAGAATGGATCAAATTGGTCACTCAAAGTTGAATAATCAATTATTGTTTTTATTAGATAAAGGTTTCATTTGAACTAACACATCCCCATGGGGATATCATGTATTTTTTATTAAAAATAAAAATGATTCAATGATAATTTGAATTGATTATAGAGCCTTAAATAAGATCATTATTATGAACAAGTATTTGTTTCCTCAAATCAATGATTTTTTTATCCGATCTATGGGCGACAATATTTTTCAAAGATTAATATGAAGTTGGGTTACAATCAGTTGAAAATTAGCTAATAAGACATTCCAAATATTTCATTTCACACTAAATATGGCCAATATAAAAAAATTGATTTTTTGGGTTAACTAATGCACCTTCTTTATTCATGGATCTTATGAATAGAATATTCCTTGAGTAATTTTATAAGTTTTTAGTTGTATTTATTGATGTAATTTTGGTATATTATAAAAGTAAAGAGGTGCATAAAATTCATATAATGGTTTTATTTTCAATCTTAAAGATAAAAACTATAAGGGAAATTCAAAAAGTGTGAATTTTGGTTGCAACCAATTTTCGACCATGGACACATTATTTATAAATATGGAATAACTATTGATCCTGCTAAAAAAATTGAATAATTTACAAGACTCGCAAATATAACCTGGATTCGAAGTTTTCTTTATTTAGTAGGATATGACAAGAAAATTTTTAAAAACATTTTATGATTTTCCAGCCCACTGAATAAGTTGACTTGAAAAGGTGTTATGTTCATCTAGAAAAAATAATGTGATGATTATTTTTAGGAATTGAAATGATGAATGGTGAATGCTCCAGTTCTAGCCCAACCTTCCCAAAAATCTGAATTTATCCTCTAAATTGATGCTTTCTTTATAGGACATGGTTCTATAATAATGAAAAATGATCAATTTCCTATGATTCGTGTCAATTGAAACCTCATGAGTTATGTTACCCTACAGATTATTTGTAATTATCTGCTATTGTTTTTTTTCTTTAAAATTTCTAGACATCTTCTATATAGAAGGAAATGCTAAATATATATTGACTATTAAACTTAGAATTATATATTCTCTCAAAAATAGTTGAACATGGGATTGTGAGAATTACTAGAAATAATCATGGATTATGATTGCACAATTCGATACCATACTAAAAAATAAAATAATGTGGCTAATGCTTTTATTAGAAAAAGTAATGCTGCATTAACCATGTTATATTGAGTACATGATCCTTTTGTTAATTATTTGATGAACTCGGGATGGGAAGTTATTGGTGTAAGAAATTACTCTATTTGATTTACAGCTTCAGCCTAATCATCTCTATCATACAGAATTACTCAAGTACATAAGGAAGGAATTGAATGGAAGAAAAAGGTAGAATTATTTAGAAAGGATAAGTTTACGGAATTTAACATTGATAAATATCAGGTTTTTTAGATTTGTTAAGAGATTTTCTGTGAATTTAGATTCATAGTTGAAGAAATATTTTTTATTTGAATATCTTAGTTCTCCATTTTTAGTTCATTTTGAAATCACTAAGATGAACAAAGACTATCGGGAGTATTTCTGCTGGGATAGAATGAAAAGAGATATTGCTGACATTACCCTTATATATTTGACTTGTCAATAGGTTAAAGTATAAAAAAAATTTCCAAAGGGAATTATTTATCCTTTGATAGTACCAGAGTAGAAATGGGAAAATATATCCATGGATTTTTTAGTGGTATTACCAAAGACATATTGATGTAACAATGTGATTTCAGTTATTGTTAATCGATTGAGTAAATCTACTCATTTTCTTATTATTCAGAATACACTATATCTAGATAAATATTATTTATTATATCGTAAATATATAGTAATATTACGTGGAGTTCATCTAGCCATTTTATCTGGTCATAATCCCAGGTTCACTTAGAACTTTTAGAAAGACCTTCATAATTATTTGGAAACTGAATTAAATTTCAGTATAAATTTTCATCCTCCATTTGATGGGATGTTATAAAAAACAATTCAGACCATGGTGGATATGAATTGTGATTGTTTAGTAGATTACCAGGGAAGTTGGGTTTAACATATTTTATTGGTTGATTTTTTGTATAATAATTTTTTTTATTCATGTGAAAAGATGGAAATGTTTGAGGAATTATATGGAAAGCATTGTCAGGAACAACCTTTTTGGGATGATTTTTGTGAAAGGAAGTTGATGGGAATAGATTTGTTAGAGGAAATTTCTGGGAATTTTAAAATGATTTAGTGACACATGAGGACAGCTCAGAGATGGAAGAAATGTTATCCAGATTACTAGAGGAAGGATCTTTCTCTCGAGGTAGGTGATCATATTTTTTTTCAAAGTTTCTCCATGGAAAAGTGTAATGCATTTTGGTATGAAGGAGAAACTGAGTCCACAGTTCATTAGACCCTATAAAATCTTATAGAAAGCTGGACTAATTTCCAACTAATTTTTTCTATATCCGATATTATCCCATATACACAAATTTTTTATGTTTCAATGTTAAGAAAGTATATGTTGATTCAATATCATGTTTTGAGTTCTGAAGTAGTTCAGTTAGAAGAGAATCATTCTTATGAGGAACATCATGTTAAAGTATTTGACTATAGGGAAAAATTGTTTTAGAATAAATTTATTCATCAAGTTAAAGTTTTATTGAAAACCCATATGGTTGAAGAGGAAATATATAAATCTAAAAATTCTATGAGTGACGAATACCCCCACTAATTTGATATGTGAATAAAATTACAAGGATGCAATTTCCAAAAGGGGGAAGGATATAACATCCCAGGTAATTATAGAATAAGATGTTTTTATATATATTAATATTTATGAGTAAGATATTAATTTTTCTTTAAATGGTATGTTCTGTATAATAGTGTACCTGACACACAAAAATGGGTTTCTTTGAAATCTTACGTTGTAGGGAAGACTAAGTTATATAGAAAAATAATATATTGTTAATATTTTTATTTTAAGTGGTATTTATTGCTTTGATATTGTATTGGGGGTAATTGATATAACTAACTATATTATATTGATATAAAATTTTTAAATGTTTTTACATTCATCCAAAAAATTGTTCATAAAATAAGAATAAAATCCAATTTTATGCATAAAAATCTCAAATATGTTAAAATTAATTTTTACCACCTTTTGATGGAAAACCCATTTAAAATATCATTTTTATTCACTTTTATAATTCATATATGGCAATTTTAACTTATTCCTTGCAATAGGGAAATTAAAATTTACTTTGGTTGAATTTTTTGAATTTTTCTGATAAATTTTATAATTTAATAAATAGTGAAAAATACAGCATTTTAATTCAAAAATACTTTTTTTATAATTTATTTTTATAGTTAGATTATACTTTTAATTTCATTTAAATTATAAGAAGATTATGTATTTATCATTTAATCCAATACAGGTCATTGGAAGAAACTACATATTTAAATTGAATATAAACTAGGTGAACTTTTGAACGTGTTACGTCAAAAACCCATTTTCTTATTCCGTCAATGAGATTAATTTTTAATTAGTTTTTGAAAATTATTTTTTTTGAATTTGGAAAAATGGATTCAATATTTTGAATCAAAAGATAAAAATTATGTAAATTGTTCCCTTATATTTTTGGACATTTTGTATAGCAACTTTAGTATTATTTTCATTACCATAGTCAGTGGTTTATCAGGTAACTAAATGTAAAAATAATATTATAAATAATATTAAATCACACTAAAACTTGTCATAATTTCATTGAATTAGTTTTTTTCAACCATAATCATTATTTTACTAAGATTATAACCTTTGTAATCCACTTGGGTGTGTGTAACACCCCAAGCTTCCATGATACGCTTCTCATTCAATAATGCAATAGCTTGCATTGTACGCAACTTCGAGTTCTAACACACCGCAACTAATCAAAGTAGCCGTTATGAATAGTAATAACCACTTTTTAAATTTATAGAAATTTTATATTTCAAAATGGACTTCATTTTTGTATTCCTAATATTGAAATTAGCCTATGTTGAATTTTTTGTAATTTTCTGAGAACTTCCAAATTTTTATGAATAGTGAAAAATACTTAAAACAACTTTTTTAATCAAAATAATTTATAGTGATAAGTTATAATATTGAGTGGTTTTAAAGTATAATTATAATATTTTTTTACCATTTTATCCAATGGTGTTCATTATAATTAATTTCACTTTGAAATTGGACATAAACAATTGTCAATCTTTTTATATAAATTGTTTCTTAAAAACACGCTATTTGTTGTGACAGCGAGAATTAATTATAAAATGAATTAATGAAACTTATATGTTTGGAATTTCATAAAATATACATCATTTTTGAATTCGGAATATCAATTATAGCTTAGGGTGAAATTTTGGCATTGTTCTGAAAAACTTCAATTTTTTATGAATAGTGAAACCACTAATTGGTAGTTAAAAACTGATTATTTGTTTAAATAAAATATTACCACTTCTGTGGTTTGATTTTCAAAAATCCGACATACATGGTTGTCATTAAGAAGTAAAATGTGGTTCAATGTGATTAAAATAATTTTTGGTGAATAGTAACTTTTAAGTTCTTAATCGCGATTAGAGGTAATTAGTGTAGTTTAAGGTAAAAATAATGTTTTAATAATATGAGATGAGCTTGACACATGACCTACCCTCATTGGATGTGCCATGGCCGACCAAGACAATCCATGGGTCAACTTGGGGTCCCCATGGAGCCACTTTAGTTAGAAAATGACATAAATACCTTTTATTTAATGTTAAAGTAAAAAATGACACAAACATGAAATGTTATACTAAAACAATTTTTACATGGAGTTATACAAGTCATACTTTTGACTATAAATAGTCATTGGAAATATACAAAGATTTCCTACCTCATAGTAGTTTTTTTATAATTTTTAGAAATTAAATAAATTAAATTATTTATGACATCATGATGATGCAGCGATGACCTCATTATTTAACGATTTAAATAAAATAAAAAGATAATGTGAAATCCAAGGCATAAACTTGTCAAAAACCTATTGGATGAGTAGATAGAGAACCCTTATCACCTTAGCCTCGAATTATATAAGTGTGGGACCTCTGAAATCTGAAACTCATTTTATAATAAAGTGACTTTTCTTAACTTTCCAAGAGTGCCCCTCCTCTCCACTTATAAAAGGCCCCCACCTCTACCACCTCATTCACACTTTCAAGCCATTTGGATCACCCAAACTCTACCAAAATACTCTCCCAACTTCCCCCTCTTACTACTAGAAGCCTCACTTTGGGTAGAACTCTTCTCAAGGAAGCCTTTGGCTCAAATCAAAAAGAGTTACCCGATTTTAAGGTAATGTCTTCTCTAATGTTGTTTTGTTTTATTTTTCTTCTCCATCCCCCTAAACACTTTTTATTCATTTCTTTTGTAGCAACACCAGAATCCTAAATATACTAGGATGTTGTTATAAGAAGTATTCGAGCTACAATTACACACACCTACATCTAATGGTTAAAGAACATACTGTTTCTGTGGATGGGGAATTTTTGCCTCATGAAACGATGATTGTTCAACACTCATATAACACCTCTAATGGTGGCCATTATGATGAAACTATTTTTATATATGATATATATTATGTTTTTGTTTTCCTTATGATTTTGTATTTTTCATTTATGGCATACCTTTATGGTTTCCATTATGGGTAAACGCGATATTTTCATTTTAGGAAGTGCAGACTATCGCCCCCTCAAAGTGATTTGAATCGTTAATACCATATGTGGGATGTATAAAGGATGGAGTAAATGGTATTATATGCTATATTATACTGGAATTATATTATACATTTATATCATTATTATTTCATTAAATACGAAATAGAAATGAAAGTAGAGTTCATGCGTACGTACGGCTTACCGTCTCCATGAACGGTTCATTTCATTTCTTACCTCTAAATGTTAAGTAATATTATGAATGAATGTATATACTGGATATATATGATATATATGATATCTACATCATGAATATAATTCTTGATATAATGGATATTTCACCACATGAACAACTTGTAATTATAAGAAGTTTATTGTTGACTCAAGTCCCAAAGATCGACAAAACGACCGTTATTAACTTAAATAATTACATAATGTTCATAACATTGTAATAAGTTATATAAAAAGGATAATGAAATTAAAAATGGTTCTTAATAAGGTAGATATTAACTCTAGTTTATTATTCAGGAGGTTAAAGAACGGTTGAGTCAAGTCGGACACGAGGTAAGGGAACTTCTAAACCCAATTTCCATTCTTTGGGTTAATCTCCTACTTTCAAATTATGGCATGATATTATTATTTCCTATCTTGTATTTGTAATATCTTTATGTGTACTTATAGTGAATACACATAATAGATCTATTTTATTTTAAAAATGATTTTTTAAGGACTTTGTCTCAATATCCTTTCATTGAGGCATATTTGGTTTTATACACAACTTTCTTTTATACGGTGTATAAACCCCTTTGACTTTTACGTTTTTTCAAAAGGAATATTTTTTATACGAAGTGTTTTACTAAATGACAAAAAGGGAATGTTTTCCTTTCCGTACTTATGCAGCGACAACGACTTCTCCGCCGTTGTGACCATTATTTGAGTTTCGGCTTCCTCTACAATCCATCACTTTTTTTTAATGAAAAATAAATAAAAAGTTTTAACTTGCTTTTATTTTGGTATTGAAAATGGTTTTGAAAGAATTTTTATTATATCAATGTGTTGTATTGACATCTTGTGATTGAAATGTGGAAATGTTATGTTTCCTTTACGTATGTTTTATGTGATACGATTATGTTATGGTTTATGATATGTTTAAACCTATTCATATAAGGAATGCATTGGACTTAATAAGTGACGGGTGGAGCCCGCTATAGCTCCTCGATGCATCGGCAGGTCACATGAGACAAACTAGTGTCCTGGCACGAGGCCTTGACAAAATCTTATTTGTGGTCTTGGAACGAGGCCTTAGCTACGTGGTTATGATAGTCTGGCATTATGAATTCCATCATTATGAAAGTGGTTATTGATATTGCATGTGATTATTCGACCAGTAGAATATCCATGTGAATAAGTAAATGGCATTATCTCATTTTACTTTTGCCATATTATGTTTAAGTTCATGTTTAAAAGGCTTTTGTTTTAGTTATACATTGCCTTAAATGTTAATGTTTATTTATGAAAGCTTCCGCAATATTGTTATCCTTACTGAGCATCTGAGCTCACCCCTTTCAATGTTTTAATATTTTCCAGGATGTGAAGAAGTATTTTATGAATGACCTGTAGGGATTTTCAGAAGATGATACGAGTGTGGTCTATGGAGACTTTGTTATTATAGTATTCACTTTATGATGTAATGTAACGTTTATGAATGTATCTAGTGTTTCCAAGGCTACTAAACTAATTGGTCTTTCGAGACTTGATCTTTTGTGATCATGCCAATGTTACGAAGTAATGCACCGACTCCGGGTAGCCGGGGGAGGGGCGTTACAGTTGGTATCAAAGGCAGTTTAGTACTAACCTTGGAAGCTAGATTTAGATAAACTCTGATTAGAGCACATAGCCCGAAGATAGACTTTAAGGATTAGTATAGAAGAACTTCCTAGAATTTTGGTATTATAGAGATTTTGTGAGTTTTCCGAGCAATACATCCCTGTCTGGATATGAGCAGGTAGAGGCGGCTCTGGAACAGATGTACCTAGGGGTAAAACCCGAAAACACCGCTTTGAGCTAGACTCAAATGGGAACTGGTGCACGACAACGGGCCTTGCTGCACTCTTGGTTACGACACTTCCGAGGGATATGCTTAGGATAATTCTCATTTTCTTTACAAACCACTATGAACGATTATGAGTATATACTTCCTAAAAGAAAACCTTTTTATGATTATGGATTATATCCATAAATAGTTCAATTTATGTTAAGTATTTTATAAGTATGGAATTATGTATTTTGATTCATAATCTAATCTAGTTTATGGCATTGTATAGAAATGGCGCCCAGTAGAAGGAATGTGAACTCCATCAATACATATGATCCAAAGAGTAATAAGGATCATATATTTCATGGTATTAAGCCAACATTTAGAAGGGAAATATTCTCCCATGTGTTATCAACATATGAAGAAATAGTATCATGTGTTAATAAGATAAGTAGAGAATTCTCTGAGTCTTATGGATTTGAAGGGATGAAAGAGAAGAAAAGGATGGAAGAGAGAATGATGGATAAAGGGATGAGGGAAAAGAAGAATTTTCCAATATGTGATAACTGTGGGAGGAAACACCTTGGAATTTGCTTGAAGGGAATGTGAGTTTGTTATAAGTGTGGAGAAAAAGGACACCAAGTGCGTGACTGCAAGGGTAAGAAAAAGGTTTCAAATGTACAATGCTTCATCTGCAAGGAGTGGGGACACTACGCAAACCAATGTTTAAATCATCAGAGTATACCCCAAATGATGTTATTGGATAATAATCAAGTTATGATACTACCACATATGAGGATGAATGATTAGATTTCTTATGTTGTTATTAAAGAATTTTGTAATTTGAGTGTTGCATCAATGATGTACTGGTTATAATAATTATGTAGTGTATAAGGATTGTACTGCAGTACTATTTCATCTAGGACTTGAGATTATGTGGAACCAAGAAAAGTGACTCCACAGTAGGTTAAATTTTTGGAAAATATATGGTTAAGAGAAAGATAAACCATAATATGGTTTTGATACCAAGATAGTGATTTTGGAATAAGACATGATTGATTCGGATAAATTATGTTGGATATTCTTAACATCCTTGAAACTGATTAATGATTTGTATACATTTTTGGATAGATGGAGTATATCTAGTTTTCTATAAGGAATGAGGGATCATGAATGTAATCAATAAGGATTTATGGTAATACAATATGTTGCAGTGTTATAAAAGAATACATGATGAAGGTGTTCACATGTTGTTATGCAAAAAAAAGGAGCTTCATTATGTTTACCTTCCTCATAAAATCTGGACTGTGAGTTGGACAGTAGTATTTTGGATAACTATAAAGGTTGGAATGGATTATATTTTACATTGTATACTATTGTTAATGTTATTTTTGGATATTTATAAAAAGGTCAACACGTAGACCGAGTGAGAACCCATCGCGTCGGACAAAGCTGTGGGAATCGAACCCACAACCATAGTGCGATTGGGATTAATCACCTACCAATGGACTACGTGAAGTCCCTGGTTTTTACAAAATAGTTTTTCTAATCTAAATGGTATGTGTTAAAATTTGGAACCTTATACAATTAGGATAAGTATAATATTTTTGAGTTCTACTATCTTTTTGAGTGAAAGATGAGTTAAAGGTTGAAACTCTAATTATCAAGCATAAATATATATATACCTATCTCTTATTCAATGAATAAATTAATTCTTAAACTTTAGTAAAGGGATATTAAAACAAAAAACGTGTTATCCTAATACCTTATGTCTTGTTGAACTGATGATATTTTAAATCAACATAGATTGAAGGCTTTGAGGCCCTCAATTTGACAGTTGATTGTGATTGATGACCTCAATCACTCCCTACAAATATTTACGTTTTTCCTCCAATTATATGTCTCTAATTTCCACCAATGTTCTACTTATCGAGATCATAATTTGGTGGTGACTTTTTTATTTCCATTTCCCTCTTATTAAGAGTAAATTTTATTAACCTTATTTCTGATGTGGGTTATCCACAAAGGTACTTTCTATTTTCAACCTTTCATTTTCCAAGAAAAATTTCAAATTGCAAGCACGCAATTTATTGAAGGAGGGGAGAATGTAACACCCCGAGCTTCCATGATACGCATCTCATTCAATAATGCAATAGCTTGCATTGTACGCAATTTCGAGTTCTAACACACCGCAACTAATTAAAGTAGCCGTTATGAATAGTAATAACCACTTTTTAAATTTATAGAAATTTTATATTTCAAAATGGACTTAATTTTTGTATTCCTAATATTGAAATTAGCCTATGTTGAATTTTTTGTAATTTTCTGAGAACTTCAAAATTTTTATGAATAATGAAAAATACTTAAAACAACTTTTTTAATCAGAATAACTTATAGTGATAAGTTATACTATTGAGTGGTTTTAAAGTATAATTAGAATATATTTTTACCATTTTATCCAATGGTGTTCATTAGAATTAATTTCACTTTGAAATTTGACATAAACAATTGTCAATATTTTGATATAAATGGTTTCTTAAAAACACGCTATTTGTTGTGACAACGGGAATTAATTATAAAATTAATTAATGCAACTTATATGTTTTGAATTTCATAAAATAGACATCATTTTTGAATTCAGAATATCAATTATATCTTAGGGTGAAATTTTGGCATTGTTCTGAAAAACTTCAATTTTTGATGAATAGTGAAACCACTAAGTGGTAGTTAAAAACTGATTTTTCGTTTAAATGAAATATTAACACTTCTGTGGTTTGATTTTCAAAAATCTGACATACATGGTTGTCATTAAGAAGTAAAATGTGGTTCAATGAGATTAAAATAATTTTTGGTGAATAGTAACTTTTAAGTTCTTAATCGCGATTAGAGGTAATTAGTATAGTTTAAGGTAAAAATAATGTTTTAATAATATGATATGAGCTTGACACATGTCCTACCATCATTGGATGTGCCATGGCCGACCAATAAAATCCATGGGTCAACTTGGGGACCCCATGGAGCCACTTTATTTCGAAAATGACATAAATACCTTTTATTTAATGTTAAAGTAAAAAATGACACAAACCTGAAATATTTTACTAAACCAATTTTTACATGGAGTTATACAAGTCATATTTTTGACTATAAATAGTAATTGGAAAGCTAAAAATATTTCCTACCTCATAGTATTTTTTTATAATTTTTAGACATTAAATAAATTAAATTATTTATGACATCATGATGATGCAGCGATGACCTCATTATTTAACGATTTAAATAAAATAAAAAGATAATGTGAAATACAAGGATTACACTTGTCAAAAATCATTTGGATGAGTAGATATCGAACCCTTATCACCTTATCCTCGAATTATATAAGTGTGGGACCTCTGAAATCCAAAACTCATTTTATAATAAAGTGACTTTTCTTTACTTTCCAAGAGTGCCCCTCCTCTCCACTTATAAAAGGCCCCCACCTCTACCACCTCATTCACACTTTCAAGCCATTTGGCTCGGACAAACTCTACCCAAATACTCTCCCAACTTCCCCCTATTACTCCTAGAAGCCTCACTTTGGGAAGAACTCTTCCCAAGGAAGCCTTTGGCTCAAATCAAAAAGAGTTACCTTATTTTAAGGTAATGTCTTCTCTAATGTTGTTTTGATTTATTTTTCTTCTCCATCACCCTAAAAACTTTTTATTCATTTCTTTTGTAAAAACACCAGTATCCTAAATATACTAGGATGTTGTTATAAGAAGTATTCTAGCTACACTTACACACACGAACATCTAATGGTTAAAGAACATACTGTTTCTGTGGATGGCGAATTTTTGCCTCACGAAACGATGATTGTTCAACACTCATATAACACCTCTAATGGTGGCCATTATGATGACACTATTTTTATATATGAAATATATATTATGTTTTTTTTTCTTATGATTTTGTATTTTTCATTTATGGCATACCTTTATGGTTTCCATTATGGGTAAACGCGATATTTTCATTTTAGGAAGTGCGGACTACCGCCCCCTCAAAGTGATTTGAATCGTTAATACCATATGTGGGATGTATAAAGGATGGAGTAAATGGTATTATATGCTATATTATACTGGAATTATATTATACATTTATATCATTATGATTTCATTAAATACGAAATAGAAATGAAAGTAGAGTTCATGCGTACGTACAGCTTACCGTCTCCATGAATGGTGCATTTCATTTCTTACCTCTAAATGTTAAGTAATATTATGAATGAATGTATATACTAGATATATATGATATATATGATATCTACATCATGAATATAATTATGCATATAATGTATATTTCACCACATGAACAACTTGTAATTATAAGAAGTTTATTGTTGACTCAAGTCCCAAAGATCGACAAAACGACCGTTATTAACTTAAATAATTACATAATGTTCATAACATTATAATAAGTGATATAAAAAGGATAATGAAATTAAAAATGGTTCTTCATAAGGTAGATATTAACTCTAGTTTATTATTAAGGAGGTTAAAGAATGGTTGAGTCAAGTCGGACACGAGGTAAGGGAACTTCTTAACCCAATTTCCATTCTTTGGGTTAATCTCCTACTTTCAAATTATGTCATGATATTATTATGTGCTATCTTGTATTTGTACTTTCTTTATGTGTAATTATAATGAATACACATAATAGATCTATTTTATTTTAAAAATGATTTTTTTAAGGACTTTGTCTCAATCTCCTTTCATTGAGTCATATTTGGTTTTATACACAACTTTCTTTTATACAGTGTATAAACCCCTTTGACTTTGACATTTTTTCAAAAAGAATCTTTTTTATACGAAGCGTTTTACTAAACGACAAAAAGGGAATGTTTTCCTTTCCATACTTATGCGGCGACAATGACTTCTCCGCCGCCGTGACCATTATTTGAGTTTCGGCTTCCTCTACAGGCCATCACATTTTTTAATGAAAAATAAATACAAAGTTTTAACTTGCTTTTATTTTGGTATTGAAAATGGTTTTGAAAGAGTTTTTATTATATCAATGTGTTGTATTGACATCTTGTGATTGAAATGTGGAAATGTTATGTTTCCTTTATGCATGTTTTATGTGATACAATTATGTTATGGTTTATGATATGTTTAAACCTATTCATATGAGGAATGCATTGGACTTAATAAGTGACGGGTGGAGCCCGATATAGCTCCTCGATGCATCGGCAGGTCTCATGAGACAAACTAGTGTCTTGGCATGAGGCCTTGACAAAATCATATTTGTGGTCTTGGCACGAGGCCTTGGCTACGTTGTTATGATAGTCTGGCATTATGCATTCCATCATTATGAAAGTGGTTATTGATATTGCATGTGATTATTCAACCAGTAGAATATCCATGTGAATAAGTAAATGAGATTATCTCATTTTACTTTTGCCATATTATGTTGAAGTTCATGTTTAAAAGGATTTTGTTTTAGTTATACATTTCCTTAAATGTTAATGTTTATTTATGAAAGTTTCCGCAATATTGTTATCCTTACTGAGCATCTGAGCTCACCCCTTTCAATGTTTTAATATTTTCCAGGATGTGAAGAAGTATTTTATGAATGACCTGCAGGGATTTTCAGAAGAGGATATTAGTGTGGTCTATGGAGACTTTGTTATTGTAGTTTTCACTTTATGATGTAATGTAACGTTTATGAATGTATCTAGTGTTTCCAAGGATACTAAACTAATCGGTCTTTCGCGACTTGATCTTTTGTGATCATGCCAATGTTACGAAGTAATGCACCGACTCCGGGTAGCCGGGGTCGGGGCGTTACAGTGTGAGTAATACACTTTCAATATTATATTCAAAGGGTTGTCTCACCTTTTTTTATAAAGTATTGTATTTTTAATTTATGGTGATACAGGGGATCACTTTTACTATAAATATTATTTAAAAATATAAAAATAATATCCAAATCATGATAATTTTGTTATGATTTCTAGACATTAAATAATTAAATTTTGTTATGACATAATGACGATACAGTAATTTATTTATTAATGGAAGAATCAAATTAATGATATTGATAATATTAAAATAAATGAAATTTAAAAATATGATGATGTTTAAAATTTTAATGTATTAATTTGAAATTTGAGGGTTGAGTGAAAAAAAAAATTTATGAAGGAATCAAGTTGTTATGATATTTTTAAAATGTCAAATATCGAATAGTGTCCAAATTTACATTTACGAGATTCTAAAATAAATAATAGTTTATGAAATGATATAAAATTCATAAAATTGAATCCATTATAACACCTATTGGGGTAAGTCTTTATATTTCACTAGTGACTCATTTGTGGAAGTTTGTAATTTTATTGTAACTATATTTACTATCAAATTTTTTATGACACAATATCACGATAAGAATTATTATGGATTAAAACAAAAAGATACGTTTTAAAAAAATTAAAAACATTATAATTTTAATTGCATGAATCTATTTTATAAAAAAAATCATATATTTGAAATAATTTATTTTGGATCCATTTCCTAATAAAAAATTAATTTTTATTAATTAAATATTTTTATAATTCCAAGAGTGCCCCTCCCCTCTTCTATAAAAGGGTATTCAATCATCACTATTCCATACACATAAAAACCCATTTTGTAATCCATTCTCAAAAAAAAATACCTTACAGGATTACATCCCTACATTTTATTGTAATTATTATAGGTAGAATACCATCCTTAGAGGTGTTAAGGGGTTAACCAAAGGTGATCATCTGAAGGAAATGTAACATTTTTATTTGTGTGTTTCTATTTTATTTCTTATTCCACTAACATAAAATATTCTAAAACCATGATAAGATAATAAATAAAATATCCACAAATTATTGAGATGTTTTTATGTTAATATGATCACCTAAATACATCTCTTATTCCATTAAATGGGAAAATAATTAATCCTTCAAGCGTACACGTGAACTATCACCTCCACGAACCGATATAATTCATTTTTAATTACCACCTTTAAGGACTCGTTATAATGATGAAATTAGTGATTATATAAGATACTAATGAAATATTTATAATTTTTTAGGAATAATATATTATTTATGTTCTTACCTAATATGCACAAAAAATAATAACTTTATTCGTGTGTACATGTGAAGTATCATCGCCACTAAGTGATGTTATTAATTTTTATTCACCACATCACATTTATGATATATATAATTATATATAAATTTTTAATAGGATTGAAATTATATTATTATCATTGTTAAATGATAAAATGATAATTACCTTATTTCTATAATTGTCATTGAAAAATGAAAATGTTACTCATGCATATTGCTGACCTACCTTCTCCTTGATTATAACGTTTTTTTTCATTTTTCATAACTATACATAACATGTTTGATTTAATAGTATGATTAATGTCTAAAAGTGATTATGATTTCTTGAATATTATTCTAGAGATTACGAAATCATGGCCACATGGACTATTGACACCACACCAATGTCTTCTTAAACTCAAGTACCGATTATTGACAAAAAATATTAAGTGAGTTTAAATAATTAAAAAATTGTTAAAACATGGTAATAAATGATATTAAAGGAATAATAAAAATGAAAAAGTTTTTCAAGAAAGTATAAATTATACTTAATTTATGATTCATGAAGATAAAGAACATATGAGACAAATCAGACACAAGGTAAGGGACTTTATCTCATGTCCCTTCACTAAGGCATATTTTGAAGTAATACACATCCATGTTTTATAGGGTGTATAATCAACCCCTTTGACTTTTAATTTTATAAAAATATTTTAAAAATTAATATTTTTTAAAGAATCATTTTACTTTATTAAATGATACAAAAAATGTTTTTAATGTATACGACAATAATGAATTTTACACCACAATGACCATAATTTTATATTTTTCTTCCTCTATAGGCCATAATGTTTTCAATATAAAAATAAATATGGTTGGGACCACATTGTGTATAAGGTTTTATTTGTTGTCAATAGTTTTCAATGAAGATCAAAATGAAGAAGTAGATAATGAGTAAATCTAAAGTTATTGAGAGTGGAAATTCCGATGATTGTTGAAATGATCTTATGTTAAAAAACATGTATCAACGATGATACATTGTTTACAACAATAAAACCATCTTAGATAGAGTTGAATGGATTCAAGTTATAAACTGATCATGCAACATTTCACTATTCAAAGAGGCCAGGTAAGAGCCTACCTGGGGAGACATGCATCATTCCATGACAGATCATGTGGAGATTGGAGGATTTAAGAATGATCATAAAAATCCAAGAAGATGACGCTAATAATAATCAATGTTGACTGAGAAGACTAATGTTGATAGAAGATAGAGAAGTTATAGTACTTTCCCTGAAAAAATATAATGATGGTAAAGGTGATCGATCCAAGATTATATATCACGAAAGATAAGGTTTATGATGAGAGTAGATGATTATTGAATAAAAAATATGAACATGAGTTTTCATGAGTGTTCTTACCGAAGTAGATATTTAGGGTGGTGATATTTCCCAGTGTTGTCAAAATTATTGGACCACAAAATCAGGATTTTGTTTTTTGGAAATGGAAGGATTTCATCATAGGAGTGAAGGATATGTAGAACGGTGAAGGAAATCTACAATGGATGAAAACCATGTACCTCAGAACATGGACTACATACCATATTCTGGTAATGGTTCGCGGTCATGTACCTAGAAGATGAAATTGTACGTGGAATAGTGTACAGAACTGAAATTTTTTTCCAGCAATGGTACGTGGTGAAGGCATGCGGTACGTGGGATGAAAATGGTTCATCGCGGAAGGATTTGTTGTATGGTGAATGGATCATCGTTGGTAGAAGAGATGTAGTATGTGGACTAGTAGATACCTGGTATGCGGTGAAGGTTTGTAGTTCACAAGAGAGTCATAGTACGCGGTGGAGAATTAGTCTATGTGTATAGAGTTTAGTATATGGGGAAGTTTGTCCCACATTAAAATTTTGGGTAAATTATATTAGAAAATTTTTTAGATTTATTTTCTTATATAAGGAGTGTTAATCCAATCATTAAGGTGGAGAGCGAATTTGATAATAAAATATTATCACTGTGTAAGAACTCTGCTATGTGTGAAAGTGGTACGCAGTAGAGATTATGTATAGGATGAAGTGGTACATGAAAGAATAAAAGGTTTATGAAATTAGAAGGAGTATTCCACGAAAGATATTTTACATAATGAAACGTTGTATGTGGGAGATGAAATAATTCACATAATAGGAAGAAGAAGTGTATAGAAAAAAGAAACGGTATAACAAGGCGGTACCCAGATGTGATCCATGAAGGTGGTATGCTAAGGCAGTAAATAGAGGCGGTACGTAGAGGCCATACATGGAGGTAGTACATGAAGGCAGTGCACAGAGAAGGAAGGATTTGTAGAGAAGGCACGTTGTGCGTATCAAGCACGATCCATGGAACATGTGCGATACACGGAGCGGAGGATGTACACAAAGTAGAGGTGGGACACAGAGAAGAGGTTTTATGTGGAGTAGGCATGAAAAGTGGAGAAGGTGTGGCATGCAGAGTAAGAGTGGTTTATAGACTAGGAATAGTACGCAGAGTAGGAGTTGTATAAATATCATAGAAAGTCTGCAAAATCAGAGACACTTTGCAGAAATTACAACATCATAAAATGTGTTTTTTATTCCAGTGAATAAAAAGGGACGAAGTTCTAGTGAATTCTATAATTTCACTAAATGATAAAACTGAATATAAAAGTTAATTAATTTAGGACATTGATGCAATCAATGTTTCATGCAGAATATAGATAAAGGCTTTTCATGCCAATTTGTTGAAGTGACCTTCATGTCGCTAAACTGAGTGAGACCTCTCCCAAGTCAATGAGCTAGGGGGAGTCAACGAAAGTGATCTGAGGGAAGTATTGGGATATCCCTGAACATTTTTTAATACAATGTTCCTAGGATAGAGTGACAAATCATGAACCTTTTTAATCTGCATCTAGTGATGATTAGTTGAATTTGGTACGAATGGAAACCTATTAGCGTATGCTCCTTGGATGTATCCCTTAGTGGTGATTGAGGTAAAAAAGTGAAGTTCTATGCTTCTACATGTGAATGTTTTAATTACTACACATATCCATCATATAGGTTTAAACAAGTTACTACCAACATGGTAACAAGATCCAGTAAATAAGAGAAAAAGATGCTCCTTGATTCACCCCCTCCCCCTCAGGGTGGTCTAGGGTCCTTCAATTAGTATCAAAACACAAAGTTTTATGTGAGTTGGATACTCTAAAATAATTATATTTTTAAGGGGGTTTGTGTTTTCCATTCTATGACAACAATTAAGTGTAGTCTTGCTAAAGATTGGGTCATCTTTGAGTAGACGTCTACATACAGCAAGACCATGACAAAAAGAAAAAAGAAAGAGATGAAGTGGTTAAAAAAGTCCCTCATGTTCAAAGAATATGCAGCATATGGTTCTCCATGCCCTTCCAATATTGATGAAATATCAGTCTTGGAATTTAAAGAACAGGTGGCCCAAGTTTCTACTAGAGGAATGAAAGACACTTCTATCTCATTTTCAAGTGATCAGGAGAAATTAAGAACCTATCTACATGATATTCATAATGATAGAGTTTTTGGTATTTGTAGAATATTTTAATTTATATAGGAGGATGTGACCCATCTAAAAAAATATATTCTATTGATGAACGCTTACTAATTTTTTTTTAATAATTTTATAATCTCTCCAGAATGATTGAATCATTTAAATAAAAAATGAGGAAACATGAAATGAATTCATCAAAAGGGTTAAAATATGTTGAAGATAAAGAGAGAGTCATAAAGACTCTTTATGAAAAGATCTATGTGCTTGAATGGAAACTGAAAATTTTCACTAATGACAAGGGTCTAAAATTGGAAGGTATATCTAGAAGATCAAGGAACATGACCCTTTGATTCATAATAAAATTATGTTTCATGAGGAAGAATGTTGTTATAATAAAGAAGGATTGTGAAGAGAAGATAAATATGATTGATGATCTGAAGGTCATTCTCAATAGGAAATGTCTCGAATTGGATTCTCACTTAACTAATCTTGAGAAGGCATATATTGAGGCTTCACAAAAAAATGAAATAGTTACTAATGGTACTCAATTCTCACTGGAGTATTTAAAAGGTTAAATACCTCAAACATGTGACAAAAAGATTATAACAACTCATGATTATCTATCCCAAGAAATAGTGTCTATTTCTACTCATTTCTCACTAGAGGATTTTACTCTCCAAAGACCTCCAAAATTCCATAAGAGACCATGGATTCACTCATTGATCAATCACAAGTAGCTATTAAGAATAAGGTACCATCCAAACCAAATTATACTCTTGTTTCTAAATATGTTTCCATAAGGAGTGTAGGGTGGAAGAGTAATTTAAAACAATAATGGATGAGGAAAGGTGGGGAGTTACCTATCACCAGGTCTGGGGTGAATAGGAATAAGAATGTGGAAGGGGTTTCTCCACAAAGAGCACAAAAATTCATAAAGATGGCCAAATAACATAATACAAAGAAATTAAAATTTTTGGTTCAATATTGGTGCTACAATATATTTGGGAACAATGCAATAAAATGTTAGTATAATCCTTATAATGTAAAATCCCAAAGGAAGCCTACCACATAGGGAAGAAAGCCATAGAGTAAGAACAAACATACATAGGTCCAAATGAATTTGTTTACCAAAAACTGATTTTGAATGCCGAATAACATCTGTGGTATATTCAATGGAATTGGTCACAGGGTAGGTACATGACCATCTCAATATGAATTCATCATTAATAAGAAAATAATACCTATGATGATGGCTAGGTATGAAGCAGCTATATTTGGAGGAAGACAGAAGAATATTGTGAAGACAAATTTTCCCAAGAATATCTCAAATAGGTAAGTTGAGAAGAACATAGATTTTAGATCCATGAAATTGAAGGAAAATTCATCCAAAAGAGAAACTAAGAGGGATGACACTCAAAGGAACCCATATTGAAGATCCAAACCTGTTCAACAGTTCCAAATTACATTTGGGTCATTTAGACAAAAGATTTGGAAAGAATGAAGAAAATTGAAGATGAAAAGGCCAAGGATGGTGATAAAGGAAAATGAAAACCTTCACATGATGATGATAAAGAGAATAAGAGAGTGTAAACCAAAGGAAACACATGTGTTAAAGAAGTTCTGTGTGAGAGATGTATGATAACTGGTCACATTACAAAGGGTTGTATAACCTTAATACCTGAACAATAAGATTTCCTTAAAAGGTATAATAATGTATATTTCATGATTTTTGTTAAGAAGAACAAATCTCCAAGAAAATAATAATATAATGTGAATAGATCTATGTCACATCAGCACAGATCAGAAAAGTTGTTTAGATGTGGGAGCATGAAAACTAGAGCAGGTGGAGCATCATAGTTGAGAAAAATCCTTCCTGCTCACATTGAATAATCAAGGAGGAACCACCTTATTCCCTTAATCATTTTTGTATTGTATTTGTTCTAATAATATAGGTAATTGAAGGTGAATAATGATCTTAGGGGGAGATCCTAATAAGTAGTGAATTTTGTCAACTCTTGATAGTTATTTTGAAGAAGTTTCCATCCTTGGAAGAATCATAAAATTGATATTCAAAGATTAAAATGATAAATCATATCCCTTGATGATTATGGTGATGAGTTTTTCCCTTGAGTGGGAGAAAAATGAAGAATCTGGTAGAATTATTACTTCAATCAATATCTACTTCATCTGGTATTAAATTCAATTACTCTGGAAATTGCTTGAAGAAATTGACAAAGGAAAAGGTATGTCTTTTCACAATCTCTTGTCCTTGGTTACTTAGAATCAAGATAATTTTAAAAAGGTTTATTAATTGAATTAATTAGTGACATAATAATAATGGATGTTCCCCAATTCCACTTATCCTGCCAATTACACTTTAATTCTTTTGAACCTTTTGCTGAAGTAAGTGCTGGAGTTTTAGGATGATTATTTCCTATCACATTTAATTTCATCATCCTTGAATGAAAGTGGAAACACCTTGAATACAAAGTATATGGGTTCTAATCTCATGAGGTATGATGATCAGTAAATAATGGACAACCTTGTTGTCAAAATAAAATCCTATTGTTTTCTACACCAAGCATTGCTCATGTAGACATAGAGTGAAATGATTGATGGCACATTTCTTAAGAAAGGTATGATTACCTTTTAACATGAACCTTGTTTTTCATGTCAATTAGATGGTGAGAAAGTGAAAATAAATACTGAAAAATGAGAGATAATAAAAAATAAAAAGGGGACATAGAAGATTCACATTTTTATATTGACACATTATTTTGTGGTGGAATTTACAGTATTGACAAGAAAATATAAAGGGTGAGATTTTTGGGACCACATTGGGTATAAAGATGTATTTGTTGTAAATGGTTGTCAATGAAGTTCAAAATGAAGAAGGAGATGACGAAGAACAAAAATGTTATTGAGAGTGGAAATTTAGACAATAATTGAACTGGTCATAAGTTCAAAATACATGTATAAAAGGTGATACATTTTATACAACAATGAAACTATCTTAGAGAGTGTTTAAGGGATTCAAGTTATAAATTGATCATTGAAATTCTCAATTTTCAATGATAAAATGCAAGAGTCTACCTAAAGAGACATGAATCATTACATGAGGGATCATGTGGATATTTGAAGATTTAAGAATCATCATACAAAGATGAGAAGATTATGCTAGTCATATTCATTGTTGACTAGAATGACTAATGTTGCTGGAAGAAAGATAAGTTGTAGTACTTTCCCTGTACAAATATAACGATTCTAAAGGTGATCATTCAAATATTATATATCATGACAGATAAAGATCAGGATTAAAGAATGTGATTTTTGAAGAAGAAATATGACAATCAGTAGGCTTGGGTGTTCTTGCAGAAGCAGATATTTAAGGTGGTTCCATTTCCCAAAGTTTTCCAAATTATTTGACCTCAAAGTAGAAATTTTGTTTATAAATTTGAAGGATTTATGCATAGAAGTAAATGAGATACGGAACGACAAAGGAAATCGATAAAGGAAGAAAATTGTATACCATGGAACATGGACTACATAACATGTTCCAAGAATGGTTTGTGGTCACGTACTTGGTTGTGAAAATGGTACATGGAGCAGTGTGCAGAATTGAAAATGTTGTGTATCGAAGGTATGTGGGATGAAAATGGTTTTCTACTGAAGGAGTTGCAGTATGCAGAAGGGCTCGTTGTTTTCAGAAGAGATGCAGTACATAGACCGACAGACACATGGAATGTGTTGAAGGTTCACATTTTATAGGAGGGTTTCAGTAGGTGGTGAAGGATTACTATATGATGATGGAGTTCAGTATGCGATGATGTTTTTTCACATTGAAAATTTTCTCAAATCATATTATCAAAATTTTAAGATATATTTTTCAATATAAGGAGTGATAATCTCATCATTAATTTAGAGGTAAAATTTGTTAATAAAATATCATTGTTGTAGAATAACTTGTATATGTCTGAAAGTGGTACACAAGATAGATTTGCGTAGAACCAAGTGGTATGCGAAAGATAGAATAGTTCGTGAAAATTGAAAGGAGTATTCTGTGGAAGATATTTTGCGTATGAAAAATCTGTATGTGGGATATGCGATTATTCAAAAAAAATTGAATAATAAATCCAAAGAAGGAAGAAATAGAATGACAAGGCATTATACAGAGGCGGTACATGAAGGTGGTACATGAAGGCAGTACATAGAGGCAGTACGAAGAGGCCATACATGGAGGTGGTACGTGATGGTAGTGCGTGAAGAAGGTGCGGTGTGCAGAGCATGTGTGGTGTGTAGATCAGGCATGATCTACAGAGCTGGTGCGGTATGCAGAGTAGAGTTGGTACACAGAGTAGAGGTGATACTCATAGAAGAGGTAGTATGAAAAGAAGGAATGGTAAGCTAATCAGGCCTGACACATGGATCAAGCACTATTTGTAGACTAAGTGAGGTACACAGAGAAGGCCTGGTATGAAGATATGAGACAATCCACAGAATCATAGAATGTTCACAAAAAAGAAAACATTGTAAATGGAGTTTGCGATTCTAGTGATTAAAAACCGAAGAAGTTCTAGTTCTTTCTGTAATTGCACTAAAGGAGAAAACTGTATATAAAAGGGCATCAATTCAGAGCATCGATGAAACAAGTGCCTCATACTGAATATAGATAGAGACTTTTCAGGATAATCTATTGAAGCGACCTTTAGGTAGATACACTGAGTGAGGCCACTCCCAAGGTTGTGATCTAGGGGGAGTCAATGAAAGTGATCAGAGGGAATTAGAGGGATATCCTTCAACTTTTCTAAAGGGAGTGTGCCTCGGATAGAGTGACTATGCTTGAACCATAGTAATCCATATCTAGTGAATGTTAGTGGAATTCGGAAAAAATGACAACCTATCAGTGTATGATCCTTGGATATAGCTCTTAGTCGTGAATCTAGTGAAAGGTGATGTGTTTTACTTCTCAATGTGAATGTTTTAATCACTGCACATATCCATCATACAAGTTTAAACATGTTACTACCAATATAGGAAGAAGATCCGGTAAAGAAGAGAAAAGGTTGACACACTAATTCACCCCCCCTCATGGCGGTCTGGGTTCATTCAGATACCATATTCCCCTTTCTGGTATTTTTCTAATGAAAACAGATTTGATAATGGATTTATAATTCAATATATTTAAATGATAACTTGTGATTTCAATTTGGAAATGTTATTTTTTCCTTTTTCTTGTTTTGGTGTTATGATTATGTTAGGGTTCACCGGAATTGATTATGAATACAATTGGTTTCATGATAAATAGAGGGTGGGTGAGCCCTTGATAACATTCTAATTAACTGGGTAATTTACAAAGAATTAACTGGATAGGTTTCTCTTTATGATATTTAGCGAATATATCTTGATGGGTATTCCAAATGTAACCATAAAGTTTACTCCCTATGTATCCGTGAAAGATACAATTTATATATGTTATGGATTCCGCAATTTACCTTTATGATTTAGGGTTTCTATGGAGTTTCACAAGAATATTATGATTTAATGATGTAACATAAAGGGTTTATGTTTTATGGGTGAAAAGTATGATTTTTTCAAGAGTTTAAAATATTTATGGACTAACAGGTTCTTTCCTTCTTTTATGCCACTTATTGAGATTCTTTGTGATCAAACCTAGTGTTGAAATATTTTTCTTAGGGTATAATGATGATTAAGAGAAAAAAGTATGAAAAGATGAATACTACAAATATTTATATCCAGAAAAATAAATCATGTATTATTTTTAAATATTTATATTAATAAAATCAATGTTGTTTTAGTTGTACCCAATTTTATGTATGAGGGATGTTTTGTATGAATGGTGAACTAATTCTCTAATTTACTAAACATAAAAGGTCATCAATGTGAAAGAATGTAATTCCATAATTAACTGAGGATTATGTAACATTTTAGTTTGGGTCCTTATAGAGATGATGATTTTTTTGTTAATAAAATGACTATTTTGAGCCCAATGATTACTTTTAATGGAAAATTTTTATTATCATTCATATATTAACATGTTTTATCATTTTGTTATGTTCCTTGTTGATATATTTTACTCATACCATATTTTAAAATTTCTTTACAGGGTTTACGGTTGGGTATGAATAAAGAATAATTCATGTTGAAATTCTTGAAATTATTTCATCAAAATGAAAAGTTTTTATTATTAAAAAAATATATTATTGAAAATTGATACTAAGGGGAGGTGTCTACTATGTAATATATGAGATTTTACATATTATTTTTGACTTAATTATCTAAAACACTAAATCTAAAAACATCTTCTAAGTGTATCAATGATAATTCTAGTATAATGACACTAGAATATGTAATTATTAATGCTAAGTCTTTATAGTTTGTATCATAGGTTGATTTAGATAAATTTAAAGGTTAGAATGTAGATTAAAATATTTCATACTTTAGGAGTTCATATGTTGGATTAGTGTCATAAGATAGTACTATTTTATAACCATAGGGGTTAGAATTCTAGAGAAAAATATTATTATTTTTGTAGAATGGATTTGGAAGGATACTTAACTTTAAATTAAAGGATTTGAATTTTCAAGTATTAAAGAACTTTTATGGGTATTGTTTTTACTCATAAGGAAAATTTTAATTTTAATATGAAATATTTAAATTAATCTTTAAATTTTGTTATATTAAACTTATTAATTATCATTTATCAATATGGAAGGAAAAATATCTCACATAACTTTATTATTCCATTTATATTATTTAATCATTAATGTCATGATTAAATATTCTTTTAATGATTTTGGAAGCTTTTTGATTATCCTAATCACCTGAAAGAAACTATTTGGTCTATTTAACAACTTTTCATATCTCACAATTTTTTTTGAATCTAGGAATATATTTCATTTTATTTAAAAATATCAATTCAATTGTAACATTCGATAATGGAAAAAACATCAAGGACTTGACTACTCCTTCTCCATAAATATAGAAATAATGCTAGAAGATAAATGGGATATCAACATCATAGAATAAAGAAATAATATCTGGCTTAAGGTATGAATTATTATATTATATTCTAAGTATGAAACATGATTTAGTTGATGTTGAAGAATCATAACAACATATTTGATATCATTGATTTATTGGAATAAAATATTAAGGAATAAGATGAATACATGATTAAAAGATTAAGAGTGATGCTTAATGAATGATGTATTACTTAATGATATTCCAATATATTCTAAATGTCATAATTATGAAACACCTCTATATTAGTTTATATTATGTTTCTAAATTTTAAAACATATAGTGTAGTTAAAAGGGAGATAGTTTTTGGAGTCATTTATTGAGATTTCATTGATGATTGAGGTATAGGTAACCTTTATGATTAACATGAAAAAAATATATAATAGGAATAAGGGACTTTTCATTTTGTGGAAAAATGTTTAATGGTGTTGATAACCCTTAGGGTTTATATGAACTTTAATGAATAACATTATTTTTGGGGATTTAAATCAAATTTAAGGGGTTGCTATAAGAATTATGATTTTATGAAAAAAGGAAAACATGTTACATCAGACAAGGACACAGGGCTTTTACTACAATATCCTATTACCCATATTTAGGTATTTCTCTTCTATATTTTCATTTCCCTTTTTATTTGGGTGTATCTTAGGAATTTTGGGGATGTAGATCATTTACTATGTATAATGACCTAGAGTTTAGAGATGTCTATTTTGTTTTAATGAAAGGTGACTGAATAGAAATGTTTCAAATAATTTTTGGGGTTCTCCCCATTTTTGTAGAACCCCAGAGATAGTTTGGGATTTTTTGTAGAATATAGACTAGTTGATATATTTTGGGTGTTTTTACATCATGTATGGTGTATACAACATGCAAAACCTATGGGTCATATAATTTGAATTACTTTATGGAATGAATAGTCTATAAGATCTAAATTGGGATCACATTATGAAATGGTTGAAATTGGTATTTTTAATCCAATGTGAATCATTTTTAAAAATATGTTGTTAATTGAGAAATCTAAATCATGAAATAGTTTCATGTTTTAAAAGTTTCACCAGTCATGATTTTTAGGGTGTTTTATAGGTTATTAATGTTTCATTCAACAACATGCTTTCCATATCAAAACCTTGGATCTCTCCTAGGATATTTCGGGGGGATCTACAATCCTTCGGGATTGTTATTTTAGGGATTGATATTCATTATAGTTGTGGTGAATATATATGGGTAATATATCGTATAAATATTTCAATATTGTGGATATAGGTATCCACATTATGTTATTTTTATCAATTTCTTAATCTATGATGATAATAATATTAATATTTTCTAGATCTATTATGTGATATTTCTCTAAAGGATAACCCTTGTTTTGGTTGTGGTGTGGATTGATCATTCCTTGAGGTATGTTGTGATCTATCCACTTGAATGATCATTTGTCTTATTAAATTTATTTTGAGATGTAAGGATTGATTCTAGGGCCTCCACTGTTGTGTCTACAAGTTTCTATATTGGTGTATCCCCTTACAGGCATGTATAATCCATTTATAAGGAAGGTGTTTCAGTATTTAACAAATTTTGGATGAACTTTATTGTTATGTTTTTATAAATTTTTTATAACTGATTTGGAATGATTAAATTTTGTTTTTGGAAATTAAAATTTTAAAAAATATTCGGTTTCTCTTATTTTGGCTCTAGAAAATCAATTTTTAAGGCAATGTGAAATGTATTTATGGAATGGTTTTCAAATCATGTTTCTGATGAAATAATTTGGAAAACATGGAATATAGGAATAGCTGGGTACTTAGGTAGAAGGTGTTCTCATAAGAGTCATCCATTTACACTATTACGGGGTTCACTCATGGTGTGTTCTTATATTCCATAGGCTTGTTGTTCTAGAAATGTGATTAACCTATTGGTAGGTTCACTTTTAGGGATGTTCTCCTTTTTTCTAGGTTCAATTCATATATCCATGGGATTTATTCACAATATTTTATATCTGTAGGTATGTGTGTCATAGATTTAACAATCTATTATGATCCTTGGATATATGTTACCTTTTATTTAGTTTGTATTGGATTTCATCAAGTGTGAAACAAGATTTGATGTTACTACATATATATATGTGAAATTATTTAAAACTATTTAAACTAGATTACTTGGATCTATGGAAAAAGGAAAAAAGTTTTAACATTATTTTAATACCAAACATACTTAACTTATTATCGTTCCTTGTTTTCTTTAATATGGAGAGTTGTTCAGATTTTTTTATAGACACTTGATATGAAATACCTAGGTGGGATCCTCCTGATCATGTTTATCTCTTATCCTATGTACCCCTTCAATAGTGAATAGATCATTATATTTATTTTGATGTATGGAATGGAAAGGAACCACAATGAGGCGCTGATGTTTTCTTCTATTGTGACAGGGTAGCAAGTGGTGAGATGTTGGGAGTTTCCCCAGACAACCACATGAAGTGGATGTTTTGTTTAGGGTTGTCCTTATTCTATTAGACTTCTAACTTTTAGATTGTTTAGCTACTTTTGAGTTTTCTTTACACATATTTTTTTAAAATTTTATAAGACATATATTTACTGCTTTACTCTTTTGAAGTTTCTTCCCAATGAATATATATATATATATCATCTAGTTTGATTCAGATCGGTTGGAATCATTTGTTCTGTTTTTTTTTGAATTATCAGTTTCTAGACATCTGCCTCTAGGGAACATGAACCCCATTTGAGTATGTGACAGTTCAAGGGAGTCACCGGTTTGAGATGGTATTCAGGTTGGGTTTATCATAATTTTGTATTTGATAGGGTAGTCTATGGATCTAGGAATTTTGTAGACTGGAGATAGGATTTTCATGAAGTTGGAGTTGGGTTGTAGTGAGTGCCTATCCATCTCTTTCCATGATGAGAATCAAGTAAAACATGGAATGTGGGGATTTAAGTTTCCTTTTTTTTATTTCATGATCATAATCTTAGTTTTTTCTTATGTCTCTCTATTTTGAACTGATATTATCATTATGTTTGATTGTTTATTTTGTTTTAGTGTGTAGTGGAATTTCACAGAAATGTTTTATACTCTTTCCTCAAGAGGGTGTGATAGATTCTCCTTAAGGGAATATGCATGTAGATCAACATATAATCTAGGATATCATGTGGGAAGTTAGTTCTATCGACCAAAATGTACCCAAATATAGAAAGATGTTACTGATGTACATCAATGGGTTTTTGGAAGAAGGGGTCGATCCTAAGAATTCATACAAGAGAGGAAACTATCCTTTATGGTTATGATCTGACCTCAAGTGGTGGAGTACCGAATGGACAAGATCAATTAGTTCATAGACTTTCAAGATATAAATTATTATATCAAGGTGATGTGTATAGTGTTTAGACTTAGGGTCTAAAAAAGTGATGGAGGATATTCATGGATCAAATTGATAGACATGTGTGACTGGACTAGAAGGGTTTCAAGAATCATCTTTCAATAGTTATATCTAGAATATCTAATGACAGAAATGTACATGGAGTTCCTCACCTTAAAAATGGGGAAGACTTTGGAATCAGTGTACACTAATCATTTTTTATAACAAGTTCTTTCTTGTCCTGAGGTATTAAATAATGGACAGATTAAGGTTCATTATTACCTATGGAGTTTGTGACTAGATATTAGATCTCAAGTATTTATGTAAAATCATTCAACATATGAGGAGATGGTAGACAAGGATATGATTTTGGAGATGGATATAGAAGTCAATGTTGGACTTTCTACCCTTAAACTTTTGGTGGGGGTGGTTCTTAATAGTGATCATCCTATGAACAAATCGTTATGTCTAGTGGGGTTCCTCTAACCTACTATTAGTGTGGAATAATTGGTCATACATGGAATTATGTTTCCACAACTATGAATATTTATAATATTTTTTACATTATTATCAACTATATCATTTCTGTAAGGCTATTTCAAAACCTTTTAATAGACAAGGATTGTTTATCCAAAGGATATTGTGCCATATTCTGATCCTTCAAATACAATAGGGATCTAATCATAGGCCTCGGGAGTGAAGAACATTTTTACAGTGGATATGTATCCAGGGGAGGATGCTTTGAGTCCAATTATAGTGAGAGGTACCATATATATTGAATCTTCAGTATCAATTTCTTTATTTGATACAAGTGCCTTAGAGTAGTTTATATTTGGATCCTTTTATGGATATGATTAAGCATCCAATGGGACTCATTTAATTTGATATGGAGTTAGTGAAACCTCTTGGATATAGTACCTAATAGGGGTTCCAATTTCATTCTTTTTCTCTATCAATATCTGATGTGGATTTAGTTTTGGATATCCTCATTCTTGATCTAGATCTATTTGACATCATCATCAAGATGTATTTGATTTTTTCTCATCATGATGAGGTTTATTTTTATCATCATATGGTATCATTACTTATGGATATGGGAGATCTTAGTTTTTTCAAGGTTATTGGGATCTGAGGTCTAGTCATTCCGGACCATCCTTCTCGGAGATCAGAATTTTGTTATCTGTTATTTCAGTTGATCCCAATGAAATTTCTTTTATCGGTGATATTCCAACTTTTTTAAGGACATTCATAATGTTTTACCATATTATTTTTCAAGTCATCATCTAGATAAAGAGGGAGAGTTTAATTTGGAAGTTCTGTTATGTACATAGATGATTTTGTCTCCTTTTTATCATAAGGCACTTGTGGAGCTAAATGAGCTCAAGATTCAGTTGGATTCCCTGATAGTGAAAGTTTTTTCACTATTTTTTCTCCTTTTTCATCCCCTATTTACTTTTCATTGAAGGCATGTGGTTTCCTCTAATTTTATTGGACAATAAGATGTTGAACTAGGTAAGTCTTAATAATAAATATCCTTTTTCGTATGTTGATGATTTTTTTGAATAGTGAATGGGGGAAAGTGGTTTTTGAAGATCGATCTTAGGGCAGGTTTTCATCATCTTACAGTTTAGTATTTTGATATACTATAAAAAAACATTCATTAAAACATAAGGAAATTAAATAATCTTGGGTTTCTATTTGGTTAGACAAACTCTCCTTCAGTTTTAATGGATTTGATGAATCGAATATTCCATGTTTATCTTAGCACCTTTTAGGTTGTGTTTTTTGGTGTTATTTTTTGTTTATTCAAGATATGATTGTCTACACAATCACAATTTGAGTTTGTCTTAGAAAATCCCAAGGAGTCATCATTTTTATGGAAAGTGTTCGAAATAGAATTTTGGGATCCAAGTAGTGAAGTTATTGGGACAAAATATTTCAAATAATCGCTTATCAGTTGATCCTGAGATGGTGAATGATGTTTTTTCATGGGATGATCCAAAAAATGTCTTCAATATTTGGATCTTACTTGGTATTTTTGGGTACTGTTGTTGGTATGATAAGGATTTCATTGAGTTTTCCTCGGCATTAACTGCTCTAACTAGGAAGTGGGTGAAATTGATATGGGTCTTAATGTGATAGTCTTCAATAAATGATCTGAAATTAATTTTGACATCTGTTCCTATTATGATCATACCTAAACCTAGTAAGGGGTGTGTTATTTTTAGTGATTCTTCTTGTGCTAATTTGGTTTTCATTCTTATGCAAGTGGATCATGTGCTTTCCTATAACTATCCCCATCTTTGACCACGTGGGAATAGTTATCCCACTCATGATTTAAATCTTTCAATGATTATTTATGAGATTAAATGTTGATAAAATGATATTTTGGGGGAGAGGTTCTTACTTTTTTCCCCATAAGAGTTAGAAATATATCATTTCTAAAAAAGGAATAAATAATAGTTAGGAGTGGTGGGTGGAATACATTTGTTTCTAACACTTTATTTGGGGGCTTCCTTTGCGTCGACACAAATGAATGCTCTAGCTTTCAATTTCCCCACATTGAAACTTTCCAAAGGTGAGCGCCTTTCAAAGATTTCAATGGACAAGTCCACTCTTTGATAAAAAAAAGATGATGGGATGTTGGCCTATTCGTCTATATATTTCTCCATGGTGATCATTTACTAATATGAGTATCCCTCATATATTTTTTCCTGTTATTGGATGTCATTCTTGGTTCTATATATTTTTGGATGCTAGATGATTACACAACTTCTGTCTTGAAATGGAAGAAACCTTTGGCCAGTAGAGTAGTTACATTGGGTATCTTTGGGTATGTATGGATGTTGGGGACATTGGTCACCTGCGAATCTTCTTCATAAGAGGGAATATAATATGAGGCCTCTTAGGTGTAGAACATGGGGCTTATCGCAACGATTATGTGGTAATATAAATTAAGGGAGAAAGTATTCAAATCATTTTTACATTATTTATCCCACATTTTTCATGAGGTAGGTGTTTTTGGGTGTGGTCCCATGTTTTGTATCATATGGTGATGGATTGGAATGTATAATTGATATGGTTAAAATGATGATCTTAACGTATTGTAGATACTGGATGGTAGACCAGAACACCCCATGGAGGTGGATCAAAGAGATGTTTCCCTATGTAGGAACACTGGGATTATTTTTAAATAGATGAGAATTCCCATGGATTGGGATCTATATTTGTGGATCAAAACAGCCTATGGGGGAGGATTCGTGAGGTGCATCCCTAAGAGGGAAGATATCACGCCTTGATAGTTGACCAATGTCAAGATTGAACCTCATGGAGGAATACCACCTACCCTATTTAGTTGATAGGTGTCCAAACCCTTATAGATCGATGTTGTAGTTTAAGGTCATTTGATATGACTGATATATGTAGTTTAACATGATACGGTAAGGGTACTTGTGTCATAAAATAAACAACGGTGAGGAATGGTGTGGGGCTTACTCATGGAATATTTATGTCACATAAGGATTTATATTGGGGGAATTGTGTGGTTATTACATGTTGATGGTTACCTAGGGTTGGGGTTTCAACCTATGGTGAGGAGAGATGGTGTGGAGATTACACGTGGAAGATTCCTTGCATGTCTTACTCATGTATAGTCATAATTAAGTCCAATATCCATTACATGGGGTAATATTACAGTTAAAATTATTTTGAATAGATGAGGTACATGGGAATTGTATATGGAAGCTACCCAACATCCATTCATCATATTAGGTAATTATTTCATCCCAAGTCCATTACATAGGGTAATATTACTATTTAACATCATGTGATGGGAATGGTATGTAGGGATTATGCCTTAAGGTTTCCCATCCATCATTCTCATGTAAGGTCATGAGGGAATATCGACTCAGTAGTGGGTTGAGGAATATGATTAGGGATTCAACATTAAGAGGGCGTCCAGGGTGGATGTTTGGTGGCATCCAATGATAATGGCATGGGACATCTTGTTGCTCAAAAACAATACATATCATTCCTTTCATAGGAGGCATCCAATTATCATCATGTGGGGTATACTAGGGTTTAACATAATGCTGTGAGGACTAAGGAATTTCATCTCATTATATTGGAATGAAGCATCTTATGCTCAAACTATAAGGAATCTTATTCTTGAGTGATATGGTATAATACGATTCAATGTAATGTAGTGAGGACTACTAGGAATTTGGAATCATGATCATGGAATGTTGAATCATATTCTTTACACATAAGGCATCCTATTGACAAGTGATATGTTATAATTTAGTTTAATTCCATGTAGTGAGGACTTATGGGAATGTAATGTCATGATTATGGATTTATGTAAATTATTCTAGATGCATAAGGTATCCTATTTATAAATGATAGGGAATATTACTGTTTAAAGTCATGTATTGAGGACTAATAAATTTATTCTCACGATTATTGAATGAGTAATATTGTAACAACCCAAGATTCCATGGAATGTTTCCCTTTGAATAATGCAATAGCTTGCATTGTAGGCAACTTCGAGATTCTAACACACCACGACCAATCAAACTATCGGTTACAAATAGTAATACCCAATTTTTGAAATTTAATAATTTAAGTTTTCAAAATGGACTTCATTTTTTGTATTCAAAATATCAAAATTAGATTAGGGTGAATTTTTGGTATTTTTCTGACAACGTTCAATTTTGGATGAATAGTGAAAAACATTGCGTTATTGGTTAAAACCGACTATTTATTTAAATAATAATTTAAATTATATAAATTTTTTTAGGTCAATTAAGATACATAATACATATATATGTCCAATGTAATTCATTGATGTCATTTTTAATAAGTTTAGATATATAAAAATTTTACTGAACTTTTTACCGTCTTTCTCCCACCTCCTATGAGCATTTCCAAATTTGTGTAAAACATAATTTTACAGCATTTGTGAGTTGAATTTCAGATATATGAGAGACAAGGGTAACATCAATAAGTAAAATGTGGTTCAATAAGATTAAAATAATTTTTGGTGAATAGTAACTTTTAACGTTTATTTACCACGGTTACAAGTAAATTGGGTAATTAATGGTAAAAATGATATTATAATTACCCTAACTCATGTCCTAATTCTATTGGATAAGTATAAATCGTCCACAAACAACATTAGGAATAAAATAGGACCCTCTTTGGTTCACATGGATAAGATTAGGACATCTATTATTATTTTATTTAAAGAGGAGTTAAAAGAGTTAAATTCAAAGTTAAATAACTAAACCATTTTTAATATAGGGTTACACAGAAGATAAATTATACTATAAATATTCATTAGAAATATAAAAATATTTCCTACATAATAGTATTTTATTTATAAATTTTAGATATTAAGTAATTTAATTTATTTATGACACAGTGATGATTCAGTAATTACCTTATTAATGAAATATAAAAATAATTGATATTATAAATATCCAAATAAATGTAAATTGATACATATGATAAATTACACTAATTTTTAGGTTTATATTATAAGTTAGGGTTTGATAAATAAATTTTATTTTTAGTTATAATTTTTTAATGGCTTTCAAAAAAATCAAATACTAAATACTTTAAAAATTGACACAATTAAGTTTTTAAAACAAATACTATATTATTAATTGATATAATATTCATAAAAATATAATGACTATAAAAAGGACTTAGATAAGGTTTTATAAATTAATAATGAACTACATGGGGTTCAATTTCCTTATTATAGTAATTTTATTAACCATATAATATAAAAATACAAAGAGACATGGTAAATGTCTAACTATTTAACTTGGAGTTAAATATAAAAGATAAGGTTAATATGGTGACCTAAACCTGTACAAACCTATTTATTGAGAGGTTTTAGAACCATACCAATCATATCCTAGAAATAAATTATTTTGGATCCATTAGAAAATTTAAATTATTTTATTATAAAATAATATTTCAATCTTTTCCTAAAGTGACCCTCACCTCTCTTATAAAAGGGTACTTCTCCTTATCTTAATTTCACACCTCCAAAGACATTTTTCTCGGATAAACCCTACCCAAATATCCTCACAACTTTCCTCCTATCATCCTAGAGGCCTTCCTTTTGTCATAAATCCAACCCATTGAGCCCTTTTGATCAAATAAAAAGGAAGAACTTGAAGAAAATGTAAATATTTAATCACCTCTTTCAAGTTCTTCTCTTCTTCCACTTCCTCTTTCATTGTTTTTTCCATTATAAAATAATAAATCCACTATATTAAATATATTATTATTTTATTAAAAAATGGTAGAAAAATATTCATTATTCTATCCATCATATGAATGACGAAGTCACCATACGTGCGTACGTACAACTTACCATCTCCACGTCATGGTGTAGTTTGTTATTCAAACACTTAATTATATAGATGAGTATAATAATGAAAATAACTAATTTAAATAACAAATATAACATGTTAATGATTCCGTATATATGATATATCATCTAATTACATATGATTTCACCATCAATATAATGATATTGTCCCTTGTGCGTACATACGGATTTCCGTCTCTATGAAAGCGATGAGATTCATTACCCATCGTAATCATTCAAGAATAATTTTCATTTTATGATTATAAATAATTTGTATGAACATAATATCATTCTCTATATGAATCAAATACATTCTATCCATAATAAACATGACTTAAGTAACCTATAATATAAAGGAAAACAAATCAATTAACACCTAAAACTATGATATTACTAAAATATAATTAACAAAGCAATATTATAAGATCATATATGATATCATATTTATGTATATGATTCCTGTATAATTTAATAACATTGTTTTAACTATTATAAATGGGGTTAACATAATATTATCTAAGGAAAAGTACAAGGTAAGGGTTCATTTAACAATCTCTTTATTATCCGAGGTTGTTTTTATGTATCTATCTAATCGGACCTCTTTATCATCAACATCCGTGTTTTCTTAAATATTTGTTTCAAAAAAAAAATTACTATTTACTAGACTATGGTTTAAAGTCATTTAAACCCTTATTTGACCTAATATGTTTTGAAAGGAATCTTTCCGCCATTTTCTAAAAAAGGCACTTTATGACCGTTTCGACAAAATTACGGTAAGAATGTTGTTTTTAACTTATACGGTGGGTGCAGATATTTTCCACCATTATAACATCATCAAATCTTCCCTTACAAGATTATAAGAATATTTTCTAGATAAATGTTTTCTTTTATAATTATGTGACTCTTAAATGGATTCAAAATAGAAAGTGTTATTTCTTTCAAATATATTTAATTTCATCTATGTCAACATCCTTTGATGGATTTTAAACATGTTTGAAGTTGATTTATTATGATAAACATCATCCATATTATGTTGAAGGTTTTGTGATATGTTTGACTGTGGATATGTTATTTTTATATCATTCATGGTTTATGGTTAAAGTATTAACATTTCATATTCTATTTTTAATTTGAATGTTTATGTTATGTTTAAACCTTTTCATATGAGGAATGTATTAGACTTATTATGTGACGGGTGGAGCCTGATATAACTCCTCGGTGAATCAGTAGGTATCATGATACAATTATACATGGAATTGTCCAAGGCCTTTCCCTATTTTGTATATGGTTCTGGCCGAGGACTAAATCATTTTTAAACATCTTGGCCGAGGCCTTGACAAGTTGTTTCAGAAAGTCCAACATTATACGATCCCTTATTATAAAAATAAAAATGATTGTTCATGTGGTTATTTGACTAGTAGAATACCCATAACTATGTTTTATTGTGGAATTATTTACTCAGCTCATATTCCTTCCATAAAATATTCATGTTTATTATTTGTAAAGGCATCTGTTTTTAATTATTCATCATACCTAATGTTTATGCTATCTTTTGCTGTATTGATAACCGTTACTGAGCGTTTGAGCTCACCCCTATCTTATGTTTAATTTTACTAGGATATGAATAAGTTATTTATGAGTGGATTTTAGGCAAAATCTATGTGGCTTGGATCATTCAAATGGAATAAATTAGTGTTGTATTCCTTTTCATGTTGTAATTTTGAACTTATGTATGTATCTTATTTCCAATAATACTAAACTTATCGGTCTTTTGGGACATGATTCCTTATATCATGCCAATGTTATATAATAATGCACCGACTATGGGTAACTGGAGTCAGGGCATTATAGTTGTTATTAGATAAATTTTATTACAAAACATGGAAACTAGATTTAGTTAAACTTTTATTAGATCGCATAACCCTATGATAGTCTTTCAGTATTGGTATAGAAGAACTTCCTAGAATCTTGGTATTGTAGAGATTTTGTTTATTTTCAAAGTAATAAATCTCTGTCTTGATACGATCAGGTAGAGACAGCTCTAGCATAGATGTACCTATGAGTGAAAACTTTAACCAATATTTTTGGGTTTGACTTGGGGTATCTTGGTACACGACAACGGGCCTTGCTGCACTCTTGGTTATGACCCTCCTGGGGGATATGCTTTGGACAATTCGCACTTTCTTTACAAACCATTATAAAGGATTTAATTGTATATACCTCATTAAATAAAACATTTTTATGATTGTGGATTATATCTATAAATTTTACAATTTATGTTAAGTGTTTTACAGGTTTGGAATTATTTATCGCAATTCATAAATTAATTTAGTGTATGACATTATTTATAAATGGCGCCTAGTGGAAGGAATGGAGATGGTATCAACACATGTAATACAAGTTCGTATTTCCCTCAAACTCAACAAAATTATAGTTGAGCTGGTGATGCAACTGCTGCAGATCAACTTATCACCATACTGGGACAACTCACTCAGGTTATAAATAATAACGTTACCTGTATGGAGCACCCATATACACAATAAGGAGGATCAAAATTAGACTGTTGTAGGAGGAAACAACCACCAACATTCAATTGGAGTACAAATCCATTAGTAGTTGAGAAATTGATAAGTTCCTTAGAGAAAATATTTCACGCTTTGGGGAGTAGTGAATGAGAAAATTTTGTCATGGCATTTTATATCCACGCAGTAGACACATATCAAGGGTGGTCATTAATTCAAAACCCAAATGAGGATGGAGAATTATGAAGTATATAATGGATGGTTTTTAAGTATATTTTCATAGAAAAATACTTTCCTCGGGACCATCGAGCAGATATGGACAATCAATTTTTGAGTCTAATACAAAAGGAGGGTGAGAATGTCAAAAATTTTGAAGCTAGATTTACAATGTTAGAAAGGCATTTTGAAGATTATATACATAACCCAAGAAGTAAGATTGATCATTTATTTAATGGGTTTAATCAATTTTTCCATCAAGTATTAGTCTCACAATCCTTCTCATCGTATGAAGATATTGTTTCAAGTACTATCAAGACAGAAAAGGAATTCTCTAAGTTTTATGACATTAAAGAAAAGCAAGAGAAGAAGAGATCTGTTGAACACTCTGGGAAAGGAAATAAGGAAAAAAGGGAAGAAGGGAAGAGTTGAATTTCCACCCTATGATAATTTTGGAATGAATCACCCTGGTGCCTGTCTAAAAGAAAAAAGAGTATGCAACAAATTTGGATAGAAATTCTATCTTGCTAGTGATTGTAAGGGGAATAAAGAATCTATTAATGTTCAAATCTACAATTATAGGGTGATGGTAAATTATGCAATTGAATGTACTAAGTGTTAGGTAAACTTACCTAAAAAGGACAAGGAATCAAGTAAAATCTTATGCGATCTCTACAACTAAGGTTTAATATCCTAAAGATATAGTGGAAGCTAATTTAATGGTTTCCTCAAGTTTAGCCAATGCTTTATTTGATTGTGGATCATCAATTTGTTTTATATCATCCCAGTTTTCTAAAAAAAATAGATATTTCAAATTTGATTTAACAAAGGAGTTGTTAGTCATAACTCCAAAGGGAAGTATCATTGCAACAATGTTTTGTGAATCGATCCCCATTAAGGCTTATAAATGATATTTATCTGCTGATCTAATCATCATACCCATGATTGAATTTGATATAATCATTGGCATGGATTAAATTTCAGACCATGATGTGAAAATTTATTGTGAGAAGGAGGTTACAATTCTCAATGATGATAATGAGTACCTTATCTTTAGAGCAGAAATGTCACCATATGATTATTATCTAGATCCACCCCCAGTAGATCTACTAAATTCAATTATTGGGGAGGATGAGAATGAAATAATTTTGGGTGAGGAAAAGAATGTTCGAATAGAGGATGTACCTATTGTGGAAGAATATGTTGATGTGTTCCCAGATAATTTACCTGGAAATCCTCTATAATGAGAAATTGAGTTTTTCATTGATTTAATTCCTGGTTCAAGTCCCATATAGAGGACTCCTTATAGAATAACCATTGTAGAATTTGTGAAACTAAAGAAACAACTAGGGGAATTGAGTAATAAGAGATTTGTGCTCCCTAGTGTTTCTCCATGGGGATCCGCTATCCTTTTTGATAATAAGAAAGATGGATCTATGTGGTTATGCAATGACTATAGGGAGATCAATGCTATAACAATAAAGAACAGGTATCCCCTACCTCACATTGATGATTTTTTAGACCAACTTCATAGATCTCGATATTTTTTAAAGATCAACCTTCGATCTGGATATCTTCAGTAGTGTGTGAAGAAGGAAGACATTATGAAAACAACATTTAGAACTAGGTACGAGCATTGCGATTTTACAGTAATGACTTTTGGATTGAATAATACACCAACTATCTTCATGAATCTTGTGAATAGAGTTTTCAAGGAATATCTTTCAGACTTTGTAGTGGTATTTATTGACGATATTTTGGTATAATCCAAAAGCTACGAATTTCATGAAAATCACTTGTGAATTATTCTAAAGACTCTTAGAAGAAATGAATTATATGGGATACTTATAAAGTTTAAATTCTAGCTTCAAGAGATTTATTTTCTAGGCTATATTGCCTCTAAGGATGGAATGTTTGTTGATCCTTCAATGAGTAAGGAAATCCATGATTGTCCAGCACTAATGAGTATAAACGAGGTATGAAATTTTATTGGTATAGTAGGTTATTATCGACATTTCATACAGAATTTATCTCAGTTGGCTAACCCATTAACCACGCTCACACGTAAATGGGTTAAATTTGTTTGGACAAAAGAGTGTGAAGAATGCTTTGAATAACTGAATATAAGATTAGTCAATGCACTTATCTTGACTCTACCATCAGAGAATGATGGATTTGATATTTATAATGATGATTCAATGAAAGGACTTTGTTGTGTCCTCATACAGAATGATAGAGTTATCTCTCATGCATCACGAAAGCTAAAAATCAATGAGCAAAAACTATCGCACTTATGATCTTGATTTATCAGTTGTAATGTTCGCTCTGAAGATATGGACACACTATCTCTATGGTGAAAAATTTGAGATTTATACTAATCAAAAGATATTAAAGTATATTTTCTCACAAAAATAACTAAACATGATGCAAAGAAGACGGGTTGAACTACTCATGGATTATTATTTCACAATACAATACCACACGGGGAAGCCAAATAAGGTAGAAGATACTATGAGAAAAAAGGATCATGGAGTTTAGCACAATATGAGTGTTGAAAGGGATACTACTTTCATGGATCTCGTAAAGATGGATATGGGAATAACCATGGAGGGTGAAACATCAATACTTTTTAAAATGGTTGCCAAACCATCTTTACTAGAAAGGATAAAAAATCTCATATTGATGATAAGTTGTTTCAAAAGAAGATTAAAGCTATAAATGATTGGAGATTGACTGACTTCGTATATGAAGATGAAAATTTGAAAGTTAGGGAGAGATTTTGTGTTCCTGATATACCTGATCTAAAAATGGAATTGTTGGATGATGAAAATTGCTCCAATTTCTCTATAAATCATGGGAGAACCAATATGTATAGAGATTTGAAGGAACATTTTTGGTGGGATAGCATGAAAATGGATATTTCTAATTTTGTGTCAAGGTGTATGGTTTTCCAACAAGTGAAATATGGCAGACAATACCCTAGAAGATTCATGAAAACTCTTCCCATACCTGAGTGGAAATGGGGTGATATTACGATGGAATTTGTCATTGGGCTACCAAAGACTCGTAGAAGGAATAATGCACTATGGTTCATTATTGATCGTATTACCAAGTCAGCAAATTTTCTTGTTATAAGAGAAGATTTACCACTTTAACATTTAGCAAGACTTAATATTAATGATGTTGTAAGACGTCATGGACTACATCTATCGATTGTTTTGGATCGTGATCCCTGTTTTACATCAAGATTCCGGGAAAGTATTCGGAAATCCTTGGATAATAAACATCATTTGAGCACTGCCAACAAACCTTAAACTGATGGAAAATCAGAACTGACTATTCAGACCTTAATAGACATGTTGATATCTTTATCACTTGGCCTTCAAGGTATGTGGGATCAATATTAACATCTGGTAGAATTTTCCTATAACAATAGCTTCCATTCAAGTATTCAGATGGAACCATATGAAGCATTATATGGAAAGAGATTCCACACACCATATTGTAGGGATGATATTGATGAAAGAATACTCATAGGCCAAGAACATGTTGAGGAAACGATGGAAAAGTAAAATTTATCCAAACCCACATCAAAGAAGCTCAAAGTAGGTAGAAGAGGTATGTCGATAACCGAAGGAGGGATTTGTAATTTCAGGTAAGAGGTCATGTTTTCTTGAAGGTATATCCATGGTAGGGAGTTATACAATTTGGTAAGAAGGGTAAATTAAGTCCCAGGTACATCGGAAATTTCTAAATTCTAGAATGAATAGTGGTTGTAACAAACCATTTGGAAATGCCTCCAAGTCTCTAAGAAGAGCATGATGTGTTCCATGTATCACTATTAAGAAAATACATGTCTGACCCAATGCATGTACTCACCTATGAGGAAATTGAAATGGAACCTGATCTATCTTATTGTGAATAGCCTATCAAGATTATTGATACCAGATAACAAGTGTTGAGAAATTGGATGACTCTTCTGGTAAGATTTCTATGGAGAAACCATAATATGGAAGAGGCAATGTGGGAACTAGAGAAACATATGATGAAGAACCACCCAAATATTTTTTTGTGGTAGTATTCTAGAAATTTAGAGGATGAAATTATTTGAAGGAGGGAAGAATGAAACACTCCAAGCTTCCATGATATGTTTTCCTTTGAATAAGGAAATATCTTTCATTGTACACAACTTCGAGAATCTAACACACCGCGACCAATAAAACTAGCTATTATGAATATTAATACCCAATTTTTAAAATTTTTAAAATTTTATTTTTTAAAATGAACTTCATTTTTGAATTCATAATATCGAAATTAGCATAGGGTTATTTTTTTAATTTTTTTTGAAAACATTCAATTTCCGACAAATAGTGAAAAAAAATTCGTTATTGGTTAAAACTGACTGTTTATTTAGATAATTATTTAATTTTTATAGTATTTTTAGGTCAAAATAGATACATAACACCTATATAAGTTCAATTAAATTCATTGGATTCATTTTATAATATGTTTAGATATATTAAAATATTATTGATCTTTTTACCGTCTTTTACCCACCTCATAAGAGCATTTACAAATTTGCATAAAATGTAATTTTACTACTTCTATGAGTTGAATTTAAGAAATATGAGAGGCACAGGTGACATCAATAAAGAAAATTTGGTTCAATAAGATGAAAATAATATTTGGTGAATAGTAACATTTAACTTTTATTTACCACGGTTACAAGTAAATTGGGTAATTAAGGGTAAGAATGATATTATAATTACCCTAACACATATCCTAATTCTATTGGATAAGTATAAATCGGCCAAAAACTACCTTAGTAAGAAAATATGACCCCCTTTGGTTCAGTTGGATTAGATTAGAACATTTATTATTATTTTATTTAAAGAAGAGTTAAAAGAGTAAAATTCAATGTTTAATAACTAAACAATTTTTAATATAGGGTTACACATAATATAAATTCTAAAATAAATATTCATTAGAAATAAAAAAATATTTCCTACATGTTGAAATTTTATTTATAAATTTTAGACCTTAAATAATTTAATTTATTTATTACACAATGATGATGCAGTAATTACCTTATTAATGAAATATTAATATAATTGATATTATAAGTATCCAAATAAATGTAAATTGAGACTTCTGATAAATTAAACTAATTTTATATGTTAATATGAAATTTAAGGTTGGTTAAATAAATTTTATTCTAAGTGATAAAGTTTTAATGGCTTTCAAAAAAATCAAATTTTAAATAGTGTCAAAATTGACATAATTGAGTTTTTAAGACAAATACTATATTATTAATGGATATAATGTTCATAAAAATATAAAGATCGGCCAAAGGACTTAGATAAGGATATATATATTTATAATTAACCACTTTTTATTCTCTTGGATTGTTATATTATGTTTATTAACTAAATAATATAAAAATACAAAGAGACATGGTAAATGTCAAGCTATTTAACAAGGAGTTAAATTTAAAAGATAAGGTTAATATAGTGACCTAAACCTTTACAAAACCTATTGGTTGAAATGTTTTCAACCCATACCCACCTTATCCTCAAACTAAATCATTTTTTAGCCATTAGAAACAGAAAATTATTTTATTATAAAATAATACATCAAGTTTTTCCTAAAGTGACCCTCACTCTCTTATAAAAGGTTACTTCCCATTTTCTTAATTTTACACATCAAAATACATTTTTCTCATCCAAACCCTACACACATTTCATTCCAACATTCATAATGTCATCTTATAGGCTTTACTTTGGTCATAATTCTATCTTATGGATCCCTTTTGATCAAATCAAAAGGAACAACCCGAAGAAGTGGTAAATAAGTCATCACTTCTTTCAAGTTCTTTTATTATTCCACTTCTTATTTATTTGTTGTTTCCATAATAAAATAATAAATCCAATATATTATATATATTTTGTTTTTATTATAAAAATGGTACAACCATATTCATTATTCTATCTATCATATGAATGGAAAAGTCCCCATAATTGCGTACGTATGGCTTACTGTCTACACGTCGTGGTGTAGTTTTTAATTCAAACACTTCATTATTTGGATGGGTATAATAATGAGTATAACTAATTTAAATAAAAAATAAAAAATTTTAATTATTTTTTATATATGATATACCTTCCAATTACAGATGACTTCACCATCAATATAATGATATTTTCACTTGTGCGAACGTACGGATTACCGTCTCCACGAACGTGATGAGATTCATTCCCTATTGTAATAATTCAAGAATACTTTTCATTTTACGATTAAAAATAATTTTTATGAACATAATATCATTCTATATATGAATAAAATGCATTCTATCTATAACAAACATGACTTACGTAACCAAGCATATAAGGGAAAACGAATCAGTTACCACCCAAAATGATGATTCTACTGAAATATTATTTAAAAAAATATTATAAGATAATATATGATACAATATTTATGTATATTATTATTTTATAATTTAATAACATTTTATTAACTATTATACAGGAGGTTAACATTCCATAAACTAAGGAAAATTACAAGGTACGGGTTATTTTCACAATCTCTTTATTATCCGAGGGTGTTTTTATGTAAGTATCTATTGGGACCTCTTTATCATCAACATTAGAGTTTTCATAAAAATTTATTACAAATTTTTTTAATATTTACTATAGTATGGGTTAAAGTCATTTATACCATTATTTAACATTATATGTTTTCAATGGAATCTTTTTGTCATTTTCCAAACAAGGTACTTAATGACCTTTTTGACAAAATTAAGGAAAGAATGTTTTGTTAACTTATATGGTAGGTGTGGTTGTTTTCCACCATTATAGCAACATCAAATAATCCCTTACATGATTAAAATAATATTTTCAAAATAATTGTTTTCTTTTATAATTATGTGACTCTTAAATGGTTTCAAAATAGAAATAGGTATTTCTTTAAAATAGTTTTCATTTCATCAATGTCAAAATCCTTTCATGGATTTTAAACTTGTTTGAAGTTGACTTATTATGAAAAAAATCTTCCATTTTGTATTGAAGGTCTTGTGATATGTTTGACTGTGGATGTGTTGTTTTTATTCCATTCATGGTTTATGGTTAATGTATTGACATTTTTGTATACTAGTTTTTATAACAATGTTTATGTTATGATTCAACCTTTTCATAAAAAGAATGTATTGGACTTAGTATGTGATGGTTGGAGCCCGCTATAGCTCCTCAGTGCATCGGTAGGTCTCATGAGACAAGTATATGTGAAATTGGTTGAGGCCTTTCCCAATTTGATATATGGTTTTGGCCGATGCCTAAATCATTTTTATATGTCTTGTTCGGGGCCTTGAAAAGTTTTTTCAGAAAGATCAGCATTATACATTCCCTCATTATAAAAATAATAATGATGGTTCATGTGGTTATTCAACTAGTAGAATACTTGTCATTATGTTTTATTATGGAATTATTTACTCATCTCATATTCCATCCTTAAATTGTTCATGTTAATCAGTTTTAAAGGCATGTGTTTTTAATTATTCACCATTCCTAATATTTATGTTATCTTCCACTATATTTCCTACCCTTACTAAGCATTTGAGCTCACCCCTTTCTTATGTTTTATTTTCCCAGAATATGAAGAAGTTAGCTATGAGTGACTTTCAGGAATAATCTAGGAGGCTTAGATCATTCTAATGTAATAAATTAGTGATGTATTTCTTTTAAAGTTGTAATGTTGAACATATGTATGTATCTTGTTTCAAATAATACTATACAGATTTGTATTCTGGGATAGGATTCCTTGAATCATGCCTATGTTATGTAATAATGCACTGAATCTGGGTAACTAGGGTCATGGTGTTACAAATATTATTCATGATGCATAAGGAATAATATTCATCAATGATAGGGTATACAAAATTTTAATTTCTAGAAGTAAGTACTATTGGGAAGAATATTTCTAGAAATGGATAATGTGGGACTTATGCAAGATTAACCATCTCTAGTTTGACCTTGCATAGGATTTAGGTAGTGGGGTTTCAAGATATTCTTTAGGAATTGTTCAACTCAAGGTACATGGGTAATCCAATATGAGAATATCAACTCAATACATGAGAAAGGGTCTAAGAGGAGTAAGTAAACACAATAAATTTTAGGAACTATTGTTGGGTATCTCGAATCATGGTATTCATGGGGGCGATGTGGCGGACGTATAAGGGTTAAACCCAAAATGTTGTCATCGATATCCAAAAATCTCATTATGTGACTATAAAGACCTGGAAGTTCCATGTGATTTTTTTAATAAATGGGAATTATACAAGTCCACGAAAATTGACAGCGCTTGATTCCAAGGCTCGGAGTGCCAGGAATGAATTTCAGAACTTTTGTTCGAGTACGTTTAGTAAACGTGTGAGTGGGTTTTTTCTAACTTTTGAACTGGCGATCAGAATTGAAATATGAGGGTACCGTTGAACTCGTAGCGCCATTATTCGCTTAAAGATAATTTTACCTTGACGGTAGATGGTCGAGGGTGACAGTTAGTTTTTGGGTTTTTCATGTAAGAATAAAATAAAAATAAAAGTGTGTGGCATTCTATTTTTTATTTGAAACACCCATGTGGGTGTTGGGTTGTGGGGTCCACCAGAACTAAACCTCCATGTGGAAGTTGAGATGTGAGAACCACCAGGCGTTAACCTCCCATGAGAGGTTACGGTGGTGGGGACCACCCAGACCTAACCTTCCATGGGAGGTTATGGTGGTGGGGACCACTCATGGACTAAACCTCTTGAACTCCCATCATTATGGAGAGAAACCTCTCAACACCCCTCATTAATGTGGAAGAGCCTCTTGACTTCCTCCACATTAATTGTGCCAAGGCACATACCTTTAATATGCCAACCTAGTTAAGTGATTAGGATATTTTTAATTTGTGCCAATGAAATAAATAGAGAACTTAATCTATTATCCTTGGAATATTTGGTGGAATTGGGAGGAAGAAGCTCTTAGGATAAAGCTCTTCAATGAAAAATGCTCCACCGATGAAGAACGCTCCACCAAAGAAGAACGCTGACCCCATTTGACATTCTTCCTAGGAACTTCTTCACACATGGGATGTCCTCGTCTATGGTGAATTGACAACCATACTACCTTCTTGAGACAACATCAACTAGAGGACAATGTATGGATTTATTGATTAACACATCCCATGTTCTCCCCTTCTAATTATTTTTTCGGATTTGGGAATAGATATTGATGAGGGTTGTGGGAAATTATGTTTTAAAATATCTTCCATTCACGTTCATGATTTGGTCTTTGTGAACCGCTTTCTACCACTCTAAACGTAGAGAGTCCGGGAAAAACGAACATGGCCCAACCCCTCCATCGTTATCCTTTGATGTGCTCTTCGAAATGGAGGAAGGTGGTGAAAGAGATTATGGTAAGGAAGGAAATGACGCCGCCACCCACTTCCTTTATGACCCGCGCCGCCCCCGCGATGCTCACGCCTCCCGACCGAATTGGCTATGCACCCCAACTCTGTTCCCCAGCTGGTCCACTCATGGCGCTTCGCCCTCCTGGCTGAACCGGCTGCGCACCTCGACTTTGTGCCCCGGTCTCGCCGCCACACGTCGCACCAGCCTCCTAGCCGAACTGGCCCCACGCCACCATGGCACACCGACCTCCCGGACGAACCAGCCCCGTGTTCTCGCGGAGCTCCGGACTTCCAGATGAACTGGCCTCGTGCCCTCGTGGTGCTCCGACCTCCCGGACAAACCAGTCACATGCCTCAGCAGCACCGCCATCACCACATCCCTCCGAGCCACCCTGACTCGTGCTGTTTGTGGGCCCTCTGAGCTTCCCCAACCACGCCCCATGTCGGCCCTCCAAGCTACCCCATCCGACCCGCCTCGTGGCCTCGTGCCCTCGCGACAACATTCGGTTGAGCCACTCCACGACCTCGCTCCCTCGTGGCCATCCACAGCCATCCATGGCCCCTTGTGGCCTGTCGGACCGACCCGACGGGCTAGGCCGCACTATGGGCCGAGCCGGGTCATGCCGACCGGGTCGGACCAGACCCGGTCCCACTACGACCCAATTTCCATATTTTGGCCATAAGATTGGCATTGGATGTCAGTTTGACGAACCATCACGGGTGCTGGAAATTATTGAGCGAGACGGTCCCTTTGAGTGATACCCTAATAAGTTTGGATTGATATGGGGAATGGTCATGTTGGATCGAGCGTGAATCCAACAGGGCCCCTAGGAAAAAAGGCTAATAACTAATATACCAGGCATCCGGTTGAGGCGCCATTAGTTACATTGAGAACCCTATGAAGAGGGAGACCTTTGAGATACATCTTTGTGGGACTTCGTGGTAGTTGGAGTATTGACCAGTAGCTTGTGGAGAAGATCCCCCTAGAGACGAGCGAGCATAGTGCAGAGACCTAGTGGCTGGCTGAGACATGAGGATGGCTGACTGTTTCGACTTGCCGTGACTCGACATGCCTAGTGGGGAGAGCCTTAGTGACACAGCATACCCATGGTACTCGACATGAGTAGTACCTCAGCAGGACTTGAGGGGGAGGACCTCTGTGTGACGCTACAGAACCATGGTGGGGAGCACCATTATGTGACGCGACATACCCATGGTACTCGATAGGAGGAGTAACTCAACAGTCCAAGGTTAGTGGGAAGCGCCTCTGTATGACGCGGCAGGCTCACTATACTCGATAGAGGAGGAGTTCTCCCGCAGCCGAGGTGTTTGACATTGTGTTCGGAATGTTACTTAATACTACCCCTAGAATAAATCCTAGTGTGAGGTGAGTCAGAACCTCAGTGTTTTCTTCATGATTGAGATGGATTACTTAATAACATAAGTATATGTATGGGTATATACCTATCTATGGTTTTCTGTTGATTTCATACTTTGTGTTTTATCCTTGTTCGATTTGTGAGACCTAGAGGGTCTCGGGGTCCCTACTAAGTATCATTACACACACCCATGCACGGTCTACTTCCTCACATTGTTGTGTTGGATGTAGATGACGAACAGCGCTGACTGAGGATGAGGTTACCAAGACTGGACAGTACCGAGAGTTGGACCTTACGAAGAGTCGGTACACAGAGGAGATGGACGGATGAGGAGTGCTAAGGAGGTGATCTTCACCTACACTATAGGTAGGAACCTCGGAGGAAGACCTAGTGGCTGTTTTCCTTTTTCTTCATTTGTACTTTTACTTTCAGTTTCTTGTACTTTACTATTGGGATTGTATTCCATCCCACTTTTACTTTTAGCACTCTTTTTTTATACAGTTTTACATGGTGTTTCGTATCTTGTTGTGTGCTTCGTTACATGTGCTTGCAGGTTATAAAGGCAATGCATTCCCAGTTTTAGGGAATACGCTTTCGGTGTTAGTCTCCAGCCCCTGACATATGGAAGGCGAGCATGGGGTAGTCACGGTATGGGCCCTAGGTCATGGGTTTTGACAAATTGCTATTAGAGGAGTTGGTTTTACCGCAGAACTAGGACTCTGGTATTTTTGTGAAGTAATAGTGTTAATGGTAATGAGTGCGGTTTTCAGTTCAGGGAGTCCAGTGTTGGTGTGGCTTCCAACGTATCAATACACTAGGACCCTGACTACTGATTTTTGACTCAATTCATGAAAACACTTATTACGTGTGTGTTTTCAAAAGTTTTCTTTGTGATCATTTGAGTCAGGGCACTGGGTATAACTTCTAGCTCACCAGGTATAACTTTTTAACTGTGGCACACCTGTTTCTTATTATGATTCCACCATGAAGATATACAAAGATATTTTCAAGAGTTTTATGAAATGATATCCCACTGAGCGACAAGGACTTTGTGCATGACTCTTTTCTAGTAGAGGCACCAGCGGTACCACTCCCTGTTGGGCCACTGATTCCACCAGCCCCAACAGCAGATGGTGCATGCTGTTTGATCACGTTACACAAGTTCTAGTGCCAGAGGCCACCCAAGTTTAAGGGAGAGACGGACCCAAAGGTTGTTGAGGATTGGATGGAGGTTGTGGTGAGAGTCTTCCGACTCGTAGGGACACCAGCCGATCTCATAGTGATCCTTTCCGCAAGCCTTCTACAGGAAACAACAGGCAGATGGTGCAGCATGATGCTCCAGGTTCACGATGAGGTTTCGCTTCTCTGGGTAGTCTTTGAGAGCCTGTTTCAGGCAGAGTTTTCCCAAGTGACTCTTCACGTAGTGAACATATAAGAGTTTCTTAATCTGCAGAAGGGCAGCATGATTATGGGTCAGCGCTCTGTGAGGTTCACTAACCTCTCACGCTACTCCACAGATATGGTTTGTGACCCTTTCTTCAGGGCCCGGACCTTCGAGCAGGGGCTCGGGGGGTAGACCAGGGCTTCGGTGATCTCACTCAGCATCCCGATGTAGGCGGGGTGTTAGATAGATCCCTCATGGTGGTGAGTTTCCTGGTTGAGCAGACAACAGTGGCGAGACCCTCTACCAGTCATCACGTAGTGGAGTCTTCTGCAGCTGGCAGTAGACAGACGTCATATAGATCCAAGAGGACCAGACCTATTGGTGGATGACCACATGAATCAGAATCGGTTGTGTGGGGCACCCAAGGTGGAGCCTATTAAACCAGGAGTGAGAAGTGATATTCATGTGGTGGACAGGGTCACATGGCTCGTAACTATCTGACCCGCTGTACGGATGATCAGCAGATGGTCGAGGGACCGCCCAGGTAGAGACAAATGTTCGACCGAGGAGGTCCGCAGGGAGCTGGAGGATGTGGCAGGGGAGCTGGTCGTGCAACTGGTGGTGGGAAATTATTTGAGGTGTTACCGCCACCACCACCAGGAGGTTTACACTGACCGCAGGGAGCAGGTGGATAGGGGAGAGCTCAGCTCTAGGCAACTGAGGCATGCGTTCACGGTGCTCCGAAGATGATACGAGGTACGATATATGTCTACTCTACCTTATCTATAGTTATTATAGACCTAGGTTCCAGTAATTCTTTTATTTCCACCACCCATGTTCGGAGCTCGGAGATTCTGATGGATCCGTTGGCTCGATCCTTACAGCTAGAGACTCCAATGGGAGCAGATTCGATGATTACGCACTGTTTTTGGTAGTGCGAGCTTGCTATAGGAGGCGAGAGCTTCGGTTGGGATCTCCTAGTGGTATATTCGAGGCCTTACGACCTCATCATGGGTATGGACTGCTTATCTACATTCCATGCTCAGATAGAGTGTATTAGGCATAAGGTACAGTTTTTCCCCACAGATAGGACTAGTTTTACCTTCACCGGCGAGAAGGGAGCCTTTGCAACGTAGGATGGACTTACCTGATGGAGTGTGTAGACAATCACTCATCATTTGGCTAGACATACCCTTGGAGCTGTTGATGTGTAGAGTTTGAGAAATCCTATAGTTGTTCACCAATACGCGGGTGTTTTCCCGGATGATTTTCAAGGTCTACCTCCTCACAGAGAGGATGAATTTTACATCGATTTGTACCCTGGGACAACACCAATATCTACACAAGCATATCGGATGGCTCCCACGGAGCTTCGTGAGCTGTGGGTACAGTTAGAGGACTTGGAGGAGAAGGGATTCACTCGGCCTAGTGTTCCTCCTTGGGAAGCCCTGATTATATTCGCCAAGAAGGCGGATGGGAGCTTGAGGCTTTGTGTGGACTATTGGTGCCTGAACCAGGTGACTGTGAAGAATGAGTACCCACTCCTGAGGATTGACAACCACGTTGATCATCTGAAGAGAGCACAGTGGTTCTCGAAGATAAACCTCAGATTAGGATATCACCAGCTTAGAGTACAAGGTGGGGATGTGCAGAAGACAGCCTTCAGATTTTAGTATGGCCATTACGAGTTCTTGGTTATGCCATTCGGTGTGACCAACGCTATAGAAATGTTCATGGGACTCATGAACAAGATCTCTTAGCCATACCTCGATCTCTTTGTAGTGGTCTTCATCTATGAAATTCTGATCTACTCGACTACTGAGGAGGAGCATGCCTATCATTTTCAGGTAGTACTAGATACACTCCGATAGCACCAACTTTATGGTAATCTCTCAAAGTTCCAGTTTTGGATCCAAGAGGTTCAATTTCTGGGATATGTTATATCAGAGTCTGGAGTTGCAGTGGATCCAACAAATATTGAGGTGGTACTTTCTTGGGAGCCACCCAAGAGTGTGACGGTGGTACGGAGTTTCCTGGGTTTGGTTGGATACTACCGGAGGTTTTTTCTAGACTTCTCCAGAGTTGTAGCACCACTATCATCCTTGAAGAAGCAGGGGAAATGCTTCGTGTGGTCGTAGATATGCCAGTAGAGTTTTTAGGAGCTAAGGAAGAGGCTGAATAGTGCCCCAATCTTGAGGCTATCGGAGGAGGGTGTAGGGTACGTAGTCTACTGTAACGCATCAGGGACCAGACTCAGATGTGTACTGATTCAGGAGAGAGCAGTGATTTCATATGGTTCTTAACAGCTGAGACAAAATGAGCATAACTACGCTACCCATGACCTGGAGTTATCAGTAGTGGTCTTCACCTTGAAAATTTGGCGACACTATCTTATGGGTGAACGCTTTATAGTGTACTCTAATCACAAGAGTATCTGGTATATCTTCACTCATAAGGACCTAAACCTGAGATAATTATGTTGTCTTGAGTTCCACTAGGACTATGACTTCGAGATTGTATATACTCCTAGGAAGGGGAATGTTGTAGAAGATGCACTCAGCCTGAGGTCTGGTATACAACTACTAGGTGAGGCGATAGAGGATTTGGACGATTAGAAGATATCCTTCATGGAACATGATGGAGCAATTTTCCTTCAGTCTCGTACAGTCACTCCCACACTTCTTTAGTGATTCAGGGAGGTGCATCATGGGGACGCTGACTGTGATGCTCGACGTGCTCAGATATCCATAGGGCAGGAACCTGATGGATTTTCTGAAGATGGGGAGCATGTCATCCTCTTCGGAAGACGTACCATGGTACCAATGTCAATTCAAGAGTAAGTGTTGAGGGAGTTCCACACATCCCCTCTAGTGGTACATCCAGGAGTGGCGAAGATATACCAGGATCTCCAACGATAGCACTGGTGGTCGGTAATGAAGAAACCAATTCTAGAGTTTGTTTCTAGGTGCCTCACATGTCAGCAAGTGAAGTCATAGCATCAGGTACCAGCAGGATTAATTCATCCTTTATAGGTCCTAGAGTGGAATTGGGATGGGATATCCATGGACTTCATGATAGGACTTCCAAGTACATCTAGGGGCCATGACTCGATTAGGGTGATTGTCGACCAACTCACTGAGTCGGACCACTTCCTACTGATCCTAGAGCATGGTTCAATACAGATCTTGGGACTCCTCTTTGTGCAAGAGATTGTACGGATACATGGATTACCCTTAACGATTGTCTCTAATTGTGATTCACATTTTACTTCCCCTTCTATGGAAGGGGTAGTCGAAGGCTTTCGAGACACATATTCGTTTGAGCACCACCTTCCATCCTTATACAGATGGCCACACTGAGCAAACCATTCAGACCCTCAAGGACATGTTGCATGCTTTTTTCCTCTACTTCGGTCATAGTAGGGAGGATCACTTGATTTTGGTGTAGTTTTCATACAACAATAGTTATCCCTCCACCATTGGGATGGCACCTTTCGAAACATTGTACGGGCGACCTTGAATAACCCCTTTGTGTTGGACTGATCCTGGGGAGTTAGCACTAGTGGGACTAGATTTGGTATGGACTACAATGGAAAAGGTACAGATCATCCAGTAGTGGATGAAGACTACATAGAGCAGGAAGAGATCATATGCTGATAGAAGACAGATACCTCTGTAGTTCGAGGATGGTGACCATGTCTTTCTACGAGTCTCACCTCAACGAGGTTTTCCGAGGCGGCAAGTTATCTCTGAGATTCGTAGGACCTTTTCAGGTCCTTATTAGATTTAGCGTGGTGGAATACCGCTTAGCTCTTCCACCTTAGTTACACCGGGTGTATAACGTCTTCCACATGTCCCAACTGAGGAGATACGTGCACAGATCTTCTCACATCAATGACAATAGTGAGTTGGATGTCGATGAAGGGGTGAATTTTACAGAGGTTCTAGTAGAGATTGAGGATCAATAGTAGTGGGTCATTTTTGGATCGTCAATACCTCTGGTGTGCGTTCACTGGCTACACAGGAACCTCCCAGAGAGCACATGGGAGTGGGAGGATCAGATTCGTGCTCAGTACCCCCACTTGTTTACCTAGTTTGGAGTTGTGAAATATTGGAATGTAAAGCCCTGAGGTGGGGAGAATGTAAAGACCCAGAATTTTCATGTATGTTTTTTAATAAATTCCATTTTTACAAGTCTATGAAAATTGATGGTGCTTGATTCTGAGGCCCGACGTGCCCAGAATGAATTTTTGAACTTTTATTCGGGTACATTTAGTAAACGTGTGAGTGAGTTTTTCTAACTTTTCAACTAGTTCTCGAAATTGAATTCTGAGGGCATTGTTGAACTCACAGTGCCAGTATTCGCTTAAAGAGACTTTTAACTCAACGATAGATTGTCAAGGGTGAAAGTTATTTTTTTGGGTTTTTCGTGTATGAATAAAATAAAAATAAAAGTGTGTGACATTTTATTTTTTATTTGCGACACCCATGTGGGTGTTGGGAGGTGGGGTCCATCAGAACTAAACCTCTGTGGAAGTTAAGAAGTGGGGACCAGCAGACCATAACCTCCCATGAGAGGTTATGGTGTTGGGGACCACCCGGACCTGACCTCCCATGAAATGTTATGGTGGTGGGTACCACCCAAGGCATAAAGCTCTTGAACTCCCCTCATTATGGAGAAAACCCTCTCTACCCCCCTCATTAATGTAAAGGAGCCTCTTGAATTCCTTCACATTAATTGTGCCAACGCACATACCTTTAATATGCCAACCTAGTTAATTGATTAAGCTATTTTGAATTTGTGCCAATGAACTAAATAGGGAACATAATCTACTATCCTTGACATATTTGGTGGAATTGGGAGGAAGGTTCTCTTGGGAGAAATCTCTTCAATGAAGAACACATTATTCCATGAAGAACGCTCCACCAATGATGAACGCTCCTCAAATAAAGAACGCTGACCCCCTTCGACCATCTTCCGTGGGACCTCTTCCGACGTGGGACTTCCTTATCTATGGCCAATCGACAATTGTACTGCCTTCTTATGCCAATGTCACCTAGAGAATGAGGTAGGGGCTATTGATTAAAACTTCCAATGTTCTCCCATTCTATTTCTTTTTTGGGATATGGGAATAAATATTGACGAGGGTTGTGGGAAATGATGTTTTAAAATATCTTCCATTCATATTCATGCTTCGTTATTTGTGATCCTCTTGATACCACTCAAAACACGGAGGGTGTGGGACAAACAAACATGTCCCAACCCCTCCGTTGTTCTTCTTTGATGTGATTTAAGAAATAGAGTAAGGCGATGAAGGTGACGAAGGTTTCAAAGGCAATGGTTCCACCACCCACTGCCTCCACGACCCACGCCACCCTGACAGCACTCTGGCCTCCTGTCCAAATCGGCCGTGCGGCCCAGTTCCACGCCCCGTCCAAGCCAATCGCAGCACTCCGCCCTCTCGGACGAACCTCTTGTGTGCCCTGGCTCCGCACCTCGACTGAGCTGCCTTGCGGCACACCAGACTCCCTGGTGAACCGGCCTCGTGCCCCCGCGGTGCTCTGGCCTTCTGGTCGATCCAACCCCAGGCCCCCACAGTGCTCCGTCCTCCCTACCAAAACATCCTCACACCCCGGCCAAACCGTCCTCACCACAGCCCTCTAAGAACCCCCGACTCGCACCGCCCACTGGCCCTCTAAACAAATCTGACTGCTCTGCCCACCGACCCTCCGAGCTGCCCTAGACGAGCCGCCCCGTGGCCCTGTGCCCTCACGGAAACTTCCGGTCGTGCCGCTCTGCGGCCTCGCGCCCTCGCAGGCCTCCGTTTCCCTTCGTGGACTATTAGGCCGGACCCAGCAGGCCAGACTAACCCAATAGGTCAGGCCGCACTGCAGGTCGGGCCAGTCCCATTGGGTCGGCCCCTGCCAGGTCGGGCTGGGTCGGACCGGACCCCAGGCCACTATAACCCATTTACCTTCTTTTGGCCATAACTTTGGCATCAGACGTCCGTTTGAGGAACCGTAAGTGGCACTGGAAATATTTGAGCGAGATGGTCCCTTTGAGTGGTACCCCACTGGGTTTTGGATTGAGATGAGGAATGTTCTGGTTGGATCGATCACCAATCTAATAGGACCCTTGGGACAAAAAGGCTAATAACTCAAAGACTGGGCGTCCGATTGACGCACCGTCTGTTATGTTGAGACCCCAATGATGAGGTGTACCATTGAGATACTTCTTAGTGGGACTTAATGGTAGTTAGAATATTGACCAGTAGCTTGTGAAGAAAATCCTCTAGGAGATGAGTGAGCCTAGTGTAGAGACCTAGTGGTTGGCTGATACTTGACAACTGCTGACCGTTTCGACATGGAGTGACTCGATAGGCCCAGTGGGAAGCACTTTGGTGATGCGTAAAACACACGGTGGGGAGAACCTTGGTGACATGGTAGACCCATGGTACTCGAAAGGAGGAGTACCTCAGGAGGCCTTGAGGGGGAGCGCCTATGTGTGACGTGGCAGAGCCACAGTGGGGAGAGCCTCTATGTGATGCGGAATACCCATGGTACTCGATAATAGGAGTACATACGTAGTCTGAGGTTACTAGGAATCACCTCTATGTGATGTGTCAGGCCCACTGTACTCGATAGTGGATGAGTTCTCCAGCAGTTGAGGTGTTTGATGTTGTGTTCAGAATGTTACTTAATACTACCCCTAGAATAAATCCTAGTGTGAGTCTAGTAAGAACCTCCGCGTTTTCCTCATGATTGAGATATATTACTTGATAACTTTGGTATATATATGGTTATATACCTAAGTAAGGTTATATATTGATTTAATACTTTGTGTTTTATCCTTTTTTGGATTTGTGAGACCTAAAGGGTCTCAAGGTCCCTACTGAGTATCATTATACTCACCCCGACACGGGCTATGCCCGCACCTTGTTGTGTTGGATGCAGAGGACGGACAACACTGACTTAGGACAAGGGTACTAGGACTGGGTAGTACCTGGAGGTGGACCTTACAAAGATTTGGTACACATAGGAGACAGACGAACATGGAGTGATGAGGAGGTGATCTGCACCTACCCTTCAGGTAGGAACCTTAGAGGATGACCCAGTTGTTGTTTTCCTTTTTCCCTAGTTGTACTTATACTTTTAGTTTCTTATAAATTACTGTGGGGATTGTATTCCGGCCCCCTTTTATTTTTAGAACTCTTTTGTTAAACAGTTTTACTTAGTGTTTTGTGTCTTGCAGTGTGCTTGGTTACATGTGCCTGTAGGTTATAACGGCAATGCCTTCCCAGTTTTAGGGAATATGCCTTTGGTGATAGTCTCCAGCCTTGGCCTATGGAAGGTGGGTTTGGGATAGTCACGACACGGGCCCCAGGGGATGGGTCGTGACGGTGACTGTCTATCATTCATGGGGGTCATGGAAGGTAGTGAATGGATTAGGCCATAGGCATGGGACTCCAACCCAACGCTGATCCTGAGCGGTGCTTCAGGGGTGAAACCCTTGGGTTATAGACCAATGGACACAGATGGAGGAGCTTCCAAAAGGATAAAGGTACCTCGAAGGATGGGTATTCGTAGAGCTTATGGTATCAAAATATATTGGGATTCATGGTGATTACGTTCTCATTAAATATTATGCTTCATGAACATCGATAACATACCTTAGAATTATGTCTTCATTCCCACTAAGAGAGATACGTGAAGGCTAAATGATTCGAGACGCCTCAATTTCCTCAATGATACTTCTTTTTCTACCAAGGGCATGGTCCATAATTAAAGGAATATAAAAATTGGGTGAGGCTCTTAATAAAATAATGTAGGAGGCTTCATGAGGCCTAGAGGCTTCATCGAAGAGTGTTTTGCGAAGCCCAGGACCTTCATGAATTGAGAGCACACTGTCACAACCTAGTGGTGCTTTCTACTCCATAATGAAGGCATGAGAGGGTTATTTATAAGTTTTGGGTTTCATTATGATTGGAAAACTTTCTCAAAGCAATACGATCTTTTTGATTGATGAGGTTTGTGAGTTTGAATGATGTTGCAATGAGGTACTATTAACATCTCATGCACTCACGAAGGATCTCCACGAATCTGGACTAATGATGCATGTAGGATCCATCAAACCTTCACATATTCATGACAAGATCTCTAAAAAAATGACATTCATGACTAGTACATCACTGAAAAGACCACCAAAACCTATTTTGGCATCCTGAATTCAAACAACCGTAACATAGGATTCGTAAGTCCATTCAGGATCTATAACCCGTAAAATTAAACCCTATAAAATGAATTACACCTATGGATTATGATCCCACTCATTTGGTTCATTATTTTACATGATTGTTTAGTTTCAAAAACCGTCATACAACTAAATTCGGCATCACATACACCCCATGGAATGGGGATGACATCACATATGCTCATAGTTGGAATGCACCATTGTTTTCTATTCACGAATACAAGGAGGAGTGAAACCACAGGGTAACATTTTCTTAGTTGAACCTAGATGATTAGGAGGATATTTTATGTTTTATTATGACCATTTTACATTTTCATCATCTCTCATTTGGTATATTCTATATGTTCCTTAGCATGATGGTGAATTCTAGAGAATTTGGGAAACTCTATATGTCGGGGAGAGAGTTTCAGGTTGATCTCTCTCTTTAGATGTTATTCATTGTTATGGGGATCCATTATCATTCTAGTTGTTGTGAGGAACATAATTTTCTTTGAATTTTGTAGTTATTCATTGTTAATTCATTCAAGGACTACATAAAATAATTCTGACATGAGGTAGTGATTCTGGTAGTCGAGAATGAAGCAGAACATTGTAGAATTTGTGTCCCACTATTATGCCTACCAACAAATAAAGGAAGAGAATATAAATACTTATAGGTTTCCATAGCTTATTTTTTTTCTAGTTTAATAATTGGATAATGTTTCCATGTAAATTATTTTTTGGATTATTATGGACTTCATGGCGGAGAAATTCTCTCTGGGTGGTTATTGATCGGTTGAAAAAGGAGGATCACTTTATTTTGTTTAAGGACACCACTAATGATGAAAATATCGTTAAGTTGTATGTATATAATTTTTTGAGGTTACATGGAGTTCCCACATAATTTTTTTTTTCGAACAGGATCCTAATATTTCTTAATGGTTATGGAAGAGTCTCTAGAAGTAGATGTGGTCCTTTTTCAGGTTGAGTACAACTTAGCAACCATATATAGATAGTAAGATAAAGTGTTTTATTCAGATCCTAGAGGTTATTATCTATGATTTTGTCTTAGATTATTGTAGATCATGTGATATCCATCTGGGACTGTTTGAGTTTTATTACAACAACATAAATCAGTCTTCGATTAGTATGGCTAACTTTGACTATTTCTATGGTCACCTATGTAGGTCAACTCTTTCTTGAGAAGGGGTGGGTGAGTCTTATTTGGTAGGACCAAGTATTATTTAAGAAATTTTGGCAATGATTCAAGATACAAGACAATGTATAGTTAAAATACAATGTTTGTTTAAATCATATGTATATCATTGGGGGAATAGTTTGTATTTTTCCATTGGTGGCAAGGTTTTATTGAATGTTTCTCCGTAGTTAGGTCATCGTGAGATTGAAAATAAGGGAATGATGGTTTAAAGGTATGATGGATAGTTTTAGTTCATCAAGAGTCTTGGGAAGGATGATTATATATTAGAATTTTCTATTCCATTTATGGGAATTCATAATATTTTCCACATATCACAACACACAAAATACCATTCTGGTCTCTATTATATTTTTATTTTGGAAGAGATCCCATTGGAGCCATATTTTTTTATTATGGAGCATCTAGTAGAGATTTTTGACACTCATGTAATGGTCACTAATGGGATGTAAATTACATTGGTTAGATAATTATTCATACATAGATCATATTCTCACAAGACATGGGAGTTTGAGTCATTGATGAGAGAGTAGTGTCCTCATAATTTTTTAGACATCATTCTTTGACGTTACTTCCTAAGAAATGAAAGTGATATGTTGGTGAGTTTTTAACATCATGGTACCAACATTAATATATTTTTATTCACTTGTTTGGGTCCCTCTATATTTGGGTTAATATCAGGGATTTTGGGAATGGATGTCCTTTACTCAATAAAATGATCTAATGTTCAAGGATGTTTGTTTTTTCAATTAATGGAGAATAGTTATAAATATTTCAATGTATTCATAGGGTTCTTCCTAAGTTATAAGAACACCAGATATAGTATGGTTTTTCCCTAGAATATGGAATATTTTTTCTAATTAATGTTTCCATGGTTTGAATGACTTAGAATATGTGAAACCACTATAATGGAGAATATATGATTTTGATCTAGTCATGAATGGTTTACACCCCATGAATTGGGTTCACATTGTGAGATGGTTGAAATTATAATTTTTAATCTAATGTAATGTGTATTTTAATTCCTTTTTTAATTGAGAAATTCACTTCATGGAGGTGTTTTACATCATGAATGTTTCATGATTAGTGATTTTTAGTGTACTATGTCGTTGATTAATGTTTTCTTTAAACACAATAATTCCCTCTCGAGACCTAGGATCTCTCCTAGATGATTTTGGGGATTTATTCTCATTATTGATCATTTGTTATAAAATTTATATCTTCTTCGGTTGCGATGTGTCTCTCCGGATAATAGATCCTTCTTTGACTTCATTTTTTATCATAGTAACACCATGGTGTTTTAGTTATGGATCCTTTGATCAATGATGATATTATTTTTTTTCCTTTCTACATCTATTGTGTGATACTCTTATAAAGGCCGACCCTTGTGTTAGTTTTGGTGCCATGTGGGCATTCTTTGAGTTTTTTTTCAATCTATCCTATATGCAAACCATTTTTCGTGTTGAATTTATTCTGGGATGTATGGTTTGATTATAGGGCCCCCGTTGTGGTCTTTTCATTCTTCCGTATTTTAGGATCATATTGTAGGCATGTGAGAATTGTGTTTAACATTTTTGGTTATATATCTAGCCTATGTTGGATGAAATGTATTAATATTGTTTTATAAATAGTTTTATAAATTAATTGGAATGATAATTGTTTTTGGGTTTTAGGTTTTTGAGAAAATAATTTTTGTCCCTTTTTTTGGAAAAAGAAATGGAATTTTACAATCATTGTGAAATGGATTTATGAAATAGATTTAACAAATGGTTTTCAAAGAATGGTTTTTATGAAATGGTTTGGAAAATGTTGAACATGGTAAACATTGAGGACATAGGTGGATTTTGTAGTAATATGAATCACTTATTGAAACTATCAGGGTTTTCACTCATGGGGTGTTCCTTTGTTCCCTAGGCATGTTATTCTGGAAAATTGATAGACCAATTGGGAGGTTCACTTTATGGAGTGTTCCTTTTCTCTCCATATTCGATCAATTTCTTTGAAGGATTAATGAATGATATTTTCTATGTTTAGGTTTGAATATACTAGATAGATTGACACGTTGTGATCCTGAGTGTGATGTTATGTATGATTTGGATTTTATTGAATTTGATGATTTAATAAAAATACTTTGATTTGTCTATTTTCGTATATGTGAGGTTCTTTGATACTATTTTACCTGTATTATCTTGAACTATGAAAAATTGAAAATATTTTACCTTTATTTTGATATAAGAATTGGTAAACTCATTATCATGACTTGTTTTCTTTAAATTTGATAATTTTTTACATTTATATATAGACACTTGATATGGAAAACCTAGGTGGGATCCTATTTATCCTTTTCAGATCACACCTTGTGCACCCCTTTGGTGGTTCATAGACCATTGTATATATTTCAATTTCTAGAAAGGAAAGTCTATAAAGAGATCCTATGATGTTTCTATCCTCTTTTTTGGGGTTCCTAGTGGTGAGATGGGGAATTTTTTACATGCTATCAAATGGAGTAGATATTTAGATTTTATTTGTCCCTTTTATATTGAAATTGTACCATATATATTTTTTAGCTACTTTTGAGTTGTTTTCATTCCATTTTTTCGTTTTTAATTTTCCATATATTTCTTCCTATACTCTTCCATTGTTCTTACTAATTTGGTATATATATAAAAAATATGTGGTGTCTTATGATTCAAATTGTGTGAAATCATTCCCTCTAGTTATTATTGATTCCTGAGTTCTAGTCTCTAACATGTTGGTATTGAGAAAAATATTTAGGTATGTGATGGTTTGGTTCAGGTACTAGTTTAAGAGGGTATTTGGGTCAGTTTTGTCACATGTACACTCAATCATAGCGTTATAAGGGTGAAATTCTCACCACTAGAAAATATGATTTCTTCTTTAGTGTGAGATTTATTCCTTTTAAATGAGGCGATATATAATTATTATATTTAATTTGGGAACATATGGTTTATCATAGATATAACCAAGGTATTGAAAATTTATTTAGAGTTTAGGTGAATAATTTTGTTTTGAGTAAGACTAAACTTTTAGAACCCTATGTGATTAAGGTAAGAAAACTATAATGGAATTTATTTTTGGAATAAAGATTTAATTTTATTTTGGAAGAATAATTTATTTAAATGTGGATTTATAGACATATGGTTCATTCAGTGAAATTATTATTTTAGTTTTGAGATTATATGATTAGGGAATATAAATTTTGGGGAACTCAAATTTACCAGTGAATAATATTGATAGAAAAAAAGTTAAATTAATCTCATAAGAATATGCGATCAGATCCTTATAATTTTTGGGTTTTGAACTTGGTTGCGAATATTCTAAATAATTTTGAGATTAGTTATTTATCAAATGATAAAATTTGATCAAGGATAATTTTTTAACAATTTTTTATTTATCCTAATGATTGTTTATTCTTATATGAAATTTAATTATCATCTAATAACCCTTTTGGTTTTTTTATAACTAAAAATTATGAGGATTAACTTTTTATTATTTTGTGGATTTTCTAATTCATTATAAGATAATTTTAGTGCTTCATGCTTGAAAAATTCATCTTAAATACTAATTAATTGGGAAAAAATAATATTGTGCTGAAATTTTATTATGGGATGAAATTATAATTTTCAATCAAGTATATTTACTTATGCTCTTTTTCTATATTCTTATGGAATTCCTCAACTTTTGTAAAATCATCATGGAGAAAAAATGTTAAGAATTTTTGATAAATTGATTTTCTTTGCTCTCTCAAAAAATGTATAATGTTATCCCTTAAATGGTTCTTCTTTACAAATAAAATTTTCAATTCCCTCCAATGTTCACCATATATTGGAACCTAGTTTTTTACTATTTCATATGAAATCCATAATTTTATTTCATTTTTTCTAGATGATGTTTTATTAATCCTATTTTATGATGTGTTATTTCAAAAATATATATTTTTGAATATCGACCCTTTTATTACTAATATGTTGTTAGAATTGTGAGGATTAAATTTATTTAATTGTTAAAGAATGTAACACCCTAATATTTTAAAAGTATATTATATTCAATGGCGAACTAGTCATGCAACACCAAGCCTAAAAGAACTACGAAATAATGTTATTTGATCATTATAAACTATCCATTAAATTTGATGGTATGAATAATATTTACTACATTTTAAAATACAACTATAAATTTCCTAATTAATATAAATTTTAAGATATATTCTTAGTATAAAATCACCCAATTTTTATCAAGGACATTTTATTCATAAAAAATATATATTTTCATAAATAATTTTTATTTCATTTTTTTGATAAAATATTATAATTATTTTCTATAAATTTTAGAATATTTATGTGATAAAATTAATATCAATTTTTAAATGCCCATATCAAAATTAAACTAGGATAAAATTATGGTATTATTCAAAGAAAAAATTATTTAGTAGTGAATAGTGAAAAATTCAAATTTTTTAAAACTATCATTTAATTTCAATAAATTAATTAATTTAAAAGTAAATTTATTTTTTTAATTATATATATATTTTCCTTATTATTATTTATTTATTTTGATACAAATTAATTAAATTTTAATTTTCTACATACTGGATTTTTTTATAAGTTTATTATTGGGTAAAAGATTGTATTTTGTGGAAAACAATTTTAAAGTGCATAATGTTCTTCCATTTCAAATAATTAAAGAAACACCAAATTAGGAATTATTTAAATTAATTTTATAGATTATATAACTATAATTATTCAATTACACTCATATAATTATGATTATTATTTATGGAGTTAATGTAAAAGCATCTTATTCTTGAATCATTATTTAAAACCTTCTTTTTCATCATGTGTGTAGGTTTCATTTTAAATTAAAATTTAAAAATTTAGTCAGTTGAATTTGGTAAAATTAATTCTATATTTTGAATCATGATAATTTATATTATATAATATTTTCAACCTAATTTTTGTTCATAATGAATAGTGAAAATAGTAAAAATATGTTACTGTAGTTATGATGAAAAGGGTTTATCGGGGGTTAAAATAGAAAGGTAATGGTTAAAATATCCTATATAATTGTTTAAATTATCTTTTTATGTATATATTTAGACCTTCTATAGTCTAAGGATTGATAATAGTCCATTTTAGAGCCTTTTTATGGTTAAAATGTGTATATAACATTTTATTTTCAAAAAATTAAAATTGTGTCCTCCCTCTCCATAGGAAAATCCACCCCTCTCCCCTCCCATTCATAATTTAAAATCCTTTTTTATTGTATAATACCTACCCAAATTCCATAATTATCCCCATATCTATATAATATATTCATTTTTTATAATGAATCCAATCCATGAATTCTTTTGGTTTAACCACCAAGATGTTGTTCGAAGAAGATGTATCATTCTTAAATGAGCATATTTGTTTTATTTAATCACCCTCATTAAAAATATTATACAAAAATTATAAAATAATTATTATTTTACATCCATTATAAAGATATGTTATAATTTTAATTGGTTAACCAAGATCTATATCCTCTTCTGTCACGTGGGAATAAAAAATGGTCATTTGTGTTTACAGTGGACTACCGTCTTATTAACAGATATAATTTTTTTTGTCAATTACCACATCATAAATATGGTTTTAATGATGGATTTAAATAATATACATGATATTTGTAATATAATTATTAATTTTTAATTTATGATATCAATAATACCTTATTACTTTCTATTCTGTGGGGCATACAATAATTTCGTTCGTCCGTACAGTGGACTACCACCTCGTGAACCAGTGTGATTCATTTTTCACTAGAAATTTACAAAGAAGGTATTGAAGAAAATTATAATGAATATATGTGATATATATGAAATAATGAATTATTTATCATTAGGATAATATAATATATTAGTTTATTTCTTCTCCTTCCAGTCACTGAAAACTGATTACTTCGTTCATGCGTAAATGCTGACTGCCACCTCCACGAAGTGAAGTGATATTTTTTCATCACGACATCCAGTGGATAATATGTATAAGTAAATTTTAATTAATAATATGTTATTTATTATATAAATATAATTTTCTAAAATATGATATATTACTTACCTTTTTTCTATAATGATCTTATGAAAATTGAAACCTCGCTCACGCATGCGTATGGCATGCCGTCTCTTTGATTGTAATGAATTTTATATTTCATATCCATATATAATTATTTGTTTTATTGATATAAATAATATATAAAAATTATAATTATGACATAATTATTTTTTCTATAAGTGATGGAATAATGAACTCTTTGAGAGTATTCATCCTATTTTGACTTATAACCTGAATACCATCAAAGCATCCAATTGAACTCAAATGATTAAATAATTTTGTATAGAATGGTAATAGATAACATAAAAGGAATAACAAACATGAAAAAGGTTCTAAATAATGAAAATTATTCATATAAGTTATTTTTTGGATGATAAAAACATACAAGACGATTCGAACTCAAGGCAACAGATATTATTTTATAAACCAATCTTTTTAATGTTTCCTATAAAAAACTTTTTCTAAAAAGGTCAAATTTTTTTAATGATTTAGTTAATATATTTATATATAAATAAAATAATTGTAAAGGAAATTATATTTCCATTTTTTTCTTTTTTTTTTTTTTCAAAAGTAATCTTTTAATGTATTTTATACCTAATATTTTTAATTTATTTGAAACATAGAAAAATTAATTGTTATATTTAAATATATATGATTACATTGACTTTTCCCACCACTATATCTATTTTATATATATATATATATCTTTACAGTTTTTCATGTTTTTTTCAAAGGAAAACCCACTTTCTATTTTTTTGGTATTTTGGTATTGAATAAGGGTTTTTGAAGTGAGTGTATTTTTAAATATTGAGAAATGATTTCTTATAAGTTAAAAGTATATTTTATGAGTGTAATATGGAAAATTGAATAATTTTACAGGATTGTTTAATTTAATTTTTCTTGGAAATTATTAATGATCATAGGTGCTTCCATTATTAACCAATGATGGGTTGTTATGTTATGAACAATGGATAGGTGGTCACATTATAAACTAAGGATGGGTGGTTCCATTTTAATCCATGGAAATGGTAGGTATTTGATATCCCTCATCTGCAAAGGTTATAGAAGTCGATTATATGGTTATTCATTTTTTAAGAGTGATATGGATAATGACTTCTTGAGATAGTTATATGTTTTATCTACACTTTATATGAGTTTTATAGTAATATTTTGATTTATAAGGGGGAATGAAATATGATTATTTTTAAAATAAGGTATTTGTTACTTTTTAAGGATTAAAGGTATAACTTTGTGAAAATCATTCACGAGAAAATCTTTTTTTCATAGAAACATTAGGAGTTTTATTATTTCCTTTTATATTTCTTAGGAGATGTTCAAGGAAAATATTTTTGTAGAGAATGTGATTTATTAGGATTGAAATTTTATATTCTGAACCTAAAGAATACTTTAAAAAGGAAAACTTTATATGTATTGATAGACTATGGAGTTTCTTTCATTCCATTTTTATGTCCCTTGATAAATGTTTTGAGTGGATCCAAAATTTTAATTATTTTTTAGAATATTTTTGGATGGTTAAGATCAATTAAAAATTCTTGTTTAATTTCATGATGATTTTTCAGGAATATCAAATTTATTTCTTTAAAAAAAATTATTTTGGAAAACATGTATACGTGGAGGAAGTGTCCAATGTTTTATATATGAGATTCTACAAATGAGTTATGAACTATTTTTCTAAAAATATGAACCTTATAATATCCTTGAAGTGAATGAATGTGAATTATATTCTAAAGAATCGAGATTAGGTAATATATAATGTTGGGTTGTTGGATTTTATACCTTAACAAATATGAAAGCATTAGCATTAGGGATGTCCAATGTCAAGTGTAAAAATTAGATCTTGGGAACTTTCAATTCCAATATATATTGGGATTATCACATTTATATAAAAACACTAAAACCAAGTATATTTTAAATTATTACATGTAGTGAGATTTATCTTTGATTTTCTAATGAAGTAATATTATATTCCCTAGATATTATTGAAAACCATCACACGTTATTGGCGGGATTGATTTTAGTTTTAAAGAATTAATATTACATTACTAGTTTAACCAAGAACATAATATCGATGTCCATTTTATACATTGTTGGATTTATTTTCATGTTTTTAAATTATATTTAAAACATCTATAAAGATAGAACATGAGATTTTGGGGGTTGGGTGACATGGAAATCCCGATAATGGAAATTAGGCTACTATTTTTTTGATGGGATTCCTTTAGGATGAAGATGTTGATCTTATGTCCTGTGGACCACTCACTGGCTTGATCGATCCTACGGGTCATACAAAAAAAAATCCAAACCAACATATGATGAATATTTTTGTTAGGATTACTTCAATGATGGATCCAATAAATTTGAGTTTTCTTTTATGAAGGATGGTTCACTGAACAAAATCATTAAGCACTGTAAATTTGATCTTCTTATTACAATCAAGGTTAGTTTTTTTGATAGATTCATGATCTGTAAAATGTAAATTAAATTGATAATGGTTCTTACTATGCGCATAAATACCTAGAAAACTAACAAACTAGTTTTTTGTATCAATTAAATTTATGGATTCATGGATTGGAAATTTATTCTAATGGGATAGAGTTTATATGAATTTTATATTTCCCTATAATTATATTATGTAGATGAATTGGGGGTTTTTCTAAATTTATCTCAATCTAATATCTATTTTCATCTTGTAATAAAACCCATAGATCAATCTATTTTCATAAAAACCCATAATTCAAACCTATGTTCATGTATTTGGTATAAATTATTTACAATAAAATTGAATAATTCTTTAATATATAGTATAAATAATTAGTATTCCCATCAACCTTGATATATCTATTAAGGAGTATTTATTGAGGTACTTTATCATGATCATTACACAAATATATTTTAATTCTACTCTAATTGTGAATTACATTCCTTCCACTCAAGAAATATATTTCAAACTAAAGATTTTACATTAATGAATATGATAAAAATAATTATTATATATGATTTGGATTAAATACAATGAACTTTACACATGTTTTATACCATGATACTATGTTATTTGATATAATTTTAAAATAAGTTAGAGTTTTTATTGAAAATGGGTTCCAATTTTCAATTTATATAGTTTCAAACATTTTACATAGTAAAATATACTTTATGACATAAATAACTAGAACACAGAGTCCTTTAAGCCATAGACACCAGCCATAAATTCAATTCACACTTTAAAAGTATACAAATGAAAACCAATTTTTGCGTAAGAAGAATATTTATGGCATAAAAATCTCAGGCAAAAATATCCTAATTTTTTTTTCAATCCATAAAATGAAAAGATATAGAGTAATAGACGTAAAGATGTCACACACGACATAAAACTAAGAATTTCAACATAATGTTTTTGAAAGAGGTAAACTCATGAATAATAATGATGTTAAAACCATTCATGTTGTATTTTATATAGCCTATTTTATTCTAGGTGCATTGAATTTTTAGAGGGCAATGCCTTTCTCATTTTATTTTATTCTATTTTAACAACGTTATCTAATTTTTACCTTGTATTCATATTTATGTTTCTATAGTAGCATTATTTTATGATTTTTTGAATTACTTTCACTCTTATGGTGTTTACTATTTCCTCCATCATCCATCATGGTGTGTGATTATTTAAATTTAGTTGAGGATAGAATTTTGATTGTTATTATTTTATTTTTATTTTCTTGAATGATTATACTATTTATTTTTCCACTATTTCATTTGGCTAAAACTTTCATCTCTATGCACAGATAAACCTTTTAAGTATTGGGGTCAAAAAATGGGGTAACATAACATAATGAATACCTAAACAAAAACATTGGTCATTTGTTAGATAGAGTTAGGGTAATCAGTCATATCATAACTGATTCTATTTACTAAAATAGATATGTGGATTTATAGGGGAATGAACCCAGACTAATTGGAATGTACCAAAATAGAATTGTTAGTTTTTTCCAACATTGTATTTACAACCCACGCATGTAGGATGGAAACCATCTATAAACCAAAGAGTGGATGTGGGTTTGGGTAAATCACTTTTTACAGATTAAACCCATCTTGGTTAATCTAAAATAACTATTCAATCTAAGACAATATACCTACCCTTTTATGATATAGGGATATCCTCTCTATATGCTAACAAAACTGCTCCTAAACTCATTTTCCATTAAATATAGATTAATCCAATTTATCTTAAATCCAAAAATCATAGAATTTGTATGGGGAATCCTTCTTAGGATCCAACACCTTATTCACAATTCCGTGTAATCACATCTTTAAGGGTTCCAATTTGAACCTCCAATATTATGTTTAACTTTACAGAAGTGATATTTGGGTTAAATATAAATTCATAAATTCATAATTCCTATTTTTAATTAATGAAATTGCGTAGGATGGTTAATCGTTGGCATAATTTCTAAAGTAGTGGTATATACCAAAAAATTCTATATTGGTGAACCATTTAATGTTATCATTATAGATAGAAGGAATTCCCTCCTCTTTTGAGTATTTGTTTTGTTTTATTAGTTATTTTATTTTCTATTTCTAGGTATTCTATATTTTATGTTCATTATGGAATGTATTTTTACACTGAACCATGCATTTATATGATATGATATTAATTTTTCCCATGTGAACCTACCCATTTTATTCTTTTATATTAACTATATATTTTTAACTAAAGTTATTTATCGTACATGTATGTTTTTTATATAACATTTTTTTATGTGATCCATATTCACATCCTCATCTGATATTTTTTTCCATGGAATAACATTCATTAAAGTGAGTTATCGATTACCTTACTCTATCATTATTTCAATTTCGTTTTATTGTACTGTCATTGCATATTTCGAAAAATCACATCCCTAACAGTACTGGAATAGTTACATTTCAATTGGTGGGATGGATATTCCTGACATTTATTTCAGGTGAGACTATTTTTTTACATATCTCGTTATTTATGGACAAACTTTTCATTTGGATCATGATTTAACTTTATATATTATTGCACCCAAATAAATGAAAGGGAATGTTTAGATGGAAATATATAATATCCCATATTTATTCATGCAAAGAATTTTAGGAGGATTGATGACTTAATTAAATTAATCATGATTCTAAATTCCTAATTTCTTTATCGATTAATATATTTCATGTCATTATACCCTGAGTTATTGTCCATTTTTATAGGTATTAAAATTATTAATGGGATTGTGGACCTAGTTTTTAGCATTTTTTCTCATAATAGTTCTTGATAGATATATGGTCCATGTGTCCTATTAGAATATTTATTAGAATATTATCAAATCTATGATGGAAAAAATAATCCATTCAAATTATTGGTTAATTTTTATTAATCAATACCCTTTTTATTGATTCCAAACTATACATTACTCCCTCAAAATCCCATAGAATCCGTACATTAATATTTTGGATTGAGTCAAGTTTTAATCCCATTTTTTTCTTCCTACCATGATATTTTCTATTATTTAATGATTTTCACTTAAATAAGTGTATGGGAATGGTCAATTATTTTATAAATTATATGATTATTATTGTAGAGATGTGTGGTGGTATTTTCACCAAATATGTGAGATGCGTTCCATTGCTACTTCTGATATACTATCAAGATTATCATGTTTTTAAAAAAACATGGGTTGTGTATTCTGATGGAAAAAATCACCATTACTAGACTAGTAAATATCATGAATGATCATATTTAGATAGGTTTTGGATGTGAGATTTTTCATAAACATGAGTTACAAAAAAAGGAACACGGTGCCTTTATTATTATTTAATGTCATATTGAAGAACATTATTTGAGATTTTAGGAGGGAAGGGATGTTATTTTATAGAGGAGGTTCTTCATTACACAATTACTAATTTTAATGAAGTATAAATTAGTGTTTAAATTCCTTCTGAGATTGATATAAATTATCTACCCACCTCCCATAAGTATCAGAGTAATTTAAACCTTAATTAATATTCCCTCGTGATTAATTGTGTTGTTTGTATTTACATAGTGAGCTGTTAGATAGAATGAAATCCTATCTTTAGAAATATATATTTATGTGATGTGTGTAACCATTGTCTTACCAAACCTTGAGTGATGATAGAAAATACATGATGAGATAGATTTTATATGGGTATATGAATCTTTGGAATAGTTTATAAATTGTAATTAATAGAAGAAATGAATTGAATAAATACACTAACTATGATGCATGATTTATTTTCTTTTCATGATGATTTTTGAGTACTATCAGTTTATATTAACACATGGTTTTAATTTCATAGTTATAATGTATTATTCCTATTAAAAACTATTTCCTTTGATATTTCTTTTTGATATCCTTATTGATTGAGGACAACCAATTATTGAAGTGTAGAGGAATTTCCAAAGATTAATTCATATATATAATTTATATTCAATTAATTGTTCTTTAAAATTATTTCAACCTTGTTACTATTTTATTTTATTTAATTTGTCATGAATTTTGATCTATTAGTTTAAATGGGTGTTTATTTTAAAATTCTCCAGTAGTAGACATTTTATATCATAAAATATCATTTATGACAAAAATCCATCATACATAGAGTTCAAGCCTACCACATACCTTGGAGATAATTCATGTTCATTATATATAAGTATCTAGATGAATACCACTTAAAGTGTAAGAGGAATATAAAAGGAATAAAATTACAAGGCCTAAACACCCTAAAAATAATTTTCAATCAATAAAATATGGATATATAAAAAACCATAGACTTTAAATCTATTTTCAGAACAAAAAACCAAGGATTGAGACATAAAATTTCTAATCAGATAGAAATTAATGAAACCTTATGTGATATCCTAGAACAAACACTTTTGAATCTGGTGCTAAAAACATAATATTTCCATTTTTTAATTTGAAACAAATAAACATGTCCCATTTTTTACCATTTAAAATATACAACATCTAATGTAAATATTGGCTCACTTACATACTGAAAAACCTTTTAGGTTATGAGTTTCATATAATTTAGATAAACTCTTACAAATTATAGAAAAATAAAAAATTGGTCCATTAAAATGTATATCATTTCCTAAAAAATTATCATATCTAGTAACCTTCTTAGGAATAATATACATAAAGTAATTATTTATAAAATGGGAAAAGGAAACATAAGAAAGGGTGAGCTCAAATTCTAAGTAATGATAAAAAAGTGGTATATAAATTATTATTTAAATATTAAAAGAGTATATTGGTATTATAACATGAGAGAAACTTTTAAAAACTTTACCCGATATATCATCGATCATAATCGTGAATCATGGAATAAATTCTAGAAGAGAATAAGACATGAATCATAAAATAATAAAATAACATGATCCATGAGATAATGAAATTTTCATAAGTCACAAGTAATTGGAATACACATAAGAATATAAAATCATTTCTATATTATTCATGTGTCATTTCCAAGTCTATTATTGTGGATTGGGTAGACTCCCTAAACCATCATAGTAGTCAAAACTCACTCCCAGGACCATCATATTGGCCATAGTTCCTTAATGATCTAGGATTACTACCCACTATAGTACTATTTATATCATAAGATTACAATATTTACCTAATGTATTAGAGGGATATATAATTTCGGTCCCTTCCATCATCAATTTATAACAGAACCAAAATTCATTTGTTATAACATAATAATATTACCTAGTTATAATGTAACCACCATCCTTGGTTTAAAACATAACCACCCTTCACATAATAAAAACCATATACATTTGTACCATAATATAATAAAACATTAATAATATCATTACCAATGAAATATACAAGGATCTCATAAATATTTCATCATAATATAACATGTGAAATGAAATGGGTTTCATAAATTACATAACCCATGGGAATGAGATGGGTTTCATGTAATAATTATAAAATCATAAAAATAATAATCCATGAAAAGAGAAAAATTGGATGGTATCATAATATATTATCTCTAATAAATCATAAGTAGCATCAAAGATTATATCATTGATGGAAAATTCCTTTAAAATCTCATTTAAATGTTTCTTGATGAAAATAACCTTTTTAATTTGAATTTAAATTTTAAAAATATAATAACATAACAAAAATTAAATTAAAATTTTATATGAAATGAAAATTGGAAACATATAATGTAATCTTAAATTTCATGAGTGGTGATGATGGAATGGAATTTTTTTTATTTCTTATAAAATAAAATAAAATATTCCTATCAAACATTTGTAAAAAGTTAAAAAAAATTCCATTTGGAAAATTAAAAAATATTCATTTTAATAATTTTTTAAAATTAAATAAATTTTAGAAATAATTTTAAAAAACTATAAAAAAATAGTAAAAAAATTCCTGAAAACATTTTTATAAAACATGTATATTAAAAAAATACGACCGAAGAGAGAAATAAGGTCAATTTTCCATTAAAATGTATTTTTGGTTTCTTGGGTACGTAAGGTGAAGAAAATGAAAAAAACACATTTATTCTAAATATATAAACATATGATAAAATAATTAATGATTTTTATGTGTGTTATATTATAATATTTCATCATTATAGACTTAATCCTAAATAATCTTGATAAATAATGATATTGTGACACGAACCCTTTCCTCTTTGGAAACTTTTGATCCATAAATCAATTGAAAGAATTAGATACATTTAAACATTATGTTTCATGATAATAAGTATATTCATAGTTTATTATGTCAAATAGGTTGTATAAACAACTCTTAAAAGAGGATAAGGGCATAACATTTGTCCTGAAGAAGTCAATTTTAGATAATAAACATTTACCGTTTTAGAAATATCTAAATAAAAACCTCATGAATGGAATAATATTAAATATATTTTTAAATAAAAATTATTTTCAGGAATATAATCATAGTAATAATTCATGGTATTTATATACACCAAACTAGGGAAACACTTTTTAAATATGTAATATGTTTTATGAAAAAAAGTGAGATAAGAAACCTCCTCACCTCAAAAATTGTACTATTTTGTATCTATACAAAGCTTCTTTATAATAGATTTATATTTAATATAAATCCATTAAAAAAATAATTTATAAATTGTTATGTACCATCCATTTTATAATTTCTAAATATTTTTTTATTAATAATTATCCCTTAAAATTGATCTTTAGGTGAATAGCAACATGTTTTCCATGCGTGTTTGCTTTTGATGGTTATGATCCTTATAAATTGATATTGTTTCCATTGTCTACATAATGTTATACAAATTAAAAAAATCATGTATATTAATTATATATATATATATATATTTAAAACCATACATAATATTTACAGATAGAGAACTAAATTACACTTTTCAAGGAAAAGATAGGTCATACGTACGCATGAGCACTATTTTCACTTTTTGATAGATGAAATGAGAGAATGGAAAATAATAATTCACGTTGACATAATCATTAATATATAATATATAAAAAATATTCTTTAAAAATATCTTTATTTCCACCCAATGAAACCCTAAAACATACAAAATTCTATCGCTCTAAGGAGGTGATAGTCTATACGTTCGGTTGAGCGAAAATATCATTTTCCAAAAGAACATAAGACAAAGAGGTAGATGTTTTTTTATAATTCCATAAGAATAATTATGTCCTAAATTTAATATATATCTATCAAAAACCCCCATAAAACCCATCCAAGACATATGAAAATGGAAAATGAATTGTATCGCTACGTGGAAAGTGTACGTGATACGTAAGCATTAGTGAAACTTTTACTTCCCATTTGATTGGAAAGAGGGTGGATAATAGTTTTTTCCTAATCAAAATAAAAGTATAGTATATTTATGAAAATTAATTAATTATTTTATTAAAAAACAAGTATAATTATATGTGGTAATATAACAATTACAAATAAAGTGATTGGTAAAGACGATTACAACTTCTTCAAAGAAACTCCTTTAGATCTCTTCTTACGGAAACTGGGCCTTGTCTTTGGGATAGTATAGAACATGTATAAATTATATAAGGATATTTTTAATAGTAATGAGTTGGTTTTGAAAAGACAAATAAGGTTTAAAATAATGTAAATAAGATAATGGAGATGTTCCCTTTTTTAATTTTGGTGAGGGGCATTCTTGGAATTTTACAAATAATTTAATTTATATAAATTATTATCCTTTATCTAATTTCTAAATATTTATATAACATAAAAATAAAATTATTATAACACTAAATTATATTATAAAATTAAAATTTTAATAGTTTGGACAACAATTTCACCCTTATCATTTTTTTATAATCCACTTTAATTTTTTTTGACAATTACTATGATAATGATGTTTTAACATTATGGAGGTCAAAATAGTCATAATAAATAAATAATTTTGTGAAAAATGTTTCATTACTGTTACTTTAATCCATATACAAATCAAATTTCAAAACATGATATTTTTATTATCTTATATAATTAAATAAAATAATGTTTTTTTATAAAATAACACTCATTTAAATTCTTAAAATATTCATTTAATTGTTCTTTTAAAACTACAAAGAATTAATGGAATTAGAATAAAATGAATAAAAACCTCTATAATATGTCATATTTATCTAAAAAATTATTGTAACACAATAAATGACTCAAATAATTTTTTATAGATTTTTTGAATCATTTTTTTGGATTGTTTTACAGCTAGAATATACACTACCTTATAATTTCATAAGCATTTAGAGTAATTATTTCATCATAGGAAATTAGAAATAAATTAACATTTCAAAAATAATTCATTTATATTCTATATAAATATTTTTAAATAAAACAATCCTTTATTTTACACTCTTTCAAAAATTGAAATTTTTCAAAACAGAGAGAATGAAATTTTTTTACTTTTATTTATAAAAAATAAAATAAAATCTAAAGATCATGGGAGGAAGAAGAAATAACATATTTTAAAATTTTGGGTTATTATGGATGAGATATACTCATCCAATAAAATTAATTCAAGTATTGGGGTTATTTTTTTAAATCCTTACCATTTTATTTTTATGTATAAATTCTTAACTTACTCTTTACTAATGTGATAAAAATTACTGAGGTTACTATTAATAATGTGAAAAAATAAAATAAGAATATTTGTAAACATTGTACACACTCATTCAAAAAATTGTATCGAATTTTCAACATTCAAAACACAAAATATGAATAATTTCATTTATAACTAAACCAAAAAATTATATGAAAAACTATATTTCAAAATAAAAGTATTTTTATAATAAAAATTATTCGTTAATAAATTAATATATAAAATCTACTCCAAGGAATATAATTTTATTATATTTAATAAAAAGTAACTGAGGAATTGTTAAAAATACCCAAATTACATTTTTCAACAATAATTAGTATTTTCCACTATTTCCCCAAAAATCAGACATTTTATAAAATTATCAAAATTTTAACTCAAATTATTTTTGATATAATGATTTCAAAAATGAAGTTAATTTTTTTTAAAAATAAATTATAAAAATATCAATAAATTAATTATAAATTTTTATTCCTAAAAATAAATCAAAATCATTTTTTAATAAAATGTATTTGGAAGTTTGAAATCACGTTACAAAAAAAGAGTGATTATTTGATAAGCATTAATCAATACGTTTGAATTATTATTAAATTTATATATTTCATAAAGTGGTTAATCATATATATAGATATAAATCTAATGTCTTACTTACAATACTCACATTTAAATAATAATATTATTTTTCATTTAAGTTCGGTGTTGCGTGTTGTGTACAATATCCAACATAATGTCATTTTTTAAAATCTCAATGTGTTACATCCTTCTCAATTTAAAATTTTTTTTGGTAATCAAGGGTTTGATATTTGAAAATTTATTTTTAGAAAACACAAATCAAAAAAACTTTAATAAAGATTCCTCTTGAAAAGTGAGAAAGGGAAATACAAAGGTCATCTAGAATAATACATATCATGGATTCCATATATTAGAACATTAGGGGGAAGTTTAATATGATTATTTATGAAAAATATAATGATAATAATATTATAGATATTGATAGAGAATATTGATCACAATAAATTGAATAATCATGAGAATGATAACCACCAGTAAACCATATAAACCAATGTCTAGAAAGAACACAAATTCAACATAATTTAATTTAATTTGAATAAATTTACATTTCAAGATACTTCTCCTAGAATTAATAAATAACTTCACCATATAGACTAAGAGAATAGAGATATATACTTACATAGAAAATTGAATTTTATCATTTTATCAATTTCATCCAAAATATAATATGTTACGCCAAACAAGGAGTATTTGAGATTATAGTATCATGCTTGAAGCACTAAAATCAACTTATAAAAACTCAAAAAAGTAATTCAATATATTCCTATTATCTTTAGGGATTTATCTAAACCAAAAAATTTAAAGTATAAGGTTTTATACTTACCAAAATTAATAAAACTTTATATGAAGAAATATAACATTGATCTCTAAAGTCATAATAAAAACACACATGTTTCAACTCGATAAATATTAATACATCCCAAATTACCTCAGTAACCTAAAAATTAAAACAATTTTTTAACCCTAATGGCTATATTAGACCCTTTGGAATACATCTTAACATTTTCCAATTTAATGTATACCAAATAATATTTCATGTTAAATAACTTTATAAACCTAAGGTTTACATATACCTCATCCAAATAAAAGTGGCCAAAAATATCATTAATAACACTGATAAAAAATTAAATAATATTACAATGTAGTTATGTTCACTAAAATATTATGTTTAGATACCAAAATGAAAGGAAATCCTTATATTGACCATTATTATATTCTAAATTATTTCCCTTCCAATTAATCACATTTCAACCATAATATATATCAATATCCCATTATCCAGTAGACTATATTCAATTCATATACTATCCCAAAGGGTAATTTAAACCTCAATAGAGCATTCTTACTAAAACCCTACAACATTTTCAATAATACTCAAAATCCCATCACATAATCATCAAAATTAAAAATATATGGAATTTAACATTTGGTAAACCATAAAAAAATAATCCAATGACAAAACCAAAAATCCAATATTAACCTCACTTGAAAACATATAATATTCTGAAAAAATACAATCCTTATTCCACAAATTAAATGGATCCTTAATTATATTCCATATATCTTAATATGTAATAAACTTTGTCCAATATGACCAAAATAATATTTCATCAACTAATCAATTTGAAGGTCACCAATATTATCCAATCAATTTAAATAATCTCTTTATCCAAACTAAACAACATTACATTTATTTTTTATTGTTATCATTCTATATATATTTTCAAATACCAATGTGAAACAATCCGTAGATGGTTTATTACCCTTATATTTAAAATATAATTCTTAAATAACAATTCTACAACTTAATTATTGAATACTAACACTTAAAAACATCAATTATTACACATCAGTAAATTAAAATAAAAAATATCACTTCATGGTCATGGGGTTAGGAGTTGGATAAGGAATCTACTCTAATAAAATCATGGCTCCTCATATATAAGACATTGAATTCCTTAGAAATTCATTTCATTATGACCATTATTTTCAAATAGAAAAAATATTCAAATTTATTTGAGATACTAATATGGGTGCTTCTACAAAAACAATTACATAGAAATTAAACATTCTTACTTCCATGATCATTAGTAGATGAAAAACCATAAAATTCAATTTTTATATTATTTTATATATTATGAAGCTCACATATTTTTTTTGTTTTTAATCATATATCATGGTAATTGATTAGGCATAATCACTGTTCTTTTCCTTATAATTAAAATCTCATTAAGTTTCATAGGAGGACAATAATTTTACTATCCATCATATTCATTGTATGTATGATGACTTCTAGTCCTAGACATTCACTAAAACAAAAATGAATATTGTGAGAAATAAAAGTCATTGCAAGTAATTAGGAAAAATCATTTATAGAATGTGTAAATCATGAAATGTTCTTATATAAATCCTTAGTTTTGACCTAGTTCATTCAATATCACTATAAAAATATTTATGATTTTGTCCAAAACCTAGATTTATACCTATGGTTTTCACCAAAGTATTAAAATCATAATCTATAATGTTATCTAAACCATCATATACAACCAACTATGTAACCCAGAATGAGAACTTCCAAATCTAGTGATAAAAAAATTATATTTAAATTTATATCTTTGATACTAGTAACCAAGAACCAATTTCAACCCCCAAAATTTTCATCATCAATCAAAATATTGGATCACTTATTTAATGAAATAATTTTTATGTTTATAGTTTTAGGGAATTATGAAAAAGTCTTTCATAACTTGGATAAATAAGATATTCACCATAAAAATATATATCATGTCCCAAATGTTATTCAAATATATTAATTATGATAGGAATAGGAAAATAATATATTTCTTCATAACATGGGGAAATGAAATATAAGAAAGGGTGATCTCAACAATAGAGTAATGTGAAACAAGTGAGATGTCAGTGATAATCTAAACATAATATGAGCATAATGGTATGATAACATGAGCATAACTTTTTAAACCCAAATTATATATCATAATCATGAATCATGGAATTATGATTCATATTTCAAATGAAATGAATCATAATGGAATAAAAGAACTTGATCTAGTAGAGCATAACATTGGTATATGATATATGTTTTTTGTCATGAATAAAAGAATATAGAACTATTTTCTTAGTATTCAAGTATCATTTACAAGACTATCATATTATACTAGGTTCACACCCCCAGGACATCGTAGTAGTCAGGGTTTACTAACAGGAATCTCATAATGAACATAATCCCTTAAAGAACTGGGTACACTCACCATTCCATTCCTCTTTATCTGAAATGATGACAGTATTTTCCCTGTTAATTATAGTGATATATAATTTATATCCCAGAAATCGTAGGTTTATAATGGAACCACCAACCAATGGTAATATTGTAACCATTGTCCTTGGATATAAAGTAATCATCATCCTTGGTTATAATGCCACCATAATACATAGTATATAATGAAACCACCAATCATAAAATGAAACATTTACACATTTTTTATGTACTATTATGAAATATACATCATATAATGACACATGAAAGTGAAATAGGTTCCATAAATACTTCATAATATCAAAAATTATGATAAGAAATGGGTTTACTAACATAATTAACAAGTGATAATGAGATGGGTTTCATAGAATCATTTACATGTAATCATAATCATAAGTAATATAAAGAAATGACATGGATGCGATTATTATAACATATCCTTAGTAAAGAAAAATATCATCAATAGTGTTACCATGGAATAAAAATGATTTTAAAAGATAATTGGTACATTTTTTGAGTAAAATAGTATTTCCACTTTCCAAATAACTTTTAAAAATAAAAATTATTATTATTATTATGTGAAAAAATTATTCAAAATGAAACATGGAAACTTATAATTTATTATTCAAATATTTGAGTGTTCATGATGATGGGAAATTCTATTTCCGTTGTATAACTTAAAATAAAACATTAATTTCACATTTTTGTTACAAGTCAATAAGTACCTTTTTTGGAAAATCAAAAAAGATCTCATTTAATAAATTTTGAAATATGTAAATCATGTATAAAAATTAATTTAAAAAAAATAGAAGAATATTAAAAGAATTGTTGATTTTTTAGAAAACCTAGATATGGAATAAAAGTGCTTTTCTACTAAAGAGGGAAATAAATTTGATTCTCCGTTAAAACATATTTTCCTTATTTTAGGTACTTAAGGTGAGAAAAATTAATGCGAAAAATTTATTCTCAATAAACATACATAGCATAATAAACTTAATGATATTCATGAGTGGTAGATAAAAATATTTCATCATCAAGAACTTTATTAATAATAAACTTGATAAACAGTGAGATTGTAACATGAATCCCTTTCCTCATTGGTATCTTTTGAATCATAAGCCTCGTGAAATAATAACTACAATTGAAATAATATATTTCTTTATAATATGTATATTAATGATATATCATGTCAAATTGGATATATAAAAACCTTTTAAAAGGAGATAGGTGCATAAAATATGTCTATAAGAAGACAATTTGAGATGATAAGAATTTACTCATTCATAAATATCTAAACCAATACCTATTGAATGATAAAAATTTATATATTTGTGAATCACCATAATTTTCATTAAAATAATCATAGAATTAATTCAAGGTTTTTTATACACAGCACAAAGAAAACTAGTGGTGGATATAGAATAACTCGCACAGAAATAAAAGTGAGATGAGAAATCTCCTTAACTCATGTATTGTTCTATTTTTTTCATTCAAACCACATGTATAATAAATATTTATTTTGTAATGTCTCTGATTTTCCATGTATGGTTTTTAAATATAATATGGATTTATTACAAGACCAGACGCCATGATGGCACATCATTCTAAGGCCCGGTGATCCAGGAATGGTGGTTCAAACTTTTTTTAAGGTAAGAGAGTTGGCATTTGTGTGCGGTTGTGGCCGTTTACAAAAGGATGCTCGGATTAAAAATTTGAGGGCACCACTGCATCCGGGACATTGACTTTTACTATGAATTGGTCTAACCTTGATCGATGCGGGTCGAGGGAAAAAGTAAATTTTCAGACATTTTCTGTAAAAAAATAAAATAAAATGGGAAATTTTATTTTATTTTTTTTATATATGGAAACATTCATTGCTGCACAGGTAGCTTTTTAATAATTAATGCCATGTCATTTTGACACAGAAAAAACAACTCTGACTCATTATTGTCGTAGTGTGATATAATTCCAAAATTTGTTCCCTTCTTTTGATGGGTTAATCAAACGTTTCACTTTGGCCGAAGCAGGAGAGAAACTCTGGATAATCCTTCATGATTTGGAGAGAACTCTCGGCAATGAACGACGATGAATCAAAGATGTGAATTCTTTCCCCATCAAAGTTAAACGATCTTGGCGATGATGGTGGCATAACCCCCCCCCCCCGTCATCATAAATCAAACCCTTCTTAAGGTAGGTGTTGTTATTTAAAATCTCCTTTCCCAGTTTTTGATTTTAAACGACGAATGCGGATCAACCACAAACATATTGATCTTTGGATTCATAGGTTTTTGGGGGAGGGTTTTTGATGGGATGATTTTGGGGAATTATTCCATGTTTATTTGTTGTTTTATTCTAATCTGTATAAGCCTACAAACGAGAGCGGATCAACATCATGACAAACGACGGCAGAGGTTCAATCCTCAATTTTCTGATTGGATTTCCCCCCTTATTTTCCTTGTGTTCTCTTCGCGTTCTTCATGGGGAAATGCACAATGGATTTTTTTGCACTCGTCTTGTAATTAAATGATCCCAAAATAGAGATACGACATCGCAATGAACCTATGGAGGTGCGACGGTCATAGCCGACGACGAATCGGCTCAGATCAGAAAATACTATTCTTAGAGAATTCTTCATGGGGGAGGATCGAAACGCATTTTCAGATTCAGTCATAGTCTTGAAAACAATGCATACAACCTTAGGACTTTGAGGAGACCTGGATTTCAGAGTTTTTTGGCAATAAGACGGTCGGATCGACGAACGGGGAAGCACAGAGGCATGGAGGCGGAAGTATACGATCCTGGAAATTTCAAGAATACACGGCGTGTACTTCTGAAGAACACACCATGTAGTACCGGCAGTGGTGGCTTGGTTTTCTAGGGTCATAGAGGAATAACACAGCATGTGACCCTGGTCACATGGCATGTTGGATTTTCTCCGAAGCTCAGCATGTATTTTGGAAAGTACAGTGACACGGGATGGACTACACGGCTTCAGACAATACGATGTGTACTCTCTATGCAACATGGTAGAGGCAGCTACACGGGACTTGACATGTATCCAAGGGACACACAGACACGGGATGATGTACATGGTGTATACTCCATCACACGGCTAGGTGAGGATAGTAATGGGGTTATCCCATTTACCGATTACACGGGTTGGAGTACACGAGTTGAGTATCATGTACGGGAACATGACCAGCGTACACGGAGCCAACCCCAATCACTCGGACATGGCGTGTACACCATACTACATGTTGTGTACTCACTTTTTTACATGACCAGCCTTACGACATGGGAAATTATACACAGGCAGTACTCAGGGTCAGAAAACACGGCGTGTAACTTTTCTACTTGTCGTGTAATTTTTGGAAAATGTCATGGTCCTCTTGTGCACGTTATTTTGGACATGTTTTTGTTTGGGTTAGTTCCCTTATTCTTGTTCCCCTGAAGGTTAGGCATCGTTTCCTTCTACATGAGTATGATCCCATTAGTAATACATTTTTGTGATAGAGTCAGCATTCCTCCAAGAGGCCCGGAGCAAGATCCTCTATCCATTCCTGACCCTAGGTGGAGTCAAGTATCGATGTGACCAACTCTACCGGGCATTGATCCTATACATAGCTAGTTAATCCACCTATCTGGTGAATCCGGATGAGCCGAAATATTCACCATGGCCCTGGCAGGGTTCCTCAACTGTGTATTGTGATCTTTCCCACTTAGGAGTGTGTTTCCCGAAATGAGTGCATCTATCTCTTATGATCTTCTCACTCAAGAGTGTGCCTCCTGTATTGAGTGTAACAACCTCTCGTGATGTTTCCCGATGAACATTACTTCTTGGACGAACATCATCAGAGCTACCGGACTCATGGAGTGTGTTCTCCCAGAATGATTGCTTATTGGAATCATCAAAAAGAATCCCTAGAGGGGGTATGTGGTTGTGTGACTTGTCTCTAGACTACATGTATGTGTTTTGAGTATATGTGGATTGTGATCTCCTATTATATGTTTAGTATACATATACTGTGTAGAGTTGAGGGTGAATTTCCTTTGTGTACTTGCTTTGTGTGTTTTGGTGTCCTATACTGAGTATTGTTATACTCACCCATGTACGGGATTTTCCCACACGTGTCGTGTCTTGTGCAGACAAGAAGCTTTTTGATAGAGTCCAGGGCGTACTAGGATAGGACCGAGCTTTCTGCGTTCCCTATAGGGCGATTCATTCCTTTGAATATGAGCAGAAGTCCAAATACCTCTTGGTTTTTATAGGTTGGACTTTTCAATTTTTAGACTCTTGTTTTTGGTGGGCTTGTATTCTGTCCAGGTTTACATTCAGTACTTTACTTTCGATCATACTCTGTTGGTTGGGTTTTGGTTGTATGAATTCATTTTTTACTTTAGTGGGTTTTTTTACATTATAGTATTTGAAATCTTGGAGATGTGTGCATGTGTATAGGTTCTTAGGAAATTCCTCCCATGTAATAATATGTCTACTCAGGGCTAGTCACCATCCCCTGGCCTATTGGTGGCGGGCTTGGGGAGTCACGACGTGGGCCCCACTGGGACGATTTGTGATAGAGTGGTATTAGAGGTGATCGGTTCTACCTTAGGACCAAGAGTCTGTGATATTGGTTCGGGGAAACCGTGTTCAGTGTTCCGAGCTTGGATTTTAGGCCAGAGACTCCAGTGATGGTGCGGTGGCCGACATATCCATATAATAGGACTCAGATAACCTGATATTCGACTTGTGACATGAAAACACTTGTTATGGGGAAATAAAAGATTGGTACATGCATCATATAGTAATGGGTTGTATTTTCCATATCCTTTGTGTCAGCTGTCCAGATATACTCATTGACCATGGTAAATCTTATTTCCTTACAGGATTCCTTCATGACACATACCTGCTAGGATGTAGTAGCATGATCACGAGGATGACCCCCTCAGTGAAGATGCTTCGATATAGGGACAAGTTCCCCAGGCGGTTCCACCAGGTGGTGCACCTGCTATACCACAACCTATGGAGCAGCCTGTGGTACCTGCAGTACCGACCGATGAGGAGCGTAGGATGAGTGCGCTCCATGAGTTCCAGATACAGAGACCCCTCAGGTTCCAAGGTGAGATTGACCCTCAAGAGTCTGAGGACTGGATCGAGGTGGTGACCAGAGTTTTTTCATCTATTGAGGACACCAGCAGACCATATGGTGATCCTTGGGGTGATCCTTCTTCAAGGTTCGGCAGGACGATGGTGGAGTCTGACCACACAGACTCATGGAGAGGATACTCTTTGGTAGAAATAGTTTGAGTGACTATTTAGTGAAGAGTTCTCTCCAGTTACGCTGAGAGTCGTACACATCCAAAAGCATCTCCAACTCTAGCAGGGAAGTTTGACGGTAGCTGGCTATTCAACAATGTTCACCAACCTCGCTCGGTACTTGATGGATATGGTCAGGGATCAGTACTTCAGAGCTCTAACCTTTGATTGAGGTCTACGATGAGACATCTGAGCTAGTGTCTTTCCTCTATACATTCTGACTTATTCTGTAGTGCTCAAGCGATATTTGGTGATCGAGAGCTTCATGGTGGTGTAGAGATAGCCGACGACTGTCAGTAGTAGGCAGAAAAGTGTGGAGACCTCGGCAGTTGGGAGCTGACGTCGGACACAGGGATCTGGACATAAGAGATGTCCGAGGAGGACCCAATATAGGGGATCGATAGTCCAGGTCTCTCAGTATGTATCCAGTCATCCTAGGGAGAATCGGTGCTATGCATGTGATGGTAGGGGAAATCTCTCTAGAGATTTCCCGACCCATCAAGTTGCTGATAGGTAAGCGGTGGATGGACCACCGAGGCAGAGGTAGAGAATGCAGTAGACAAACCCACTTGGCGACGAACATGGTAGAGGAGGATAGAGAGCTGTAGGTGGTGGAATACGCTTCAATATACTTCCACCACTACCCCCATGAGGTCCCTACTTGGCTTAGGGAGATGGGGGACAGGGCCGGGGACAACTGCATGCGGTCGAGGCATACGACCCAGGGGCTCCAGGGATGATACGAGGTATGATCTGTGTCTTCTTTACCTTATCTTTCGTACTTATAGGCATAGGTTCCAGTTATTCCTTCATCACCACATGTCTTGTGCAAAACCTTGAAATTCTGGTAGTACCGTTGACTCAATCCTTATGCTTTGAGACTCCTGCGGGAGTAGACTCGACTATCACACACCTTTGCAGACAGTGATATCTTACAAATAGAGGCGAGAATTTCGGTTGGAACATCTTGGTGGTAGCGTCGAGGCCTTACAATGTCAGTCTCAGTATGGATTGGTTATCTTCAGTCCATACCTAGATTGACTATTTTAGGTGAATAGTGCGGTGTGTCCTCCGTGATGGAATGAGGTTTTCCTTTTTCAGAGAAAAGGAGACCCAAGCAGCACAAAATGGGCTCATGCATAGTATGGTGCAGCTGATCACTCATGAGATGGATAGCCTCACCCTCAGAGTAGTAGATGTTTTGAGCGCTCAGTTCCTTGTACTAGTGGTGGAGTACGAACAAGGATTTCCCAAAGATGTTCCGGGATTACCTCCCCACTGGGAAATCGACTTCTGCATTGACTTACACTCCAGGACGACATGGATTTCCTCACCAGCATATCGGATGGCCCCGTAGAGCTTCACGAGCTGAGGGTGTAGTTGGAGGATTTGCAGATCAAGGGTTTCGTAAGACCCAATGTTTCACCTTGGGTGGCCACAGTCTTGTTTTCCAAGAAGGCATATGGGAGTTTGAGATTATGTATGTACTAAAAGCGCCTGAACTCGGTGACAGTGAAGAATATGTATCCACCACCAAGAATCAACAACCTCTTCGATCAGCTGAGTGGGGCACGATGGTTCTCGAAGGTTTACCTTTGATCAGGTTTCCACCAGTTATGAGTACGTGATGAGTATATGTTGATGATGTCTTTCAAATGCGGCTACGGTCCTTATGAGTACTTAGTGATTCCTTTTGGCATGAAAAATGCCCCCACAGTATTTATGGGACTGATGTACCTGATCTTCCACCCATACCTAGACCGGTTCATGGTGGTATTCATCGACAACATCCTTGTGTACTCGGCATCAGAAGATGAGCATGCAAGACACCTATGGATAGTTCTAGACGTACTACGAGAGCACTAGCTTTTTGGACATGTCATCTCAATAGATAGTGTAGCTGTGAACCCAGACAGGGTGGAGGCAGTGTTACCATGGGAGCCACCTCATAGCGTGACAGAGGTGTGATTCTACCTTGGGTTGGCAAGGTATTACCGTAGGTTCATCCCGGATTTCTCCCGAATAGTAGCACTGATGATGGCCTTGACCTTGATGAGGAAAACCTTCATGATGACGGATAGGTTCTATTAGGCTTTCGAGCTATTGAGACAGAGTTTGAAGAGTGCCCCAATCTTGAGATTTCCGGAGGAGGGTGTCGAGTACATAGTTTTCTGCGACACATCAGGGACCAGGCTTGGTTGCATCCTGATGTAGAGACAGGCAGTGATTGTTTATGTTTCACACCAGCTTAGTCCACATGAGCAGAATTATGCGACCCATGACCTCGAGTTGGCTGTGGTAGTCTTTTCATTGAAGATTTGGCGACACTACCTTATGGGTGAGCAGTTCATCGTCTACTCTGATAACAAGAGCCTCAAGTACATATTTTCACAAAAGGACCTAAATCTGAGGCAGAGGCATTGGATAATGTTCCTCCAGGACTATGATTTAGAAATAATTTATACTATTGGGAAAGGGAACAAGGTGACTGATTCTCTAAGCAGAAGGTCGAGCACACAACTGTTGAGTGAGGTGATAGAGCAGTTAGCCACGTTTTTGTTATCCTTCATGGGAATAGAGGATATATCTTACCTACAGTTGATGGTTTTCACCCCTCCACTCCTACAGTAGGTTAGGGAGGCTCAGCTAGGAGATGCCGACTGTGTGGATTTACGTGCTCAGTTATCCACGAGACAAGATCCTGATGGATATTCACAAGGTGGGGAGCACATACTCCTTTTCAGAGGACGCACTGTTGTACCAGTAGCATTGTAGGAAGAGGACCTAAGGGAGTTCCATACATCCCCATTGGCGGTACATCCTGGAGTGAAAAATATGTACCATGATCTCTGACGACAGTTCTGGTGGTCAGGCATAAAGAAGGCAATAGGATAGTTTGTTTCTCGATGTCTCACATGCCAACAGGTGAAGGATGGGCACCAGATTCCAGCGGGATTAGATCACCCCTTGAAGTTCCATAGTGGAAGTGGGATGGAATATCAAAGGACTTTGTGACAGGATTACCACAGACACCCAAGGGGCACCATTCCATCTGGGTGATCGTTGACTGACTCACCAAGTCAGCCCACTTCTTAGCTATCAGGGAGCAGTGTTCTATAGAGAGCTTGGGTCGCCTCTACGTACAAAAGATAGTTTGGCTTCATGGCCTCCCTTCGACGATAGTCTCAGACTGAGATGACTGCTTTACATCCCAGTTGTAGAAGGGATTACATGAGGCCTTTGGGACTCAGCTACGCTTGAGCATAGCATTCCATCACCAGAACAATGGTCAGATGGAGAGGACCATTCAGGTTCTGGAGGATATGTTGTGTTCATGTATCTTGGACTTTGGTCGTAGTTGGGAGGACCACCTGCCACTGGTGGAGTTTGTGTATCATAACAGCTACCACTCCACCATTGGTATGGCACCATTCGAGGCTTTGTATGGAAGACCCTTACGGTCACTGCTTAGCTGGACTGACCCCAGAGAGTCCATACTCATGGGTCCAGAGTTGGTACGAGCTACCACTGAGAAGGTTCAGATCATCGGGTAGTAAATAAAGACTACAAAAAGGTGGCAGAAGTCTTATGCCGATAGGTGACGGATACCCCTAGTGTTTGAGGATGGATACCACTTCTTTCTTCAGGCATCACCTTGATGAGGGTTACAGAGATTTGGCCGAGGAGGAAAGTTATCTTTGAGGTTCATCGGGCCTTTTCAGATACTACGCCGAGTTGGCGAGGTGGAATACCGCCTAGCTCTACAGCCGCACTTGCATCGGGCACATGATGTCTTCCACATGTTGTATTTGAGGAGGTACATGCATGACCCATCGCACATCATCAACTAGGGTGAGATGGACATCGAGGATGGAGTGAACATTGCTGAGTACCCGGTGGAGATCGAGGATTGGAAAAAGAGGATTCTTCATGGGTTATCGATTCTCTTGGTGCGCGTTCGGTGGCAGCATGAGAATTTTCAGGAGAGCACATGAGAGTGGGAGTCTCAAATCCATGCCCAGTACCCACATCTTATTGAGTAGTATTGTTTTGGATTTTTGGGGATGCAGAGCCCCAAGGTGGGAAGAATGTAATGTCGTAGATTTTCCGTGTATTATTTTTAAATATAATATGGAATTATTACGAGACCAGGCACCGTGACAGAACATAATTCTGAGACTTGTAGATCCTGGAATGTTGGTTCAAACTTTTTTTATGTTAAGAGACTCTTCATTTGTGGGCGGTTGTGGCAATTTCCAAACGGATGCCCAGATTAAGAATTTAAGGGAACCATTTTGTCTAGGACGATGACTTTGCCTAAGAATGGGTCTAACCTCGACTGGTGTAGGTCAAGGGAAAAAGTTAATTTTTGGATGTTTTTAGTAAAAAAATAAAATAAAATTGCAAAGTTTATTTTTTTATATAGGGAAACACTCACTACAGCGCAATGATAAGGAATCTTTTTAATAATTAATGACATGTCATTATGAAATAGAAACAGTAATGTTGACTTATTAATGCTGCAGTGTGATGCAATTCAAAAATGTGTTCCCTCGTTTTAATGGGTTAATCGAACATTTCTGGTTGGCAGAATCTGGAGAGAAACTCTGGAGAATCCTTGGCGCTTTGGAGAGAACTTTCGGTGGTGAATGATGACAAATCAAAGCTGTGGATCACTACACCATTGAAGTTGAATGATCTCGGTGATGATGACGATAACCCCCCCCCCCCCTGCATCATCATCAATCAAACACTTTGTGAGTTAGGGGTTGTTATTTTGAATCTCCTTTCCCCATTTTCGATTTTAAACAACAAACACGGATCAACCATGAACATGTTGTTCCGTGGAATCGAACGTTTTTTCTGGAGTTTTTTCTATGGGATGATTTCGGAGAATTAATCCCGGTTTATTTTTTGTTTGATTTTTCTCCATTTAAGGCTACTGACTAGAGTGGATCAACGTTGTGACGAATGATTGCGGAGGTTATGTCCCTGATTTTTTTATTATATTTCTCCCCCCTTTCTTTTCCTCGTGTGTTCTTCGCGTTCTTCGTGCGGTGATGTACAATGGATCATTGTGCACCCGTCTTGCAATGAAATAATCCAAAACTGAAGATCTGACATCGCAACTACCCTATGAAGGTGTGATGGTCATAGATGATGGCGAATTAGCTCGGATCAGAAAAGTCCTTTCTTTGAGCGTTCTTTCTGTGGGAGGATCAAAACATGTTTTTTAAGCCCATCGGAGGCCCAAAAACAACAGAGATGACCTTGGCACTTCAGGGTGACCTGGATTCCCAAGTTTTGTGGCAATCAGAGAGCTGGATCAACGAATGGGGTAGCACAGAGGCGCAGTGATGGAAGTCCGCAATTTTAGAAATTTACAGAATACACAACATGTACTTCTGAAGAACACGTCGTGTAGTATCGGTACCGACAACTACGTTTTTGGGGGTTAAAGCGGAATCACACGAAGTATGAACCTGGTCACACGGTGTGTTGGATTTTCCCCCGAATAGTGGCGTGTATTTTATAAAGTACACGGACATGGGATGGACTACATTGGTTCAGACAACAAGGCGTATACTCTCTACGTAGCATGGAAGAGGCAGCTACGTAGGACTCAGTGTGTATTCAGGGGACACACCGACATGGGATGAATCACACAGCATGTACTCCATCACATGGCTAGGCGAGGTTAGTAATGCGGGTCACCCCGTGTACCGATTACATAGGTTGGAGCTCACGGGTTGAGGACCATGTATGGGCACACGACTAGTGTACACAGAGCCAACCCCGGTCACTCGGGAAAGGGGTGTACACCGTACTACATACCGTGTACTCACTTTTCTACATGACCATCCTTAACACATGGTCCGTTGTACATGGGCAGTGTCTGGGGTTAGACAACACGGCATGTAACTTTTCTACGTGCTGTGTAATTTTTAGAAAATGGCATTGTCCTCTTGTGAACCTTATTTTAGACATGTTTTAGATTGAGTTAGTTCCCTTATTATCATTCCCCTTAAGGTCAGGAATCATTTCCTTCTAAAGGAGTATGATACCTTTAGCAGGACTTTCTATGACAGAGTTAGCATCACTCTTGGAGGCCTTGAGTGAGATCCTCTATCCATTCCAGACCCTAGGTAGAGTCAAGCATCAACGTGACCAACTCTACCAGGAATTGATCCTCTACCTAGCTGGTAAATCCCTCTAGCTGGTGAAGCTGGATGAGGTGTGGTATCCTCCCTGGCCCTGCTTGTGATACTCATCTTTGTATCATGATCTTTCCCACTCCGGAGTGTGTCTCCTTTAATGAGTGAATCTATCTCTTTTGATCTTCCCATTCAAGTGTGTGTCTCCCTTAATTAGTGTAACTACCTCTCTTGACATTTACCAATGAACTGTACTTCTCGAACGAAAATCATTAGAGTTACCAGACTCATGGAGTGTATTCTCCCAGAACGAGTGCTTCATGGAATCTTTGAACTAAATCCCTAGCGGGGGTATGCAGTTGTGTGACTGGTCTCAAGACTACGGGTCCGGGTTTTGAGTATATCTAGATTTTGATCTCTTATTATATGTTTAGTATACATATACTATGTTGATCTGACTATGCCTTTCCTTTGTGTACTTTATTTGTGTTTTTCAGGGTCCTCTACTGAGTATTGTTATACTCACCCCAGCACGGGCTTTGCCCGCACGAGTAGTGTCTTGTGCAGACGAGCAGCCTTTTGAAAGAGTCCAGGGAGGACTGAGGTAGGACTGAGATTTTTGAGTTACCTACAGGCCGAGGAATTCCTTTGGCTATGAGAAGCTATCCCAGTACCTATTTGTGTTTATAGGTTGGGCTTTGCAGTTTTTAGACTCTTGTTTTTTGTGGGATTATATTATGGCCTAGTTTACTTTCAGTACTTTACTTTCAGTCATACTTTGTTTGTCAAGTTTAGTTGTATGCATGAATTTTGTTCTTTTGTGGTATATTTTTCTTTTACATTTCAGCGTTTTTGGGCTTGGAGATGTGTGCATGTGTACAGGTTCTTAGGCAATGCCTCCCGTGTTGTAATATGCCTACTGGGTCTAGTCACCAGCCGCTGGCCTATTGGAGGCAGGCTTGGGGAGTCATGTCGCGGGCCCCACTGGGATGGGTCATGAAATATTTAATATACATCCATCATGGAACCATTTTCATATATAAATTATTATATACTATCCATTTAATAATTTTAAAATAAACTTTTATTAATAATTCCCACTTAGAATGGGCATTCATGTGAAAATTGATCTGTTTTCCATGCATGTTTCGGTTCGATGGGTTGGGTACATGTACTTTTATAATGGTAAAATTTTATCTAGAATTTTATTAAAGATAGAAATATAATATATATTAATTATACAGATATTTATGATCATCCATAATAGTTATATTTTGAAAAATGAAGTACATTGTTCGTAGTGATGTTAAGTCGTATGTACACATGAGCACTATTTTAAATTTTTGACGGATGGAATGAAATGAAGTTAACTAATAATTCAAAATTTTATAATAATTAATATATAATTTATATAATATATATTTATTAAATCTATCCTTATTACAATCCAAGAAAAATTTAAATTAAAAACCAATCACAACACTATGTGGAGGTGGTAGTCAACCAGTATGCACGAGAGACATTATCATTTTCCAAGAGATTGGATGTTAAGAAGGTAGATATGATATTATAATAATAAAAGAATTAATATTTCCTAAATTTAATATATAAACATTAAATAAACCCTAATAACCATTTCTGATATGTTACAATGAAAAATTAATTTTAATGTTATGTGGAGATGTCATGTCGTTTATACACATGTGCACTAGTTTCACATCAAATTTGAATAGAAAATGGGTGTACAAAGGTGGTTTATATAGCACCCAATACCCACACATATATATATGATACAAAATAATAAAATCTATATATATTTTTAACAGTAAATTTAAAATATAGAGACCATTTTACATCTAAGGATCATTTTCTGATATAGGTTTTAGAGGAAAAGGAATTATATTACAAAATATCGAATTTGCATAATTGAATGTAAAAAAGGTAATTTAATTTTACCTTCCATTTACTTTTAATGAAGGTAAACTCATTTAAACCCTTTAAATGATCCTAAAAACATTTTATAAAACATATGGTGAGCATAATTTTCTATTAATGTGTTTTTTGAAACTAGTGAAAACCTTTTTGAAAATATTTTTTGAAAAATATTTTAAAAACCGTTTAAAATATTATAGAATTTGGAAATGTTTATTACATTTAAAATAATACCTAAAATATAAATTTTTAAATTATATCACCTTAGAAAATAATTTTAAATATATTATTTTTGAAAATATTTTTCAAAATAATATACCTTCGAAAATAATTTTGAAGAAATTATTTTCAATGTATTCTTCAAAATATAATACGTTTGAAAATACATATAATTTTTAAAAACATATTTTGAAAAAAAAACCTTTTAAAATACATGGATTTATCATTTATGTTGTAAAAAAATCTTTTTTAAAATAATTTTTTATAGAAAATAATGGATACAATTCAACCCTTATGAAATCCATGTGGCCACTTTGGGTATCACTTCTTGGATATAATCTGCTTTAGTCGGTGGGTTCACCGCCCATTTTTCACAACCCCATTTGATACCCAAGTGCCATGTTCTTATAAAAACATGTTTTTTGTGAGGGTTTATTTTCCCATTTAATTCCCATTAATAATTCCTTTTAAAAAATATATTATTTTCAATAATAAATAACTTTACATTTAGTATCCTTTTCAAAAAAATGGTTAAGAAAATAAACATTCCCTTCTATTCATAAAATTGGATAAATCCATAATTTATAGAACCCATTTTTAAAGGAGTTATTATAAATGAATAATTTATTTAATGAAAATTTTTAAATAAATATATAAATATATACACATATATATAAATGTGTTAAATTTTATGAATAATCAATAATTTATGGTCATTATTATGATCGTGAATTTTATGTATAATCTTTGAATAAATAAATCGTGCATAAAATTATAGTTTAAAATAAAATAATTCTACCATAATAAATAATTTCCACTTTAACCATTATTTCTCACATAAAATAACACTCTGATTTTTGATAAATATATAATAATTAGCACTTTGTCTTGAAAATAATAATTCCATTTAAATAACTATAACTTTGAAAATAACATTTTTAACATCCTTACATAAAAAAGTTGTTTTGGAAAACATATACATAAAACAATAACTTAAAATCATAATTTGAATATAGTATAATAATTCTTGATACATGAAATATTTTTTTGAAAATAATCTAACTCCCTAACATTGATATAAATTAAAAACAATTTCTTAATTAGAATAAACAACTTTTTCTTTGAAAATAATACAAGTATATATTCTTTAAGAATAAGAACATGAAATTAAAAAAATTATATTAATATATATATACACCCTCACATAAATATAAATTAATGGAAATATTATGTTTGAAAATAATATATACCCATGTATAATACACTCTTACCTTGAACTCCTAAGAAAACCTCTCGTATATTTAAATCATTTTGAACCTCCTTCCCCAAATACTAAATTCACTCTCACACTAATTCAATATACATAACAACTTATGTAAATTTTATATGGAGTCTTCTAATGAATTTTTGGGTATGGAACCTAAATAAATACATTCTATTTGTAAGGATTATAAATTGAATAAACTATGTTTTTTAATTTTTAATTTTATTATTAAACACAATTTGGAAAGAATTAAAAATAATGGTTGTACTTTTGTTATTTCTAATTAAGTAATGTTAGTTTTTAATTTTTTTTATTAATTATCCCTTAAGGAACAAACATTTTTATTTCAACTATATATATATAATACAATATATATTTAAGATAATAATATTTTAGTATAATATTTATAAATTATAGATTTTTGACATATAAATTTTAACACACTCACAAAGACACACACACACACTGATATATATATATATATATATATCAATTTTTTATAGTCATTTAATGTTTTCCATAAGTAATATTATATATAATATAAGTATACCCCAATCACCTAATATATATATATACAAATATATATGTCTCTTATTTTTTTATTTTTTTTTCTTTCTATCTTTTTCCCTTTCTTACAAAACTCATATCCTCACATCGCAATTAGACTCCAAAGTTTACTTTTTATTATATTTTATATTTTCTCTTAACATTTCCTTCTAATTCGTGTTACACACAAACACATCTCTTAATTTTAATTTTCCTATTTTATTATATCTATTTCACATCACACCAACCATATCACTATCCTTTTTTTTCATTTCGTAACTTCCTTTCTTAACAAACCACACACACACCCACACACACACACACAAACATATATATATATATATTATTTATTTAATACTTTATATAATATCCAAGCATGTATATAAAAACATATATATACACATATATATTTATTTATACACACACACATATATATATTATATTATATATATATCATAGATATATTTTACATGACATATGTTTTAACATATATTTTTAAACATATATAACATATATATATCTTTTAAATGGTTACATATAAATAAATATTAAATAAAATTTTATAAATATTAAAATTTTATTATTATTTAATCATACTTATATATATATATATTCATATATAAAATAAATAATTTTATTTAGGTTTACCACAACACACACAAACATATATATTTTAAAATATTTTTTCTATATATTCTTATTGATATATTCTTAAATATATTAATGAACATAAAAAAATAACCATAAATTAAATATTTTTTATTAAAAGTCTATATATAAAAATATTTTTTATATACTTATATCTTTATATATATATATATATATAAGATAAAGTATTTCTTAAGAATTAAAATGAAATTATTAATTATTTTAATATATTGTACATTGTTAATTGAAATAGTATTTTACCAATTTTAGGGTAACTTATTCCCACGTAATATTATTATATACTTTCTAAAGTGGAGAATTATACTTATAATTTTCTAGGATGTTATATTTTAACCACCTTAAAATGAATTTCACCCTCTAAATTCATTCTTCGTCCATAATGAATATTTTGAATTTCTAATTTCAGAATTGGAAAACAAGATTTTCTAAAACTCTTATTTTTTTTAATAGTCAACTAAAATTTAATTAGCTATATCCTAAAAATAAATTTTTGATATCTTCATTTGTTTCCTGAAAAGAAACAGCATAATATCCAATGATATCCAAACTACTCATTCGATACCAAATACGACACCCCAACTGTAACATCCCAGGTAAATAATGAATAAATCATTTTAATATTTATTAATATTTATGAATTAAATATTAATTTTACTTTAAAGGGGTTTCTATGTTCGATAGCGTACCTGATACGCAACAAAGAGTTTCTTTGAAATCTTACGTTGTACACTAGTAATAAAATAAAATTATATTAAATGGTAGTTAACACGTAGCCGTTGTATTGGCAGGAATAAATGGAAATAACTAAAATACGATTATATATGTTTGTTATATGTTTTTACTTTTATCCAATAAAAGATAAAGGCCTAAAATACGAAAAGAATTCAATTTTAGGCATATATACTCTAATTTTCACTAAAGGTCCAGTTATCGTCTTTTGATGGTGAAACGTCCTTAAGTATAGTTTTGGTCACTATTATACATTTTATTGGACCAAATAAAATTCTTCTTTAGAATCGGGACATCAAAATTTACTTTGTGTGAATTTTTGGTATTTTTCGGATAAAGTTCATTTTTTTAATGAATAGTCAAAAATGTTGTATTTTTATTCAAAACCTCTTTTTAATCTAATTTATTTATATTATTATATTATCTTTTAAATTGGTTTTAAAGTAAAATTAGAATATATTTTTACCATTTAGTTCAATAGTGGTCATTGAAATTAATTTCACTTTGAAATTGGACTTAAACTAGTGTCAATATATTGATACTTATTGTTTCATAAAAACATGTTATTTGCTCTGACTGTGGGAATTAATTATTAAATTAATTAATGTAACTTATATGTTTTGAATTTTGTAAAATAAACATCATTTTTGAATCCGGAATATCAAATATATCTTAGGGTGAAGTTTTGGTAGTTTTCTGAAAAACATCAATTTTTTATGAATAGTGAAACCACTAAGTGTTAATTATAAAAACTGATTTTCCGTTTAAATGAAATTTTACCACCTCTGTGTTTTGAATATCAAAAATCCGAAATACATGGTTGTCATTAAGAAGTAAAATTTTGTTCAATGGGATTAAAATAATTTTTTGGTGAATAGTAACTTTTACGTTTTTAATCGCGATTAGAGATAATTAGTGTAGTTTAAGGTAAAAATAAGGTTTTAATATTATGAAATGACCTAGACACATGTCCTACTATTATTTTATGTGTCATGGCCGACCAAGACTATCCATGGGTCAACTTGGGGACCCCATAGAGCCACTTTGGTTGGAAAATGAAATTGATACCTTTTTATTTAAAGATAAAATAAAAATGTCACAAACATGAGTTGTTTTACTAAAAAAAAATTAAATGGGGTTATACAAGTCCTATTTTTGACTATAAATATTCATTATAAATCTAAAAATGTTTCCTACATCATGATATTTTTTTATAATTTTTAGACATTAAGTAAATTAAATTATTTATGATACCATGATGATGGAGCGATTACCTCATTATTTAAAGATTTAAAAAAATGAAAAGATAATGTAAAATCTAAGACCTACACATGTAAAAAACCTATTTGATGGGTGTATTTTGAACTATTATCACCTTTTACTTGAAATATATAATTTTGGGACCTTTTAAATCCGGAAAGCATTTTATAATAAAGTAACCTTTTATAACTTTTCAAGAGTGCCGCTCCTCTCCTCTTATAAAAGGCCCCCACCTCTACCACCTTACCACACATCTCAAGCATTTGGCTCGGCCAAAACCTGTCCATTTTGTCTCTCCACATCCCTCTCTTACTCTTTGAAACCTCACTTTGGGCAGAAGTCTTCCCAAGGAAGCCTTTGAGCTCAAATAAAAAAGAGTTACCAGTTTTAAAGGTAGTGTTTTCTCTTGTGTTCTTATGTTTTATTTTGGTTATCCAACCCTATAAACTCTTTTTATTACTTTATTTTGTAAAACACCAGTATATTCAATATACTATGATGTTGTTATAATAAGTATTCAAGCTACACTTACACACACCTACAACAAATGGTTAAAGAACATACTATTTCTATGGATGGCGAATTTCTGCCTCACGAAACGATGATTGTTCAACACTCATATAACACCATCAAAGGTGGCCATTAAAATGTCACTATATTTATATATGATATATAATATTTTTATATTTTACTTAAGCTTATGTATTTTTTATTTATGTCATACCTTTATGGTTTCCATTATGGGTAAATGCGATATCTTCATTTTAAGAAGTGCGGACTACCGCCCCCTTATAGTGATTTGATTCGTTAATACCATATGTGGTACGTATAAAGGATAGATTTAGTGATATTATATATGATAAAATACTGTAATTATTATAATATTATGTATCATTATGTTTTAATTCCATTAAATAGGAAATAGAAATGGAAGTAGCGTTCATGCGTACGTACGGCTTACCTTCTCCATGAACGGTGCATTTCATTTCTTTCCTCTAAATGTTATGTAATATTTTAAATGCATGTATATACTGGATATATATGAAATATATGATATCTACATCATGAATATAATTCTGGATATAATGAATATTTTACCAAATGAACAACTTGTAAATATAAGAAGTTCACTTTTGACTCAGGTACCAAATATCGACAAAATGACCATTGTTAACTCAATTGATTACATAATGTTCATAACTTGGTAATAAGTGATATAAAAGGAATAATGAACATGAAAAAGGTTCTTAATCAAGTAGAAATTTAATCAAGTTTATTATTCAGGATGTTAAATAACGATCGAGTCAAGTTGGACCCGAGGTATGGGACTTCGTCTCAATCTCCTTTCATTGAGGCATATTTTGTTTTATACACAAACTTCTTTTATACGGTGTATAAACACCTTTGAATTTTACATTTATCCAAAAGTAATATTTTTATATGAATCATATTACTAAATGACAAAAGGGAATTTTTTTGTCATATGTATGCAGTGACAACGACTTCTCCGCCGCCGTGACCATTATTTGAGTTTCGGCTTCTCTACAATCCAAACCTTTTTTAAAATGAAAAATAAATACCATGTTTTAATTTTATTTTATTTTGGTATTAAAAATGGTTTTCATAATTTTTTATATCAATGTGTTGTATTAATATCTTGTGATTGAAAACTGGAAATGTTATGTTTCCTTTATGCATGTTTTATGTGATACGATTATGTTATGGTTCTTAGGCATTATTATGAAGATGGGTGGTTCTGTGATAAACTTAGGGCGGGTGAGCCCGATATAGCTCTTCAATGCATTGGGTAACGTGGAGGGGTTAAACATTGAGGTTTCTATGAATAGATTTACGGAATATACTGTGATGGGCATTCCAAACGTAACCAAGAGGGTCACTCCCTACGTAAGAATGTTATGAATGCCTCAAGTTACCTTTATGTCTTATGATTTCTATGATTTATTCATAATTTGATGAGGTATGTTAAAGTGCTTATGTTTTATGGGTAAAGTATGAGTTTATTCTTATGGATATATGTACTCATGTTTCCTTTCCATATTTTTATATTCCTTACTGAGCTTTTCATGCTCATCCCAAGTTTTTGAAATGTTTTTCACAGGTCAATGGAAAGGTACATGATATGATGATAGTGTCAAGGAAGTGTCAAGAAAGAATCCATGTTTTATTTTAAATATGTTTCCATTGATGGTAAAAATGAATACTATCTTTTATGTAACCACTTTGTTTAAATGTGGAATGTAATGCATGTTTTATGATCTAATTCTCTAAAACTTTAAACCTGAAAAGATCCTCAACGTGTATTCTTGATGTAACTCAAGATTAAGTGATGTTTAAGGCTGGGGCCTTATACCAAGACTTGCGCTTCCGGATTCGGTAAAAAATAATGTTGTATATTTTTTTATAAAATAAACAAAAATTATACAGTCCATTTTACATTCGAGGAATTTTTTATAGTATATTATCTGGAGGGAAAGGGCTATTGTTACAAAATATTTGATTTTGACATTTAAAAATAAAAATATTGTTCAATTCCTCTAATGATTGCATCTTAATGAAGCTTAACTATTTTGAATACTTTAATAAATGCTAATTTTGTTATAAAACATATGGGGAGCTTAATAACTCAATTAAGGGTACTTAAAATCCAGTGAAAATCCTTCTTGAAAATATTTTTTGAAAACTATTTTGAAAAACATTTCAAATATATAATAACTTTTTAAAATTCTTATCACATTTAATAATATTATTTTAAAAATAATATTTAAAAATATAATAACTTTTAAGATACCTTTAGAAATATTATTTTTATTTTTTACAAAATATTATACCTTTTAAAATAACTTTGGAAAAATAATTTTGAAACTATTTTGCAAAATCAAATACGTTTAAAAATACAACAATTTTTGAAAAATATTTTTTTTATTAAAAAATACATGAATTTTACTTCTGAGTGTTAAAAACCTTTGTTTTTGAAAATAATAATTTTTTTGGAAGGAAAATGATACATGAAAACCCATATGAAATCCATGTGGAAACATGGGGTATCACTTCTTAGGCATAGTGTGTATTAGGACATGGTTCACTCCCCATTCCTTAAAATCCTATTTCGTTCACAAGTTTTTGGTTTTTTAAAAAACTATTTTTATGGCTTCTTTTGTCACTAAATTTTAATTAAAAATACTTTTGAAAAAAATATTTTTTTTCTATATATAATAACATTAAATTAAATATTCTTTTCAAAAACATTATTTATGAAATCCATTTTCTCTTTGTTTCATAGAATTTGATAAATCCATAATTTATAAAACACATTTTTAAAATAGTTCTTATAAATTAATTATTTATTTAAAGAACATGATTATATAAATATTTAAAAATAAACACATAAATATAAATTTATAAAATTAAATTAGTAATAAATAACATACGGTCTTAATTATGATCATGAATAACATGAATAATCTTTGAATAAATAACTCATGTATAAATTGATAGTTTGAAGGTATATAAATTCACCGTATGAAGTAATATTAAATTTAACTATTATTTTTTATATAAAATAACACTCTAATTAATCATAAATAAAAATAATTAACACTTTAATTTGAAAATAATAATTCCATTTACAAAACTATAACTTTGAAAATAAATGATTTGACACCCTTACATAATTAATGGGTTTTGAAAACATATACATAAAATAATTCCTTAAAATAATAAATTAAAAAATGGATATGAATTTAAAATACATAATATATATGTTTAAAAATAATATAACTCCCCTATATAGATAAAAAGTTAAAAACAATCTTTCAATTAGAATAAATAACTTGTAGTTTCAAAATAATAAAGGTATATGTGATTTAATAATATAAACATGAAAATTTTAACATAATATATTTATATATATATAAACCCTAACCTAAATATAAACGAAAGACAATTTTATGTTTGAAAATAATATATACTTAAGAATAATACACTCTTACCTTGAATTTCTATGAAAAAATCTATCATATTGAAATCATGTCGAACCTCTTTCAATGAGAAAAAACTCACTATCACACGATTTATACATCTGTAGAAACTCACATAATTTTTATTGGGAGTATTCCGGTGAATTGTTGGGTACAGAACCTAAGTGAAGAGATTCTATTTATAAGGCTAAAAATTGAATAAACTATTTAATTATATTTTACACTATTTGGAAAGAATTCCAAATAGTGGTTTTACTTTTATTGTTTACCCATAAAGAAATTTTATTTTATTTCTAGTTTTATCATTCCATTAACCTTAATAAACATAAATTTTTTATATCATTTGTAAATATATATAAAACAAATATAACATATATTTTAGATAATAATATATTAACACAACTCTTATAAATTATATATTTTTAACATATAAATTTTAACACACACACACACAAATATAGATATATTGTAACATCCCAAGTAAGTAATGAATAATAGATATTTTTATCTATGTCTATTAATGATTACGATTGTGTTTTAGAGTCTTAAAATGAAAATAAATACAATCTTATGCATGGAATACACTAATGTTCTTAAAAGATTGTTTTACTGCCTTTTGATGGAAAACCCTTTTTAAATCTATCTTTTTACAATTTTATAAGCTATGTTTGTCAAAATAAACTTATTATTTATTATTGGGACATCAAAACTTACTATGTGTGAATTTTTGGTATTTTTCTGATAAAGTTAATTTTTTTAATGAATAGTGAAAAATGTTGTATTTTAATTCAAAACCTCTTTTTAATCTAATTTATTTATATGATTAGATTATCTTTTGAATTGGTTTTGAAGTGAAATTAGAATATATTTTTACCATTTTATCCAATGGTGGTCATTGGAATCAATTTCACTTTGAAATTGGACTTAAACTAGTGTCAATCTTTTGATACATATTGTTTCATAAAAACAAGCTATTTGTCATGACAGCGGGAATTAGTTATTAAATTAATTAATGCAACTTACATGTTTTGAATTTTTTAAAATAGACATCATTTTTTAATTTAGAATATCAAATATAGTTTAGGGTGAAGTTTTGGTATCTTTCTGAAAAACATCAATTTTTGATGAATAGTGAAACCACTAAGTGGTAGTTAAAGAAACTGATTTTTCGTTTAAATGAAACTTTACCACTTCTGTGATTTGATTTTCAAAAATCTTACATGCATGATTGTAATTAATAAGTAAAATGTGGTTCAATGAGATTAAAATAATTTTTTGGTGAATAGTAACTTTTAAGTTCTTAATCGCGATTAGTGGTAATTAGTGTAGTTTAAGGTAAAAATAATGTTTTAATAATATGAGATGAGCTTGACACATGTCCTACCCTCATTGGATGTGTTATTTCTGATCAATACAATCCATGGGTCAACTTGGGGACCCCATGGAGCCACTTTGGTTGGGAAATGACATAAATAACTTTTTATTTAATGTTAAAGTAAAAATGACACAAACAAGAGATGTTTTTCTAAAACAATTTTTACATGGAGTTATACAAGTCAGAGTTTTGATTATAAATAGTCATTGGAAATATGAAAATATTTCCTACATCATAGTATTTGTTTTATAATTTTTAGACTTTAAATAAATTAAATTAGTTATGACATCATGATGATGCAGCGATTACCTCATTAATAAAGGAATTAAATAAAATGAAATGATAATGTAAAATCTATGAACTACACATGTCCAAAACCAATTTGACGGGTGTATTTCGAACCCTTATCACCTTACCCAAGAATTATATCAATGTGGGACCTTTTGAATCCGAAAATCATTTTAAAATAAAGTAATATTTTTTTACTTTCCAAGAGTGCCCCTCCTCTCCTCTTATAAAAGGCCCCCACCTCTACCTCCTTACCAACACTCCCAAAGCCTTTGGCTGGGCCAAAACCTGCCCATTTTGTCTCTCCACATCCCTTTCTTACTCCTTTAAGCCTCTCTTTGTGTATAAGTCTTCCCAAGGAAGCTTTTGAGCTCAAACCAAAGGGAGTTACCCGATTTTAAGGTAATGTCTTCACTTGAGTCCTTTTGTTTTATTTTGCTTCTCCAACCCCCTAAACTCATTTTATTCATTTCTTTTGTAAAAACTCTAGTATCTTCAATATACTAGGATTTTGTTATAAGAAGTATTCGAGCTACACTTACACACGCCTACATCTAATGGTTAAATGACATACTGTTTCCGTGGATGATGAATTTAGGCCTCCCGAAACGATGATTGTTCAATATTCTTTTAACACCTTTAAAGGTGGCCATTAAGATGTCACTATATTTATATATGATATATAATATGTTTATGTTTTTTAAGCTTCTTTATTTTTCATTTTGGGTATACCTTTATGGTTTCCATTATGGGTAAACGCGATATCTTCATTTAAGGAAGTGCGGACTACCGCCCCCTCAAATTGATTTGATTCGTTAAATACCATATGTGGGATGTATAAAGGATGGAGTTATGATATTATATATGATATTACACTGGAATTATAATATACCTTTATATCATTATGATTCCATTCTATAAAATAAGAAATAGAAATGAAAGTAGCGTTCATGCGTACGTACGGCTTACCGTCTCCATGAACGGTGCATTTAATTTCTTACCTCTAAATGATTATGTAATATTATAAATTCATGTATATACTCGATATATGTGATATATATGATATATACATCATGATTATAATTCTGGATATAATGGATACATGAACAACTTGTAATTATAAAGGGCTTATTTTTGACTCAAGTACCAATGATCATTAAAACGAACGTTATTAACTTAAATAATTACATAGTATTAATGACATGGAAATAAGTGATATAAAAGTAATAATGAACTTGAAAAAGGTTCTTAAACAAGTATAAATTAACTCAAGTTTATTATTCAGGAGATTAAAGAACGACCGAGTCAAGTCGGACCTGAGGTAAGGGACTTCGTCTCAATCTCCTTTCATTGAGGCATATTTTGTTTTATACACAACCTTCTTTTATATAGTGTATAAACCCCTTTGACTTTTACATTTATTCAAAAGGAATCTTTTTTATATGAAGCGTTTACTAAATGACAAAAGGGAATGTTTTTGTCGTACATATGCGGCGACAACGACTTCTCCGCCACCGTGACCATTATTTGAGTTTCAGCTTCCTCTACAAGCCATACCTTTTTTTAAAAATGAAAAAATAAATACCATGTTTTACTTTTCTTTTATTTTGTTATTGAAAATGGTTTTCATAATGTTTTTATATCAATGTGTTGTATTGATATCTTGTGATTGAAAGGTGGAAATGTTATGTTTCCTTTATGCATGTTTTATGTAATAAGATTATGTTGAGGTTCTTGGGAATTATTATTAAGAAGGTTGGTTCCGTGATAGACTAAGGGCAGGTGAGCCCGATATAGCTCTCCAATGCATTGGGTAACACGAAGGAGTGAAATGTTAAGGTTTCTCTGAAGAGATTTAGGGAATATACTGTCAAGGGTATTCCAAACGTAACCAAGAGGGTTACTCCCTACGTAAGAATGTTATGAATGCCTCAAGTTACCTTTATGCCTTATTATTTCTATGATTTATTCATGATTTTATGAGGTATGTTAAAGTGATTATGTTTTATGGGTAAAGCATGATTTCATTCTTATATATATATGTACCCATGTTTTCTTTCCATATTTTTTATATCCCTTACTGAGCTTTTTATGCTCATCCCAAGTTTTTTTGAAATTTTATCACAGGTCAAGGGAACGGTACATGATATGATGATAGTGTCAAGGAAGTGTAAAGAAAGAATCCATGTTTTATTTTAAATATGTTTTCATTGATGGGAACGAAGAATACTATCTTTATGTAACCACTTTGTTTATATGTGGAATCTAATTCAAGTTTTATGATCTAATTCCCTAAAACTCTAAACCCGAAAAGTTCCTCAATGTGTAATCTTGTAATAACTCAAGATTAAGTGGGGTTTAAGGATGGGGGCTTATAGTTGGTATCAAAGGTCGGTTTAGATAACTTTAGGAGTTAGAATTCTATTAAATGATTATCCAAGAATATTTTTTTATGGTCAAAATGAAGTGATATAGTATTTGAAGATTACCATATTGCTTCATCTAAGACATGTTTGTTCAGAATGGTTTTCCGCAGAGGAAATAGGGAAGTAGTGCTAGGAAGGCATATAGAAGGAAATAACCTTCCGAATTAGCATCTTGAGATGGTCGGAGTTGGAACTGAACAGTTTGTTGCAGTAATGGCGTAGTTGACTCAAGCGATAAATAGTGGTGGTATCCATGCATTAGATCAGCCAGATCAACCACAGAGGAACATGTTAGTGGTGGAAAAATTCATGAGGCAACATCCCCCATAATTCAGAGGATCATCTAACCCTGTGTTAGCTGAAGGGTGGATTAAAGCACTGGAGAATATTTTCGATGTCATGGGGTGTTCAGACAATCAAAAGGTTAGTCATGCTATTTACCGTTTGGAGGGTGAGGCATATCAGTGGTGGTCTATGGTTAAAAATACCAGGGACGCCGATGAGATTGATGCTCTTGACTAGGATGAATTCAAAGGTATGTTTCTTGAGAAGTATTTTCCTAAGGCTGTTCGACTTAGGATGGAAAACCAATTCTTCGAATTGAGCCAAGAGGAAGACTCAGTGGCTACCTTTGAAGAAAGGTTCACTCGATTGGCAAGGTATGCTCCAAATTTTATCCGAGACCTTGATAGTAAAATCAATCGTTTTTACTCAGGATTAAAGCCAAAATATCGAAGGGCATTTGCTTCTTGTTAGTTTAAAAGTTATGAAAAGCTTGTTCGATTTGCTAAGAAGGTGGAAATAGAGTTTGCCAATGATCAAGTGTTCTATAGCAACCAACAGAAGAAGAGACCGAGGTGTCAGGAGAAAGGTAAGAATTATTCAAAAAAGTCTGATGGTAAGAAAACTAAGTTTCCAGTTTGTGATAAATGTGGAAAAAGGCATGATGGGGAATGTCTTCTGAATTCTGGAAAGTGATACTGATGTGGTAAGATGGGACATAAGGCTCGTGATTGCACTGAAAAGGATCAAGGTGAAGGTATGACCAAATTTGATTTACAGTTAGTGAAATGTTATAAGTGCAATGAGATGGGTCACTATGCAAACGAGTGTCCGACAAAGATCTTGAGTGATGGGAAGCAGTTAGACTAGAAGCAGAAAGGGGTGGTAAAATCCATTGCAACTACTTCAGTAGATGTCGGGCCATCAAATGAAGTTGTATCAGGTACTTTGTTTGTTTTTTCAGATTATGCCAGTGTGTTGTTTGATTCGGGGTCTATACATTCTTTCATCTCTGAAAACTTTTCTAGTAAAATGGGAATACCATCTCAAGAAATGACTCCTGAACTTTTGGTAAAAACACCTGGGGGAAATGTTGAGGCAAAAAGAATTTATAAAAATCTTCCTATCCTTATATGTGGAAAGAACCTACTTGCAAACCTTATTGTTCTACCTCTAGTAGAGTTTGATGTTATCCTGGGTATGGATTAGCTCTCTATTTACCATGATAAGATTGACTGTAGAGCTAAAGAAGTTTCTTTTCAGAAAGACTCTCAGTTTTTGTACAAGAATGTACCCTTACTGTTGATAACTTATCAAGAGGCCAAGAAACATGTAAAATATAGAAAAGAATATTACCTTGCACACATCGTTGAAAATAAAGGAACTGTTCAGATTAATGATATGCCAGTGGTAAATGGGTATCCTGATGTTTTTCTTGATGAGTTTCCTGGAATAATACTAGATCGGGAAGTTGAATTTACTGTTGACTTAGTTCCTGATTCTAAGCCAATTTAAAAACCCCCTTATCGAATGGCTCAAATTGAACTTTTAGAGTTGAAGGAGAAATTGCAAGATTTATTAGAGAAAGGTTTCATTAGACCTAGCACATCACCATGGGGTGCTTCTGTTTTATTTGTTAAAAAGAAATATGGTTCAATGAGACTTTGAATTGATTATAGGGCCTTTAATAATATCATTATTAAGAAAAAATATCCTTTGCCTCATATCGATTATTTGTTTGATCAGCTCCAGGGAGCTCAGTATTTTTCAAAGATTGACTTGACATCAGGGTACCATCAGCTAAAGGTAAAGGAAGCAGACATTCCGAAGACTGTGTTTTGTACAAGATATGGCCATTATGAATTTGTAGTAATGCCTTTTGGGATAACCAATGCACCTACTGTATTCATGGACTTAATGAATAGAATTTTCCATGAGTTCTTGGATAAGTTTGTGGTGGTTTTCATTGATGATATTTTGGTGTTTTCTAAAAGTAAAGCGGAGCATGAAAGACATTTAAGGCTTATCTTGAAAACCTTAAAAGAAAATAAATTGTATGGGAAATTCAGCAAGTGTGGGTTTTGGTTGCAACAAATTTCTTTCCTTGGTCACATTGTTTCTAAAGATGGGATAACTGTTGATCCTGCAAAAACAAAAGTTGTGGAAGACTGGCCAAGATCCACAAATGTAACTGAGATTCGTAGCTTCCTTGGTTTGGCAGGCTATTACGGAAGGTTTGTTAGAAATTTTTCACAATTATCTAGTCCAATGACTAAGCTAACTCGGAAGGGTGTTAAGTATATCTGGACAAAACAATGTGATGATTGTTTTCAGGAATTGAAAATAAGATTGGTGAAAGCTCTAGTTTTGGCACTACCTTCCAGGAATGGTGAGTTTGTTATCTACAGTGATGCTTCATTGAAAGGACTTGGTTTCATCCTAATACAGAATGATCAGGTAATTGCTTATGCTTCACGACAGTTGAAAACTCATAAGGTAAATTACCCTACACGTGATTTTGAATTAGCTGCTGTTGTTTTTTCTTTAAAAATTTGGAGACATCATTTGTATGGAGTAAAGTGTGAAATATATAATGATCACAAAAGTTTAAAGTATATATTCACTCAGAAAGAGTTAAACATGAGACAGAGGAGATGGCTGGAATTAATCAAGGATTATGATTGTACAATTCATTACCATTCGGGAAAATCAAATAAAGTGGCTGATGCTTTGAGTCGAAAAAGTAATGATTCATTAACAATGTTGTGTTTGGAACATGATCCTTTGGTTAAGGATTTTATGAACTTTGGCATAAATGTTTTTGGCGTAGGATGTTCTTCTGTTTTGTTTCAGGTATCAGGGAGATCATCTCTATCAGATATAATCAAGCAAGCACAGAAGCAAGGTAGTGAGTTGTAGAAAAAGGTAGAGTTGGTTCAGAAAGGTAAGTTGCCTGAATTCAACATTGATAGTGATTGTGTTTTGAGAATTGGGAAGAGATTGTGTGTGCCTTGTGATTCACAGTTGAATAGAGAGTTGTTATGTGAAGCTCATAGTTCTCCGTTTTCAGTTTATCCTCGCAGTATTAATATTTACAGAGATCTGCGGGAGTATTACTGGTGGGATGGAATGAAAAGAGATATTGCTGATTTTACTGTGAAGTGTTTGACATGTCACCAGGTTAAAGCAGAGTGGTAGTTACCGAAAGGGATGCTTCAGCCTTTACCAGTGCCAGAGTGGAAAAGGGAGAATATATCCATGGACTTTGTTGTGGGATTACCGAAGACATCTCGAGGTAATAATGCAATCAGGGTTATTGTTGATCGCTTGACTAAATCTGCTCATTTCCTTACTGTACGAGATACTTTTTCCCTAGATCAACTTTCCCGTTTGTATCTTAAAGAGATAGGCAGGTTACATGGAGTTCCTCTCTCTATTGTATCTGACCGTGATCTCAGGTTCACTTCTAACTTTTGGAAAGGCCTTCAGAAGTCGTTGGGTACTGAATTAAATTTTAGTACAGCTTTTCATCCTCAATCATATGGGTAGTCAGAACGAACAATTCAGACCTTGGAGGATATGCTACGAGCTTGTTCAATGTATTATCAGGTAATTTGGGACCAACATCTTTCTTTGGTTGAATTTTCATATAATAATAGTTTTCATTCTAGTATACAAATGGCACCATTTCAGGAATTATATGGGAAGCGGTGTCGAACTCTAGCTTTCTGGGATGAAGTGGGTGAAAGGAAGTTGATGGGACCAGAATTTGTAGAAGAGTTGGCAGAAAAAGTTCAGCTGATACAGAAACACATGAGAACAGCTCAGAGTAGGCAGAATAGTTATGCGGACAACAGGAGGAAGGATCTCTCTTTTGAGGTAGGTGATCATGTTTTTCTCAAAGTATCACCATGGAAAAGTGTGATGTGATTTGGAAAGAAAGGAAAGCTGAGTCCAAGGTTCATTGGACCATATGAAATTACGGAGAGAGTTGGATCAGTAGCATACCGGGTGGCTTTACCTCCGAGTTTATCTCAGGTACACAATTTTTTTCACGTTTCGATGTTGAGAAAGTACATGCCAGATCCATCTCATGTTTTGAGTCCAGAGGTAGTTCAGCTGGAAGAGAACCTATCTTATGAGGAACAACCAGTCCATATTCTTGACCACAGGAAGCAAGTGTTATGGAATAAGGTGATTAATCAGGTAAATGTTTTGTGGAAAAACCACATGATGGAAGAGGCAACATGGGAATCAGAAAATGCAATGAGGGATAAGTACCCCCATTTATTCGATAAGTAAATAAATTACGGGGACGCAATTTTCTAAAGGGGGAAGGATGTAACATCCCAAGTTAGTAATGAATAATATATATTTTTATCTATGTCTATTAATGATTAAGATAGTGTTTTAGAGGCTTAAAATGAAAATAAATACAATCTTATGCATGGAATACACTAATATTCTTAAAAGATTGTTTTACTGCCTTTTGATGGAAAACCATTTTTAAATATATCTTTTGACAATTTTATAATCAATTTTTGTCAAAATAATCTTATTATTTATGATTGGGACATCAAAATTTACTTTGTGTGAATTTTTGGTATTTTTCCGATAAAGTTCATTTTTTAATGAATAGTGAAAAATGTTGTATTTTAATTCAAAACCTCTTTTTAATCTAATTTATTTATATGATTAGATTATCTGTTGAATTGGTTTTCAATTTAAATTAGAATATATTGTTACCATTTTATCCAATGGTGGTCATTGGAATCAATTTCACTTTGAAATTGGACTTAAACTAGTGTCAATCTTTTGATACGTATTGTTTCATAAAAACACGCTATTTGTCATGACAGCGGGAATTAGTTATTAAATTAATTAATTCAACTTACGTGTTTTGAATTTTTTAAAATAGACATCATTTTTGAATTCGGAATATCAAATATAGATTAGGGTGAAGTTTTGGTATCTTTCTGAAAAACTTCAATTTTTGATGAATAGTGAAACCACTAAGTGGTAGTTAAAGAAACTGATTTTTCGTTTAAATGAAACTTTTCCACTTCTATGATTTGATTTTCAAAACTCCAACATACATGGTTGTCATTAAGAAGTAAAATGTTGTTCAATGAGATTAAAATAATTTTTTTGGTGAATAGTAACTTTTAAGTTCTTAATCGCAATTAGTGGTAATTAGTGTAGTTTAATGTAAAAATAATGTATTAATAATATGAGATGATCTTGACACATGTCCTACCATCATTGGATGTGTCATGGACGACCAAGAAAATCCATGGGTCAACTTGGGGACCCCATGAAGCCACTTTGGTTGGGAAATGACATAAATAACTTTTTATTTAATGTTAACGTAAAAATGACACAAACAAGAGATGTGTTACTAAAACAATTTTTACATGGGGTTATACAAGTCATATTTTTTATTATAAATAGTGATTGGAAAGATAAACGATTTCCTACATCATAGTATTTTGTTTATAATTTTTAGTGTTTAAATAAATTAAATTATTTATGACATCATGATGATGCAGCGATTACCTCATTAATAAAGGATTTAAATAAAATGAAATGATAATATAAAATCTATGAACTATACATGTCCAAAACCTATTTGATGGGTGTATTTAGAACCCTTATCACCTTACCCTCGAATTATATCAATGTTAGACCTTTTGAATCCGAAACTCATTTTAAAACAAAATAACATTTCTTTACTTTCCAAGAGTGCCCCTCCTCTCCTCTTATAAAAGGCCCCCACCTCTACCTCCTTACCCACACTCCCAAATCCTTTGGATCGGCCAAACCCTGCCCATTGTGTCTCGACACATCCCTCTCTTACTCTCTGAAGCCTCACTTTGGGCAGAAGTCTTCCCAAGGAAGCCTTTGAGCTCATACCAAAGAGAGTTACCCGATTTTAATGTCATGTCTTCACTTGAGTCCTTTTGTTTTATTTTGCTTCTCCAACCCCCTAAACTCTTTTTATTCATTTCATTTGTAACTTAATCCAGTATCTTCAATATACTAGGATGTTTTTATAAGAAGTATTTGAGCTACACTTACACACACCTACATCTAATGGTTAAAGGACATACTGTTTCCATGGATGGTGAATTTATGCCTCCCAAAACGATGATTGTTCAACATTCTTTTAACACCTTCAAAGGTGGCCATTAAGATGTCACTATATTTATATATGATATATAATATGTTTAGGTTTTCCTTAAGCTTCTGTATTTTTCATTTTGGGCATACCTTTATGGTTTCCATTATGGGTAAACGTGATATCTTCATTTAAGGAAGTGCGGACTACCGCCCCCTCAAAGTGATTTGATTCGTTAAATACCATATGTGGGACGTATAAAGGATGGAGTTATGATATTATATATGATATTACACTGGAATTATAATATACCTTTATATCATTATGATTACATTCTATAAAATATGAAATAGAAATGAAAGTAGCGTTCATGCGTACGTACGGCTTACCGTCTCCATGAACGGTGCATTTTATTTCTTACCTCCAAATGATTATGTAATATTATAAATGCATGTATATACTGGATATATGTGATATATATGATATATACATCATGATTATAATTCTAGATATAATGGATACATGAACAACTTGTAATTATAAAGGGCTTATTTTTGACTCAAGTACCAATGATCGTTAAAACGAATGTTATTAACTGAAATAATTACATAGTGTTCATGACATGGAAATAGGTGATATAAAAGGAATAATGAACTCTAAAAAGGTTCTTAAACAAGTATAAATTAACTAAAGTTTTTTATTCAGGAGATTAAAGAACGACCGAGTCAAGTCGGACCCGAGGTATGGGACTTCGTCTCAATCTCCTTTCATTGAGGCATATTTTGTTTTATACACAACCTTCTTTTAAACGGTGTATAAACCCCTTTGACTTTTACTTTTATTCAAAATGAATCTTTTTTATATGAAGTGTTTAATAAATGAAAAAAGGGAATGTTTTTGTCATACGTATGCAGTGACAACGACTTCTCCGCCGCTGTGACCATTATTTGAGTTTCGGCTTCGTCTACAATCCATACCTTTTTTAAAAAAGAAAAAATAAATACCATGTTTTACTTTTCTTTTATATTGATATTGAAATGGGTTTTATAATGTTTTTATATCAACTTGTTGTATTGATATCTTATGATTGAAAGGTGGAAATTTTATGTTTCCTTTATGCATGTTTTATGTGATACGATTATGTTGAGGTTCTTGGGCATTATTATTAAGACGGGTGGTTCTGTGATAGACTAAGGGCGGGTGAGCCCGATATAGATCTCCAATGCATTGGATAACACGGAAGAGTGAAATGTTAAGGTTTCTCCGAAGAGATTTAGGGAATATACTGTGGTGGGTATTCCAAACGTAACCAAGAGGGTTACTCCCTACGTAAGAATGTTATGAATGCCTCAAGTTACCTTTATGTCTTATGATTTCTATGATTTATTCATGATTTGATGAGGTATGTTAAAGTGCTTATGTTTTATGGGTAAAGTATGATTTCATTCTTATGTATATATGTACCCATGTTTCCTTTACATATTTTTTATATCCCTTACTGAGATTTTTATGCTCATCCCAAGTTTTTTTGAAATGTTTTTCACAGGTCAAGGGAAAGGTACATGATATGATGATATTGTCATGGAAGTGTCAAGAAAGAATCCATGTTTTATTTTAAATATGTTTCCATTTATGGGAAAGAAGAATACTATCTTTATGTAACCACTTTATTTATATGTGGAATGCAATTCAAGTTTTATGATCTAATTCTCTAAAACTCTAAACCCGAAAAGATCCTCAATGTGTAATCTTGTAATAACTCAAGATTAAGTAAGGCTTAAGGTCGGGGCCTTATATATAAGTATATATATATATATTATATTTTTTAATGATTTATATATATATATATATATAATGTAATCTTACCCTCAAGATCCTAATATATATACACCCACAGACACAGAGATATATATTTCACATTTTTTTATTTGTTTTTATTTTTCTCTTTTTTCTCTTATCATAAACTGCTCATATCCTCACATCACTGTCAGAATCCACAATTTACTTTTTATTTTTTCTTTTTTTATTTCTTCATTCTTACCCACACAAAACACACACACATCTCTTAATTTTATTTTATTTTATTTTATTTTTTATTTTTTTCTTCTATCCCTTTCACATCACATGACCCATAGCACTCTTTTTTTTGTTTTTTCTTACTTACTTCCCTTACACCCCCTACACACACAAATATATTATTTATATAATATTTTACATAATTTATATGTATATATATATTTATATATGTACATATATATATTTATTCATTTATATACACCTATATTATATATAAATATAATAGATATATATTTTATAATACATTTGTTTTAACATATATTTTTATATAGATATAACATTTATATATTTTGTAAATGTTTACGTACATATATATATATATTAAAAATAATTATAACTTTTAAATTTTTTTATTAATTAAACTTAAGTATATATATTTATATAAGTAAAATATAGGATTTTTTTTAATAATTAAAATGAAAACATTATTTTTTTAAATATATTTTACACTATTAATTAAAATAATATGTTACCAGTTTTAAGGTAACATATTTTTATATAATATTATTTAATACTTTTTAAAAAGTAAAAATATTACAAGATTTTTCATGTATGTTTCATTCAAACCCCCATAAAATGAATCTCACCCCCAAAATTCATTCACCATACCTAATGAAAATTCAGAATTTTCACTTTTAGAATTGGAAGAAAAGAATTTATAAAACTCATATTATAATAACACTACTGTAAAATTTAATTAAATATATCCCCAAAATAAAATTTATGTATCTAATATTTTTACCTCCAATTAAAACAAGTATTATCCAATGTTATATAAATCATTCCTTTGATACTAAGTTCCCTAAAACTCATGCTTTTGGATCTGGTAAAAAATGGTATATATATTTTTATAAATCAAACAGAATATATTTAGTGCATTTTAAATTTAGAGAACTACTTTTGGTCTAGAAATTGGAAGAAAAGGACTACTGTTACAAAATATTAGAGTATTATATTTTAAAATAAAAATCTAATTTAATTTCACTTGTGCTTTATTCTTAAATAATATAAAATTATTTGATTTCAATAAAAGATCTGGATGTTTTTTATAAAACATAGAGTGCGCTTAATTTCCCAATAAGTGGTTTTTAAAAACCAGGGAACTACTATTTTTGAAATATTTTTTGAAAACTCTTTTCAAGACCTTTTCAAAAATATAATAGATTTTGAAAATCCATAACACTTTTGAAAACATTATTTTAAAAACACATTTATCAAAATATAATACCTTTAAAAATAAATTTATAAATATTACTATTAATTTTTTTAAAAAATATATTAATATTTATAATATTTTTGAAAACAATATTTTGAAAATATTTTTCAATATATAATAACTTTCGAGATAAAATAATATTGAGAACTATAATTTAAAAACACCTTTTCATATAAAAAATACAAGTATTTGTCTTTTCATTTTCAATCACCATTGTTTTATAAAATAATAAAAAAATTTATTGAAGGAATGCGATACTAGAAAAACCTTATGAAATACTTATTGCCACTTGGGGTATCACTTCATAGACATTGTCAAATTTAGGCCATGAATTCAATCCCCATTATTCGTAATCCTATTCTATATCATTGTACATGATTTTTATAAATACATTTTTTATGAGGGTTTATTTTCTCATTTAATTCCCATTAAAATGAAAATTTTAAAACCATAATATTTTCAATATAATACAATTTTAAATTAAATATAAATTTTAAAAACATTCTCTTATAAAATAAAATTTTCTTTCTTTCCCAAAATATTATAAATATAAAATATATAATACCCATTTTGAAAGTAGTTATTATAAGAGAATAGTTTATTTAGTGAACATGGTTATATAAATATATAAATATACCCACATATATATATCAATGTATGAATTTTCATGAACAATCAATAATAAATGGTCAAATTATGATCATTAATTACATGTATAATCATATAATAAACAACTCATACATAAAATTCTCATTTGAAAGAATATTATTCCACCACATGAAGTATTGGTAGTATTAACCATTATTACTTACATAAAATTGAACATTGATTAATCATAAATATATAATAATTAACACTTTTTTGGAAATATTAATTCTTTTTACAAAACTATAACTCTAAAAATAATAGTTTTTATACCATTACATAAACAAGGGATTTTGGAAAACTTATACATAAAATAATACCTTAAAATCATAATTGTAAATCGGTATAATATTTTTCAATAAATAAAATATGTGTTTGAAAATAATATAACTCCCTTAAAATGATATAAATTTTAAAAAACAGTTTTTAAAGTATAATAAATAACTTGTAGTTTTAAAATAATACATATATATGTTCTTGAATAATATTAACCTGAAATTCTAAAAATAATATATACAGATATATACACCCTTATATAAATATTAAATAAATAAAATTATAGTTTTGAAAATAATATGTACCTTATTATAATAAATACTGACATTGAACTGCTAAGAAAACATCTCGTCTATTAAAAACAACCCAAACCTCCTTCCCAAAAAACTAAATTCACTCACACTATTTTCATATCCAGAGTAAATCGTGTAATTTTTCTAGGGAGTCTTCCACTGAATCATTGTGTAAAAAACCTATGTGAATGGATTTTATTTATAAGAATCAAAAATTGAGTAATAGTTTAATTAATTAATTTATTATTAAACACGTTTTGTAAATACTTCCAAATAGTGGTTGTACTTTCGTTATATTCCAATTAATATATTTTATTTTATTTTTAGTTTTTTATGTTCTTAACCCTCAAGTAACACCCATTTTTATATCGATTATGTGTGTATATAAAATATAACATATATGTAACATAATAATATTTTAACACCAATTTTATAAATTTTATAATTTTAACATATAAATTTTAATATATATATATATATATATCAATTGTTTATGTGAATTTAAGGTTCTATATATGTGTGTATACATTTATATATTTGACGTTTATAATTTGTTTTTCTTATACCCTATTTTCCACTTCTCTTACCTCACTCATATCATCATATCACACTCAAACTCCATAATTTAATTTTTATTATATTTTTTCTTTTCTTTTACCACTTCATTGTTATCAATGCCACACACAAACATCTCTTAATTTTATTTTAGTTTTTTCCCTTTATTTTCTTCCATCCCTTTTAAATCACACCACCTTTATAAACTCCTTTTCCCTCACTTCCTTCCCTTACACGCTTCTCACACACATAATAATAATAATAATAATAATAACAATACTATTATTAATAATTATTATTATTATTTTTATTTTTGTTTTTGTTTTTGTTGTTGTTGTTGTTGTTGTTGTTGTTTTTGTTTTGATAATTTACATAATGACCAATTATATTTATATATATACATGCACGCACATGTAGATATATATATATACACACACACATATATATATTATATTATATTAATAACACATATATATTTTATGTGATATATGTTTAAACACACAAACACACACACACATATATATTATATGTATATATATTTCAAAATTTTATATACACATATTTAATACAAGTTTTTAAATCATTACATTTTATTATTAATTAAACAAGTGTATATACATACATACAAAAATATACATTGTTATTATTTCGGTTAACCACACATAAATATATACATTTGTTTAATTAATAATAAAATTTAAAGAGTTCATAAAATTGAATTTAATATATATATATATATATATATTTGTATTTATAAATGTTTGAAATATATATACATGTTATATATATATAATAAAACATATATCATATAAAATATATATTTATGTATATAATATTATATATTTATAGGTGTATATATATAAATTTATATATAATCCTCTATGTATATATATATATATATGTAGTCATTATGTAAAGAATTAAGAAAATAATTATATTAATGAAAGGATATATATTAAAATTAACCATTTTGTATTAAAAGTATGTATATATATATATAATCTTATATATATATTTAGAATATAGGATTTCATAGAATTAAAATTAAAACATTAATTTTTTAATATATGTTACATTGTTAATTAAAATATTATTTTAACAATTTTAAAAGAAATAGTTAGGTTTTGGTAGAGATATATATCTCAATATGGGGTAAAGAACAAAAATGAGAGGAATCCTTTTATTATTGGTGGGAGTGGAATTAATTAAATTTCTCCAAGTGTTGAATTAATATATATTATTTTTCAGGATCTAAGGAATCAATATTGAAATAATTATAAGATTATATAAGTATAATTATAAATCCTCTCATCCAACAAAATTTGGACATGTTTGGGTTATATTTGAACCATTATCTTTTTGTTTCAATCTACTTTAACCCTTTTTGAAAATTACTTTAATAATGATGTTTTTACTCAATGTGGATCAATATTTTTACTAAAAAATTGGGAAATAAATTCTCCATTTTTTGATATTTACAAAAAAAATCCAAAGATGTGAATGAGCATAGTACTTTTTGGAGTTTCAAATCATTTAATTATTTATTATTTATTACAATGTAACATTAATATTAATTTAGGAATAGTTCATTTAATTTCACATTTAGAATTATGAGAAAACAATGGAATTCAAATCAGATGAATTTAAACCTCCATAATATGTCATGTTTTATATAAAAATTTATAACACAAAACTCACTCATATAATTTTTTTTACTGTTTTTAAAATAATTTTATTGATTTTTAAATATCTTGCACAACCACTACGTCAGTGTTTCATAGGAATTTACAGAAATTATTCAATAAAAAAATTAAAAATAAATTACCATGATAAAAATAAATCAACTATACAAGAAATTAATATTTATAAATAAACATATCCTTTGTGTGTACTCACACAAAAAAATTAAAGGTTATAAAACAAAGAGAATGAATTTTTTTACAATTTTTTTTAAAATATTAAGGATCAAAAGATTGGCCAAATGGTACAAAAGGCCATATATAAAAATTTCAGATGACTATGTATAATATATACTCATCCAATAGAATTAAGTTATGTGTTTGAAACATTTTTTAGTCATTTTCCTATTATTTTTAATCATAATTACCTTATTTAATCTTTAACGAGGTAACATAAATTATAAGGTTACTATTCATAAATTACAAAAAGTAGGATTATTTAAAAAATATGGACGTAATAATTCCAAATATGATATATATTTTTCAATATTCAAGACACATAAGTGGTATAATTTAATGTAAAATACAACAGACAAAATGTGACAAAAAACTATTTTCCAGAATAATTACCTTTTTGTATATAATTCTTTTTATACTATAGTTAAGTAAAAAAATTATCTCAATTTATATAATTAGATTATATTTTATCAAAAGTAACACATATCCAAAAAAAATTTAAAAAAATAAATATTTTTCACTATTAATCAAAAAATCACACTTTACATAAAATTGGTGAGATTTCACCCTAACCTAATTTTGATATGATTATTTAACAAATGTTGTTAATTTTATCAAATTGATTTTATAAAAACTATATAAATTAACTATATTTATTTTATAAAATAATAATATCATTTTCAAAGAAAATGTATTTTTTCGGAATAAAATAAACTTACTAAAAATTGAGTGACCATTTATTAGGAATTATATAATACATTTTTATTTATTGGAAACCTTATATATATTTCATAAAGTGGTTAATATTATTCATACCCACCAATCCAATATCTATTTTATAATGGTCACATTTAAATAATACAATTTTGTCATTTATTTAATTTTGGTGGTGTGTGTCATATATGATATCGAACATAATATCAGTCTTTTGAAATATTGGGGCGTAACAAATTATGAAGTAAAAACCATTTACATCATATTTTATTAGACCTATATGTGTTATAGGTACTCAGACCTTTGACAGAGCTTCATCTTTTTTTTTGTTTTATGATCCTTTAATATAAATCTATAAATTTCTCTCATTTTCATCCTCATGTTTCAATAGTAATTTAATTTAAATGATTTTTTAATTAATTTAATCATTTTTTTGTTTATTTATTTTTCCCACAATTTTCGTGGTGTAATATTACTTCTATTCAATAATATATGTCGAATTATTTTTAATTTTTTTATCAATGGTTTTCTTGAATGATTATACCATTTATTACACCTCTACTTTATATATCTCATTTTTTTGTTTCCATGTGTTGTTAAATTGTCTTGGGATAATGGTTTAAAGTAGGAGTAACAACACTTAATGAATCCCAAAAATAAAACCTTGATAATCTGATGGTTATGAATTAGATTAAGTAATATAATCTGTTTTAATTCCATTTCTTAGTCTAGATACGGGGAAATGAAATAGAAGGAATCTAGTCTAATTAAAATAAACCAAAATATGATCAATGGATTTTTTCTCTGATTAATATTTATTTTAATATATATGGGATGGAATCCTCCTCTAAACTAAATAGTGGTTGTCAGTTTTGGTATATCTATTTTTCTTAATCAAACCTAACATAGAGATTCATGAACAATTATGTGGTCTTTGTAAATAGATTTTACCTTGTTATATTTAAGGATATCCTCTTCATAGGACCCTTGAAATTGATCCTAAACCCTACTTACATCTATTATAGTTTATTAAAAATATCATTAAATCCCATCTTTATAAAATTTGTGTGAGCAGTCCATCTTAGGTTCTAATACCTTGGTCCCAATTCTATTCCATCACCTCACTATGGGTTGAACCCCAGAATTCCGTTTTATAGCATACCTTCATAGTTGTTCAAGTTGGGTTTGGTATAAATTTATAATCTTATCATGCATGTGATTAATTAATTATTATGAATGGGTTGTCCAATAATCATTTATTTTTTTGCCACTAATAATTAATCCATCATATTCAAGAGAAATTGTTGAAGGATTCTACTTGTAATTTTTTCAATGAAAAATAAAATTCATTAGATGATTGTAGAAAGATGATTAGGAATATTGGGAACAATACTAGTCTGATAGGTGAGTCTATGAATAGAAAATGTAATCATCTCTTGGTAGGCCCTTCATATTTCTAATTTGGGAGTGATGAGGCCTCTAAAACATTAAACTATTGAGAATTAATTTTTTGAGATGTATCTAATTGATGAAAATTCCCATGTTAAAACTAATTTATATACAAAGAATGATGTGTAGTTTAATAAAGGTACATTGGTGTGTATCTCTTGTAAAATAGATCCTTTTAACAAAGGGGATGTAGTTTATACCGCACTATATTTGGTGAATCTATAGGTTAGTAAAAGGGTCTTTTTTATTCTAGGGTGACTTACAAAACCTTAAATGTGTGGGGTTTTCATTCCATCCAAATTATGAACCTTGAGGGTGGATCACCTACCTAAGGGTCTAGGTGTTTGGTTTCCCCTAACTCAAACAAATAATGGAAACTCATTGTTTTTATTGGTATTCAGCCGAAGATATGGTGTAGCAATATACCTAAGGGAAATATTTTATGATTCTGTTGTTATAAGAATTGATGTGAATGTCAAAATGGATAAAATTGAGTAAAGTCAGTCTAATCATGAACTCACTACAAAAAAGGATAATAATGATCAACTAAGTCAAGAATGTAATATAGGTTTTTAACGATATTAGAAAGTCAAAGTGGATTTATAATTTGTTACCTCTTTACCTACTAGGAAAGGCTCTTATATCCATATTCCTAATAGGGATGAGTAGAAAATGAATGTTATAGATTATGTTCCCAAATGGGTGGTTATTTCCAAATCTGTTTCATTTATTAAGGGTTCTTTTGATGAGGTAGTGGTTTTGGATTCAATGTATGTGTCTAAAATTTAGGTCAACAAGAAGGGTTTTATTTCTCTTGTATTCATTTCCTACTCTACAAAAATCCACTGTGATCAATAAAAACAATGGTTTATTATCATAGTAGGGGCATTAACCATGAAAAAAACCCCAATACATGTATTATAAGAAGATGTTCATTTGGATGGGTGGTCAGGGATCTTATCATAATATGATAATATCATATTAGGATTATTTTATTGAAATCATTGTTGTGTATATAAATTTTTATGTCCAACCTATTCTCTTGGGAGTCCATTGGTTCACATTAATCATTTATTTTTGGTATTTTCTACAGCTTTATATTGAGGTAAGGCATACTTGTCTTATCTATTCCTCCCTTTTTTTCTTTGTACGACTTTTTAATAATGAGGATTTATCCCATTCTATTATACTAGAATATGATATGGTATAACACATTTTAAGGAAAATATTAATGTCTTAGTATAATGAAATCGTGCCTTGAAATAAATAATAAATCAAGTTCACTCGACTCATATTTCACATGGTTTTGGAATCCCAAGAATCTTCATATAAAGAGGAAGCATTTGGAAAAAAAATTCAATAAAGATATTTAATTTAATTTCAACTAAAATATATGTATACATTTTAGGATTTTTGAAAAGAAAAAATGTACAAATATCTATTAAATGAGAAGGGTGAAAGACTTATATATATTTTAGAATTCAATTATATATATTTGTATGATAATTTTCTTGTAGAATCTAGTAGGGGGTACTCATATTTGGTAATAGTAGTGATTAATCTATTAGATTTGGATATGTATACCTAATGAGGTATAAGATTAATTTCTTTGAGAAATTTATGGAATACAATAATTATCACGACTCGTCTTCGGTGCCCATGTCAGGAATACCGCAATCCCACCTTCCATAGGCCAGGGGTTGGCGACTAGAAGCAAAGACATAAATCCCTAAGCTGGGAATACATTGCCTTCAAGAAAGTAAACAAACACAACTGAGTACGCAACATAAGTAAACACTATGTGAATACTGTATGCAAAAATTAGTACTGAAATTAAAGGTGCTGGAAATGCAAGCCCAACAGTAAAGTATAGGTATAATGGAAAGCAAGAACAATCGAAAAAGGGACAACAGCTAAAAAGGGAAGCTCCTGGAACATCTGCCGTGTATCCTCCCTGAAGGGTGGGTAAATATTTCCACCTTAGCACTCCATGTCTATCGGTCCACTCCATGTACCGTCTCACCATGTGATCCACCTCCGGGTATCGTTTGGTCTTGGATCAGTCTCAGCCTCCGTAAACGTTGTCCGTCATCTGCATCCAACAAAACGAAATGTGGGCTTAGCCCATGTAGGGGTGCATATAACGATACTTAGTAGGGACCTTGAGACCCCCAAATGTCTCCCAGAATCCACAAAGGATATACCACAGAAGAAAGATACAACCACGATGTATCAAACAACTCTACTTAGGTATATACCCGTACATATACCTAAGTTATCAATATTAGTTCAGCTCCAACTCTTGAGCCCAAGCACAACCCAGTCCACACAGGAAGTAAATTCAATCACATCGATGATAATGATTGAAAGTAAAGACTCAGCTCACATAGGTATACATATTTCGTATAGCGATAGAGATGATCAGATGTAGTCACTGATTCATCTAAGATGTCGGACCTACACAGGATACAAGACCAGCTAAGTTGTTGGACCCACACAGGATACACGACCAACTACTCTGTCGGACCCACACAAGATACAAGTACAGAGGTCAAACTACTAGACCCACACAGGATACAAGAATAGTAGCCATCGCACTAATTTATCTAAACTGTCGGACCCACACAGGATATAAGACTAGCTACTCTATCGAACCCACACAGGATACAAGTACAATGGTCAAACTGTCGGACCCACACATGATAAAAGAACAATAGTAATCATTGTCGAACCCACTAAGGATTCCGGTACAATTTTCATCGTCTTCGAACCAGAATAGGATCCTAGTATGGTATTCATCACCATCGAACCCATGGAGGATCCTAGTATGGTAGATGTCGCAGTCGCAGCCAGCTCTAGGGATCCTGCACACAACACACTTGATTCCGGGAGAGTCCGCTCCTCGATCCAAGGGGTCGATACATAAACTATCATGATATCCAGATTTGATGTATCCCAAAGATATGTCTCATCAAAAGATACACAATGCGACACACGGCGCGTCCATCGGACGCCCGATCTGAGAGTTACTGGCTTTTCTGTTCTAGAGGCCCAGTTGGAATTATGCTAACTCCAAACCCGACCATTTTACAAAGTTGTTCAAAACTCACTTAGAGTATCGCAAAAGGACCGCCTCATCGCGAGGGTCCCAGTGCCACAGACGACGCATCAATTAGATGCACGATCAGAAAGTTATTCACATTTAAGTGAAACAGGCTCGGCTCGTCAAGCCCAATGGGCTGGCGGGTCGGCCTGTTTTGGCTCGGCATATCTGACCTGGCTGGGGGGTCAGCCCGGCCCGAGCGAGGGTGGCCCGGCCCACGGCTGGCCGAGCAGAGCAGTGGAGGGGGGTGTGGCCCCCCGGTTCCCAATAGCGGCGGTGCTTCCTCACCTTCCTGGTCGGCTGAAGCCAACCGGTTTTTCTAGTGCAAGTGCCCTCAAAGCGGGCCGCTGATTCTCCGCACATGAAGCCCTTAGGCACCGTGGTTTTTTTCTATAGCACGACACCTCATTGCACCGCGTTCTTCTACCCGGCCAGCCATAGCCGGCCCGTTCATCTAGCAAGCAGCCCATAGATGCGGTCCGCACCTCCTCCGTAGCACGATGCCAAAGGGGCACTGCAATTCCTTCAGCCCGACCGGATTTTGCTGTCTGGTTATTTTTTGGCCGAGCAGCTCGGTTGCGGGCCACTGTCTCCTCCGCCCGCGCGGCACCCGGTGCTGTGGTCCTCTAACAGGATGTTGTGCGGACGTTGTTACCGCTGCCACCTTCAGTCGTCACCACCCCCAATCATCATCAACCCCAGTCGCCGGCACCTCTTCCATCGCCGCCTCCATCGCGAATGAAAACAAGGATCAACGGAGGGTCGTCGGTCCATGTTTGTTCGACATGCACCCTCCACATTATGTGATATCAAAAGGCCATAGACGATCACTTTCACTCATCCATGACGAGAGTATAATTTTATTACACAAAAATAATACAAAAACCCCCTACCTAGATTTCAAGAGTGTTGCACGTCGACGAGTCACGAAAGACAAGCATCGTAGAGGTCGAGTTTCGCGGAAAATGGTGTCGTCCCATCAACGTCAGAGTAAGAGTCATTGTCATTGGTGAATTTTCTCATGGGCAGTGTATTCTCCATTGACGATGAGGAAGAATAATGGAGAAGGGTGTTCTTCTTGGGCGTCGTCATTTTTCATCGAGAGAGGACGTCGTTCTTTGTTGGATGTACTCTCCCTTTCTAATTCTCCCAAAACTCTACCAACACAACATGTGCCAACCTAAAATAATTTCTTAGGCTATTATTTTTATCCCCACATGAATTTCAAAATAATTCAAAAAGATGAGCCAATTAATTAATTAATTAAGTTGGCACAATTAAGGGGAGGGAGGTGGAGAGGCTCCATCTTAATAAATGAAGCATGGGTTGGCTCAAAATTTATTAGGGAAGTTCAAGGAAGTTCAATGGATTTTAAAGAGAAGGTGAAGAGTTAGATGCTCTTGTGGGCCCCACCACACATTATCCTCTCATAGAAGGTTATGTGGGGTGTGGGACCCACCCCAACTTCCCTTTGGAAGAAATAACCACCACTTAAAAATAAAATTGTGTACACAACAATTTTATTTAATTTATTATAAATCCCCAAAATATAACTTCTCTTCCCAACAAAACACAACTTTGGTAAAGGTTGCCATAGGCGAATACCAGCGCTGCGAGTTCATCGGTGCCCTCAAATTTCAATTCCGAGCACCGATTCAAATGATATAAAAACCCACACATATGTTTATTGAACGTACCCATACAAAACATGAGAAAATGATTCCGGGCACACAAGGCCTCAGAATCAGGCATCGTCAAATACTACGGACACATAAAATTCCAAAGTATTTATGAGAAAAAATTCCTTGAAATTTCCGGGTCTTTACATTACCCCCACCTCAGGGCTTTACATCCTTGTAAAGCTAGAACCCACACTAGGGAAACAAATGATGGTACTGAGCACGCATCTGAGCCTCCCGCTCCCATGTGCTCTCCTGTAGGTTTCCATGCTTCCAGTGAAGGCGCACCAGAGTAATTGACCATCCGCATAGGACCCGCTCCTGTCAATCCTCGATCTCCACTGGGACCTCCGTGAATGTCGCCCCATCATCGATGTCCATCTCCCCATGGTCGATGATCTGGGATGAGTCATGCACATATCTCCTCGGCTAAGATACGTGGAAGACGTCGTGCACCCGGTGCAACTGAGGTGGAAGCACCAGGTGGTAAGACACCTTGCCTACACTGCTGAGGACCTAGAAAGGTTCGATGAATCGTGGAGATAACTTGCCGCCCTGGGAAAATCTTCGTAGAACTCTTCGAGATGAGACCCGTAGGAAGACATGGTCGCTATCCTCGAACTCCAGTGGTCTCCATCTCCTATCGGCATAAAACTTATGTCTACTCTATGCAGTCTTTATCCATTCCTGGATGATCTGCCCCTTCTCTGTTGTATCCTGCACCATCTCTGGTCCTATAAGTGCTGGCTCCCCAGGGTTAGTCCAGTACAGAGGTGATCTGCAAGGTCGGACGTAAAATGCCTTGTATGAGGTCATCTCGATGGTGGAGTGGTAGATTTTGTTGTACGCAAACTCCACCAAGGGTAAGTGATCCTCCCACCTATGACTAAAGTCAAGGACACATGCACAGAGCATGTCCTCGAGAGTCTGAAAGGTCCTCTCAGTCTGACCATCCGTTTGAGGATGGAAAGCGGTGCTCAAGCGAAGCTGCATCCCAAAAGCCTCATGTAACCCCTTCCATATCCGGGAAGTGAAACAAGCATCCCAATCAGAGATGATAGTAGATGGCACACCATGAAACTGTACGATCTTTTGAAGGTAGAGGCGTCCCAAGGTCTCTACTGGGCCCTGCTCTCTGATCGGTAAAAAGTGGGCCGACATGGTGAGGTTGTCTATGATCACCCAGATAGAGTCATGTCCTCTGGATGTAAATGGAAGTCCCATCACAAAATCCATAGATATACCATCCCACTTCCACTCTGGGACCTCTAAGGGCTGAACCAAGGCTTCTGGAACCTGGTGCTCTGCCTTCACTTACTGATAAGTGAAGCATCGTGAAACAAGCTCTACTACAACCTTCTTCATACCCGACCACCAGTGTTGTCGTCTGAGGTCCTAATACATCTTCACCACTTTTGGATGTACCTCTAGAGGGAAAGCTTGAAACTCCTAAGCACCTCCTCATATAATGCAACTGATACCATAGTACGTCCTCTGAAGAGGATGGCATGCTCCCCACCTTCAGAAAATCCATCAGGTGCCTATTCTGAGGATATCTGAGCACGTCGCATCTCACAGTCAATGTCCCCACACTGCGCCTCTCTGACTCGCTAAATAAGTGGAGGAGTGACTGTAAGAGACTTCAAAAAGGTTTCCCCATCTCTACCCACAAAGGATATCTGCAACATGGCTTGTTGCTTCATCACCTCTACTAGTAGTTTAATGCTCGGTCTCCTGCTGAGAGCATCTGCTACAACGTTTACCCTTCCTAGGAGTATAGACTATCTCAAAGTCTTAGTACTGGAGGAACTCGAGCCATTTCCACTGTCTCAGGTTCAGGTCCTTATGCGAGAAGATGTACGTGAGACTCTGGTGGTCAGAGTAAACTGTAAAACACTCGCCCATTAGATAGTGCCACCACATCTTTAAGCCGAAGACCATAACTGCTAAATCCAGGTCATGCTTAGCATAGTTCTACTCAAGCTGTCTCAACTATCGTGAACCATAGGCGATCACTGCTCGCTCCTGCATCAGGACACACCCATGTTCGGTCCCTGATGCGTCACAATAAACAACGTACCCAATGACCTCCTCTAGTAGCCTCAAGATGGGTGCACTGGTCAATCTCTGCCTCAGCTCCTAAAAGCTCTACTGGAATCTCTCTAACCACACGATGGTTTTACCCTTCTTTGTCAATGCTGAATGTGGTGTTGCAACTCTAGAGAAGTCTGGCGCAAAGTTAAGTCTAGCCGACTCCGAAGTGATCGACTACACCCTTTTATTCATGATTCCATCCTATTCTGTCTGGGTTTTCCTCTTCTCAGACCAAGGAAAACTCTATCCCAACATTGTAGATAAACCACAACCTTTATTCCTAATACATTCAATCTGTGTATAAAATGTTGTTGCCCAGTCCAAACCCAAACTAACGTCGTAAGGCCTCGACGCTTCCACCAGGCAGTTCAAACCGAATCTATCGCCTCAAGGGTCATATCACACTGTCAGTGTAAGTGTGATTATCGAGTCTCCTCCTAAAGGTATCTCCAGAAGTGGGGGTCAACTCAATGGCTTTACTATAAACTCTTGGTATAGGACAATAGTCATGGAAGAAAAGAATGATTGGTACCTATGTCTATTGATACAAAAACTAGTAGTAGACACAGACCGTACCTCAAATCATTCTTAGAGCCCTTGGGTCACACTCCTTGACTGCATGCAGCTACTCTCTCTTCCCTTACCCTCCATCTCCATGAGCCTAGCGGGGACTAAAATGGCGGGTGGTTGTAACATGTCGAAATGTTCACCACCTCATGCTGCTCTCCTAGATTTGATTCCATGTCTGCTGCCCTACTGATTCATATGTCCCTAACACTTCCTCTTCTCAAAACATTTTACATGCTCAAGTCTCTAAGAATGACACCATTTTCATGATTTCCATCTGTTAACATTCACTAGTTGTATCTGCTCATCCAATGAACATTCAACCACAAATGTTCTCTATAGCACCCTAACATAAGTAGAAATGCATAGATGAAAAATTTCTCACTCAGATATCCTTAAACACACCTCGCTCAGAGGTCTGATCTCTAAAGCACTGATCGAATCATATTCATCGAGTACCAGGAAATATCGGTATGCCTCGATGAATACTCAGTTACCGACACGTCGTCCTACCGAAGCTGTATAAGCTCTAGAAAACTCTCATCCACCTCCTCAAGCCAGTCCTCATCCACCTGTGGGTCAGGATAGCCTCCGATATTTAGGGATATCTGGTGCTAAAAAACATGTAAGGGACTAAGCCTACAAGTGTCCTCTACCGGTACTGCTGGTAGTGTCTACTAACCAACAGGCAGTGATATAGCTGGCACTCTATCCGAAGGTACCATCTCGAAAAACAGTCCATGTACCGAACCTTTATCATTATGAAAACAATCCTCATGGTCACACACTGAAAAAGATTAGTAGCTAAGATCAAAATATTCTCTATTGGTGTCTCACCTAGGCAGAAAACTCCAGTAATCACCTCCATCCAGACCTCTGATACCTGGGAATATATCTCACCTTGAAACCTCAAAGGCCCCTACTGCTGTAACTCATGCAACATTCTTTGTCGGCGTGCACCATCAGCAAGTATGGCTAGTGGTATCTGCTGCCCAATGGGTGGTGGTGCTATTGGTACACCACCCGAAGGTCCCTACATAGTAAGAGTGCCCTACACCGGAGCCTCGTCGCTCGGTGGGCCATTATCGTGTACTCTCTCCCGGGACCCCTAGATGGCTGTCTTCGCAGTGGAATCCAAATAAGGAACAAGTGTGCCACAGTCAATAAGTAATACCTGGTGAGCTAAATCAAAGAGACCACAACGGGAACTCTTGAAACACACACGCAATCAGTGTTTTCGTGCACTATGTCGGAAATCAGAGGTCATGGTCCTGGTGTATAGATACGTCGGCCATCATACCAACACTAGACTCCCTGGACTGAAAACCTTACTCAATAAGCCTAACACTATTGCTTCATAGAAAAGAAAGATCATAGTCCTATGTTATGCAGTAGAACCTACTCCTCTGATACCAATTTGTGACGACCCCTCTTTGGGACCCGTGTCGTGACTGCCCCAAGCCTGCCTTTAATAGGCCAGGGGCTGGCCACTAGCACCAAAGGCATAAATCCCTAAGCTGGGAAGACATTGCCTTTAAGAAAGTAAAAGAACACGACAAAGTACGAAACATAATAAACACTAAGTGAATACTGTTTACAAAAAGTAGTGTTGAAAGTAAAGGGGTTGGAAATACAAGTCCAATAGTAATGTACAGGTACAATGGAGAGCATGAACAACTGAAAAAGGGAAAACATCTAAAAAGGGAAGCTCTTGGAACGTCCTTCGAGTATCCTACCTAAAGGGTAGGTGCAGATTTCCACCTCAGCACTCCACATTTATCGGTCTGCTCCGTGTACCGTCTCAACGTGTGGTCCACCTCTGGGTATCGTCTGGTCCTGGCTCACTCTTGGCCTCCGTCAACGTTGTCTATCGTCTGCATCCAACACAATGAAGTGTGGGCTTATCCCATGCAGGGGTGAGTATAACGATACTAAATAGGGACCCCGAGACCCCTGAAGAACTCCTAGAATCCACAAAGGATATACCACAGAATAAAGATAAAACCATGAAGTATCAACCAACCTTACATAGGTATATTCCCATACATATTCCTAATTTATCAATCTCAGTTTGGTTACAACTCTTGAGCCCAAGCACAACCCAGTCTAGACAGTAAGTAAAGTTAATCACATCGATGATAATGATTGAATGTCAAGACTCAGCTCACACAGGTATACATCTTTCAAATATCGAAAGAGATGATCAGATGTAGTAAATAATTCATCTATGTTGTTGGACCCACAGAGGATACAATACCAGCTAAGATGTCGGACCCACACAGGATACAAGACCATCTACTCTGTCGGACCCACACATGATACAAGTACAGAGGTCAAACATCCGAACCCACACAGGACACAAGAACAGTAGCCATCGCACTGATTTATCTAAGCTTTTGGAACCACAGAGGATACAAGACCCACAACTCTGTCTGACCCACAAAGGATACAAGTACATAGGTCAAACTATCGAACCAACACAAGATAAAAGAATAGTATCCATCGCTGTCGAGCCCAGGGAGGATTCTGGTACAATTTCCATCATCGTCAAACGCACAGAGGATCTCAGTATGGTATTCATCGTCGTTAAACCCACAGAGGATCCCAGTACGGTAGACGTCGCAGTCATAGCCAGCTCTAGGGTTCCCGCACACAACACACTCGATTCTGGGAGGTTCTGCTCCTCGAGCCAATGGTTTGATATATCAACTATCACAATGTTCAGAGTTGATTCATCCTGAAGTTTTTTCTCATCAAAAAAATAACCAACACGATAGACGGCGTGTCAATCGGAAGCCCAGTCTGAGAGTTATTGGCTTTTCCGTTCTAGGGGCCCAATTGAAATTATGATCGTTCCAAACCTGTAAATTTTCCAAATTTGTCTAAAACTCAATTAGAGTATCGCAAAAGTACTGCCTCATTGTGAGGTTCCCAATGCTATTGACGGCGCGTCGATCGGACGTGCAGTATGAAAGTTATTCGTGTTTAAGCGAAACAGGCCCAGCCCATCAAGCCAAGTGGGCTAGTGGGTCCGCCCGTTTTGGCTCAACGGGTCTGACCCATCTAGGGGATCGGTCCGGCCATGCGTTGTGCCCCAGCCTGCGTGAGGGCGGCCCGGCCCGCGTGGCAGGTGGCTCGGCCCACGTCTGGTCGCGGCTCGACCCGCTGGTCGAGCGGAGCGGGGGGGGGGGGGGGGGGGGGCAGCCCCCCGGTTCCCTGTAGCGGGGGCACCGAGCAGCACTGCCTCACCTGGCCGGCCAGTCGAAGTCGGGATGTTTTTCTGGCGTGAGCAGCCCGCACAACGGGCTGATGATTCTTTACACACGACGCCCTTAGGTGCGACGGTTTCTTCTACAGCGTAGCACCTCATGGCGCCATAGAATTTTTCCCGGCTGGCCATAGCATGTCGGTTCGTCCAGCAAGAGGCCCGCAGATGTGGGCCGCACCTCCTCCGCAGCACGGTGCCAAAGGGGTGCCCGGGTTCCATCAGCTCGGTCAGCTTTAGCCGACTGGTTCTTCTTCGGCTGAGCAACCCGGTAGTGTTTCGCGGTCCTCTAACGAGCCGGTGCGCACCCGCTATTGCCGCCACTGCCTTCAGTCGTCATCAACTCTAGTTTTCATCTCCTCTTCCATCACTACCTCCATAGTGAATAAAAGCAAGGATCAACGGAGGGTCGTCGGGCCGTGTTTGTTCGTCCCACACCCTCCACATTATGTGATATCAAAAGGCCATAGACGATCAATGGCATTCATCCTTGTTGAGATTATTATTTTATTAAACTAAAATCATAAAAAAACCCTGCCTCGATTTCAAGAGCGTTGCACATCGACAAGTTGCGGAAGACGACCGTCGCGGAGGTTGGGCGTCGTGGAAAACAGTGTCAACCCGTCAACATCGGAGGAAGAGTCCTTGTTGTTGGAGACATTTCCTATGGGTGGTGTCTTCTCCCTTGACGAGGAGGAAGAAGAATGAAGAAGGGTTTTATTTGTGGGAATCATCGTTCTTCATCAAGAGAGGACGTCGTTCTTCGTTGGAAGAACTCTCCCTTTCCAATTCTCCCAAAACTCTACCAACACAGCATGTGCCAAACTAAAATAATTTCTCAGGATATTATTTTTATCCTCACATGATTTTCAAAATAATTCAAAAAAATTATCCAATTAATTAATTAATTAAGTTGCCACAATTAAGCGGGGGGAGGTGGAGAGGCTCCATCATAATAAATGAGGAATGCGTTGGCTCAAAATTTTATAGGGAAGTTCAATGGAGTTCAAGGGAGTTTAAAGAGAAGGTGAAGAGTTGGGTTCTCGTGTGGGCCCCACCACACATTATCCTCTCATGGGAGGTTATGTGGGCTGTGGGCCCCACCCCAACTTCCCTTTGGAGGAAAGAACAACCACTTAAAAATAAAATTGTGTACACAATAATTTTATTTAATTTATTATAAATCCCCAAAATATAACTTCTCCTCCTGACAAAACACAACTATGGAAAATGCCCCCTTATGCGAATACCAGTGTCGCGAGTTCATCGGTGCCCTCATATTTCAATTCCGAGCACAAATTCAAAAGATAGGAAAACCCACACATACGTTTACTAAACATACCTAAACAAAACTTTAGAAAATGATTCCGGGCACACTGGGCCTTGAAATCCGGCTCCATCAAAAACAGCGGACTCGTAAAATTCCAAAGTATTTAAGAAAAAAAAATTCATTTGAATTTCCATGTCTTTACAATAATGAATTAGAGAATCATCTTGGTAAAAAGATACATAAAATACACTCAGAACAAGGTTAGAAGTTTCTGGACGATGAATTAGTCAACGATATAAAAAAGGTTCAAATACTATAATAACTCTCCCATATTTATACAATATAATGGAATATTGTTCATGAGTGGAGGAACCACACCTTCATGGACATAGTGAGAATGATTATGAGTCAGTTAGATATTCCATTATACTTTTATAGATATTCATTATAGATGGTAGTATAAAAACCAAACAATGTTCCAACTAAATTAGAAGTAGAATTCTATATGAGCTATGATATGGTTTGAAATTCATTTCATCACTAATTTTTGTATGGGAATGATATATTTTTTAATTATAATTCTATCAATAAACTAGAATTATGAGGCACAAAGTGAATTTTTATAGAATATCCTAATGAAACTAAATGATATTATATATTTTCAATAACCATCCCACCTTTATTTAAATAGAAAATATCTCTAAAATATATTGTGGGAGATAAGTATACTTCGATGAAGTTGAAGCTCATCAGTTATTATAGTTTTCATTTTAACAAATTCCATAAGCCCTAGAGGAATGATTTGTTCAAAATACAAAAATACTGTGTATGGGCATCCAAGTGTTTAGATAACTAGATAGATATGTTTTTCTAGTCACTGAGGATTGTCATGTATTATTAGTATATAATAATGAACCTCCCCCCTATAATTAAGTAGTAAAAAACTAAAAAAATTATGAACTTTAAAGAAGTGATTAATTTTAAAATGGATTCCATGTATATAAATAAATTATAGGTTTTGGTAGATGCTCCAGATAATGTATATCATATTGGTTGTAAATGGGTATTCAGGAACAAACTGGAAATAGATGAGAAATTTAGTATCTATATGGAATGACTAGTTTCTAAAGGGACTAAGAAACTCGAAGGTACATACTATGACAAAACCTTTTCATTATTCATTAGGCTAAAATCCATTTGAATCATACTTTCCATAGGAGTTTAACATGATTATTAGATTTGTAAAATGGGTGTTAATATATATTTAATTAATTTAAACATTCTATAAGATCTTTATATTAAATAACTAATAGGGTTTGGGAAACTAAGTAATGCCAATTAGGTTTTCATGTTTTAAAGATCAATTTGTGGCACGAGTCATGAATATAGATCATGTAACATTCATTTTTCATGAGTTAATATGAAAATGTTTCTTCTTAAATAATTAATATGATCCATATGTCTATAAGAGGTTTGTTGGGATTGAAATTCATTTTCATGTATTATAAGTTTGATGGTATATTAATGATGATAAATTATTTTTCTGTCTTATAGACAGTTAATAAATGGTTTAAAATTTGTTTTCCCATGATTTTTTTATAAATCAGCCAGTATTCATGTGATCAAGATCCATCATTAATTATATAAGAGGTTTCTTTGACTAAGATAATCTATATACACTGTTAAGGTGTTAATGATATTTGATACAAAGAAATCCAAGATAAGATTATTTCTAGTTTCACAACATATTCATCATTCCTATAAAATGTATTCTCATAAAAAAAATTTATGTAGTGATAATGAGTATAATATATTTTGAATTAGTGATTGGATATGTCATATATGTCATTACAAGTTCCAGGCATGATGTTCTCTATGCATTGATCATGGTAAGAAGACATCAAGATGATCAAGGTGAGCCACATTATTTAGTTGTACAGACTTTCTGGATGCTATTAAGTTATAAAAAATATATCATCGTAGATAATATAGGAGTTGTGAAACATGTTGTGAGGGGATATATAAATTCTAGTTTCCAAACAAATGAAAAACATTCTTAAATTATCATAGGGATATGTATTTTTACATAAAACAGGATTTTTTGAGATAGGGGAGTTGTAAATTACTTTTGATTACTGATTACACGATAAACATATAGTACATTATTCCCTCTCATATATCTTGAGAATCCGTTTTGATACCAAACTTTATTTCAAAACATTATGGTGTTCCTAGATGTGACGACATTATCACTTTTTACTTTGTTAATAATGTTTTCGTGGTTCTTACGTTGGAACCCAGGTCAAACCAATGGATAAATAATATACATCAAATGTATCTTTAGTTGAGGAATTATTTTTTGAATGGTTAAGGAATAAAAAAATAGACTGTTCATATAAGATAATTTAGAAGACAGATTAACTGAATAATTATCTTAATATATACCGGAATGTCATGTGAGAGCATTATGAGTATTTTTTAGTTGTATTTAGTGATAGTATGAATCTATTGGTTTTTAGATTTATAGGAAACTAAAATTATACATTTTATGGTAGAATATTAAAAAAACATCTTATTAGATGATGATTGTTATTTTTTATATCATTAATGTGATAATCTTATTGGATTATTTATCACAAAAAATGACTATAGTAATTCCCTTATTTAATAATAACTTGGAGATGTTATAAAAATATTATTAAACATATTTCATATGGTCTAGATAATATTAGTCTGATAGAACTTGAGTGATATTTTTCTATTATGGGTTGGTGGATTTTAAGTCATTAATACTTCTCTTTGTGAAGTTATCACATGCTAATCTCCAAGAAGAGAAGTTATGTGGATGGTCCTGCCAATGGGAATTCCAAATATTCATTGAATCATTGTATAATGTTATCTATTAATGTGATTATTGGTCCTTATACTTGATATTATTATTATTTCCAATCATGAATCACACACTTTTATGTATGGATGAAAACTGTGATGACAAATGATCATTGAGAAGTAGCATACTTTGGGTGTTCCATAAGTGAAATGATTTGAATTGAATTAGAAAAGAAATGATTTTTGACTTTTGATTTAATGAAATAATATATCTCCTACCATTTGGTTGAAATGGAATGGTTTCAATAATTCCATGTCCATGGTGGTTCATTAATGATTTTATTTTTGATATTTATAAAAAATAAGCATATATGATAATTGTAGAGACCCGAAGCTTGACATACATGGACATTACATTACTTTTTCGGAATACTTAGTACATAGAAAAAACAGACACACAAGGACCATAATAGTTTAGTTTCTTTGGAAACATGGAACGTAATCTTCTAATCATGGTGAAAGATCTTCAACATATCTCATAGATATATTCTACTTTTTGATTCCTTACCTAAAACCTTTCTTTTAATAATGGGGGAAAATAAAACATAAAAAGGGTGAGCTCAAATGCTCAGTCAGGGTAAGCATGGATAAAATAAAACATACCATATATATTTGAACTTAAAAACATGAACATAATGTTTAAACATAAAAATATTGAGCAACAACTTAAAACATGGAAGTACATAAGGCATAGATCATAATGGAACATAAATCATGATAACATAGCATGGGAATAAAACATGTAATTGTGGAATCCATTAAGCACATGTAATGATTTCCATAGTAGCCAAGGTATTGCTTCCAAGACCATCTTATTGGACAAAGTCCCTTTCTGAATCGAGTTCACTCCTCATTCCAGTCCTGTAATACTGAACCGGATTAACATACTGTTCCAGCCATGTCTATCACATGAGATGTAAATCTTTACCCAATGCATTGGAGGGAGATATAGGTCCCACCCATCTCATATTGAAATCATTCTTTCGTGTGCCACAATATAAACATAAATCATTCATCATAACCTGAGAATAAAATGGGTTTCATAAACATCATTCTATCATAACGTAATCCATACAAAAAAATTGGATATCATTTCATCATTATAAAAGTTAAACCATGTAAATCATATAGACATGATACTTGAAGCATACACATATGAAATCATGTTATCATAGATGAAAAATGGGTTTGATAAAATACTTGAAATGAATTCTTGAGGAAAATAACATTTCTTCTTCAAAATAATTTTCCTTTCACAAAATGCCATGAAATTTTAAATGAATAGTATTTTTTTTAAATAGTCATGAAATCTTTTGTAGGAAGCTTCATTAAAATAAGGCTTTATAAAACCGTAAAAATCTTTTCTTGTCGTATATGTTAAAAAACATTCTTCTCATACTTTTGTCAGAAAAGTCAAAAAGTACCTTATAACATAAACAAAACAAATATTCCTTACATTCCATGTAGTAAAAGTCAAAAATGGGTAAAAAGGACTTTAAAAATATATGAATACACTTTTATAAAAAATGGACATGGATGATAGCAATAACCCCAGTAAATACTTACGAATAAGCAATCTCGGATAAAAAAGAGATTTGCAAAATTATCCCTTACCTTAGGTCTGATATGCATCGTACGTATCTGAACCTCTTGTATAATGATTTTAAATAATGTTATTGACTTATTACAGAATCTTATTAATTGTTATGATATCATATATTTTTCACTTATGAATTTATATTACCCGTTCTTTTGTAAATTCCACGTTAAAGAGCGTTTTGGGTAAAATCGTTTCATTTGTCGTCCGTGTTTTGACTTGTAATTATTCATATGATTACTTAGATCATGATTACATAATTCCAGAATATAATACATGGTTTATATATAATATATATTCATAATATACATATATATAATAGATCAATAAATGGAAATAAATACACCATTCATGGAGACGGTAGGTCGTACGTACGAATGAACGTTGTTTTCGTTTCCTCATTGAATTGAATGGAATTAATTGGATGACATACATATAAATATACATAAATACAGTATAATTTTTATGTCATATATTTAATTATTAGTTATTATATATACTTTATAATCATTTATGAATGGTTAATCATTGAGAATGAATCTCATCGTGTCATGGAGACGGTATTCCGTACGTACGCACGAGCGATGATATCATTCCCATGATCGTGAAATTTTATTGGAGTATATGTATAATATTATAGAATCAATATCACTTTACAATAATCATATATAGTTATTATTTACACCATTATACCCATCCAAGTAAGGTGGTGGTGGAAAATAGATTACACCACGGTGTGGAGACGGTATTCCGTACGTACGCACGCGCGGTGATTTCGTTTTCCGTAGGATGGATAGATGGTGAAATAGGGTTGTTTAATACTTATAATAACATATAAGTATATTAGTGATACTGATTTTATTACTTCATAATGAAACAACCTAATAAGAATAAGTGGGGGAAGAAATAAAGTTGAAAGAATCGGTAACAGACATTACCTCTTCTTTGAAGCGCCTCTTCGAGACCTCCTCTTAGGGCACAAAAATTGGTCTTTGAAGAAAACCAGGACCTCTATGATGTTTCTAGGTAAGTGGAGAAGAGAATGTTTCAGGGGTTGGACGAGATTGAAGGCTCAATGTTTTTTGAGGAAGAGAGGGAGGAGGTTCCCTTTTATAAGGGAGGAGAGGGGCACCTTTGGAATAACTAAAAATATTATCTTATTATAAAGTCATATTCAGTTTTTAATAGCTCAAAATTGATATATTTAGAATCTAAGGTGGGGATGGGTCTAAATACTCTCATAAAATAGAATTTAGACAAGTTTGGGTGATTATATTAATCTTATCGTTTAGTTTTAACTCTTAGTTAATTAGATTGACATTTACCATGTCACTTTGTATTTTTATATTATATAGTTAATAAACTTACCATATACATCCAAGCGACCCCCAAGTGGTCCATTAATGATACACCTATCATGATATAAGTATCTTGGCCGAACCTTAGTTTTTTAGGAATATAATAACAATTAATAATATAATATTTGTTTCAAAAATGATTTTATGTCAATTTTGACACTATTTGATAATTGATTTTTTTCAAACTCATAACAGACTGATTAGTTCGAAAAAAATTAATTAAATCAATAATAACATGTCATATTAAGATATAAAATTATTTAAATTCATAAAAAGTCTCAAATTACATTTATTTGGGTATTTATATCATAAATAATGTCAATATTTCATTAATACAATAATTACTACATCATCATTGTGTCATAAATAAATTAAATTATTTTAAGTCTAAAAATTAAAAATAAAATACAATTATGTAGGAAATAATTTTATGTTTCTAATTAATATTTAAAGTCGAATTTATCTTATATATAACCATATATTAGAAAATGTTTTAGTTATTAAACTTTGATTTTAACTATTTTAACTCTTCTTTAAATAAATTAATAATAAATGCCCTAATCTAATGCAAGTGGGCCTAAATGGTAATATTTTATTCCTAATGTAGTTTTAGGTCGAATTAAACTTATCCAATAGAATTAGAACATGTGATAGGGTGATAATGATAACACTTTTACCCTTAATTACCCTATTTACTTTTAACCGTGGTAAAAAAAGTAAAAAGTTACTATTAACCAAAAAATATTTTCATCTCATTGAACCACATTTTAGTCCTTGATATTAACCGTGTCTCCTGGATTTTAGAAATTTCACTCACAGAAATAGTAAAATTAAGTTTTATGAAAAATTCAGTTTTTTTAACTACCACTTAGTGGTTTAACTATTCATCAAAAAATGAAAGTTTCCAGAAAAATACCAAAAATTAGGCCTAACCTATATTTGATATTATGAATTCAAAAATGATTTCAATTTTACCAAATTCAAAACATATCAGTTACATTAACTAATTTAATAATTAATTCCTGTTGTCAAAACAGATAGCGTGTTTTTAAGAGATAATAACTATCAAAAGATTGACACTTGTTTATGCCTGGTTTAAATGTGAAATTACATCCAATGACCAAAATTGTATTAAATTGTAAAAATATATTCTAAATATACTTTAAAACCACTCAAATTAATAATTTATCACTATTAATTATTTCGATTAAAAAATTTGTTTTTAATTAAAATTTAGTAATTTTCACTATTCATCAGAATATGAAAGTTATCCGAAAAGTACCAAAATTTCACCCTAAGCTAATTTAGATATTTAGAATCCAAAAATGAAGTCCATTTTGAAAGATAAAATTTATAAAATTTTAAAAAGTGGGTGTTACTATTCATAACGGCTAGTTCATAATAATATTATAATAATATCTCGTTTAGTGAAACTCGGTATTGCGTACTGCACACGCTATCGAGGAAGGTTGCGATTGTGGGTAATGCAAGGAAATTCAGGGATGCGTGTTGTGCAAGCTCCTTTTTGTGTAGAGTACAACCCAAGACATTAATGAAATTAAAAAGCATATTTTTCATAAAATCTCGGGGTGTTACATTCTACCCCCTTAAAATGAATTTCGCCCTCGAAATTCGTCGGGGTTATAAATGGTTTATTACTAGAATGTTTCTTTAATAGAAACCCACATCGTAAAAAGGAATTCCAAAACTTGGCTTTAAAAACTAAAGTATGAAACGTAATGGTTACCCAAATTAACTCATCACTAGGTTTCCACGTAGGAGAACATGGGTGAAAATATGGATATGGAAGAAAAATCTAACCATCAAGTTCTGATGGAGAGTGGTGGAGAACATTGATATGAAAAATCAAACAATCACAAAGCCATAAATTTTTGACGATCTAAGGTACCATCTAATTCATCGGATATAAGAGCACTTGGACAACATTTTTGGTTTTCAAGATCATTTCCCTAAAGTTGATGAAATTGGAATTAGAAGAAATACTTTCGTGATTTTGGTACAGTCTCACTGTTGGTCGTTCTTTGGAAAATTTCCACTTCATCTCTAAAAGTAATAAAGTTGAATTTTTCATTCATGATGTGTTAGCAGATCATGTGATAGAATGATGGTTCATTCCATCTGTCTCAAACAAAAGGTTAGAAAAGTTATCAAAAAATACATAAGTCCATCTATAGTGAGATTAGTCATATATGGTTCTTAAAATGGACTTATACTTCATATATCATACTTCTTAATATAATAAAACTAGTTTCTACTAAACAGGGACTTCTTGTAGGCCAGTGGTAGGCGATAAATGCCAGTCGCACTTCGGTTGTGGGTTCGATTCCCATAGCCTTGTCCGAGGCGATGGGTTGTCTCCCATCCTACAGGTTGTCGTTTTTCTAAAACTACATTACTATAACATCCCATAAATAATATCGAAAAAAATTGTATCCTTAAATAATACTGACTTATGTCCAACATAATCCATTCCAATCTTTAGGCTTATCCAAAATACTATTGTCCAATCACATATTATAATGAAAACGATTACCAAAGAGTTCATATAAGAAGCATGTTAATACCATCGTTGATCCCCATATATCATGAGATATTTCTTGTTGGTCACATTCCAAACATTCGAAGGCATTAATCATGTATTCTCTTGAAAAATGAATACCCATTGAATCTTAGTGAAAACATGAGTGCTGTCAAAATTTAACTCTTTTCAAATACCAAAACCTCAAACCATGATATAACTATTTCCTTATATCAGTCATGATCTCATGAATATTGTAAAACATTTCATTTTCTCCTTATCCCTTCATTTTGCTCATATCATCTTTTTTTCCAAAAATATCTCAATCACATTCCATGGTTACCGGTACCATAAAATTATTGAAAACCACAATAGACCAATACATAAATATTCCAATATTCCATGATACTATATACAACATTATTTTGCAATCCCATTACATAAACACTTAATCATTCCACCACATCGTTTTCATATTCAAATCGCCAATAGTGATTGCATGTGACTTCCCTTTGTCCTTTTCCTTAAGTGGCTGCTCATGTCGATCATCACTAACCCTTGGATTAGGGCATTTATTAGCAGAATTCCCCATTTCCTTGCACTTGAAGCATTGAAGTGTTGGTGGTGCGTTCTCTGCAGTCTTTTCTTTATTCACATCATTAGAAACCCTTTTTCCATTACTTCGACACTCAGCTGCTTGATGACCTTCTTTTCCACACTTAAAACATTTTCTAGTCCCTTTAAGACAATCTCCACCGTGCTTGTTTCCACACTTTGAGCATAAGGACACATTCATCTTCTTTTCACCAATATTCTGAGATTTATCCTTGAACTCCATCTTTCGTTTCTTGTCAAAACTATGAGATGGATAAGTAACACCAAAATCCATTTCTACCTTGATAGCACAACACACAATTTCTTCATAGCTACTGAAGTCTCTTATAGATAATTCCCTTCAAAGATTTGGTTTTAATCCACTAAAGAATCGATCAACATTACTTTCAGGTTGGATGATAAAGCCCGATGCATACCTTGAAAGCCTTGTAAAATTCACTTCATATACACCAACAGATTCATCATCCTTCTTCTTTAGTTCAAGAAACTCCTTCTCCATCTTTTTTCGAAGAATACGAGGGAAGTAATTATTGAAAAATAAGTTCTTGAACTCATCCCATTCCATGGACTCAATTTCATCTCTTGGCCTCGTATTCTTGATAAGATTCCACCATTGATCAGCTTCACCTTCCAAATGATATATTGCTAAGATGAATTTATCATGTTCAGAATATTGAAGAACTGAAAATATATTTTCAGTGGTACTGATCCATTTTTCAGCAACAAGTGGATCAAAAGATCCACTAAAAGAAGGTGGACGTTTCCTCATGAAGGACTCAATAGAATATTGTTCCCTTCTCTACTCATTTGGAAGTCCAGAATGATTCATAGCTTGTGTAAGTATAGAAATATGATTTTTCACTCCATCTCCCATTATATTTGTTTGTTCAGGAGGACAATCATTGCATTGTACATTGCATTGATCAACAGAGTTCCTTCGGGTTCCATCCATCGTCTAAAACCCAAAAAGAATAGTGTGAGAGGTAAAAATCATGCTAGGGAAAACAACATAGTAATGGGAGAGTACCCTCAATATCTAACATCATAGGTTAAATTATAATATCGTTAGTGCAATTCTAGGACTATAACCTATACGTATACGTAACCTTAGGGACATCCCTAGACATACCTTAGAAATATCCCTAGGGATCTCACTAAAGTTTTCGCATCCTAGTTTCCAAAGGTTAACTAACCCTTTCCTCTGATACCAACTATAGAGACCTGAATCTTGACGTACACGGACATTACATTACTTTTTCAGAATACTTAGTACATAGAAAATTAGACACACAAGGATCGTAATAGTTTAGTGTCTATGGAAACTTGGAACGTAATCTTCTAATCATGGTAAAAGATCTTCAACATCTCCCATAGAGATCTTATACTTTTTGTTTCCTTACCTAAAACCTTTCTTTTAATACTGGGGGAAAATAAAACATAAAAAGGGTGAGCTCAAATGCTCAGTAAGGGTAAGCATGGATAAAATAAAACATACCATATACATTTGAACTTAAAAACATGAACATAATGTTTAAACCTCAAAATCTTGAGCAACGACTTAAAACATGGAAGTACATAAGGCATAGATCATAATGGAACATAAATCATGGTAACATAGCATGGGAATAAAACATGTTATTTGGACATCCGTTAAGCACATGTAATGATTTCCAGAGTAGCCAAGGCATTGCTGCCAAGACTATCATAGTGGACAAAGTCCCTTTCTGAATCGAGTTCACTCCTCGTTCCAGTCCTGTAATACTGAACCAGATTAACTTAAAGTTCCAGCCATTTCTATCTCATGAGATATAAATCTTTTACCAATTCATTTGAGGGAGATATAGGTCCCACCCATCTCATATTGAAATCATTCTTTTGTGTGCCACAATATGAACATAAATCATTCATCATAACCCAAGAATAAAATGGGTTTCATAAACATCATTCCATCATAACGTAATCCATACAAAAAAATTGGATATCATTTCATCATTATAAAAGTGAAACCATGTTAATAATATAGATATGATACTTGAAACATACACATATGAAATAATGTTATGTTAGATGAAAAATGGTTTTGATAAAATACTTGAAATGAATTCTTGAGGAAAATAACCTTTCTTCTTCAAAATCATTTTCTTTTCACAAAATTCCATGAAATTTTAAAAGAATTGGATTTTGTTTAAAATAGTCATGAAATCTTTTGGATGAACCTTCATGAAAATAAGGCTTTTTAAAACCGTAAAAATCCTTTCATGCCGTATACGTTAAAAAACATTCTTCTTGTACTTTTGTCGGAAAAGTCAAAAAGTACCTCATAACATAAACAAAAGAAAGATTCCTTACATACCATGTAGTAAAAGTAAAAAATGGGTAAAAAGGACTTTAAAAATACATGAATACACTTTTATAAAACATGGAAATGGATGATAGAAATAACCCCAGTAAATAGTTACGAATAAGCAATCTCGGATAAAAAATAGATTTGCAAAATTATCCCTTACCTTAGGTCTGATATGCTTCGTACGTATCAGAACCTCCTATATAATGATTTAAATAATGTTATTGAATTATTATAGAATTATGTTCATTTTTATGATATCATATATGGTTCACTTATGACTTTATATTACCCGTTCTTTTGTAAATTCCATGATAAAGAGCGTTTTGGGTAAAATCGTTTCATTTGTCATCTGTGTTTTGACTTGTAATTATTCATATGATTACATAGATCATGATTACTTAATTCCAGAATATAAAACATGATTTATATATAATATATATTCAGAATATACATATAGATAATAGATCAATAAATGGAGAGAAATACACCGTTCATGGAGACGGTAGGTCGTACGTACGCATGAACGTTGTTTTCGTTTCCTCATTGAATTGAATGGAATTAATTGGATGACATACATATATATATATACATAAATACAGTATCATTATTATGTCATATATTTAATTATTACTTATTATATGTACTTTGTAATCATTTATGAATGGTTAATCATTGAGAATGAATCTCATCGCGTCGTGGAGACGGTATTCCGTACGTACGCACGAGCGATGATATCGTTCACATGATCATGGAATTTTATTGGAGTGTATGTATACTATTACAGAATCAATATCACTTTACAATAATCATATATAGTTATTATTTACACCATTATACCCATCCAATTAAGGTGGTGGTGGAAAATAGATTACACCACGGCGTGGAGATGGTATTCCGTATGTACGCACGCGTAGTGATTTCGTTTTCCGTAGGATGGATAGATGGTGAAATAGGGTTGTTTCATACATATAATAACATATAAGTATATTATTGATATTGATGTTATTACTTAATAATGAAACAACCTAAGAAGAAGATGTGGAAGAAGAAATAAAGTTGAATGAATCGGTAACGGACATTACCTCTTCTTTGAAGCGCCTCTTCGAGACCTCCTCTTAGGGCACTAAAATTGGTCTTCGAAGAAGACCAAGACCTCTAGGATGTTTCTAGGGAAGTGGAGAAGAGAATTGTTTAGGGGTTGGCTAAGATTAAAGGCTCAATGTGGCGTGAGGAAGAGAGGGAGGAGGTTCCCTTTTATAAGGGAGGAGAGGGGCACCTTTGGAATAACAAAACATATTATTTTATTATAAACTCATATTCGGTTTTTAATAGCTCAAAATTGATATATTTAGAAGCTAAGGTGGGTATGGGTCGAAATCCTCTCATCCAATAGAATTTAGACAAGTTTAGGTCATTATATTAAACTTATCTTTTAGTTTTAACTCTTAGTTAATTAGATTGACATTTACCATGTCACTTTGTATTTTTATATTATATAGTTAATAAACTTACCATATACATCCAAGTGACCCCCAAGTGGTCCATTAATAATACAACTATCATGATATAAGTATCGTGGCCGAACCTTAGATTTTTAGGAATATAATAACAATTAATAATATAATATTTGTTTTAAAAACTATTTTATGTCAATTTTGACACTATTTGGTAATTGATTTTTGTGAAACTCATAACAGACTGATTAGTTTGACAAAAATTTATTAAATCGATACTAACATGTCATTTTAAGATATAAAATTATTTGAATTCATAAAAAGTCTCAAATTACATTTATTTGGGTATTTATATTATAAATTATGTCAATATTTCATTAATACGATAATTACTGCATCATCATTGTGTCATAAATAAATTAAATTATTTTAAGTACAAAAATTACAAATTAAATACCATTATGTAGGAAATATTTTTAGATTTCTAAGGAATACTTATAGTCGAATTTATCTTATATATAACCCTATATTAAAAAATGATTTAGTTATTAAACATTGATTTTAACAATTTTAAACCTTTTTTAAATAAATTGATAATAAATGTCCTAATCTAATCCAAGTGGGCCTAAATGGTCATATTTTATTCCTAAGGTAGTTTTTGGTCGAATTAAATTTATCCAATAGAATTAGGACATGTGTTAGGGTAATAATGATAACACTTTTACCATTAATTACCCTATTTACTTTTAACCGTGGTAAAAAAAAGTAAAAAGCTACTATTCACCAAAAAATATTTTCATCTCATTGAACCACATTTTAGTACTTGATATTAACCGTGTCTCTTGGATTTTTGAAATTCCACTCCTAGAAGCGGTAAAATTATGTTTTATGAAAAATTCAGTTTTTTTAACTACCACTTAGTGGTTTCACTATTTATCAAAAAATGAAAGTTTCTAGAAAAATACCAAAAAATAGGCCTAATCTATACTTGATATTATGAATTCGAAAATGATGTCTATTTTACCAAATTCAAAACATATCAGTTACATTAACTAATTTAAAATTTAATTCCCGCCGTTAAAACAAATAGCGTGTTTTTAAGAGATAATAACTATCAAAAGATTGACACTTGTTTATGTCTAGTTTAAATGTGAAATTACATCCAATGACCAAAATTGTATTAAATTGTAAAAATATATTCTAAATATACTTTAAAACCACTCAAATTAATAATTTATCACTATTAATTATTTCGATTAAAAAAGTTGTTTTTAATTAAAATTTAGTAATTTTCACTATTCATCAGAATATGAAAGTTATCCGAAAAGTACCAAAATTTCACCCTAAGCTAATTTTGATATTCCGAATCCAAAAATGAAGTCCATTTTGAAAGATAAAATTTATAAAATTTTAAAAATTTGGTATTACTATTCATAACAGCTAGTTCATAATAATTTTATAATAATATCTCGTTTAGTGAAACTCGGTATTGCGTACTACACACGCTATCGAGGAAGGTTTCGATTGCGGGTAATGCAAGGAAAGTCAGGGATGCGTGTTGTGCAAGATCCTTTTGGTGTAGAGTATAACACAAGACATTAATGAAATTAAAAAGAATATTTTTCATAAAATCTCAGGGTGTTACAATAATGACACAATTATGAATTAGGATTAATGAGATATCAAGATAAGGGTATTATATTACATAAAATAATTTGTATGATGTTTCTTGTCATTATGACTTAACATCATTTTCATTGGGTTCCTTGACGTGTTCCAATATGTTAATCCGGGAATTTTGGTTTATTTTCCTTATTCCATTCATAAAGAAGTCTAGATGGTCAGAGACTAAGTGTATCCAAAACCTAATTTAATTTCATCTTGAATTTAATATTGAGAAATAAAAATTATTCTCAGTATATATAAGGTAATTATTTAATATTTTTTATCACATAAATTCAATTACCATAAATTAGAGATTAGAATATTTCAGTTGAATTTCATATCTTGTTTTTTATTTATGTTCTTATAAATAAATTTTTATTTATTCACTAATTTAGTGAATATGTTAATATGAATATTATGTGAATATTAAAATAAATAGTTATTTTTAGATTATGGAATATAATATTAATTTTTTATTTAATAAATAATATTTATTTGAATAAATATTTTAATATTCATGGTTTCAAAAATGTTTAAGATGATTGACAAGTTGTGTTAAGAGCCTGATGGAAACAATATATTTTATTTAATATCATTTAAATAAATAAATAATTTTTTATTTTATTAATGATATTTAAATATGTACATGTCAATTGATATAATAATTTTTATGGAGCATACCTCTCCAGTCCAATACGTTGTGAAAATCTAGTGTTTGAGGTGTTCTAGGAGGTTAAAAAGATAGTTTCTACACTTTAAAAAATGTAATGTTTTGTTAATAGCATTTCCAGGACTGGTGAGCTATCCAATGGTATGTTGATCTTTGTTTCTAGAACAGTAGGTTGATTTTTTATTTCCAGGGATAGAGATTTTTTCAATGGTTGGTTGTACAGTGTTTCCAGAATGGTAGGTTGAACAGTGTTTCTAGAACGGTAGGTTGATCTGTGTTTTTGTAAGGATATGTTGAACAATGATTCCTGGACTAGTGAGTCACCAATGGTAGGTTGAACAGTGTTTACAAGAACAGTGAGTCTCCCAATGGTTGGTTGAATAGTGTTTATATAATGGTAGGTTGAATACTGTTTCTTATATTTTTGATTCATCCAATGGTTGGATGGATAGTGTTTCCAGAATTGTGGTTTGTGAACAGTGTTTCCATCTTCCTACAGTTTCACCCATTTGATGTATTCCTTGACGTAAAAGTTATTCAAAGCCTTTTTTTCTTGATTTAAGGCCGATACAAATCCCTTAACTCCTATCTAAATTTTCCTAAGGGTATGGGTGCCTCAGTCGGTCATAAATTCATAATCTTTACCAGATCTTTCTTTAATAGAAAATCTAAATAGTATTTAAACCAATGCTCTATTTAGATTTTCAAAAGGTAAAGATAAATTATGACTTTTTTAACCTTATTATTTTTCTTTGTTACTAGATTCCCATAGTTCTTCCTCGCATAGGATTCATGTAATCAAACTGTAATCCTTGGATCATGTTCCCCTTATTGTTTTTCTTGATGCATGCGCACCCCCTATTTTGGTGCAACCATGAAGTGTCAATCCATTTTCAATATGAGGTATGTTCTAACTCCTTTGTTCTAGGTCCCTCGATCTTTTTCATCACATTTCTTATTCCCATGTGATTTCATGTGATCTCAATGATTCTAATGGTGTTTTCAAGGCTTTTGGTTGGTGAGGTGGTCTCGTAGGGTTATAGGGTGGATGTAGTCATTACAGAAGAGGTGATCATGATCAGTTGTGTTGGAATGTTCTCATAAAAATAATTTTGAATACATTTTGATGTAGGGGATTTGTTACATATCTATTTATTTACAATAAATTATAGATATATCATGATATAGCCCATTGGATCACAATGAAATTGATATAATAATGATTTAAATCAGATTAATGATTTTCTATCAATCACATAGCAATGTTGTTACTTTGTACCCTGATTATGGTTTGCATATTTTTTTCTTGAGAGTGTGATATATATGCCTCTATTTTTTTTCTTGTTGTCCAGATGGAAATTGGTAAATAATGTAAATATGGAATGAATTGATAATTAATTAGTTAAAGATAAAAAGGAATGTTTAATGAATCTTATTGTTGTTGTATTTTGATGATAATAAAATTATTGTAGATATGCCTGTTTAACTGAATCGGTTAAGAACCAGTTGTATGAATAAAATAAAATGATTTTTTTGGGCCTATGTTTCTTGTATTTTGTAAAGTAAAAGTTCCTTTTTCTTTGGAGTTGTCAGAATGTGTTTCCTAGGAAGGCTCGATGCCTTGTTTAAGACAAGATCCCCATTTTTATGTTTGTTTTTTCCCTACTTCTTATGATGTGACGTGAGCCAGGTATGGATAATCCTTGAGGGATATTTTGATCTATGGGGCAGGGAGTCCTGGTTTCATTGGTATTATTTGATTCCTAGAGTGAAAAAATACATCAATTTATGCATATATATTTCAGGGAGGACACCAGAGATGATGGAATAGTTGAAGCTAGGCTTGACCGTTGGAATGGGGACTAGATTATTGTTGAAGAAATTTTTTAGTTAACTATTTTTTCGTTCTTAAATTTTTGAATAATATGGTTTTGTTTAACCTTTTCCAAGATAGGTGAAGAGGTTTGAGGTATTCCACTTTATTTCTATGTTTATATTCTTCATAATGGATGGGTATATGCTCCTCATATAGGTTTAAAAGACTCTACAATTAGTTCATCTACTCATCATGTTGATCCCATGTGTTTGCTATCTTAGAATGTTTTATAAGAATACTAGGAATTATGGAAATTGATGATGTTGTTAATAAATGAATAAATTTTTAACCAAAGAGGTTATACCTTGCTGGGATGTAATGTTGGAGTTCTATTTCTAAGAAACCATAGAATAAATTGGATTATGTTTGGAGGGCATGAATTTGTTGTGGAATGCTAATGAAATGTAATGTGGAATTGATAATTGTCAATTATTTTCTAAATAATTAATTAAATTAATGTTAAACTAATAAAAAGAGATAAAGTAATTTAATGTTCTTCTTTAAATGGTTGTGTTCTTAAAGGATATATATTCCAAGCTGTGGAAGTCAGGAGTCTGAGAGAGGTTAGCTGTAGTTGATCCTTAGACTAGGTTGTGCCCATAGTGTGGTTTTGATCCAAATTATAGCTTTTAGTTTTTCCATTTCAATGGGATACTCCACCCTTTAGGTTATTGAAACTGATACCCTAGGGATTCTGAGCAATGGGGGTGTTTTCCCCAATATCATGAGGGAGGTTGGGCGGATGACTACCCCCTTTGGCCCTAGCCCCTTATCTTGGTAGTTACTTACGGTAGTAAGAATGACAGTTAGGTTTCCCCATATATGTGTGCATATGGCTATAATGGCTTGAGGTTATTTGACGTATGTGTATTCTGGATAAAGTTCCTTATGGACTACTATAGGTATAATGTTTATAAGCTGTGATAGATTGAGGATCGTTACTCAGCGTATAGGTTTTAATGTCTTAAGGTATAATATCAAAGTTTTCATATATGTAATGTGGGATGTGGTGGATCACATAAACAAAAAGGTTACTTTTGTTTATGTGGATGTGATGTTGTATTGCACGAGTTGCATGTTGTGTTGCTTTCAATAGGTTTTTTCAGGCTAGCATTTTTTGGAGAGAGATGCTCAGGACGTGCGCCATGGTGAAAATATGGAACAACATTTAGTAATTAGTAGAAGGATAACCTTGATATTTTTTATTATATTATAAACTATTATATTAAATAATTAATGAGAGTATCCATGGTGAGGCTGGGAACTTAGTATAACTTCTTAGGGGATTGATTAGTTCAATTTGTTATTCACTGTGCTTTAGAATTACTCCTTTTCTTTTTTACAAGATGATATGAGGAGGATCCTTCTATGTATATTATTATACTCACCCTATATTAAATAATATTTTTTTAGTCCAGTTGGAGTGGGTTGGATATCAATATGGTTACTGCTAGCTCGGTGTTTTTAGGAGTTATCTAGGCTTTGTGGTTTCTGGCATCTTTAATTTTTTTTGGGTACTTACATTTTTCCCTTTTGGTTGTAGTAATTCTTTCCAGAAATTACATATATCAACTTGGTTTTCTTTTATATTTTATTTTAATCATGATTTGGTTGTTATCTATTATATCTATCTCTTTTTGATGTGATCTCTTAAAGGGTAATTCCTCTCATATTTGTGTTTACTATACCCTCTATTCTAGTCACCAACCCAGGGCCAACTAAAGGAGGGAATCAAGTGTCACTATCACTATTCTCATGTTGTTGGCCTAGAAGGGGGTACACTTTGATGGGAGGGGGTTATAATAGAGTGGTATCATATCCAGGTTAAGGGATAGGATCGTGTTTAGAGATAGAAATAGGTGAGGTTGCAGTGGTTGGTAGGGAAACAATGTCATCTATGTTTATAAAGTGTTTTAAAAATAGGATACCAGCTGAGACATGGGTATTTAGGTTCCACATTTATTTATTTCACAGACCATTAAGATTACAATTGCTACTAAATGAGGTAATACTATTTGATGGGAAGACACGTGGGAATGGATCATGCATCATTATTCTTTGCGCTTTCATTTTAATGGGTAGAACATGGGATAGTTTAACCTAAATTGAATAATGAACAATAATTAATTAATGTTGAAGTCCTACATATTCTATGTTTAAGAGATCTAACTTTTTTTACTTTTGATGTTGTGGCTATAGGTCGATGTTCTCATCAAGTTCTAGGAGAATATTTCCACTAGGTTGTGCCCGTATATTGATGTAGAGTAGAGGTTGATGACGATGACACTTAGAGAAAGAAACTCTAAGAAAGTTTTCACCAGAATATATAGAAGTACGGTGGATCTATTTCAGATGAATTCATAGAATACTAGTTGGAAGAGGTTGAGATAGATTTTAGTTCTATCCGTGCTTGGTAATAGCATTGGGTATCATTTGTTTAGAAAATGTTGCATGGGGTAGAGAAGTAGTAATGGTTCTTGTCCCTTAGGGATTTTGAAAATTTAGTAGTCTCATGGGAGAAGTTTTGAGACCACCTCATCGATTAGTTTCTCTATTTGACCACGAAGGCAGCCAGCCTCCAAGAGCTAATTACCCTTTGGTAGGGATTCTACAATTTACAAAAGTTTAGGATTGATTTCATGAACCTTTTGAGATATTCTTTGGACCTATTTCCAGATGAGGAGGATAGTGTGAGTAATTTCAGTGGGCTCTGCATCCAAATATTCAGCACCAGGTCACCCCATTTTTGCTAAAAACATATCTTGATGTGCTAGAGAGATGGGAGGTCATCAAGAGTACATTATCCAGAACTATATCATCAAGATAAATAAGTCTTTATGACTCATCACGACATAGAGATATGATCTGAGGTTCACAGTGTTAAGGGAATAAGAGTTTCCATTTGGTCAGGGGTTGGTCCCAACCCTCAATGTCTTGTTTCATCAGGGAAGCAAATCTTAGTCATATGATAAGGTATCATGCAATTATTTTTCTTATAGAGGCCGAGGTGATTTGAAACATGAGTTCCCAACCTTTTTTAATAGTCAGTGTGTGATAGGTGTTCCACTCTAGGTTCTATAGTTGAGGTAGTTCTAGCTTAGGTACCAGCCGTAGGTTGCACCATCTTTTGATCAAGAGAGAGTAGAAGGGGTAGGAAAAAGAAAACCTTGGGATGCTCCCCATCCTCAGAGATTATATCATGACCATGGATTTGTTATTCTGTAGGGTTATCGTGGTAGTGGAGTAGATTGTGGTTAGTTGTATATATTTGTGTTTCTAGTTCAAGGTGAGCTAGATGTCATTCGAGGTACCCTTTTTTGTTTTCAACTTGGGTGAATTCCTTGTCTTATTTAGGAGTGACACAATTATTCAAATTTCATGACCTTCTCTATGCCTTGGGACTTGATTTAGAGACGCTTCTAGTTCCCTTGTCATTTACTATTCCTGTTGGAGGTTGAGAAGACTTGTTTGAAGTATGTAGAGACTATGAACCAGTGATGGGGAAGCATTTCTCTTATAGAGATTTCCTAACTTTACAAATAAAATAATATAATGGAATCCTCAATATGGATTGGTTGTATTCAGTGAAGGCTATAATGTATTTCTTCTAGAGGTAGGTGTTGTTCTTTGATTCAAATGGACATCCAGTAGTTTTTTTGGTGAGCGAGACCCTCATATGGGTCAGAGGTGTGTTTCATCATTTTCATCCTTGGTGGATAAGATTATTTTGATTTTTTTGGAGGTTAAACAATTGGAATTTCCTAGGGTCATGTAATTGTACCATGATGTCCTTCTAGAAGAGTTTCTCATTTTACCCCCTCAATATGAGATCGAGTTCGGGATCAAGCTACATCTATAAGTTTATCTTATATCGAAGTCTCTTTATATGATGAAGCCTTTTGAGTTTCAAGATATATGTATACATCTCTATGGAATGTTGCGGTGTGGTTTCCTTTGTCCAATCATGTCACAGTGGGGTGCAACATTTTTTTCATGAATAAAGTTAACAAGAGTTCATAATTGTGTGTCGATTATTGTCCCCTGTACCAAGTGACATTGAAGAAACACTATCCTCTTCCATAGATTAATGTTTAATTTGATCAAGTGAAGTGAGAAAGTTGTTTCTTGAAGATATATTTGTTGTCAAGATATCATTAGATGTGTGAGAAGTAGTAGGATATCCTGATGACTACATTTTGTTGTTGTTATTATAATTATGAGTTCCTTGTGATGTCGTTCAGTGTGATGAATGGTACAATTATGTTCATGGGGTTAATGAATTCTATGTTCTATGAGTTCCTAGATAATTTCATGGTGGTTTCCATTGATGAAAACCTTGTGTACTCTATGTCTAAGGAGGATCATACATGGCATCTGACTGCTATTTTGGGATTTCTACATCATGAGATGCTATTTGGGATGTTGTATAAGTGTGATTTTTGGGCTGAAGAAGTATATTTATTGGGGTATGTTGTATCCTATAAGGGGGTATCTATGAATCTGTCAAAGATACAAGTAGGTGTGTCTCGGGCATCCCCTAATATAGTGGAAGAGGTATAAAGTTTCCTTGGTCTCACATGATATTATATGAGGTTGGTAGAAAATTTATCTCGGGTTATGACTCCTTTAAGAGCTTTGAATGGAAAGGAATAAGTGTTTATATAAACAGATCAGTGTTAGGAATCATTTCATTATCTCATGGAGAAGTTGGCCAAAGATCAGGTTCATTGTCTTCTAGTAGAAGGATATCATTATGAGGTTTTCTATAATGTTTCACATTTAGGGTTATGATATATTCTGATGCAGAAGAGATCAATTGTTTATTATGGGTATTGGTAGTTTCATACCCATGAATGTAACTTTACCACCCATTAACTCATGTTGGTAATAGTGGTGCTTTCCCAAATGTTGTCAAGACATTACCTCCTTGGTGAACATTTTATGGTCTTCACCGATCATAAGAATTCGAGGTACATTTTCTCTCAGCATGACATGAACTTGAGAAATTGTTGGTGGATGGAATTGACATAGAATTATGACTTTTAAATTTCATATAAACCTAGATGAGATAATTTTATAGTCGATGCGCTAAGAAGATTGTCAGGTAGTGATGAATTTCATGAATCAAGTGATTCATAGAGAGTGATTGAAGAAAATTCATCATTATATCAACATATGGGAGATGTTGGGATGAGGTTTACTTTTTCAGATGATAGTGGAACCATCTCTTGTGTATTAGTTAGAAGAGTCATAGTTGGGAGATCTTGAGTTGGATGTCTTGAGAGACCGAGTTTTTTATGGAAAGGCCCTTGATGGTTGGCCTGAGTATGAACAACATCAAGTGTTATTTTAGGGAATCATTTTCATTCCATTGTCGTCACAAGTAATTATTCTCAAAGAGTTCCATGATTCAAACTTAGTTGTAAATACTAGAATAAAATTTTTTAATGATAATTGTGGAGTCAATTTTGGTGGGTGGAGATGAAGCATGCAGTTCCAGAGTTTGTGTCTTGACGTTAGGTCTGGCAGAAGGTGAAGGTCAAGCACCATGTTCCCAATGGGTTCCTCTAGCCACTAGATGTTCCTCAGTAGATGTGAGATGACATTTCAATGGAATTTGTTACTGGTTTTCCTCAAGATTATGGAGGATATGAAACTATATTTGTATTAGTGTAATGTTTGATGAAATCATCCCACTTGATAATGATCAAGTAGTCGATCTCAGAGGGGGATTTAGCATGGTAGAATCTGGAGGATATGGTGAGACTCTATAGAGTCCTGAGGAAAATAATTTAGGATTTAGATCCTCATTTTACCTTCATGTTTGGGAGAGGTATCCAATATTATTTTGGTTCTTAGTTTTTCTTAGCACTTCTTTTCATCCGAAGAAGGACAGTCATAGAGAATATACCATCAAAACTCTTGAAGAAATGTTTCACTCTAATGTCCTAGATTTTCGATATTCATGGATGAGGAACATACCCTTGGCAGTTTTATATTAAAAAAATAGTTTGCATTACACCATAGGTATGACAATGTTTGAAGCCTTTTATGGCTGACCTTAAAGTTCTCTGTTTTGTTGGACTGTGGTTAGAGAGTCAGCAATTCTCATGCCAGAACTAGTGTAGAGTATGACAGAGATGGTTCAGGTGATTCATGAGCGGATAAAGGTAGTGCAACATCATTATAAGTCATATGTTATCATAGGACAAGTCCTTTGGTGTTTTTCATTTTGGATCATATGTCTATAAAGGTCACTCAATATCGTGGGATGTGAAGGTTTGGTCATAGGAGTAAGCTTGGCCTCCAGTTTGTTTAGAATTTTGAGGTGTTGGCTAGTGTCAGATTCATGGAATATTGGGTGGAACATACCATGGAGATGAGTCAGACACATGATGTATTCCTTCTATCACTACTCTATTTTTATCTTCAAGATGACTCTCATATCATCGATTGGGGTGAGATCGATGTTGACGATGATGTGACCTTCTAGGAGTGGACTATAGAGATACATGAATGTAAAGAGAGGATATTGCATGGGAATTATATCCCCTTGGTTCATTTCTTGTGGCTGTAGAGTGGAATAGAGGCTAGTACATGGGAGCATGATTCATAGATACATCCTTAGTACCCTAACCTATTTTATGTTTAGCTATTCCTTTATAACATTTTTCTTTTGGGGGTTGTAGAACATTTCCATTTAAGATATTATTTCTCTTATTTATTCTTGGGGATTTCTCTATTTTAAGAGGTATATCCTATGGGAGAGTTTTTGGGAGTTGGTTGTGGTTTTTGTATGGTTTCTCATTGTTCCCTGATGAATCAGTTGAGCTCTTGTGGGGGAAAGAGATTTGAGAGGTATCTCATAGGGTGGTTGTTCAGACGCCTACTCTGGTTTCCTCTCTGGGTTGGTTTTGTATTCCAAAGTGTGAGAATAGTTTAATAGGTATCTGATGTAATGATTCAGACATTTTAGGTTTATTAAATATTGAATATATGATGTTTGAGGTGTTTTGGGAGGTCAAGGTGGATTATTTCTACAGTTTTTAAAATTTCCAGTTTTGTGAATTGTGTTTCTAGGACCGGTGAGTTGTCCAAAGGTAGGTTGAATAGTTTTTCCAGGATTTATGAGTCTTCCGGTGGTAGGTTGAAAACTGTTTCTATAATGGTTGTTTGAATATTGTTTCTCTAATGGTCGTTTGAAAAGTGTTTCCAAGACTCGTGTGTCGCCTAAAGATAGGTTGAATAGTGTTTCCAGAATGGTAGTTTGAATAGTGTTTCCAGAATGATATGTTGAAGAGTGTTTCTAGGACTGGTGAGTCATCCAATAGTAGGTTTAACAGTGTTTCTAGAATGGTAGGTTGAACAGCATTTCCAGGACTGGTTAGTCGCCCTACTATAGGTTGAACAATGTTTCAAGAATTGTGGTTTGTGAACAATGTTTCCAACATCCTACAGTTTCCCCCATTTGATGTTATCTTTGACATAGAATGAAATCAAAGTCATTTATTAAGTTATTTTAGGCTGATTGAAATCCATTAATTCCTATATAAATTTTATTATGGGTTCACGTTCTTTACTCTGTCAAAACACATAATTTTGACTAGATCTGACATTAATGGAAAGTCAAAACTGTATCTAAAACAATGCTTCATTTATATTTTCAAAAGATAGAGATACCTTCATCCCTTGTTATTCCTTATTTCATGGGTATGGGATTCCAGTAGTTCTTCCCCCCATATAATCCATTCGATCAGACTATAATCCTTAGATCATGATCCCCTTATATTTTTTCCTGCTGCATGTGCACCACCTGTCTTGTTGCAACCATGAAGTGTCGATCCTTATTCGATATAAGGTATGTTCTACCACTATTCTTATGGGTTCCCCAATTTTTTCCTAATGTTTCTCATTAACATGTGATGTAATGTGATCTCCATGATTCAAATGGATCTTTTTCAATTGTTTTTTGGTGCGGTGGTGTCGTGTCGTCCTCGGGTGGATGCAGTCATTATTGGAGACGTGATCATGATTCATTATGTTGCCCCATTCCCGTGAAAAGAATAGTGAAGACTCTTTGAGGTAGGGGATTAATTAATTAACTATATAATTACATGTAATTTTAGAGATAACATAATTTATTCCTTTGTATTACAATGAAATTAACATAATAATTATTTGAACCAGATTAAAGAATTGGTATCGATTGCCTAGATATGTTGTTGCGTTCTACCAAGATGATTGTTTGCCTCTTGTTTTTCTAGATAGTGAGATATTTATGACATGTTTTTTAGAATTTAATTCATGATGGGAATTGGTAATGAATGTATTACTAAAATTAATTGATAATTAATTTTCTAAAGATAAAGAGGAATGTTTAATAAATCAGGCTATTATTATTTTATTTTAATGATAAAAAAATTGATGTAAATATACATGTTTAAATAAATTGGTTAGTAACCCATTGTATGAATAAAATATAATTCATTATTAGGGACTAGGATTATCTATTGTTGTAGAGGCCAAGTTCCTTGTGATTTGGAGCTATAAGAGATCGTTTTGTGGAAAGGCTAGATGTCTTGTTTAGGGTCTAGAGCCCAGTTGGTTTGATTTTTTTTTCTTCTTGTGATGTGACATGAGTGTGGAATGGCTGATCCTAGAGGACTATTGTGATATATGCAGCAAGGAGACCTACTTTTCATGGTAGCAGTTTACACCTAGTGTGGTGAGATGCATCATTTTATGTAGGTGGGAATTGAAGAGGACACTGGAGATAATGGAATGGGTTGAAGGTAGGCTTACCTATTATTATGAAAGTTGGATTGTTATTGATCCTATTTTTTGGTTATATTTTTTACCTTAAAAACTGCTTTAGGAAACTGGTTCTTCTTACCCTCTTTCTATTAGAGTCGAAGGCATGAAGGGTATTCCACGTTCTTTCCATGTTTATCTTCTTGAAGATGGATGGGTCTACGCCCTTGGTATTGGTGGAAAACACTTGATAAGTAGTTCATCTACCAACTATGTTGATTCCCTTGTGTTTGGTAGTATAGAATGTTTTCTTAGAATACATTGAATTATGGAATATGAGGATTTTTTTATGAAATGAATAAATTTTTGACTCATGGGGTTGAAGCTTGCATGGATGCAATAATGGGGTTGTATTTTTGAGAAAATGTGGACTCGGTTTTCTTATTCATGGAGGTCATTAATCGTTACTAGAATTTTAATGAAATATAATGTGGAATTGATAAAGGTTAATTAATGGATAAAGAAATAATTAAAGTATTGTGAAACTAATAAATAGGGATAAAGTAATTTAATGTGTCTCTTTAAATGATTGTGTTCTTATAGGATATCTAGTCTTAGTAGTGGCAGCTAGGTGTTCGAGAAACAATAGCTTTAGTTGAACTTGAAACTAGGTTGTTCTCATATTGTGGTTGTGATCTATATTTAATCCTATAAAGTTTTTTTCTAACACTACTCCACCATGTCAGTTAGGGTGATTTAAATCCAGGCGATTCAAATCCCTCAGGGTGTTTTCCCCAACCTCCAAGTAGAAGGATGGATGAATGACTACCCCATTTGGCCCTAATCTCTTCTCTTTTTAGTTTTTTGTGTTGGTAAGAACAATGGTTAGTTTTACCCATATTTGTTTGAAGAATGTTGTAATGGATTGTGGTTATTTCACACACATGTATTCTTGATATAGTTCTGTACACACTACTATAAGTATAATGTTTATATGCTATTATGTCTTGAGGATCCTTCCTTAGTGCATGTGTTTTAATGGCTTGTTTTATAATACCCGATGATTATGACATGTTATATAGGATTTTGTGGATCCCAAAAACTACCTCGTTACTTTTGGTTGTATAGATATGGTAGGGTATTTCATGATTTTCATTTTGTGGTTCTTTACCTAGGAGTATTTGGGATAGCTTTTTTTAAGATAGATGTTCAAGATGTACGATGTTGGGGAAAGCGGCAAACTAGTGGGGATGTGGTAGTGGGGTACCCTTGATATTATTTATTATATTATATACTCTTTTACGTGTTACATGGTGAGAGGAACCTTGATGAGGATGAGAACATAGTAAAATTGCTTATGCGATGAGTTAGTTTCACTTATTGTTCACTATGCTTTAGTATGCTTCCTTTACATTTTCACGAGAGGCTCTAGGAAGGACCTTACTGAGTATACTATTTTATTCACCCGATTTTATATAAACTATTTTTCAAGTCATTTGGAGCAAGTTTTAGATCATGATGGTTACTACTAGCTTGATATTTTTAGGAGTTGTTTGGGATTCATGGTCACTAAAGTATTTACTTTCATATTTGGTACTTGTAGTTTTTCATTTCAATTGATTTGGTTCCTACATGACATTACATATATGCAATTGGGTTTCATTTATATTGTAGTCTGAGAGAGTGTTAGTTGATTTTTATCTTATCTATCTATTTTTAATGTGTTTTCTTAGAGGGTAATTCCTCCCATTGGTGTGTTTACTATACCCTTGGTTCTAGTTGCCAAATTGGGGCCTAATGGAGGTAGGACTCAGGTGTCACTGTCTCTTTTCCCTCAATTCTAGCCTAAGAGTGGTACATTTTGAGGGGAGGGTATCATGACAACAAAAAGAATAATATTATGAGATACGAGGAATATATTATATATAATATTGGATTATAGGACTTATAATTTTTATCAAATAATTAAACCTAAGTATATATTCCACATTATATAATTTTAGAAAGGATTGTCGTTGTTAACAATGTAATGAATCAAGAAATCTCATGTAAATTAGAGAGAAATCATCCTCTCTCCCACACAATAATATATAGTGAACAAGGAAATTTATTTTTTGTTAGAAACCTTGATCAATACAAAGACCATGGTTTATCTATACTGGCACCTAGAATATCAATATTAGGGTTTGTAGATTTGTGGAGTATGTGCGAATACAACTAGTGGGATATTATCTTGGATTATACAACCAAAATGTGATATGACAGGTGATGAAACTAAATTGATCAAATAAAAATTATTTCACTTGAGGTAATTATACTTTTAAATTTATTAAAAAAATAATAAATATCACCTTTAGAATATTTGGGGTTTCCTTCATCTAGATCATTAGATATAATCCATTGAAATTAATAGAAAACATTTTTTACTAACAGAGTCACCACTTTTAGGATATTTTATAACCTTAAAATCACATCTAATGGGTTCCTTTTGAAATAAAAAGGGTAACTCATAGGTTATTTTATGAATTAACCATGCCTTAGTGAACTATTGAAATAAAATCCCAAGAAAATATAGAATGAGACAAACAACAATGAAATATTGGTAGGGATGAGATGATATAGGAATGATTACAATGATCTTGGTAGAAATAAACCTTGAATCACCCTTGAATAAAGAGGTTTGAAGAGAGGATTAAGGGAACTTAATTGTGCCTCAAGAGGGGCACTCAAATATACTAGAGAAATGGGAACTGAATAAGGGTTTGATTAATAATAAAAGAGTGGGAAGGAAATTGGAAAAATTACATCTTTAATTGAAATTAATACCTATACCAACTGTCTTATTTGTGGGTTTTCAAATTCACTTTTCATCGTCCAATCCCACCCAGTATACAATGTCCCATTATCAGTTATCTAGTGTCATCTGCCACTAAATGATGCGGATGAAACCTCATTACATTAAAATATAACAAAATAAATGCCTAATGAACAACATATCATCTTGCAACTCTCTTAGTAATTCAACTCAAAATTTTAAAATTCAATACTGAATCCCAAAATTTTCACAGACCCCTTAACCATAATGAAAAATTAGAATAATTCATTATCTCAAAAACTGTACTCCCCAAATTTCACCTTTAATTAGATCTAAAATTGAGTAAATGTTATATTTCTATATTAAACTACGTTTAATCAATATTTTACCAACTATTCATGTAAAAACATTAAATTTTATAACATATTTTCCTTTAAAAAATTATTTTTATGATATCCTACATTACACATACCACTATGTTCAATTGAGAAATCATTTTTTATTAAAATATTGTTATGAGAAATTTATCACCAAACTATTGGGAATGAGGGTAATAATATACCAAAATAAATTATAAAAAACATGTGATTTACATATTTTCATAGGTTATCAGTTAATAAAATAATAATAAGAATACTAATTTTCTAAAAAAAGAGTTGTTTTTATTGAAAACTATTTTTATACACACAGACACATTTTTATTAATAAATTAAATAAGTCAATTATAGTAAATTAATTTAATAAAATTTATATAATTTATAAATAATAATCTTTTTAACATTAACATAATATTTTTATAGGCATGAAAAATGAATAAATTCTTGTTTTATTATTAAATACATTTTTTCTATAAAGCTATAGTCATATCTTTTTATGTGCTTCATTTCTAATTAATTTCTTAAAATTTTATAAATTGAAATTTATAAAATGGGATTCCGTATTTGAATTAGGAGTTTCAGATTTTTTAAATAAAAACCTTTAATTATTATTCACTATTAATTGTAATTGTGGTAAAATTCATCACCTCGATAAAGGGTTAATCGAGTTAATCTAGGTTAAAACTATGTAATAAGGCCATAAGTGTTCATTGTAATTATTATTGTATGAATTTTATTTAATCCTTAATAACATAAAATATATATTTTGTTGTTTAAGGGAACCTTTTCCTTTAAAATGACCAATATAATATTAAAATCAATGAACTTTCCAAAATGTCACTCGGTTATTTTAAAATATATAATATGTTTCCGCGTATAGAAAAAGTATATTATGAATAAATATAAATGTCTATTTTGAGAATAATTAATTTTTTTTAGGATCTAATTTTTTTTCTAATTTCTTGTAATTATTTATTACTATATATTGTTATAAATCTTCGATGTAGTATTTCATCAAGAAATGAAAAAATATAATAAATTATTTTAGACATAGTAAAATAAACAGAATTTGAGTGATTTAATTTGTTCGACAAAATTATATTGCTGAATATAACATGTTAGGGGTTTGTAAGTGTTTTTCAATCATATTTCATCTTTTTTTATCTTTTATTAAAAATTAATTTAATACTATCAAAATTAAAATAATGATATTTTTTGATAATAATAATTTATTAAATTATATTAAAATATTAAGAATTTTAAAATAGGGAATATGGGATAATATATGGTCCAACATTTCATCCATTTTCCATTTATATAATATTTAGAATAATTTTAGCGAGATATTGACATAATTATATTTTAATCTCTTTGGAAATTTCAGGAGTGCCCCTCCCCTCAACTATAACAGGTAACCTCTCCATTCTCCTCTTCACCAAAAATTAAGCCGTATATCTGAACTAAACTATAAAAAAATTGTCTTCTACACTTACCTAGTCACATTATAGAGTGTTTTTCTTCAAACAATACCAACCCTAGGGTTATTAAGAGGTGATCTAATGGAGTTATTTCCAAGAATATGGTATCTCCTTAACAAATCACTTTTTTTACTTCTTCTTTTACATAATAGAAATCTATTATATTCATCATAAAATAATAAATTAATTATCCTCAATATATTAAAATTTCATTATGATTATATACCCACCTTTTTCACACTCTTCTCTATCACATGGGAAGTAAATGTATCATTTATTCATATGTACGACTTACCATATTCATGTACCGATACAATTCATTTTTCATCATAATCTTTCACAGATGTTTATTATATTGGGTTTAATGTTTATATATGATATTTATTGCATAATTATTCTTTTTAATAATAATATCATATATATTCCCTTACTTTACAAACTATTGGAAAACATAAACTTCAATCATGTATACATGTGGAATACCACCTCCACGAATCAATGTGATTTGGTTTTCATTTCCATTTCACTTATATTTTAATGAGGATAGATTTTTTGATTATATATTATTTATATATAATATAATAATTATTCCTTAATAGTTATTTATTATTTACCTTTTTCTAATTTCATCCATGAGAAAATGGAAATAATGATCAAACGTATGTAAGACCTACTTTCACCATGAACAATGTAATACATTTTTTAATTTATATCACTTATAAGTGATTATAAGTATGAAAATAATGAATATATATGGTATTAATATCATTATACACATTTTTATGTGATGTAACCATGATCATATAACAATTACCAAAATTACCAAGTCGGAACAAACATGAAAGAAGGAGTAGTTATCTCATGAAACAAAATTTTTAATAAAGAATTTTAATTAAACTGCTGATAAAATGTTATAGATAAAAAAATATATAATATTATATATATTATAATAGATTTTTATTAGATTAATAATAAATATATATTTATTATAAATGAGGTTCAAATACATACTATGGAATTCATACATGAGGTAGTGGTTTATTTTACAATCTCATTATTTGTCGAGATTATTTATGATTATGTTTATTATGATGAAATATTTTGAGATGAATCTAAATAAACTCATTAGATTTTTAATAATATTCATATTTATTAAAAATATAAGTTTTCCTTTAATTATCCTCACCTTATGTTCACAACAAACTAAAGATATGTTTTTATGTAAAAGTAACATTATTTATCTCTTCAGTCAAGAAATATTTTACTACCATATCCATGTTTTTCAAAAAATGGTTTAAAGAATGTATTTAATAATATATATCATGTTTTACTAAAGTCATTTTTAACCATTTTTAAAAAAATTCAAGATGGTTTAAAAGGAATATTCTTTTCAATTTTTGAAAGAGGTAGTTTTTTGACATTTTTAGAAATTTAAATGGAATGTTTTATTTTAACTTATATATCATGAACAAAATTTCACACCATCATAATCACTATAATACTTGGTTATTAGTTTATATTAATCTATATAATTTTTTTAATTTAATTTATTCTTTAAAATTTGAGACTTTTTTGGATTAAAAAGTGTTTTTCAAATATCAAAGGCTGTTTTCCTCAAGAAAATTTCCCTATGATTTCTCAAAATAATTTTCCTTTTAAGAAGACATCTATTATTATTACTTGTGATTTAATGGTATAATATCAAATTAAACCATTATTAGTTAATATTTTTATGATTGATATTTATGTTGATGAAATGTTTCTCAAACCCATTTATTTCACATTTGTTATTATTTAATTAATTGATGAAATATTTATAAAACCCATTTTATTAACATAGGTTATGATATGATGATATAATTAATGTTTGATATTGTATATATAATTTTTAGGGTTTTCATTATGTGATGGTGGTTATGTTATAACAAAGTACAATGGTTACATTATAACCATGATGGGTGGGGAATATATCTGCTTCCAATTCATTGGGTAAATTTTATATCTATTGAGATAAATATGGGATTCATGTCAAATTTCTAGATATATTATGGTATGAAAGTTAATTTTATTTATCTATTCTAGGATTCAAGTTGATGTGATTGATATAATATGGAATGAAGGTTTTGATAACTTATCTGTTGTGGATTTATTGTCTTGGTTGTTAAAATTATCATTATGAAAAGGTTTTTTATACCTATGTTGGTGCCTCACTTTTATAACACATGCTTGTGGATCCTTATTTATTAAAGATAATTTTTTACTCTTATGATCAATGTATTTTAAAATGATAACTTTTTATGCTATGAATAATTTAAAGGATCTATGAAATATTGCGTATTGAATTTTTATGTTTTGGTCATGATCTCATACTCTTATGCTTATATTATGATTTTATATGATCATATATTGATATATCTAATTTTTACCATTATTGAGAATATGATCTCACCCTTTGTTATGTTTACATTTCCATAAGTTTTGAATAATGGTCTTAAGTAGGGTATTTCTTATAAGGGTTCTAGTTATGAAAAACCATATGGGAGACACTTATGAACAAGTTATTTATGTGGAAGTGTTTTTGATGAAAAAAGAACTATAGAGTTTAAGCATGGATCAAGATGTTTTGTAATGAATATTCATCTAGTAAGATATAATAAATTTTTAGAAGATTTATTGGTCATTATAGTTGGTATTATAGAATTTTTTAGTTAAACATTAGAAACTAGGATGAGTAAATAAGTGTGAGATCATGGGTGATAAGTCTATTTATATGATAATATCAAATATTTTGTACTTATCATTGATGTCCTAGGATAAACCTAAGGCACCAAAGATTTAAAAAAAAGTTACTTGATTTGGATATCGTAAAAATTATTATTTTTGGATTATATGGTTTCCCCCTATGAATATTGTTTCTCACATAATTCATTTTAGTTTTAGTAAATGGTTTGAGGATAAATGAATTGTGTTATTGATGAATATGATGGAAACATAAATTATTGTCCTCTTGGGAAATCAAATTTTATGGGATATGGAATTAAAAAACTATTTTTTATGATCACATAAATATCTCATTCCATGAATATTATTGAGCTTCAAAATAATCAAAGGTATGTGAAATTTATTATTGAATAATTCATGAGGAAAAATCAACAATATTTTATTGAATATTCTCATAAATGTGTTGTTGAGTGATGGATAAGTAGCATTGATAAAATATTTTCTATTATATGGTTCTCAGAACATAAAAAGTCTATATTTAACATTTATCATTTTCAATGTGAAAAGTATGTAACACCCCGAGCTTCCACGATACGCCTCTCTTTCAATAATGCAATAGCTTGCATTGTACGCAAGTTCAAGTTCTAACACACCGCAACTAATCAAAATAGCCGATTATGAATAGTAATAACCTCCTTTTAAATTTATAGAAATTTTATATTTCAAAATGGACTTCATTTTTGTATTCCTAATATTGAAATTAGCCTATGTTGAATTTTTTGTAATTTTCCGAGAACTTCCAAATTTTTATGAATAGTGAAAAATACTTAAAACAACTTTTTTAATCAAAATAATTCATAGTGATAAATTATACTATTGAGTGGTTTTAGAGTATAATTAGAATATATTTTTACCATTTTATCCAATGGTGGTCATTAGAATTAATTTAACATTGAAATTGGACATAAACAATTGCCAATCTTTTGATATAAATTGTTTCTTAAAAACACGCTATTTGTTGTAACAGCGGGAATTAATTATAAAATTAATTAATGCAACTTATATGTTTGGAATTTTGTAAAATAGGCATCATTTTTGAATTCGGAATATCAATTATAGCTTAGGGTGAAATTTTGGCATTGTTCTGAAAAACTTCAATTTTTGATGAATAGTGAAACCACTAAGTGGTAGTTAAATAACTGATTTTTCGTTTAAATGAAATATTACCACTTCTGTGATTTGATTTTCAAAAATCCGACATACATGGTTGTCATTAAGAAGTAAAATGTGGTTCAATGAGATCAAAATAATTTTTTGGTGAATAGTAACTTTTAAGTTCTTAATCGCGATTAGAGGTAATTAGTGTAGTTTAAGGTAAAACCAATGTTTTATTAACATGATATGAGCTTGACACTTGTCCTACTCCTATTGGATAAGTCATGGCCGACCAAGACAACCCATGGGTCAACTTGGGGACCCCATGGAGCCACTTTAGTTGGAAAATGACATTAATATATATTTATTTAATGTTAAAATTAAATTGACACAAACATGAGTTGTTTTACTAAAACAGTTTTTAAGTGTGGTTACACAACTCCAAATTTTGATTATAAATATTTATTAGAAATATAAAAAGATTTCCTACATCATAGTATTTTTTTTATAATTTTTAGACATTAAATAAATTAAATTATTTATGACATCATGATGATGTAGTGATGACCTCATTATTTAACGATTTAAATAAAATGGGAAGATAATGCAAAATCCAAGGCTTACACTTGTCCAAAGCCAATTGGATGAGGAGATTTCGAACCCTTATCACCTTAGCCTCGAGTTATATAAGTGTGGGACCTTTAGAATCCGAAAAGCATTGTGTAAATAATGTAACATTTCAATCTTTCCAAAAGAGCCCCTCCTCTCCACTTATAAAAGGCCCCCACCTCTCCCACCTTATTCACACCTTCAAGACATTTGGATCGGCCAACCTCTGCCCAAATACTCTCCCAACATTCCTCCCTTACTCATATAAGCCTCACTTTGGGCAGAACTCTTCCCAAGGAAGCCTTTGGCTCAAATCAAAAAGAGTTACCCGATTTTGAGGTAATGTCTTTTCTAATGTTGTTTTGTTTTATTTTTCTTCTCCAACCCCCTAAACTCTTTTTATTCATTTCTTTTGTAACAAAACCAGTATCCTAAATATACTAGGATGTTGTTATAAGAAGGATTCGAGCTACACTTACAGACACCTACATCTAATGGTTAAAGAACATACGGTTTCTGTGGATGGCGAATTTCTGCCTCACGAAACGATGATTGTTCAACACTCATATAACACCTCCAAAGGTGGCCATTAAGATGTCACTATATTTATATATGATATATAATGTGTTTATGTTTTACTTATGCTTCTGTATTCCTCATTTATGGCTTACTTTATGATTTCCATTATGGGTAAAACGCGATAATTTCATTTTAGGAAGTGCGGACTACCGCCCCCTCAAAGTGATTTGAATCGTTAATGCCATATGTGGGATGTATAAAGGATGGAGTAAATGGTATTATACACTATATTATACTGGAATTATATAATACATTTATATCATTATGATTTAGTTCCATTAAATATGAAATTGAAATGAAAGTAGCGTTCATGCGTACGTACGGCTTACCGTCTCCATGAACGGTGCATTTCATTTCTTACCTCTAAATGTTACGTAATATTATAAATGAATGTATATACTGGATATATAAGATATATATGACATCTAAATCATGAATATAATTCTGGATATAATGGATATTTCACCACATAAACAACTTGTAATTATAAGAAGCTTGTTGTTGACTCAAGTACCAAAGATCGACAAAACGACCGTTATTAACTTAAATAATTACATAATGTTCATATCATTGTAATAAGTGATATAATAAGGATAATGAAATTTAAAATGGTTCTTAATAAGGTAGATATTAACTCTAGTTTATTATTCAGGAGATTAAAGAACGGTTGAGTCAAGTCGGACGCAAGGTAAGGGAACTTCTTAACCCAATTTCTATTCTTTGGGTTAATCTCCTACTTTCAAATTATGTCATGATATTATTATGTCCTATCTTGTATTTTTACTTTCTTCAGGTGTACCTATAGTGAATACACATAATAGATCTATTTTATTTTAAAAATGATCTTTTTAAGGACTTCGTCTCAATCTCCTTTCATTGAGGCATATTTGGTTTTATACACAATTTTCTTTTATACGGTTTATAAACCCCTTTGACTTTTACGGTTATTCAAAAGGAATCTTTTTATACGAAGCATTTTGCTAAACGACAAAAGGGAATGTTTTTCTTTCTGTACTTATGCGGAGACAATGACTTCTCCGCCGTCGTGACCATTATTTGAGTTTCGGCTTCCTCTACAAGCCATCATTTTTTTTATTGAAAAATAAATACAAAGTTTTAACTTTCTTTTATTTTGGTATTGAAAATGGTTTTGAAAGAGTTTTTATCATATCAAAGTGTTGTATTGATATCTTGTGATTGAAATGTGGAAATGTTATGTTTCCTTTATGCATGTTTTATGTGATACGATTATGTTATGGTTTATGATATGTTTAAACCTATTCATATGAGGAATGCATTGGACTTAACAAGTGACGGGTGGAGCCCGCTATAGCTCCTCGATGCATCGGCAGGTCTCATGAGACAAACTAGTGTCTTGGCACGAGTCCTTGACAAAATCTTATTTGTGGTCTTGGCACGAGGCCTTGACTACGTGGTTATGATAGTCTGGCATTATGAATTCCATCATTATGAAAGTGGTTATTGATATTGCATGTGATTATTCGACCAGTAGAATATCCATGTGAAGAAGTAAATGGCATTATCTCATTTTACCTTTGCCATATTATGTTGATGTTCAAGTTTAAAAGGCTTTTTTTTTAGTTATACATTGCCTTAAATGTTTATGTTTATTTATGAAAGCTTCCGCAATATTGTTATCCTTACTGAGCATCTGAGCTCACCCCTTTCAATGTTTTAATATTTTCCAGGATGTGAAGAAGTATTTTATGAATGACCTGCAGGGATAGTCAGAAGAGGATATGAGTGTGGACTATGGAGACTTTGTTATTGTAGTTTTTCACTTTATGATGTAATGTAACGTTTACGAATGTATCTAGTGTTTCCAAGGCTACTAAACTAATCGGTCTTTCGAGACTTGATCTTTTGTGATCATGCCAATGTTACGAAGTAATGCACCGACTCTGGGTAGCTAGGGTCGGGGCGTTACAGTTGGTATCAGAGGCAGTTTAGTACTAACCTTGGAAGCTAGATTTAGATAAACTCTGATTAGAGCACATAGCCCATAGATAAACTTTGAGGATTAGTATAGAAGAGTTTCCTAGAATTTTGTTATTGTAAGAGATTTTGTGAGTTTTCCGAGCAATACATCCCTGTCTGGATACGAGCAGGTAGAGGCGGCTCTGGCACAGATGTACCTAGGGGTAAAACCCGAAAACACCGCTTTGAGCTAGACTCGAACGGGAACTGGTGCACGACAACGTGCCTTGCTGCACTCTTGGTTACGACACTCCCGGGGGATATGCTTAGGATAATTCTCATTTTATTTACAAACCACTATGAAGGGTTATGAGTATATACTTTCTCAAAGAAAAATTTTCTTTTTATGATTATGGATTATATCCATAAATAGTTCAATTTATGTTAAGTGTTTTATAAGTATGGAATTATGTATTTTGATTCATAAACTAATCTAGTTTATGCCATTGTTTAGAAATGGCGCCTAGTGGAAGGAATGGAAACCGTATCAATGCACGAACTCCGTGTAGGGATTGCCGTCCTGATCAAGATAATTATTGTGGATCTGGAGATACAACTGGTGCTGATCAACTTATTACCATACTTGGACAACTCACTCAGGTTATGAATAATAACCTTACTCGTATGGAGCACCCTGATCCGCAACGTGGAGGATCAATGTTAGACCGCTTCATGAGGCAACAACCACCAACCTTCAATGGGAGTACAAATCCTATAGTAGCTGAGCGATGGATAAATTCCTTAGAGAAAATATTCCATGCCTTGGGGAGTAGTGAAAGGGAGAAGGTTGTCATGGCAGTTTACCGCCTCACTGGAGATGCCGATCAGTGGTGGTCGCTGATTCGAAACACAAAAGAAGATGATGACGTATCGAATATGGAATGGAGGGAGTTCAAAGAGCTTTTCTTAGAAAAATACTTTCCTCGTGACCATCGAGCAGATATGGAAAGGAAATTTCTGAGTCTGAGGCAGAAGGAGGATGAGAATGTCGCAAAGTATGAGGCTAACTTTACAAGGTTAGCAAGGTATGCTGCAGATTACATACGTAACCCAAGGAGTAAGATTGATCGTTTCTTTGATGGGTTAAAACCATTTCTCCGTCGAGCTTTGGTATCACAATCCTTCTCATCATACGAAGATATTGTCTCGTGTGCTATCAAGACAGAAAAGGAATTCTCTAAGTCTTATGACAACAAAGTAAAGCAAGAGAAGAAGAGAACGGTGGAACAAGAGACAGATAATGGGAAAAAGGGAAAGAAGGATTTTCCATTATGTGATAATTGTGGGAAGAATCACCCTGGTACTTGCCTAAAAGGAATGGGAGTTTGTTATAAATGTGGAGAAAAGGGTCACCAGGCTCGTGATTGCAAGGGAAAGAAAGAGGCTGTCAAAGTTGAATGCTACAATTGTAGAGAAATGGGTCATTATGCAAATGAATGTCCTAAGCGTCAGGGAAACTTACCTCAGAAAAGGCCAAGGGATCAAGGACAATCTTATGCTGTTACTACAGTTGAAGCAGAATAACTAATGTATTGGTGCTTTTGGACTCAAGGATTATATTCTGGTTATAAGAATAATGTAATATATATATGGATTGTACTGCAGTACTTTTTGATTTCAGTAAGGTTTTAATATGATTAAGGTAATCATATTTTTAGTATGTGACAATAAGAGAAACTAATATTTGTTTGGGGAATCTGATAAATTGATTTTGGAATTAAGAGACCTTTTAGAGAAAGTCTGGATAGAAGTATTTTGGATAACTATAAAGGTTGGAGTGGATTAAGTTGAACCTTGGATAGTAAATTTAAGGTTAAAAATTTTCTGGAGATTATTCTTGGAATACTATAGTTTTATGAAAAGGACAACCTGCAGGGTGGGGCATAACCTGTCGAGTCGGACAAAGCTGCAGGAATCGAACCCACAATCATAGTGCGACAAGCCTTTATTTCCTACCACTAGCCTACAGGAAGTCCCTGGTTATTACAAATAATTTTACTAATTTAAATGGTATGTGTTAACATTTGGAACCTTATACAATTAGGATAAGTATAATATTTTTGAGTTCTATTATCTTTTTGAGTGAAAGATGATTTGAAGGTTGAAACTCTAATTGTCAAGCATAAATATATATATACCTATCTCTTATTCAATGAATAAATTAATTCTTAAACTTTAGTAAAGGGATATTAAAACAAAAAAATGTGTTATCCTAATACCTTATGTCTGGTTGAACTGATGATATTTTAAATCAACATAGATTGAAGGCTTTGAGGCCCTCAATTTGACAGTTGATTGTGATTGATGACCTCAATCACTCCCTACAAATATTTACGTTTTTCCTCCAATTATATGTCTTTAATTGCCACCAATGTTCTCCTTATCGAGATCATAATTTGGTGGTGACTTTCTTATTTCCATTTTCCCTCTTATTAAGGCTAAATTTTATTAACCTTATTTCCGATGTGGGTTTTCCACAAAGGTATTTTCTATTTTCAACCTCTTATATCAAATTGCGAGGACGCAATTTATTGAAGGAGGGGAGAATGTAACACCCCGAGCTTCCACGATACGCCTCTCTTTCAATAATGCAATAGCTTGCATTGTACGCAAGTTCAAGTTCTAACACACCGCAACTAATCAAAATAGCCGATTATGAATAGTAATAACCTCCTTTTAAATTTATAGAAATTTTATATTTCAAAATGGACTTCATTTTTGTATTCCTAATATTGAAATTAGCCTATGTTGAATTTTTTGTAATTTTCCGAGAACTTCCAAATTTTTATGAATAGTGAAAAATACTTAAAACAACTTTTTTAATCAAAATAATTCATAGTGATAAATTATACTATTGAGTGGTTTTAGAGTATAATTAGAATATATTTTTACCATTTTATCCAATGGTGGTCATTAGAATTAATTTAACATTGAAATTGGACATAAACAATTGCCAATCTTTTGATATAAATTGTTTCTTAAAAACACGCTATTTGTTGTAACAGCGGGAATTAATTATAAAATTAATTAATGCAACTTATATGTTTGGAATTTTGTAAAATAGGCATCATTTTTGAATTCGGAATATCAATTATAGCTTAGGGTGAAATTTTGGCATTGTTCTGAAAAACTTCAATTTTTGATGAATAGTGAAACCACTAAGTGGTAGTTAAATAACTGATTTTTCGTTTAAATGAAATATTACCACTTCTGTGATTTGATTTTCAAAAATCCGACATACATGGTTGTCATTAAGAAGTAAAATGTGGTTAAATGAGATCAAAATAATTTTTTGGTGAATAGTAACTTTTAAGTTCTTAATCGCGATTAGAGGTAATTAGTGTAGTTTAAGGTAAAACCAATGTTTTATTAACATGATATGAGCTTGACACTTGTCCTACTCCTATTGGATAAGTCATGGCCGACCAAGACAACCCATGGGTCAACTTGGGGACCCCATGGAGCCACTTTAGTTGGAAAATGACATTAATATATATTTATTTAATGTTAAAATTAAATTGACACAAACATGAGTTGTTTTACTAAAACAGTTTTTAAGTGTGGTTACACAACTCCAAATTTTGATTATAAATATTTATTAGAAATATAAAAAGATTTCCTACATCATAGTATTTTTTTTATAATTTTTAGACATTAAATAAATTAAATTATTTATGACATCATGATGATGTAGTGATGACCTCATTATTTAACGATTTAAATAAAATGGGAAGATAATGCAAAATCCAAGGCTTACACTTGTCCAAAGCCAATTGGATGAGGATATTTCGAACCCTTATCACCTTAGCCTCGAGTTATATAAGTGTGGGACCTTTAGAATCCGAAAAGCATTGTGTAAATAATGTAACATTTCAATCTTTCCAAAAGAGCCCCTCCTCTCCACTTATAAAAGGCCCCCACCTCTCCCACCTTATTCACACCTTCAAGACATTTGGATCGGCCAACCTCTGCCCAAATACTCTCCCAACATTCCTCCCTTACTCATATAAGCCTCACTTTGGGCAGAACTCTTCCCAAGGAAGCCTTTGGCTCAAATCAAAAAGAGTTACCCGATTTTGAGGTAATGTCTTTTCTAATGTTGTTTTGTTTTATTTTTCTTCTCCAACCCCCTAAACTCTTTTTATTCATTTCTTTTGTAACAACACCAGTATCCTCAATATACTAGGATGTTGTTATAAGAAGGATTCGAGCTACACTTACAGACACCTACATCTAATGGTTAAAGAACATACGGTTTCTGTGGATGGCGAATTTCTGCCTCACGAAACGATGATTGTTCAACACTCATATAACACCTCCAAAGGTGGCCATTAAGATGTCACTATATTTATATATGATATATAATGTGTTTATGTTTTACTTATGCTTCTGTATTTCTCATTTATGGCTTACTTTATGATTTCCATTATGGGTAAAACGCGATAATTTCATTTTAGGAAGTGCGGACTACCGCCCCCTCAAAGTGATTTGAATCGTTAATGCCATATGTGGGATGTATAAAGGATGGAGTAAATGGTATTATACACTATATTATACTGGAATTATATAATACATTTATATCATTATGATTTAGTTCCATTAAATATGAAATTGAAATGAAAGTAGCGTTCATGCGTACGTACGGCTTACCGTCTCCATGAACGGTGCATTTCATTTCTTACCTCTAAATGTTACGTAATATTATAAATGAATGCATATACTGGATATATAAGATATATATGACATCTAAATCATGAATATAATTCTGGATATAATGGATATTTCACCACATAAACAACTTGTAATTATAAGAAGCTTGTTGTTGACTCAAGTACCAAAGATCGACAAAACGACCGTTATTAACTTAAATAATTACATAATGTTCATATCATTGTAATAAGTGATATAATAAGGATAATGAAATTTAAAATGGTTCTTAATAAGGTAGATATTAACTCTAGTTTATTATTCAGGAGATTAAATAACGGTTGAGTCAAGTCGGACGCAAGGTAAGGGAACTTCTTAACCCAATTTCTATTCTTTGGGTTAATCTCCTACTTTCAAATTATGTCATGATATTATTATGTCCTATCTTGTATTTTTACTTTCTTCAGGTGTACCTATAGTGAATACACATAATAGATCTATTTTATTTTAAAAATGATCTTTTTAAGGACTTCGTCTCAATCTCCTTTCATTGAGGCATATTTGGTTTTATACACAATTTTCTTTTATACGGTTTATAAACCCCTTTGACTTTTACGGTTATTCAAAAGGAATCTTTTTATACGAAGCATTTTGCTAAACGACAAAAGGGAATGTTTTTCTTTCTGTACTTATGCGGAGACAATGACTTCTCCGCCGTCGTGACCATTATTTGAGTTTCGGCTTCCTCTACAAGCCATCATTTTTTTTATTGAAAAATAAATACAAAGTTTTAACTTTCTTTTATTTTGGTATTGAAAATGGTTTTGAAAGAGTTTTTATCATATCAAAGTGTTGTATTGATATCTTGTGATTGAAATGTGGAAATTTTATGTTTCCTTTATGCATGTTTTATGTGATACGATTATGTTATGGTTTATGATATGTTTAAACCTATTCATATGAGGAATGCATTGGACTTAACAAGTGACGGGTGGAGCCCGCTATAGCTCCTCGATGCATCGGCAGGTCTCATGAGACAAACTAGTGTCTTGGCACGAGGCCTTGACAAAATCTTATTTGTGGTCTTGGCACGAGGCCTTGACTACGTGGTTATGATAGTCTGGCATTATGCATTCCATCATTATGAAAGTGGTTATTGATATTGCATGTGATTATTCGACCAGTAGAATATCCATGTGAAGAAGTAAATGGCATTATCTCATTTTACCTTTGCCATATTATGTTGATGTTCAAGTTTAAAAGGCTTTTGTTTTAGTTATACATTGCCTTAAATGTTTATGTTTATTTATGAAAGCTTCCGCAATATTGTTATCCTTACTGAGCATCTAAGCTCACCCCTTTCAATGTTTTAATATTTTCCAGGATGTGAAGAAGTATTTTATGAATGACCTGCAGGGATAGTCAGAAGAGGATATGAGTGTGGACTATGGAGACTTTGTTATTGTAGTTTTTCACTTTATGATGTAATGTAACGTTTACGAATGTATCTAGTGTTTCCAAGGCTACTAAACTAATCGGTCTTTCGAGACTTGATCTTTTGTGATCATGCCAATGTTACGAAGTAATGCACCGACTCTGGGTAGCTAGGGTCGGGGCGTTACAAAGTACCAATGAAAAAACCTTATTAATAATATGAGACAATACTATTAAATTGAATCCATAGGATGGGGTGAGTTTAGGAGGATATTTCAAAGAAAATACATCACTTTTATTGTACATACAAATATGATATAGGATTTCCTTGATATTAAGAAAAAGTATGATGAATACATTGACAATTATGAGGAAAATACTACAAGGCATAAAAGGTATTCTTTTATATTATTAATTTTTCATAATGAACAAATTGATTTATTCTTCAGTAGATTAAAACAAATTCTTTATAAGGAATTAACTATAAGGGACCTTATTATATATGTATAAATTATTTGATGTGAACTCAAGGTAGAAATTAAAATTTGATATACCATCTATTCTAATAGTTTTGATAAAAAATGATGATAGGGTCTCAGGAAAGCTCAAATATATAACATAGTGGAATGAAATTACATATATCTACATGCTGGGAAAATGGGAAAAACATTAGGGGAATTCCATGAATGTAACTGGGAGGTTCTTTATATGTGGAAGGAGTGTTGATAAAGCCAATTATTTTTAAATGGAAAATAATTAGATGGTAAATGTAATGGAGTAAAATAAAAAGACACCTAATACACCACATACAATCCAATGATTCAAATGTAAGGATAATGGTTATTATTCCAATCAGTGCATGACTCTAAATCACTTTTATGATTAGCTTTTATAGCCTCCTAAGCCTAGAGAGGAATATAGATATATTTAAATCATGATTTCCATGTAATTTAATGAAAATTATGTAGTGATAGGTACTTTTATCATCTATTCATGAATATATAATGTCTTATTTTATTCCAAATATATTAATAATTTTAGGTCTAATGAAATTGAAATTTTAATTGAATTACCATCTTAATGACTAGATATCGATCTAGTGGTGAAAAATCTTAAAGGTGTGATGGTAACATATCAAGTATATAGTTCCTCTCTAATTTATTTTAATGGGAATATTTTTCTTGAACATATTGTTATTATATATTTAGTTGAATTTTATGTGATTATAGGTGTGTATTTTCATTCTTTATATGGAGGAAATATCAATTTATGAGTGGTGGAAGTCACATTTTATATACTAAATTTACCTATGATCCTCTATCCATGTGAGGATAAACTCGATTTTTTAATGGGAATTTATTCTATCTTGCGGGCATTAATTATTATCTATGAATGGTGACTATCTTATATAGTTGGGGAAAACCCCAACATTGATGATACTCATACCGTTAAAGCGTTTTTTAGGTTTTTCAATAAATGTTTCTTGTTCTTCCATAAAATCATGTATTTTATAGTATAACTCATACATGGAGTTGTACCTATTTCTATTACTCCTTATATATTAGCCTCAATTGAGTTGTTTGAATTGAGGAAGCAACCAAATGATACTTTTGATAAGCTATTTATACATCCTAGTGAATCACTCTGGGGTGAAATGATTCATTTGATAAAGAATAGTGATATATCAATGAAACTTTGTATTAATTATTAAGAGTAGGATAAGATCACAATAAATAAAATGTATCCTTCAATCTATCTAAACAAGAACAAGTATATGTTACCCCATATCGATGAATTGATTGATAAACTATATAGAGACATTATAGAAATTCCATTAAGTATAAACTATATAATCAATTAAGAGTTACAAATAAGGATAGCTCCAATAGGGTATACCACAGAAGGTATGGACACTATGGATTTATAGAAATTCCATTTAGTATAAATTATTTCCCTCTTAGCTTCATGTATTTAATGAATAGAGACATTATATATTACATTAATTAGTTTGTGGAACTCTAAATAGATGATATTATTACATATTTTAAGGGAATAGAATTGAATGAATATCATTTTAGGATTGTTCTCATGACACTAAAGAAAACTATGTTTTTTTAAAAAATTTCAAAGTCTGAATATTAGCTCTAGAAAGTTTCATTATTGGTTCATTTAATCTCAAATGAGGGTATATAATTAAATCCTTCAAATAAAAATATTTTTGACCCTTGGCATAGACCAATCACTATGACTGACATCTATAGTGTTATTATTTTAGGTAGATATTATTAATGATTTGTATATATTTTTTCATGTATGTATAGTACACTCACCAAGTAACATTGGAAAGGATAAAATTTACTTTAGATATATGAATATGAGAATAGTTTTAATGACCTAAAAGGAAGGTTGTTAGTGCACATATTCTCATAGAGCCTTGTACTAGAAAATGTTTTTTAATCTATGAAAACACATCCATGAAGGGAATGGGATGAATTCTTATGAAACATTATATAGTGGTATAACATTCCTATCTTTAATTGATATTATGTGAGAAACATTACCTGAAAATGATCTGGAGTTGGTGGGGGTAATTTTTTCATTGATGATATAGAGATAATATCTTTATGGTGAAAAGTGTGAATATATGCAGATCGTAAATGTTTAAAGTATATATTCACAGAGAAAGAGATAAATATATTCCAGATAAGATGGTTGTAAATGATTAATGATTATGAATGGTCAATACATTACCACCATTAAAATTGTAACAAGGTGGTAGATTATATTAGTAAAAAAGATCACATGATCTTATATAAGATGAGAATCAGGATAGATTCAATATTTTTTGATTTGTAGAGAATGGATTGGGAAATATTAAAGGAAGGGTAAATATATTGTCTTTATCCCATAATTGTTCTCCCATATATCCATGTAAAGGTTAATGATGTGAAGAAAGGGAGATTTGGAACTATATAATAATTTCATGACTCTTTTTGAGTTTAACCATGATGGTGATGGAATGATAAGGTTCTGCCACTATGTATGTGTCTCATCTATTCCATATTTAGAGAATGAGCTGTTAGAGGATGGTCATAGTTCATCTTTATCTATTCATCCTAGAAGTATGAATATACATAGAGATATGAAGTAATATTTATGGTTATAAGGAATGAAAATAGATATATCAGGGTATGTGTATTAGGGTCTAGTATTTTATAATGTTAATACTGATAGACAAAAATCTAATGTAATGTTATAACCATTACAGACACTTTAATGAAAATGAGAAAACATTATGATATATTTAGTTTTCGGAATCACCAAAACATCCAAAGGGAACAATTTTATACAGGTTATAGTCAATTGCCTTATGATGTTATCTCACATCATTTCCATCAAATAATATTTTTATATTGATCATATTTCTAGGTTATACATTAAAAAAGTGATAACATTTCATAGAGTACAACATTATATTATATCTTATACAGATCTGAGGATTACATCAATGTTTTGGTGAATTATTTACTTGCCTCTAGATTTAAATTTAGGTTTCAAAAAAACATATCATCCAATGATAGATGGTCAGTCTTAGAGGAACATTCAAACCATATAGGATATATTGAGCTCCTATTTTATGGAATTCTAGGGTTTTTTGGATCAACACCTTCCACTATTTGATTTTTCATATAACAATAGATTCCAATTGATTATTAACATGGATCATTACAAAGAACTCTAAAGATTAAAATGTATAACTAAAAATGATTGGGGTAAGGTTTGATAAATAAATCTATTGATACCTGAGCTAGTTGGATTACTAAAAAAGGAATCTAAATCCATTCAATATCATATAAGAGCATCTTAGAGATGATAAAATATTTATGGTAAAACTTTTCAATGATATTGGGAGTTAGAAGTTAGTGAAAATGTATTACTATGAATACCTCCTTGGAAGAGGTTTGTGAGGTTTGGAAAGAAGGGTATATTGGGAACTAGATATATAAGCCCCTTTTAAATTATTAATCATATTAGAGAAGTATATTATAATTTTTTGCTACAAAAAATCTCATTCAAGTTCACGATGTATTCTAGGAATAAAATTTTAGGATTTAAAAACATAGTTATTTACAATGTATGAACTCATAGGTATTACCACTAGAGCATGATATATATTATGATGAACTACCAACATAGATTATAGATCTAAGATACATAGATCAACAAAACATGACCACTCACCTGGTCTATGTTTTCTAGCAAAGTCATAAAGTTTAGGATGTAATGTAGAAACCCAAGGAGTTTATGAGTTATGGTTATACTCTGTTATTGGAATCATATTGATAAATTATAAAATAAAAATTAATTTTAAGATGGGTAAGGTAACACCCAGATAATTTATATCATATTTCTATTTAAATAATTTAATTTTTCTTGTTTTATAGCATTACATGAAACCCTAAGTTCAAATGAACCGTGATATATTATTAAAATATTATTATGTGATAGATATAACAAAGCTATTTTAAATGAGGTTATGAATATGAATATTTAAATTATGAAACATATTGTTTTAAAATGATAATTGGTTATCAATTAATTGAAAATGAATATAAAAATCATTTGGAAAAAAATGAGATGTTTTATATATAACAGATTTTATGTGCACAAACTAGATTTATCATAAAAAATTAAATAAATAAATTTTAGAGATTTTTTTATGAGTTTTTATAATATAAGTTTCCTAAAATTTTCTATCATTCATTTAATATTTTTCTTATCACAGAATAGGAATAAAATCATCTTTTATGATTAAAATGATTTTTTTCTAAAAAGTGTCTATCATTGAATTTTATGCACTTATTTTAAAATTAATTTATAAAACATAAAGAGATTTAATTTGTTAAAATGGATTAAATATTTTTAATTATGAATATTTTCTTTGAAGCAGTTTCTTTTTGTTTTTTGGCATTATAAATAGTAATTGTGGTAAAATTTGACACCTTACTAATGGGTAAACCGTGATAATTTGGTTTAAAAATAAGTAACAAGTCCATGATTGTTAATACTAATGAATATTGGATAAATTTAATTCTAATAATATCACCTTAATCCCAAAATGGAACCATTTTATCATCATATTCGGTTAATGTTATTTTAATCTTTTTAGAAAATCCAAGTGTGAACCTCCCCTCTGTTATAAAAGGGCACCTCTTGTTTCTCTTCTTCACAAAACTTTTTACTTACAGATTTATCACCATCTTAAAAATTATTTTCTTCATCTCCATATCAACATCATAGTATTTTTTCTTCCCAAAAGACCAACCCTATGATCATTAAGATGATATCTAAAATAGTTATTTGCGAGATGATATAATTGCCTTAACATGTCACTTAATTTTTTTAATTATACTTTTTCCTCCTCTAAATATACTATATTCTTCATAAAATAAAATAAATAAATATTATAAATATTTATAAATGAGATTATTTTTATTAAATAACCTTTATTCACACTCATATCCATCAAATTAGAAGTGAATGTATCGTTAGTGTGTGCATACGACTTACTGTCTCCACATAGCGATACAATTCGATTTCCATCATCATATTTCATAGATATTGATTTTGATGGGTTTTCTTTTTATATGTTATATTTATAAAAAATGATATTTTTTAATGATAATATCATATCTATCCTATTACTTTCGAACCCATTGAAAATAATAATTTTATTCGTGTGTAAATGTGGACTACCACATCCACGAAGTGATGTGATTGTTTTTCATTTCTGTTTTTCATGGACTATAATAAGGAAAGCGTTAATGATTATTTATGATATATATAACTTAATAATTTTTTTTAAATGTGATTTTTTATTTACCTATCATTCATTCCATCCATCAAAAATTGAAATAGAATTCATGTGTTTATATGATCTATTGTCTCCATGTATGGTGTAATTATTTTTATTTATATATATATTATTAATGATTATAAATATTTATATACTGAATTTATATGATATTTATAAAATGATTCAAATTATGGATGTAATGGAATAATTATCAATCTACAGGAACCAAAACTACCAAACCAGAATTTACATGAAAAACGAAGTAGTTATCAACCATAATAGTATTTTTAATTACGAATTGTTAATTAATTAGTGAAAAAAGGTTTTAATTAAATAATATATGGTATTATATATGTGATTTTAGTTATATAATATATTTTTAATATATTTATATTTATTATACATTATATTTTAACACCTACAAAGGAAGTCGGACCTATGGTTCGGTTTTTATGTTACAATATCATTTTTTATTGAAATTGTTTATGATTATATTTTTGATGATGAAATATTATTATCTACATCTCAATAAAATCATGAATTTTATTATCCTATGGTTATTTATTAACAATACTTAATTTAATTTCATTTTACTCACCTTAAGTTCTCAAGATAATGAAAGTATGTTTCTATGGAAAATCGAATTTATTTCTCTCATTAGTTGAAAAACCATTTCCTTATATATCCATGTTTTATAATAAAAATTTAAAGAAGGTTTTTAATTCAATGAAATTATAATTTGAAGTAATTATTACCCAATTTTAAATTTTACAATGTGGTTTAAATGGAATATTTTTTTCAATTTTTCAACAATGTACTTTTTGACTATTTACAAAAAAATGTGAAATGAATGTTATTTTTTAACTTATATGGAATAAATGAAAATTTCAAACATAATGAAAACTAAATTTATTGAAACATACTCTATAAGTTTCATAGGACCATTTTAATGAAAATTATTTCTTTTTCATGTCTGATGTTTTAAGAATAAAAAATGACTTTCAAAGTAGAAATTCAATTTTCATCAACATACGTTACATGGGATTTTTCAAAATAATTTTCCATCTAATATGACATCCTTTGATGTTACTTATAATTTGTATGGGATATGATCCAATGAAACCTTTATTTCTCTTTATTTGGATGTTTAATATTTATGTTGATGATATGTTTATGAAACCCATTAATTTTCCAAGGCTTATTCTTTAATAAATTGAATAAATGTTTATAAAACCCATTTTCATTACACAGTTTATGATATGATGATATGATGAATGTTTCGTATTGTGTCACACATATGTATGGTATTTATTATTTCATGGTGGATGAATTATAACCAAGTATAGTGGTTACTTTATAACCAATATTTGTGGTACATATATCCCCATCTAATGCATTGGGTAATGTTTATATCTCATGAGATAAATATGGGATGCAAGTCAAAGTTCATGATATATTATGGTATGAAAGTTTGTTTTCTTGATCTACTATGGGGTCCAATTTGATGTTCTTGATTTAATATGGAATAAAAGTGGGGATTACTTATCCTTTATGGTTTAATGGTCTGAGTACAAGACACCGTCATTATGAAAGGGTTTTTTATACCAATGTTGGTGCCACATTTTTATGACATGAACTTTCATATCATGATTGATTTATGATTTATTTCAAACTTATGATATATTTATTTTGAGGAGATATTTTTTATGCCATGAATCATGTTTACGATCTATGAAATATTGGGTATGATAATTGAAAGTTATGTTCATTCTCTCATACTATTATTCTTATCTTATGATTACATATGACCATAGATTGATATCTACCATGTTTATACATACAGAGATTCTGATCTCACCCTTTCCTATGTTTTTATTTTCCCTGGTTATGAAGAAAGATTTTTAGTTGAGAAAGTGTAAGAAATGTTATATTTAAGAAGTACATAATGGGAGAGACTTATGAACTATTTTTTATGTGTTCATATTTTTAGAGATATTAGTCATATATAGTTCTTGAATGGATTTGGATGTTGTTTTATCGAATATTCATCTAATATGATGTAATAAAATTTGATGAAATGTATGGATCTCTTTAATATACATATTTATTTAGATCAGTTTTCAATGTTGTTAATGATACTGCAGTCATACAAACAATATATTTAGAAATACACCTTAAAATTTTGATTCGATCAAATTCAATTTTTTTGAGAACTAAAAAGCCCTCTATGTTCATCAATTATTTTATACTGATGACTATGATTCAACATTTATAGGATTGTGAAACTCACCCACTACAAAACACAGATGAAAAATTATATATTACACAATAAAAAATAGATGTATATAGTTCATCAAGGTTATTATGTCCATGAGAGAAGGGGTCAAATACAATTATTTTTCCTTGATTAATATTTAACAGATACAAAATGTACAATTTCATGATAATTTTATATTTATTTATAGGATAAAGAATATAGTGATTTCAAGGGTCATTTAATTGGTTCATTTACCATTAAAAATTAATCCTTCACAAATTTATTTGATCAATGATTCTTAAAGAATAAGTATGTGGATACCTCAGTTTGGTTTCCACCCACAAAAAACTTTCTTCCATGGTTTTTGAGGACACCCCCCCCCCACCCTCGTGAATTTATCAATCAAAATTGGCTTCTGAATTAGAATGGTACCCCGCACCAAAATGAAAACACCACACAATATCTTTATTTCCATTTAGGTAATGAAGCTAATATAATTAATTAACAATCAATATTTATATTTATAAAATAAAAATTATTAATTTAATTAATATTTTAAAATCGCTATATATTTGATATATTTACATTGAAAATGAGTATAATATGATATAATATTCCAAATGAATAAACTAAATTATTATATGATACATTCATTTATACATGTTCCTACATATTTTTATCATGACATAATATTCATAATTTTATACATTTATGTCACATCATAAAATAAAATAGCCAAATAAAATGTTAATTAATAAAAATCATTCACAACAAAAATTAACAATACCAAGAATTATATTTGGTGATCTATAAAATAAATTTCAGTCATTTATCAAAAATTTAACACATTATATAAAATCAATAACCTTTTATTTAAAATTCTAGAAAATGAACAAACATGTTTTTATTTCCATAAAAAATCCCCCCCATATAAAATTCAATAAATAACTTTATAATATTAATTATAATTAATCCACTTCGCCCATATCACCATATTTATAAAACTAAATTTCACATAATATTCAACACATAATTGATCCAAAAATATAAAAAAACAATTCTTTTAGTAAGGTCAATCAAGAAGCAATGCTCTGTACATTTATTAAATGAATAAAAGATAACAAGAGATAATTTGGGGTGATACAAAGGAAAAATATTATTCTATAGCACATGTGATCTACAAAAAAAACTAAAAATAATCATTTAAATTATGAATTCATAAGAAAATTAACCATCCCACATTACACGTTAATCAATATTTTAAATTAAGATAATTACATTTAAAAATAAACATCCTATTAATTATATGATTATATTTTAGTGTTAAGAATTGAATATTAATAATCATATATATATATATATTCAAATTTAATTTTAAAAACACTTAGATACCATGATTAATTATAAAAAAATTATCCTATACTAACAAATTGTTTTAAATATAAAACCATTCTCAATATTTCAAAATAATAATTCAAATAAATAAATATAATCTGTTATCTACTATGTTAAAAAAATTAAATAAATTTCATCTTTTAATTTATAATATAAAAAAATAAATTTTAGCATTTCATTCCTATTATATTTCTCAAAAAATATTTCCCAAAAATTTAAAAAATATTTTACCAATTTTTTATTGAAATAGAATTTCATTAATTATAAAAAAAATATGATTAAAATGCCATTTTTATTTTTTGATAATAAAAATTATTTTAGTAAAGAAATAATTAATCAGTTTAACCATAATATATACCTCTAAAGCATTACATATAAATATTTTAACAAAATAAATATACATTTAGTTTTATATTTTATGAAAAAATATTAGTGTTGTTTATATACAGTAATAATTTCATATTATATTTATTAATAATTGAAAGTTATAATCTCTAAATCCAAAATATGATCAAAACACAATTCATATTATTTATTTTAATTATCAAACCCAATTATAGAAATTCCATTATGAAAATGGATCTAGAATATCTATTTTCATTTATTATATCACAAAAAATTGTCTTCCATACAAAACTATAAATTCACGAAAAATAGTGATGGCCTTTATCAACACTTTTAAAAAATAGTAATATAGAATACTCTATATTCATAATTTTTAAACACATTAATAAAAATCATCATCTCTTTATTATTTATAACCCCACTAATAAAGGTGGCATTTATCAATGTTTTTACCATTTTGAATGGTCTCTTTTATCAAATCTTTCTTTAGCCTTAATGATGTGTAACCTTAACTGATCTTTTCTTCTAGTGATGATAAATCCAATATTGGTCAAATATTTTCACTTTTTATCTTTTTTTAGGCCTGATATATGGTGAAATTTAGCAATTATTTTTTTTAACAATGATAATATATACCCTTCAAAATTTAACACATATATATTCTTATATAATATATATATTTGTATATAATTTATGTAATTATTTATGATTATTTAAAGATATACAAATAATAATAATTACTTATGAATATTCATATATATATATATATTAGTATATAAGTAAATTGATCTGTAATATAAATAAATTAATACATTAATTTATTAAAAATTATTTACATATAAAATATATATTAAAATATATATTTTCTTTTTTTATAGAATTATTATAAATTTATATTTCATAATTTACAGTCAAAAATATTATTTAATTTATATAATGTAATGAGTATTATTTATAATATATTAAAATAAATTAGAAAATTGAATATGTAAATAAAATTTATTATAAATGTGTATAAGTAAATTATATAAAAAGGTATTCATATAAATATATATAAATAAATTTTGTAAACGAATCATAAAAATTAAATAAATATACATATATAAATATATTTTAATATATATAAATATATATAATATTTATATACGTGTGTGTAATATGTATTTAAGTGTATTTATATTTATACATATAATAACATATTATAAAATATACATTATAAAATATGTACATATAAATATTAATTTATTAATATATCATTATATAATTAGAATAATATCCTAGACGGATAGTAAGACTAATTCATGAAAAAGTTTTGGATGGAGGATCAATTATTTTCCCACATCAATTAATTATGAATATAACTCATGTTTTGTGGATCACTTTGTCTGATCCATATGGTGGCCTCGGGGTAGCCTAATTGGTGTCTTCTATCAAAAATATTTTAATGAATTTATGTAAAATTTATCAGTGCTTAAATTGGCTCGAATTAAGTTTATATTTTATCAGTAATGAGAACATTCGTTATTTTAAAGAGCTATTAAATGAAAAATATATCATAATTCTAATATTAATAATTATATAAATAAATATATTGAAAACTCTGGGTAATCTCCAAAAAATTCATACCATTAAAAAATAAAAATAAAAAAATAAAAAATTTATTTACAGTTATGTAGTTTGGAAAATATAATCAACCTCTAATAACTATTTGAGAAAAAATGAAAATGAAAATGTTTCGTACTAATTTTTGAATGACACTTAATATGAAATATTAAAATTAAATCATTATGAAGTGACACATTTAAAAACAAGTCATGAAATTTTATGTGTATAAAATCATCAATTAATAATATATATACCCTCATTAATCATTTTTCTCTTGTCATGACAAGTCTCAGTAGGTCCCGAGACACAACTACCTCAAGCCGACCTCTAATAGATATGGGGATAGTGACTAGCGCAAAGAAGGTATATCATACACAAGGGAGGAATCTTCCTAAAGTATAGACACACAAAGACACACACATCATAAATTCCATATAATTCCCAATGGTAAATAAACTAAAAAATGCATGTATACATCTATAATATTGCAACTCGAGTGAAACAAAAAGTATTTGAAAAAATGAAAAGGGACCCAATAAAGGACCAATAAAAAACTGGAAGGTAAATTCCATCCTACTCATAAAAAGGGGAATGATTTCAAATTCACCACTGCTATACACCTCAGTCTACCTTGCCCAAACTAGCTCCACCTACTCCTAGTCCGCTAAGGACTTCATAAAGGGTCCATGATCTGCATAAGACACGACCAGTGTGGATAGATCCCATGTAGGGGTTAGTATAAAAATTCCTAGTAACAAAACCCAAAATAAAAGTAATAATGAATCAAGGGTATTCATCTCATCATATGATATTTGAATCATAATGTGAGATAAAAAAATAAAATTGTAGGTATACTCATAAAAGTATCTGAGTTTCAAAGGTTTCACCCATTTCCATACATAGTTCCACTACAAGGATGCATGATAATGCTCATCAAGGAGGAATCTCTCCTTGATATATACTACAATTTATGATACTCATCCTAGAGGTAAATATTTTCAAATATGTTGAAGAAGATTAACAGAGTAAAAATGAGGTGGTCCATTCGAGGTAGACACTCTATTAAAAAAATACACCACCAGAGAGATCAAATATCAATTCAAAGATAGGGGTTAATTACAATGGATCAGTAGGGGTACACCAACCCTTACTGTAAATATCGTCATAGATAGGGGATCAATTCATGTCTAAATATTGGTTACACCAATTCAAACAACCCCATCTAAGGTAACACTATGTTAAAGAAGATCACTATGGGCATCTTAGAGGGATACATGCCCAAGGATACTGAAAAATTAATTGAATAAAATGTAGGAAATTCATTCCAAAATAATTGGAATCACCCACACTACCCTTAATCACAAGAAGTTTTACTAGGATCACCCTATAATAAGGGAACATGATGCCACACCGAACCCTCATAGAAATAGACCAAGGAAACATAATCAACCAAAAAGAGTCCAAGGCATCTCATGTAAGGTCACAACAATGTTGAGTTAATAAGAAAAAGGGATACAACCCATCCACAAAGTAGTACAAGGAGTGTCCCTAGGGGTACATGGCATGACTCACTAATCCTAACACTCTCCATATATCAACCTCTCATGGTATGTACTTTTTATCAATACACGACATGTACCTAAGTTACATGGAATGTAAATGTTTGAGATGGTACTTAGTGTGTATCATGCTCTTGAAAATGTAATTCCCTAATTACGTAGAATGTGGATCAACATACATGACAAAATCTCATTAGTGTGTACATCATGTACACACAAAGTTTCATACTAGGGTGTACATGACATGTGGAATGGTCCACACAACATACGACTCTACCCGACCTACTGGGAATTTAATCTATTTAATTGTTGAACTATTTGGATAAGGTTCACATAGTGTATTATAAATTTATCCATGTTGAACTCATAACACAATAAAGAAGTGGCTACACAGTTTGTTTTTATAGTAATACACGTTGTGTATTTTAGATTTTGACAGAAACCCCATAAAGTACAAAGAATATTTGCCCATTTGTCCTATATACGCTAATTCCACCCTAAACCACATTTTAATATGTGGATATGATGTTGAACCCCCCCCACCCATCTCAACAAGTATCCAAAATCCGTCTCCATCCCATTCTCTAGAAGCACTAGCATCATGCATCATCAGTGCTACATTAAAAAATCATGAAGAACATATCTCAACCGGCCTGTGGATCTAATGACATATTAGTATACCACATTTATGTCCTCTATTATCCATCCCTGGACTATAGTAGTGATCCTTTTCAGGAAATATTAAACATACAATTATATTTCACCATGTTTTTATCTAATCCTAAGAAAAAATAAACACCAATGATGAACTCGTGTAAAATGCCGAGATAAAACCAAAAACCATGAATGTGGGGAATGAACCATGACCTTTTCTTATTTCATCCTAAATAAAATATCATAGTAATTAGGGATTAAAATTTATATCATTCAATGAATAATAATAAAAATTGTCCACGAATCTCTCAATTTGACCAACACTCGCAAAAATGACCAATTAATGAATAAATCTGTTAGTCGATGGATTTGCATTCATTGTGGGATAAAAATGGGGTTAAATCCACTAGGAAAAAAACCTAACTAAATTTTGATCAATTTAACATTAATATAAATCACAAATCATTATTTTTCGAGATATCCTCAATTTTATTTTGCACAACTATCACAAAATCTTGATCCATCGATGTTCATCAACAAAAAGAATTCCACCGGCTGATCTATCATATTCTATAGTTATGAGGCCAAAACTAAAAAATCGTTATAGATGGGATTATAAATAAGTTTATTAGATCATTAAATGAATGAAAAATATGTAATTAATTTATTTTATTTCTTCACCCATGAATACACTTTAATAAAACACCCAACACTGAAAAATTTTATATCGCACCTAGGGTAACCCCCATGTTTTGAACTCAATGATGTCCTCAGATACCTGATCATGTACCCCATTCAGGATTTATTATTCCTTTTTAGGAAAACTCATGAATGTGTTAATTAATATATTTAAAATATTTCTAAAATTAATTTTAGGCACATCAGGCCTTGAACTCTCAAACCGTCTCAATTTCTGGCACCAAAAATATTCCGATAAATATTCCAAATTCTTAAACATAAAAAAATGATACATTACATTATTTCTTTTTAAAATATTTTCATCCCAAAAAATAAAAAACTATGTTGAATATGGGGATTCTATTCTATTAATTGTGCATCTTTCTCATAATATCTCTCCCAAAAATTCCCTACGCCGTCAATAAAAATTCAACTATGGTAAATATTTTACCATGAAGGGTCATTCTCATACTAGTCCCCAACATCACATGATCCTTTAAGAAGGAAACATTTCTCTCATGACCCAAATTACATAAGTCTGTATCATATAATGATTCATGTACACATGTCCTCAATTGAAACATGTGGAGAACACTAAGCAACCCAGAACTACTATGTTCATGAGGTTAAGTGGCACACCACCAAGCTTTTCCTAACACAACATCTAGAAAAGAAAGGTCTAATATTCATAAAGATAGATAAAAAATCTAACTAATACTTCATAAATTTCTAAATAAGAAACCCTCTTTCATTAGTTTATTTAAAAACCATGAAATTTACTGGATAGTAATCATCCTCCCCAGGAAGAATTGTACCCTTTTTAACTATCAGTAGCACCAAAACATGGATCCCAAGTGCTATTACCCACTGGTTCCGACCAGTATGAATGTTTCTTTCAAGGGATATCATTCATGGAATTAAAAAGTTTATACTCTAGTGTTGGAGTATAAATCATCATGATACACAAACCCCAAAAATGGTTGATGATCTTCCCTACTCTAGATCCAAACTATAATGAAAACCCATAGCATGCTCACTTAAAACTTAATGGTACATTCAACCCGACCACATGGATGAAGTACATCACTTTTCCAAACTGAAATTGAGTCCCAAGAAGTCTTCTTGCATCCTATCTCAAATCATTCTCCTAATTAAGAATCACTATCTTCAATGATTTTTGAGGGAATCCCAAAAATCTATAATACCCCATGCACACAAAAGTGACCCTAACTCTCCACAAATATTTATCGATTTTTACCCTAGGATAGGTGATATGATAAATTTTTAAATAGATAGCACACTACAACTCCCTTTTCCTCCCCAACTAATTCCATTAGATCTAGATACATCCTCACCTCTATTATAAGTAACACTATGGGGAAACAACTTCCATAACACCACTTCTCGCATCGTGAATAGAATCCCCATCTATACCTAGGAAGAGGATGATGTGATTACCTCAATCTAGAAAGACATTAGGATTACTTCCTATAGATATTTGGTTCCACAAAATTATGGGGTCTAAAAGTTTATAGAATTCACTACTCTAAGGGTAATACAAGCCAACTAATAAGAAAATGGTTGGAACATCCTATGAACGAGATCATCCTACCATTGTCCAGTGATCAGTCATTATCAATGGAAGAAAAGTCCATCCCCAAAAAATTGGAAGAATTACTAAAATCACTATTATAAATAATAGTGACATGAATTTTATAGAACCAATCCACATTAAGGAAAATATCATAGGGTCCCAAAACCCCTAACTAATGATTTCCATGCAAGTCTCTCTCTCCTACTCTTAGAGTCATGTCACTCTATCAGTAGAAGAAAATAATCACTTATCCCCTTTATTTGATCCTTTTACATAATGTTCACAAAAAATGGTCTCCACCAGTATAACAAGTTCTCTAATTGGGGATAAACATAGGGAAATTGGCACATAACTATATGTGAAAACAGAAATGGGTTTAGTGAAGCCACACAATGTAACTAAAACTTCACTTGATACATATGTGAGTTCCTATAGCTAATAACTCATAATTTCCCTATCCCCATAGTTTTTTATATCAAGGGACATCTCCAAAAGCTGGGAACATCAAAAAACATCAAACACACATGCTAGAGTAACTCCTCAACCACACCTTGACATTATCTGCTTTTGGAGACACCGACCCTCCCACACAATGTTTTGATTGCATCTTGAGAATTTTTCTTGGTGGGGGGAATTTTTCCTCTTCCATTAATGTCAAAAGACATGAAAAAATCAATAACACATGGCTCCACCAACCCCTCAAATATCCTTTGAAAAAATATTGGGAAAAAACGGGAAAATAGTGGCTCATATGTGTGTTTAAAATTACTACGACAAGAGTAGAAGGAACTTAGATCATACCACAAAATACTCTTGATACTCTGGGTAATGAAACTGCATCTATTATAGAAATTAAAATGCATAACCATCATCTTCTTGATCCTAAAGGGGTCCACCCTGGGGGTGGTGATGGTGGCATCAAACCCCACTTCCTTCCACCTCTAAAAACTCCCCAATATCCTCTATCACGTCTATCGCCCCATGAATTTCCCAACTCCAACCCCTTCTTATACCTAGGTGGTTATTCAATATCCTCTCTAACTACAACATAACAAGTAAAATGATATGTCCCCTCACATCATTAGAAAATTATCTTCACTACCTCAGAGAACTAATATTCCATAGAAATATCTTTTGAAACCTCCTATTATGTTAGTTGTATCACACTCCTACTCATGATATGCCCTATTGACCATGCTCCCTAGGATATCCCAACCTCATAAGCTCATGAAGTATGCTTGAAACATGCACATTGTTATCCATCAACAACAGATCTATCCACATCTTGGTCTAACAAGACACATCTGCCTGATCCCTTGGAGATGGGTCCATACGTTGCTCCATGGGTGGAAACTCTTTCACCTGTCCTCTTGGAATAAAAACTAACTCATTTAAAGTCCCCAATATAGAGGCAAAATCAGTCATTAGGTTGAACTCTCCACCATAATTTAGAAACTTGACTGTATATCATCATGAATACATCCTAAAAGAAGATAAGATGTATCACAACAAATGAGTATATCTGGAGAGATCACTCAAAAAGGACTGGGAAAATACAACCCATACTTATATAATGAATGAACTAATGTTTTACCAATAAATAGTTTCTATATATATCAATTAAATAAGAATGTTATCAAGGTATTTTTGAATGGATATGTTAGCCTTCAGACCAACATTAGACACCCTAGCCTAATACAAAATCTCAAAACACATTGTCATTATTTCCATAGTTCCTAAACCAAAACTCACAGTTAGAAAAAAGAAACCACAAAAGTGGTGTTTTTATCTCCAACAAGTGTTCTTCTAGGAGATATGTGCTCATTCAGAATATAATTGGTGTGGCCAAGAAAAGTTTTACTATGGAATATTTGGGTGCCCTTTTATATAATGGGAGAGTCATAATTTTCCATTTTGATTCCATTGTGTCTAGAATTATGGGAAGGATCCAGAATTGGAAGAGTCGTTTTTATCCTTTGGGGGAAGGATCACTTTGGTTGAAATTATGCTCTCTCCCATTCCTATACATGTGTTATCTATGTGTATTCCTCCTAAATCAGTGATTAGGAATATTGAAAGGCTTCTAAATTGATTCATATGGGACTCACATCATAAAGGACGTCATCATTGGGCTAATTGGTCTAGACTGGCAAGACCTCTTTAGGAGGGGGGTTTTAATATCAAAGGTGTTGATGATAATATGCAGTGTATGCAGGCTAAATTGGTATGGGAGGATATTTCTAGGGTTTCTCTTTGGTCAGATTTTATCAAGAGGAAATATGGGGAATTACCTTTTGATTGGGTTGATAGTGGTAATGGTTCTCATCTTTGGAATTTTTTAAAAATTCGTGTTTATCCTATTTTAGAGAATTCTCACTAGATTGCAGGGTGTAGTGAATTTTCTTTTTGGAAACATAATTGGGCTGGTTCCATTCTGTTTTATCCAAGCTGTCCAACCTTGAATATCACTATTAGGCAGGCAAGTGTATACCCACAGTTCACTGATGCAATGTTGAATGAGGATCCAGACAAATGTTACATTACGTCTTCTTCCACTGGTAATATGTCATGCTCATCTTTCCATTCTATGGTTCATATATCCCCTATTTTGGAATCTTTGGGCAATAGACTTTGGTGTAACGACCTTTCTCATAAATTTAGTTTTCATCTCTGGAGAATCTGCAATATTTTTATTCCTACTGATGATAATATTCAACGGATTTCAATTCCTCTTGTTTTGAAATGTAAATGCTTTATATTCTCTCATTCTGAGACTATTTTTTGCCCTTTTTTTTGAAAAAGTGATTGGTCTGTTCATCTGTGGGTTCATGTTGTTGGTTTTCTGGATTTTAGTGGGTGTGTGGATACAGTGGAAGAATCTCTTCAATCTTGTTGGAATTATCATGAGAGAGGTTCTGCGCAAGCCAAGGGTTGGTCTTTACTCATCCATGCTGCTTGATGGACTTTATGGGAAATGTCGAATGCTTCTGGTCATCATGGAAACCGTCCTTACTTGCAGTTCATCAAATTTAAATTTTTTAACCTTCTTCCTTCGTTTGTGCAATAGTGTAAATGTGATAGTATTTCTCTGGTTCTGCATTCTTTTGTTTCATCGGATACTTTGACAGATGAAATAATTTCTAGGCAGAGGTCTTATGGTGTATGGGTGTGATGGCATCCTCCTATTGATGGGATTAAATTAAATACTGATGGTTCTTGTGTGCATGGAGTTATTCATGGTGGCGGTGTTGTTCAGGATGATCGTGGTTCTATTATTGTGGCTTTTTCTACTTTCGTTGGGGAGGGTAATTTGGTGGTGGTTGAGGCATTAGTGCTTCTTCAAGATCTAAAATATGTAGGTAATGATCTATCCATCTATCTGAAATTGAATCAGATTCTTCTATTGTGATTAATGCCCTGAAAGGTAAAGTGTATTGTCCCTGGAATATTACTTATTCAATCCGTGCTTGCAAGGCTTTCATTCATTCAAACATGTTGGTTCTCCATAAATGGCGTGAGGTAATATGCTGGCAGACTTCCGGGCTTCTAAAGGAAATCAAGATGAAAGGCTTCATATTTTTTCTAGCACATGATCTCTTCCTATTGAGTGTTCTATGATTGTCCAAGGGGATTCCCTCGGTCTTCATCATTTTCGGCCCATGTGAACTTTTTATCTTGTGATCTTTCCTGCATTTCTGGTTCTTTTAATAATAGTTTATAATTTTCAGTCAGTACTTACTAGATATCATTATATCTAGACCCGACTTGATGGGGCACGAGATGAAACTACCCAAATCATGTCTCCAACAGGCTAGGGATTGGTGACGAGAACTAAAAAGATATATAACAAAAATGGGAGGTATTAGACTAATGTACCGGTACAAATGAATACATATCTAATCCTATAAAATACTAAAAGTTAAAACAAATGATACCAATGCATGAATACTTCTATAATACCACAAATAGATAAAAGAAAAAGTACATAAAAGCGTAAAAAGGGAAACGATACAAGCCTGAGTAAAATTGGTAAGTAATGTCTTACCGGCTCAGAAAAATGGGATTAATGTAAAATGAAACACTTTTATAAACCTTAGTATTTCTAACTCAAACTAGCTCCACCATCTCCTATTCCACCAATGACTCCACAAAAGTTCTATAATCTGTATAAGATATGGCATGTGTGGGAAGATCCCATGCAGGGGTAAATATGAAAATACCTAGTAGGAAACCCCAAAATAACAAGACAAAAACAATCAAGACTAGTCATATCAACATAGAATATTTCAATCATAATGAGAGACATACAAATGAAAAACAAAATATACTATTAAAATAATCTGTGTCTCAAAGGTTTCAACCACTTACAGACATTGTTCTATAGTGAGGTTCTATGTTAGCGCTCATCTAGGAAGAACTTCTCCCCATGATATACTACTAATAATTAAACTCATTACATAGGTAACTCTCATTTGGTCTAGCCATGGAGAATCATACCATAAAACTGATAGTATTCATCTGAGGTACACACTCAACTTGATAAATAATCCATCAATAAATTTATATCTATATACATAGAAAGGGGATCAAAACCCATAGCTCACTATGGGGACACTAGAACCAACAAGAAACATCCTCCAAGATAGGGGATCGAATACCAAGTAAATATTGCTTACACAAATTACAATAACCCCTTCTAAGGTAACATCAAGAATATAAGGTTTGCTTTGTACCTCTTAGAGGGTTACTTGTTCCAATTTACTAAGATAATCATAAAAGAAGACTGGGAAAACACATTATATAATAGGGGAACTCTCACATGCTAAACTTAATCCTAGGAAGCTACAGTGGGATCACCCTCTATGATGGGAATGTGATGCTGCATGGAAACCTCATAGGAATATACCAAAAAACACACACAACTGATGCTGGCCAATGGTAGCTCACACAAAATCACAAAAAATATAAAATGAGAAGAAAGAGGAATCCAACCTATCCCTAAAGGAGTACATGGTGCATCCCTGGGGGTACACTTTTTGTCTCACTAATTCTGGAAGTGCCAATTTCTTAGGCTCACATGGCATATACTTTTTCTCAATACATGACATGGTCCTATGGTACATGGTGTGTATATGTTTAGGCTAGAACTCAAAATGTAGCCTACCTATTCCCATTTACATTTCTAGGTATATGTATTCTGGATTTCCAATCATTTCATGTAGGATAACATGATCTTTTGGGTGTTTACATCATGTACACACTGATTTGTCTACTAGGGCATGCACGGTGTGTTGAATGGTCCACATAGCATGAAACTCTACCTGACCTCTGGTGAATGTAAACCCTATGCATAAAAAACTTGTAATATTACGGTCACACAATATGTGACATGGGATACATGAAGTGTGATCCTTTTCTCTATGTAGAAACCCTAGTGCCACACAAAATGGTTTACATGATGTTTATTCATAGGACTACATGTTGTGTACTTCATATTTTCATAGAGACTACTGAATGTTCACACATCATCAACTAATCAGTCAGTATCCGTCAATTACAACATGAACCCTTTCATAAAATGTGGATATGATTTTGACCAAACCCCCTCCCCAGGGATATCTTGAATCCATCCATATCCAGTGTTTAAGAATTCCTCTCATCAAGCCTCATATGTTATTCAAGACAAAAGATTGAAGAATGAGTTCTAATCCATCCATAAGTCGACTTCCCTATTTGTATACTATATTCACATAATTTAATCTCCATCCATGACCCATGGTAAGGATCCATTATTCCAACGAACAAATTTTCAATGATCTTTCACCGGGTATTCCTAAAATCATAGGCCCAAATAAATTCTAACAATGAATGCATGTAGAATGGGGAGATAAACCCAAAACACCCTAAAAGAGAGGAATGAACCTCGGTATCTATTCATTTATTCCAAGATCATTGTCAATAAAAAATGAATTAAGAGGTGTATCATTAATTTAACAATAAATATTCATTACTGAATCCTACAATTTTACCTAGACCTACAAAAATTGATGATTCAAGAATCAATCTATTAATCAATTGATCCATACTCATCTTGGGATAAAAAATGGGGTTTAATCCACAAGAAAAACAAACTAAATCAATTTGGATCAATTTTTAATGATTAAATATCAAACAATGTTATTTTGGGTGAGATCATTGATTTTTTGGAACACTATTCACCAAAGATCGATCTATTAGTGTTCATTCACGAAAGCTCCTCCACATGCTCCTCTGTCAAATTCCATTCTTATGAGGCCAGTCCTTAAATTTTGATATAACTATGTTTCCAAATAAGTTCATTTGGTTGTTTAATCAATGAATACAAATAAATTTAAATTATTTGCGTAGTTTATTTATTATCCCTTGACAGTGCTTCATCATAATGCCTAACAACTAAAACTTTTATGTCATTTTAATTGTAAAACTCACATTTTGAACTAAATGTTATCCTTGGATTTCCAATATCGACCCCCATTCAGGAGTAATTATACTTTTTAATGAAAACTACCCACCCATTGTATTTAAAATATTTAATATATTTCCAAAGATAATTCAGGTAACATAGGGCCTCAAAATTTCATGAAGTATTATCACCTAGCTCTGGAAATATTTACAGAAATATTCCAAAATCTTACACATAAAAAATGGTACATTAAATATAAAAAAATAAAAAAATAAAAATAAAAACATATACAAAAAATAAAAAAATTATTCCATCGACCAATTATATGAATATTAATGAAAATCCAAAACCCCCACGGTTCTCTATATTCTTGTCAAAATAATCATATTTACGATGGGATTTTATGTTACTTTCCATGTGTTAAAAATTAAATATCCATTAAATTTCACAGTACCTATTATAAAATAAAAGTAAATTAAGAAAAATAATGATATTTTATGAAATCTAAAATGGGTTATTATAAATGATTATTTTATATTTTTCTCAGATAAAAATATATTTATTAGACATAACAGTTATTTTTCATGATTTTTTAAGAAGATATTTTTTAAAATATAATTATTTTTTATAAAGATAATTATTTTCTTTTTACATTTATATTTCAAATGGAAAAACTTTATTAGGATGATTATTTCAATGTCATACACAATTGTATATGATATTTCATGATAGGTGATAAGTTTTTATATATATTATTTATAAATAGTAAATCTATATAATAATTATCACTCTAAGACCAACAGATGTGGTCATGTTTTTTTTATAAATGAATTTATAGAGAATCTATCTTATGGAAGGTATATTTTTTATACCATATTTACCAAGTTATTTTGATCTATATATTTTTAAATATACCTAGACATGTTGTAGGGGGGATGTAAAGAATTTACTCAGGACATTGACATCAAGATAACATAAACCCTTCTTAATTATAATTTCCATAAAAATCATTGAAGATGAATCCCTATTGATATATTTTCTATAAGGTTGGTAGGGAGTGAAGAATTATTGATCACATTTTATCCTTGTAATTGGATATCAGTGAAATGTATAGAGAATAATTTTTATATTTGAGTACTCTATAATATTTCTTTAGGTGTAATGATATTGAAACTCAACAAGATGACCTTGAGAATAAATTATTATAAGATTCTATTATTTTAAAATATTAATATGGTGAAATTTTTATAAGGGGTGATTAATTATTAATTAATATAATAGAAACATGTAGAAACTGTAAAACCCAATATCATATGGAATTTTAAACTAAAATCATATAATATTATAAATAAATAATGTGAAATGTATAATTTAGTACAATGATCACATTACCTTTGTTTAATTATAAATGAAGATAACCAATGAAAAATCAAAGAGATATTACTTCTATGTTATATCTATAGGTTTCAATGAATCATGAAAATGATTTTTATATGACCTTTTAAACCTCCATGATATGTTAGTATCTCATGGTGTAACGGATGATGGGATAATAGGGCTTTAAGAAGGAAGAGTATTTATTATAGTCTTGATGGTAGACCAAGAACCCTTACCAAACTCATATCTTAGAGTCCTTTATATATTTTATGAAGAATCCCCCCAATCCCATGAATTTACTCATGTGTTTCTCAAATTAAAGAGTAAATGTCTTCTACGTTACCTTATATAACCCTCAGAAAATTACACTACCTCTATTATTACAATAACTAATTGATAAGGGAAATGTTAATGTTAACCCCTCACATTTGACTACAATAGGTGTCTCAAAATAATTTTAAATGAATCATTTGGCATGATTCACGACACTATGATTGATCTATGTCATACAACACTACCCACCCAAGTAGATTGCATATGAAATCTCTATATCATAAAATATGATATACCCAAAGGCATAAATATAAATTTTTTAAAATTTTATTTCATATTATGTGACCTACTATATCATACCATATGATATTATTGGTCTTTAGGTAATATTCCCTTTAGTTTTCCACTTTTACTAATGGTTAAAATACACATGTGACATTTCACACTTTATCATATCTTATATGATAGCTCATGAAACCATTATCCCAATATCCATTTGAATACAATCGAAAATAATTTCAAAAGGTAATCATCAATTTCACCATTTATCACATCATATGAAATTCCTTAGGACTAATAATTGAAAACACATTTTGCATTAACTCCAAAATGTTTTAGAGAAAATAATTGAGTTTTTTAAATGCAATCAATGTTAGGTTAATCAAAAAGTGAGACCCCATGGGACATTGTATAATTAAAAACAAATATGAATCACAATATCAATAAATTTTATCAAAGGGATTCCTCTATTAATGCATTAATTCTACTCAGGCTACATGGTAATCTATAATGATTTTATTCAAACACATTTATCTATACGTTTTTGTAAACTAGTTACATCGCATGAAAGAATTAATTTTCATATGATCCCTTTATCAAATACATATAGTGAACATGTGGCATGAATTATGTTAATACCACATATCCTTATCCTACATTCTCAGTTCTAAATGTATAGGCTAACTTGGCCTATGAATACATCACATTTCATTTATCTATAAGATTAGAACATTACTTTTCCCACATCCAAGTAGATAAGAATACAGATATACCTTCAAATTATGGAAATACACATCCATTTCTATCTTAATCAAGTGATTATATGCCATAATTTTTCTATGAGTTGAAAATTTTCATCATGGTTAATTTTCAAGTGGTGAAATTATTGAAAACATACCCAATGAACCCCTAATTATCTAAGCCTTATTTACTATGTAATTATGGAATAAAAATATGAAAATTCACATGTTATGTATCTTTACAACCTCAAATAGTGGATACTACAAATATGAACCATGCACCCCTAATATAACAAAGTAATTGTTTATGAAACTATATATGGTATGCTCACTAAAACAAAGAATTCATTTAATGTAAGTATTTTTGGGGTTCTAACGTCAGTTTTTTGGGGTTTTATATATGAGTGAAATTGAAAATATATTTTTAACATCTGTTATTAAATCCCATATTAAATTTATTTTTTTCATAAAATTAATACTTTTATCATCAGTTTTTTATAATCGACCTCGCAATTTCCAATTGATAACTTTAGTGATCAATTTTTATTATAACTATCAACTGAAGTGAAACTGGATGAATCTTGATGGTAGTTTTTGTTAGATCTGATATCAAAATCCACATTGACATTAGTTATAACAAAAAAAATCAATACTTTGTATATTTTTTAAATAATTCAATGCTCATAAATAACTTGGATTAAAATTTCTGACCAATGAAGTAAAAAATTTAGAATAATAACAAAATATATAAAAATAAAAATAATCCTTCAACATAAATATTCAATACTGATATATGACTTCCTTTAATGATAATACAAGATAAGTCAAATATAAAAATTTAAAAACCAAAAAATATATATAGAAAAATATTTTCAATTATTCAATTTAATTTTGATGTTAGATGTAGTATCAATAAAAATAATTTTCATTGGAGGTAAGAACTCATGGGGTATCTAAAATTTGGGTTTGTATATATATTTATATATCAATCGAAAAACCCCATCTAGAATATTTATACTTTTAACTCTATCTAATGAAGTATCCTTCATCATAAAAAATAATCATTAGCATGTATATTGATATATGAAACTAATCAAGAATAAATTAATGGTAGAGTAATTATTAATACCATCTCAAAATCACTAAATAAATAATTAGTGGAATAATTGTGAGGACCAAAAGAAGAGACCAAAAATCAATAACTGTAGAGAGTGAAAACATATATAATACACTAGAAAAAAGAGTAATGCGGTATAATAATTTTATTAGAAACTAATAAAATTAGAAAGTTCGTTATGAAAAAGATAAATCCTACTTTCATGTGATGTGAAATTTGAATTTTGACATTGGTCATATATAAAAACGATATTAAAACGACCAATGAGAATTGTCTCAACATTTTTTTATTATAAACCAATGTCAAGAGTTCATATATATATATTGACATTTATTTCCACAAAAACCAATGTCAAAATTTTTTTTAAAATGTTTTTGAAATCATCTTTAATAATGAATGAAATCAAAAGTAAAATGATTAATCTTAATTTTTGGTAAAAACCGATTTAAATTTTTATTACATTTTTTATGTCACTTTTACTAAAAACAACATCAAACTTGATAAGAAAATTACACCAGTTTCACTTAAAGGAAATGTTAAATGTATATCAAAAAGACATTGAACATAAATTATTATTAAAACCAATGTTGAAAGTTATTCTACATGCATTTTAACATCATTTTTCTGAAAAATTAATGTTATAATGAAAATAAAGAACCATATTTTTTACATGTGACTTCATGGGTCATCAACGTAAAAAAATTAATTTTTTCATCATTAGAATATTATGTTTCCAAATATTAGAATTTAAAATAACATGACCCTACCATTTCATCATAGTCTATAATACTCTAGTATGAACATCAATTATGGATTTATAAAAGTTATCATTTTATTAGTCAACAATATTTACACATAAGGAAATGAATATCAATATACACATACATGTGGAAAATGTGAAAGGATGATTATTGAAACACCCTTTATATAAAGGAGAAAAAATGATTATGAATATCAATATGAGCATGTTATAGTTTCAATGATCCTCAATAAGTGCCAAAAAAAATTGACCAAATGGACCTACATGCACTACCACCTACACGGCAAGAGGCCAGCATAGGCCCTTCCAACGCAGTCCTGAAGGAAAACCCCACATGCACGGTACACAAATGATGGGTACCTATGCCAAGAACCTATGTGGACCAGTTATTTTTTAAACCTATATAGAAGATCTTCCCTGTAGACCATTTCTGAGGACCTACACTAACAAACTCCTTCAACTAGGGTCCCCTAATTACTTGTAAATAGGACCCTTGGTCTCCTCATTTCAATAACTAAAAAATAAAATGAACCCCTAGAGCTCTCATTGCACATCACCTTTTCCCTGGCCCCCCAAAAATTATCATTTAGCTCTCGAAAAAATGAAAGAATTGATGATTAATGGGGATAAGCAAGAGAAAATTCTGGTCAGAGTATATATACATATGACACATACTCAAATACCATTTACCCTCTGGAGAAAACACATTTGCATGGTCCCTATACCTAATCACGTATGTGCTTGATATCCTTTTGGGATCACCGGAGGATACCCAGGGTGCCATGGATAAAGATTCACCAATGTATATTCAACTTGGTATCCTATTACCTAAGGCATATCTAGCTTGCATAGGCCAATCCCCCATGTGCGAAACCCATTTAGTTCCTCCTAGGCCTTGTGTGGTCCATTGGTGCAGTATACCTATGATGTGTGCCTGTGCCTAGTATATGTGTGATTCACAATACATTTCCTCTTTAAAATCCACTTATATAAGGTCTCATCTCTCATTAGATTCTTTATTTAAAGGGACCAATGTGAAACCCCCACTCAGAATTATTGGCCATCAAAAGCTTAGGATAAGGCACAACAGAGTGTCTCCCATTTTAATTTTGTTTTTCTACTATTATAAGTTTCTCTCACTTATCCTACAAGAGGGTCAAGGTCCTTGGGGAATCTGTAGATTTTTATATCTATGGTCTTGAGGACCATTACCTAAAACTCAGTGTTGAGCAGTTCTTGGTCTGTAGGATTAAGGTTTGGACTATTTACTTCAATTCTCATATCTATGATTCAGAGCCTCTGGCTCCTGGTGAGAAGGGTGAGTATTGAAATTTATTTTCCATTCAACATATAATCATATCTGCATCCCATAGTATAACCAATTTGAAGCAATACCTCATGATTTAGGCCCATATCCTTTTATGTAGGAGGTTGTAGTCTTTCTCCTCTCTACCGCAGCATCCTTTACCTTTATTATTTCAGACTCATGTCTAATGTTAAGTTTAGAGAGGGTAGTTTTTTAACCCAACCTCTTCCATCGAAGCTCATGCCTCTTCCACCATTGACCTAACCAATTTTTTCATAGCATTGGACACTTCTTTCGTTGCCCTATCCTCTTCCACTAGAAAAGGAAGAAATGTATGTTTTTTGTCTTATATTTTTTCCACTTCTTTTCACACCGAGAATGAATCATGTGGTCTTATAGGATAGCAATGATGACAACTCCCACATGATCCACCTAAATGATTTAACTATGAGATCTTTAATTCCTACCATAACCAGGATACATAGGATGTCTACCTGAGGCCCGAGATCAATGGGAATCCTCCTTTGTAATAATCCCAAATCAAAATTTAATTAATTTAAGAATCCTCATTAGGAGTATTCCCTGATTTTATCCCCAAAAACCCCATTATTTAATACATCCCTCATGGTCCCTTTTAGTAGGTAATCCTCTTCCGGAATAATCCCCAACATAATTCAATCAAAGGTCCATATTTCCCTATGATAATTACTAAACTATGTGGGATTTGATTCCTTTCCAAATGGGATATATTGGAAGTATCCCTGAGGTCCAATACCAACACCCTAAATCAACCTTATTATTTCCTAGTCCACATTTCCAGGAGGTTCAAATTCAACATGAGAATCCATATCTCTCTCAGGTTCCTTTAGCTACTTCACCATAAGTTCCACACCAATATTTTCCTAGGAACCTCCTGCATTTATATCCTTTCTATGTGAGATTAAACTATTTGGTTAGTTACTAATCACTTGACAATAAAAGGTATGATGTGTTTCATTAAACAAAACTGAACTATATAGGTTTTGATTCCTTTCATAAGGATACAGAGGAAGCCCATTCATGGGTTTAATCTCAGCATGAAAAAAATATCGTCTTATTAGATAATGATAAGCATTAGAGTGACCTTTTTCTACCTCGATGAGAATAATCTCTAGAGTGACCCACTATGTGGCTAGAAAACAAGGATCATAATAATAATGACCAAAGAATCTTTATATAGTATATAAGAGGATACCATCGATAGAGAACTTTAAATACATACATATATCTACATTATTGATGAATCTCATATACATATATATTATTTTAAGATCTATACATGCTAATAATTGATTACTAATATTAGGTTAACCTATATAATACAGGAGAATTAATGAAGTATTCATGAAAATATCCCAAATCTATAATAGAGTCTCGAAGTTGGTAATAATTCTCCTCAAAAGGGTGTGATGAGACTAACATCTAATTCATTTAACCAATGTTAGTTCATAAACATATTGGTAAAAGAACATAAGGAGTGCCTGCCTTGGGAATGTAGGCCCCTTCAGATAAAAAACCATTATGTGTTTCCTGTTCAAAGAACAAACCCATTAGAAACTAATCAAATATAGAAAATTGTAAAGGGGATTAAATTATGTGTTAAAAAAATGGTGAACCTGACGTGAATCATTAACTAAGATGATAGTATCACCCACCAGTCAGGCCCCTTCTACTTTCACATGAAAGGAGGACAGACAAAGAAATCAATCAAGCATGTATTCTATCAAATGATATTCTTAATTGATAGGAGATCATTGTTTTTGTTTTCCATATCTATATATATAGGCACATTTTTTCCAACTCCCTTTGATACAATATCCTCCTTCAATTTTTCACCAACGAACACCACGACTACTATTCATATAGGATCTTCTTCCAGGCAGAGGACATCATCACCAAATCAGTTTCTTTAACCCTTGGTTTTAAACTTCCTATTTCAAGATTACCATCAATACAGTACAATCCCAACCTTGGAGGAATCCTAGCAGGCCCTCCTACTCATCCAGAACCACCAACCATTTGGTCAACGATGACCAGTTGTCCAGAAGAAGATGGCTTTGACCATTGTCTTGAACCTTTGCATGAGCTTATCCCTGGATCACAATAACTATTCCCTCCCATATTTCAGGGAGGTGAATCAGGAGGCCACCTATGGCCTCATCTAGGAGAAACCTGGGTCCTTCTCAAGGGATCCATCTAATAATAACTGTCGCCAATGATGCGTGGTAGTGAACCCTCAATATGATGAGGGTGTTTCCCTAGGCTCTCTAGCCCAGATCCTTTAGAACGAGGAATATAAGATTTTCCAATGGTGGAAAAACTGGTTAATAAGGAGCAGTTTCACACCTTTCCCCTCTCTAGATAATCCCACCAACTTAGTTTGGTTGCAAGATGAAACTGGGCACATACATCCACCAACCTTCATATAGAGAGGCATCAGACTATCCTAGAGGTATTCAATGAAGCCTTCTAACCAAACATGTAGGAAACCTACAAGTAGGAATATACAACTGCCTACAACCACCAAGCCTAGATTCAAAATCATCTAGCAGCACTCAAAGAAGTATTCTGATCATGTTTGGTGACAACCAATGAGCAGGTACAATCACCGGCCTAAATTTACCAAGCCTTCCAGTAGCCTCATTTGGCAGTGCCTGGAGAAGTAAGAAAGAATATACCTATTACATGAAAGGTTATTAATAAAATATCTTCCCCTAAACATTTTTATTATTGGTATCCATTGACAAGAAAGGGAGGACAAGAGTAGACACATACAACTAATATAAAAAATGGATTGAACGTATATCCCAATTCTAGTCATTGAATTCACTAGGAATATCTTAGGAATAGTTAAAGGGAAAAATAAAATTCATTTCCACATTCTATATTCCTTATAGGAAATCATCATTGCTAAGACAGTAGTTCCTAAGGGATGAAAACATAACTTTATCCCAACAAATGGGGTGGATCATCAACAAAACACCCCAGAGAAGACACACACCTCTCCTCTAGTCTAGGAGGTTCATTGTGAAAACTGACCAATATTTATATACAACTAGATTGGGAAAATACACCTGCTCCAATCAGAGGTAATCAGCCTATTCCAAATCCCACTCTAATACAGACACAAACACCTTCCCATGATGACCACTTCTCCCAACATGTCAGCCCAATCACTGTTAATAGGGCTCCCAAGAAGAAACCTCATTAGACACCATTGGAAAATATAGAGCTGATATATGATCATGATTCGCTTAATATTGGAGTTCATGAAGCCCTCAGATGTTTATATGTCACTGCTCAATATCCTAAACTCTCATTTCCAAATTATAGGATCAATAGTAGTAATTCTGAAGGTTCCCATTGGACACTTCACCATGGAGTATTTCTTCATGGAAACAATTCAGTCGATCTTGAGAGCCTATCTTTTGATGAGATCCATGACAACCCTTAATATGGATTGAATAACAAGGATAATGAGAATATTCCCCTTATTGTAACCCACCATGGTGGTCCTTCCCATTTTGGTGTTCACTATTAATGTTATATCTGCAGTAGTAATTCATATTTTTAAGAGAATATTATAATTGAAAATGTAGTGATGAGAAATCCCTCACATTGAGCGGCACTTTCAAACATAAGGTATGTCATCTATGATGATTTTTCGTTTTTAGGTTAAATCCTATCTCCAATAGAAGAAAACCTAAGGTTGAATTCATTCTATAAACTTACCTTTGGTCATTTACCATCCAACATATTAGAAGAAGTCCCAACCAATCCCATTGCATGTTTAAAGATAGTTGTGAAGCCTAAACTCTAGTTGGACCCGGTTGAAAAGTTTATAGTGAAAGGTGATGAAGATATATTAAACATGAGAAAACAACTATCCTAAAATGAAATAGAATTCATGTTCTAGCATTTGGCCACCACTCAATACAACATTCAAGAGGTTTTGGTGGAGGATTTTATTCATGAAATCCCCCTCAACAAAAGAAAAAATATTTTCCATTTATAAGTAAAGAAATTACCCTATGAAAAGTATAAACACACATAAATGTAATAGAATTGTTTCATCACCGAATTAACTTGTCATCCATCCTGGATTCCCAACATCCTAACATTGAGAAACAGCATGGATCCCTTCAATGTGCATGCCTTGATGCATTAATAAGGTTGTGATAACTAATCACAAACACCCCATATAGTGTTCATTGCAGGTAATGGGGTGCGCATGGAGCATTGCATTTCACTATGCCCCCTAACCAGAAAAGACTGCCTAAGGTGGTATCATGCAATGTCATTTCCCCCATGATCTCTACAAGAATGATAATTTTTTTTCTCAACCAAGGATAGGATTCTCATAGAAAATCCTCAAATGACTCTCCCCGATATCGGGCTAGAAGAGGGAAAGCTATTTAAATACTTTTTCATCAAGCATTTGAGAATATCAATCAGGCCTCCTGCTTAAAGGATGTCAGTCGTTAGATTTCACAAATATTAGAAATAGCATAACAGTCTTTGGAAATAAGAAATATAAATTAGTGATGAATAATTCTCCCAGACCATGTTCGATTATATTGTGAAATCAGAAGAGAATACGTGGTAATATAATCCACAGTAGTTTGGGAGGAACCCCAACCCATAGGGATGGGTTTTTTTAACCCAAACCTTAGGGATAGTCAATCATGCCTGAAGGGTTGAATATTTAGAATAGTAAAATCCCAATCCATGTTGGTTGGTGGATTTTTCACCACAAAAATCCCATACTCAATGGGAATCAATTTTCTACCGATTAAGGAATGCTTCTGTGGAATTAATCCTTCTAGTTCGTCATGCCTCATAACCCGGTAAATTAAACTTGAATAAGTACCACTAAACTCTCTTGAGTTTCCATTTTGGTTACTATATTCAAAATATTTCACATGGAATCAATAAAGAAGGGAACAAGGTCTTAGTGAAGTCATAGAAGAAGGGTATCTTGTAGAGATACCTATATAATGCCAACGATGCATTATGTGTTTGTAAATGCTATCAACACTATCGTTGATGACCCTATAGTATATAAGTCCAGCTCTGAGGATTCAGAAGTGGATGTTCTAGTTCAGAATATGGTTCACACGGAAACCAATAAAGGAGGTGTGTGTACCTGAAATTTAAGGCTTGACCTAAATCTGGGAACTCCCTTGAACAATCCCCTTGTTCCTCCTTGAAAGTACCCCAATAGGAAGACTGGTATGTTTCTAACTATGTCTCTCATTCATCCCAAGGAATTTCAATACCTTTAATTGGAGGAAATAATTTCTTATAAAGAGTAATATATGAAATAGTTGATAAGAATAGATGAAGAGTTTCTCAAAGGAAACATTCCTTCTAGATATGATTTGTAAGTAGATCGCTAATTTTCACTTTTAATTGGAACACCTCAAGAAATAAGGATCACTATAATGACCAAAGTAGATCATGAATTCCTTATGTTGGTTAAAAATATATAATAGGGTCAGTAACATACTTAATGGCCTTACTCTTTTTGTTACCCATAGTAGATACCCATTGTGATGCCACCAATGGTAATACGGGTTTCCGTACCTATTTAGGCTCCATCCACTATACATGCTCAGGTCACAGCTCATCCATACATTCCTCAAATGATTATGAATACCATTTTTTCATTAATGATGTGATTGGAATCCATAGAAGGATATTGTGTGCCAATACATCTAGAAAAGAAAGCTTACTCAGAATGGGTGCATCCTACCCCTCAACCCCAAACTTTTGGAATCCTACATCTCTAATTTTCAATGGCTCAGGGGACCCAGAGTAGCATTTGATTCATTTTTTCTCCCAGTGTGACCCCTTGATGGGTACCCTTGAATAATAGTAGATGGTGAATCTAAGGTGTTTTGTAAAATCAATTTAAGGGTCCTGTTTCATATGGAACAAAAAATTTCAATTTCAGTCCATCACTAGATAGGAAGACCTTGGTCGAAAATTCCTCTTCCATTTTAGCTCAATGCTTCATAATACAACAGTCTTCGACCTCAAAAATTGAAAAAATGGAAGAATTAAGGGTCTCTAAATTCATCACTTTGTGGAAAGGACTAACATATTCCTTGAACCAAACTATTTTTCAAGAAGACTTAAAACCTATTTGTGTAGAAAATATCTGCGATGAGTTTTGTATCCCATTGATTCATGTAAAATACATAAGAGATTTTTTGGATTTGTAAAAATTTTCATATAAGGTGGAAAACTCCATCACATAGACAAAATAAAATTATCTGGCGATTCAATCGAATCAGGGAAGAATAAAAGGAAAATAAGAGGTCAATACATTTACACTTAAGAAGGATCCTATACCCACACCTACTTCAAATCCCCTGACATACCATAGGTCTCCACCTACTGAGCATCAATAGTAATAACTTCCTCACTAAGAGGACCAGAGACATCAGAGGAAAAAGAATTTTTAGGGGATGAAAAACATGGTCTACTATTTCTAAAATGACCAATCACCTAGGTACCTCATCTCAGTGTCTGAAAACAAATTATTTAGGTTTCCAAAGAGAAATAATCTAAAAAAATATGGTGAAGAATATTTCCCAAAATATTTCCCCTTTGATCAAATTTTTGGGTAGCCCATCCAGGATTTTTTAGATTTCAAATACCCCATTCAAAAGATTGTGGACTCTATGAAAGTACAATTATGAAATTTATCATCCCATGTAGCATATGTTTTTTTCACAAATAAATATGATGGAGGTAAATATAAAGAAGTTATAAGAATAATTACGTAAAATATTGGTGACTAGATTGTCAGAAAAATGACTGACCAGAATCATGCTATTATCCGAGCACAGCTAAAATCGCCAATTCTGACCTTGAAATCTTCCACTATAGTAAAGCCAGTCTCATCAGAAGCCCAGTCCTATGAAGGCTGATCCTTAAAAAAGAAACATGTCCAGAATTATAAAGAGAAAATAGAAGATGATGAGCTTGTATCAAGTCTAAAATTGTCATTAACATTGGCAGACTTCATCTAGACCATCCCAAAAGAACGGTCCCCACCCTGCCAAATGGTTTACCAAGAGTCAACCCATTATGTAGAATCTTCATCATATGAGGAGTTGATCATCAGTTTTGTTAATGTTATTCTCTTAAAGAAACCCATCTCAAATGACGTTTTTATTATAAAATATATTTACCTGCACCACATTGGGAAATGGGAGGAAAATTTCATCATGGTCAAGGATACATGGGATGATGTGGTTATTCTAGGAGCCACTACATCAACCAAATCCCCACTTGATCCATATATAAATCCAAAACACGTGGGGAAGTTCTCTAGTAATATCAGCAGGAATAATAGAGTTATTACTCCACACATGATAGGGTCTTCCCACAAATGATCAATATTGAGATCACACTAATGTTATGGGGTTATGATTAGAATGACCAATAGACTTCATGTGATATCACACTCAGAACACAATTTGGGGATCTCATGTCTGACTTAGAATTCATGGTTATCCAATATGATACAACATTAATCATTTATCCAGGAATATATTTGATAGAGTTAATTTTTTCATAATTATTCATATTTTTTTAAATTATTTAATCCCTTCCAATTATTCTATTTGAGTTTGTTTGGATCATTTTATGTTTTTTTCGTGAATATTGAGCATAAATGCGAAAAGTTGATAATTCTAGACATTAAACAGTTTCATGATTCCCCTTTATTTTGAGCATAATGCTTACAGTTTTCATCAAGTTCATTTGATTACTTTTTTGTAGGATGAAGTGATTCATGGGATACAAATAAGTATTCTGTACCCAGAGCCAATTCATACTCAAACAAGCCAAAAAATATCAGTCAATGTGAACACATAATCTGGTCGGTAGAATGGATCATACCTCATTCAATGAGCCATATATTGGGCTAACGAACACCAAATGGGGATATTCTAGATGGGTTCAAAATAAAACTCAATGATGATGTTTCAAATTAAATTTTATGGAAAATTATTTGATTAAGGCCACCCTTAAACAGGTCAAATTAGCATTGGTGTAATAGTGTTTGACAGCCAGAATAAGTCGTCTCTAGTATTTCAAACATAGCATCATTAAAACTACTCCAAATTTCTTGAAACATCATGGGTAGATGGAAAAATATATTATTCAAATCCTATAAAATGGGACCTCAGTTTGATTATACAATATTATTGGAGAACCTAAGCTAATCCTCTAGAGGACAGATTTTGGAGGATATGTTTTCTTTTCTTCTTTTTACAAATTTTTCTTATCTTAGTTTTGTAATATATTATTCCTCACCATTATTTTCAATTACCCTTACTGTGGTGTCGTAAATCATATAAGTTATTTTGGAAGGTAAGGTTTTACCTTTTTTTGGTTTTATTTCTTGTTCTTAATGTTTAGAAAATCTTTCTCTCTTTTTCATGTGGGTTTCAATTTTAAAAAGTTTCTTTTATTATCTTGTGCGATCGTATATGATTTTTGATTCTATTGTTATAATTGATTTGTTAAATGATAATTATTTTGATCCACTATATTCTGAAATATATAAAATGTAGTAGATCAAATATTAGTGGTGAAGTACTTGGCGAACGTCAGTACATGTGAAAAATGTATTAATTATTCTTAATTATTTGGGATAAACAAGACCCAATCTGGAATTGCATATATAAATTAAGTGTATTTTCTATATATCTTTAATAAAGGAAGGATATTAAAAAAACTAAAATCTTGGTAAGGTTTAATCTCACCAACTCCATTTACCAAGGGAGTGATAGGAAGCGATCATGAAATATCACTTCAACCAACTTAGCATAAGAGGATTGAATAAAATTTGAACTATGATAACATTGAAATTGAAAATCTAACCACAACCTAATAACCAAATTTATATTAATATTTTCAATCACATGATATTTCAATTTTTTCCATTCATCACCTAATTTCTTCTGTTTGTTTCATTTCACTCAATTTATAAACCAAACAAATTCAAAATCAAAGTAACAATCAATATTGTTGTGTGCTCTTCTCTAGATACAACCCATGTTAACCAATAAACAACATTTTAACATTGAAAATAATTTTTTTGAGAACTGCATAATAGTAATGTGTAAACACATGGATCCTTTGCTGGGGAGGTAGTGCCACAATTTAATTATAAATATTTGACACTTTTAAGAAAAGTTAAAAAATATATATTTCCATGATGTTTTCAAAATATTATTTCCTTAATTCATGTAATAATTACCCAAAATTACAATATCAAGAATAATAATATGATTATAATGATCTAAATGATCATGTTCAAAGGATTAGTGATACTCTGGATGACTTGGGGAGAAAAATGGAAATAGCATTTGACTATGATCAGGAATTAAAAGAGAAACCCGACCATGAGACATAGTAAGAACCTAAGTACCAAAAAGGAATAATTTCCAATTGATCTACATGTGGGAGATCACAAATATCTAGATGGATTATGGAATGAGTGTGAAGAACTACTTTATCCACATATTCCTTACAAAGTAGACGATCTAGAACCATTAAAGGAAGACACCACCAAAGTGGTGGAATTTGAAGAAAAGATAGTGGAGCTGGATTAACTACCATTATCTTGTGAAATTCAACTAAAAGAGGCATTTTACACTATAAAATCAATTGATGTAGAGCCGCTTAAGAGAGTTAATATGATTCAAAACTCTTTTCATTCTGATTTTATTGAATATTAATAGAGTACTACTTCCCCTTGTTTTAAATTTTCAGATTCAGACAATAATTGTATTGTCTTGGTGGATGAGGAAGAAAATGATGATGCACATCACAAGGAACATATGTAGCTCCCTAAACCTGATGAAAACCTATTGGAGGTATTTCAAGAGGATATCCATGTGGTTTTTGCTAAGGAAAAATAGATTAAATCTTCTTACTTTGAAAGGGAAGATTTTTTTTGGTCATCATGCTTTATTTTTATTCAAATTGATTTACTCTCTGATTTTCCATTTGACAATACTTTTGATGCAACATTCCTTGAGAAACTACTAGATAATGAAAAGAGTGTATGCAAGTGGAAACTATGAAAGAGTATGACTAATTATTTATTATAACCCCGCCATAAAAGATGAATATCATTTTCATTAGGGTAGATTTGGTATAAAATATTAATGTAGTCCTAAAAAATTAGGAATAAGTTCAACATGGAAGGAATAAGTGTTGGCGGTTCATCTCAAAGAAACTCAACCCACCATCATATTGGGGATAACCAACTGAAACTGTCCATCAAGAGGCAGTCAAAACCCAGGCCCATCTTGGGGCATTAAACAAAGATCTATCCATATTTTCTCACTCTATTTTAGTTTTAATTTTCTTGTAATAAATTTCTTATGTTATTATCACAACTTTTGGTTGCAGGTTTTCAGTATGCAACACTTCGGAGATTAACTCTACATTGCACTACAAATAAGTTAGGTTGTACCACTCCTTATCACTTTATTGATTTCTGTGATTCAATTAAAAATATAACTACATGTTAAATTCACTTGAATTCATTGTGGACACTGCATCATTTATGTTTGGGGGAGGGAACCTTTTTTTTATAAATTTCAAATTCTTATTTTTTCTATATCTAAAAAAAGTATGTTTTTAAAATTTTTGTGAGTTTTTGAAACTTTTGAGATGAGATGATTATACTCTCAATTTTTTAAACCCATTCCTATGAGTGAAAAAATTTATCCCATGATACTAATATTAAATGAATGCTAAAAATGACTTTGTTTCATGTTCATTTTTTATGAATTTCATGAAATGTATACTGATTTTTGAATCTCATGCCATAGTTCACTATCTTGATCATTGAACTCACATTCCCATGAGGCTACTAAACCTAATTTTCATAATCTTTTATATTACATCATAACTTTTGTGAACCATACCATGCATGATCTGACTAGAAGTTGATTTATTTCTGTCAAAATTTAGGGTTTTAGTTAAATGTGTTTTAAATGACTGAGGAATTACATTGTTATTAATGACACATTTTTTAATAATATTTCTCATTATGTCCAACCATGACCATTTAATCCTTTTATCCCTTATAATCCCTAAACTGTCTGTTAGTTTAGCCACATTACAAGCTAATTTTCCCTATCTAACCTCCTCTTGAAGTAAAATTTCATAATCCAGTTGAACATAATTGTAGTGGAAGTTTTCTTGTATTTTAATAACTCATTTTTTGATACTTTGGGTGGAAAATAACATGTCAAAGATATGAACATGTTACTGAAAAACAAAATTCATTCTTTTGAAAACTGTTTCTTTCTGGAGATTTCATTTAAAGAAGTTGTGCCTTTCTGGAGATTCTAATGGAAAAATATAGTTGTGCCGATCTGGAACTTTCAAGAAAAATCATGTTTGATATAATTGAATATTTTTCTGTTAAAATGATTATTGGTGTAAAATTACAAATATTTTTCAGGTCGATAGAGATTAATTGATACTAACTGGATTGCGAGGGAGACCATACTTGAGTAAAAAATAGAATAAATCCATTTTGATTGAAAAAGAGCCAATACCTCCGTATTAAACCTCAGAATATTCACATCTAAATCCTACCAACCTAAATACATAGAACAACCCTAAAAATTCTTCAAGATAAACATATTTCATTGACTAACATCGGGTGGAGATATTGGAATTTATCAATCCTATGGTGACCCTTGCATGAGTTTTGGATGTGAAATACATTGTTAAAATTAACATTTGTGTGATAAAAGATAATGAAAGTGAGGTAAGTATTTTGTGTTCATGGGAAGATAAAATAAGTGGAAACATATTGAATTATATAAATTTTTAACTTTAAATACTTTTTTTATGAGGCATGATATATTTTTCTTAGTGTGAAATTGTTGGATCCCCTGAATATGGGTTTTAAATTTTCTTTGCTTTGATTTTGATGTTTACTTGTATAAGATTCCGAGTTCTAAGTGACATGGAATTGATAGATTTAATATTTTCCTAATTATTTATATGTATTTCAAATATTTAATCCCTCAGAATTAACCAATTTGGGATTCATTGGATCATTTTATGTTTTTGGATAGTTTTGAGCATAAATGAGAAAAGTGGTTAATTCTGGACATTAAATAGTTTTATGTTTATTATTTATATCAAGAATAATTCCTATAATTTCCATCAAATTAATGTGATTCCTTTTTTTAGGATGACAATATTCATAGGATACAAATAATTCCTCTCTACCCAGATCCAATTCTTAATCTAACAAGCCAAAAATATCAGTCAATGTGAACACATAATCTAGTCGGTAGAATGGACCATGCCTCCTTCAATGAGCTATATCTCGTGGTACTAATTCCAAAATGGGGTGATTCCTAATTTGATATAAATAAACCTATACTAGTAATCAACATATTAATGTTTATGGATAAATTATTTAAGTAAGGCCTCATTTAAACAGGTCAATTTGGGGTTGGTGGAATAGTGTTTGGAGACCCAAATTATTATGCACTAGTATTTTGGCCGTAACATCTTTAAAAAATCTCCAAATTCCTTGAAACTTATTGGGTAGATTAAAAAGTCCTTTATTAACATCCTATAATAAGGGTCATCAGTCTGATTATACCAGATTATTGGAAAACCAAAGCTAATATTCAAGAGGACAAATTCTGGAGGATATGTTTTATGTTCTTCTTTTTAACTCTTTTTTTGATTTTAGTTTTGTAATTTATTCTTGATCCCCATTATTCTCAATTACCCTAAACATTTTGGGTTAAGTCATATAAGTGATTGTGGAAGGTTGGGTTTTACCTTTGTTATGTTTGAGTTCATGTTATTATTGTTAGGAAAATCTTTCTCTCTTTTGCAAGTTGGTTTCAATTGTAATAAGTGGTTTTTATTATCTTGTGTGATTGTATATGATATTAGATTATAATTTTATAATTGATTTGATAAATGATAACTATTTCCATCTATAATATGATGATCTATATAAATTTGAATAGATCATATCTTAGTGTTGAAGTACTTGGCGATCATCAGTACATGTGAAAGTTGTTGTAATTATTCTTAATTATTTGAGATAATCAAGACCTGATCTGGAATTTCCTAAATACATTAAGGGTATTTTCTACACATATTTCACAATAGGATTAAGATTATACCAAACTAAAATCTTGGTAAGGTTTAATCTCACAAACACCATTTACCAAGGGAGTGATAGGAAGCGATTGTGAAATATCACTTTAACTGACTCAGCAGAAGAGGATTGAATAAAATTGTAACTATGATAACATTGAAATTGAACAACCAACCCCAAACAGATCACCCAATTTATATTAATATTTTCAATTAGATGATATTTCAATTTTTTTTCAATACTTTACTTAATTTCTTATTTTTGTTTCATTTCTCTCAATTTCTCAACCCAAAAAAAATCAAAAGAAAAGTGACAAAGATGATTTTTGTGCACTCCTCTCTGGAGGAAACCTATGTTAACCACTAAACTAAAATTTAACATAGAAAATAATTGTTTTTTTCACACCCCACAACAAGAACATGTCAATATTTTTTTACAAAATCATGTAGCCATTCCATCATCCAACCACCAATGTCTCAAATATTGTGTCAATGGACAAAATGAGTCATTATATAGCGAGAAGTCCCATTCAAATCTTGCAAGACACAATACACTGATGAAAGAGTTTATCATAAGGAAGGAAACCATTACATTAATGATGGTGTAACTTGAATAAATACCCCAAATGTATTGGATACTTTCCTAACAAACCCTTTCAAGCATCACAGTACAGACTACATGCTACTTATTAATCAAATTTAAGGGGTGGTTCCAAATTCATACACTCATTCAACAACTTCTATGATATCAATTATAGTAGTTAATCCTGATGGTGATGAAGAAGTTATCAACTCTTTATGTAGTGATGAATGATTTAATAACAATGTTCTCACTATGTCACCTGATAGCCAACATTGTCCATTTACGTTAGCCGGTCTGGAATTAACTAACAAAATAATTGGAGAAAATGAAGGGACTCATTATTAGTATCTCTTTTCTCATTCATGACTCCTAGAAGGCCCCAAACCAGCATGTGTGCCTAAAAGGATCACCTAATCCTCTGGATTTAAAAATTTAAGTTCCCCTCTTCCCTCTAAGAAATTTGTTTTTCATCTCCTCACCAATAAGAAGCAAATTTAGTAGAGAATGAGGAGGAGGGAGAAGAAGATCTCAGTGATGCCTCTTTAGCACTTAGGGAAGGTGTCTCTACCCCAGTGGATAATCTCAGAGACAAATATGGGTAAACCAAATATGATCCATTCCCTATTATGACTTGTGAAAACATGAATCCCAATTAACAAGAGATATATATCTCTATCTTAAAGAAGCATCAAGATGAATTTTTCTATAACTCATAGTGATTCTTGGCCTTAACCTCAATGTGGCCACCCATTACTTGGGTATTTGAGAATATGATTGGGAATAAAACTAAGAATCTAAGAGGAAACACCCAACTCATGCCTCCAAAGATAAGGCTAATTTAGACAAAATCATCAATGATAATTTTATTTGGGAGCTACAATAACCAAAATTACTACCCAAAATTTTCACTGTGAAGAGATAGAAAGGTCAAATTACATTTTTTATGAATTTTATATATCTCAAATGGAACTGTCATAATGATGACTTATCGGTCCCAATCACAAATATTTTAATTTATGAAATGACTATTTATCAAGCCCTCTTCTTCATGGATGGATATTCTAGGAAAACTCAAATTCCCATTGCCCCAAAAGATGAAGAAGCCACAGCTTTTAAATACCATCATGGAGTATTTTTCAATCAGGTAATGCATTTTGGATTAATGATCACTATGGCCACATATCAATGTGTCATTAACCCCATTTTCAAACCCTTATTAGGTAATTTTGTTGAATTTTTCATAGATGACCTAGTGGTAAAGTCCCAACATCATTCCAACCACTTGGATGACCAAGAAACCATCTTCAAAAATCTTCAACATCATAATTTTATTATTGAGTCCTTGAAATGTGCATTTGGGGTAACCTCAAGAAAATTTCTTGTCTTCATTGTACACCATCATAGAATCTAAGTTGATCATGAGAAGAATAAATATATCCTTTGCATGTCGCATACTCAAAACTGGAATTATTTGAGAGTAATTCAGGGATATTTGTCCTATATGCAGCGAGTTATACCAACTATAGATGGAAAGTGTTTATCCATCAACAGATTGATGAAGATGGGGGTCACATATCAGTGGACCAATGATTTTAAAGAATCATTTGATTCTATAAAGAAACAACTGTTGATCCTGTTAGTGTTAATTCCACATTTTGAAGTAAACTCCCTCATTATATATTTGATATCCCAAGAACAATCACATGGTGCCTTTCTTGAATAGATGAATGATGTTGGGAATGAAAAAAACATTTATTATCATATTAAAACCATTCTCGACACTGAAACTCATTATTTACATATTGAGTAGAGCTATTTTCCATTAATATTTATCATTATAAAGGTGAGGCACTATCTACAACATCATGACATCAACTAGGTTTCTCATAATAACTTGATCAAATTTATCCTCAATCTTCCTATGATAGAGGGACATCTGGTATGGTGGGCAGTTTTTCTCCAACAATTCGATATATAGTTTGTGCCTCAAATAATTAATGAAAGGACAATCATTAGTAAATTTCATCGTTGAGCATCCATCTAAAGACTTGATTTCAGTAGATATAGAATTACCTAAGGAAGAGGTATTCTCTTTTTTGGAAAGTACCCAAATGTGGGAGATGTATTTTGACAGTGATTTTAGAATTCCAATGGGTAAAAGAATGGAAGATCCTAATATTAATATAGATTGGTTTGGTATTGTTCCTATATCTCCAAAGAAGGACATATTTCTATATCCCTTAATCTTATCAGAGGGTGGTACCAAAAATGTATCATAATATCAGGCTCTCATTGTAGGAATATAATTAGAATTTCAAATACATGTAAACCACATAGAGGTGAAGGGTGACTCAGAGTTGGTAATCAAGCAGATTGAAATAGATTATGTCATTATAAAATAGGATCTTATCCCGATGTGTGATTATGTATGAGGGTTAATAAAACAATTTCCCTCAAATCCCACATTATATTATGTCCCATGATCAATAACTTACCAGGATGATGCATTGGGAAATCTGTCCACAACCCTAGAAGATCTAAATCAAGATGAAACAGTCATCAGCATTTCCCAGCATTGTATGGTATCACCTTTCATTCAAATCAGAACAAAAGAGATCAATGAAATTAGAACCATTTCTTTTCATATGGTCTTACCATGGGATAGATGATTACTATCATGGACTACAATCCGGATGGAATTCTCTCATTGGAATGTTTTTCAAGAGAATATTTTCATAGTTGAACATCCAAATTTACACATTATAATAGCCCAAATTTCAAAAAATTCTTCTACAAAACAGGATTTGATGGAGTCTTTCTCAAGATGTGTTGATGGAGAAGAGACTATGATTGTTATTGAATAAGTGAATGTAGGATCCTATAGTTCCCACCAACTTGGGTTGATGTAGGAATTCTGATCAAATTCGGTGGCTTGGATACTTCTTGTCTACGATAATATAGAATTGTATAGAATTTATGAAGAAATGACATCCTTGCCAAGTGCATGCCAAATTCATCCAATAACCCCAGGAGTTCCTACATACATCCAAATACTACTGTAATTCTATCACATGGGGAGTGTATTTTGTTGGAACATATCCTCCATCTATAACTAATAAGTTCATGTAAATCCTTACAACTACTTATTTATTCTCTAAATGGGATGAAAAAATACCTATCAATGAATTCAAGACCAAAAGAATCACCTTCTTTGTCAAATTTAACATCCTTACTATATTTGGTGTCCCTTATACCATATTGAAAAACAATGAAACCAATATATATTATTCTGAAGTATAGAAGAAATATTAAGAATATAATATCAAATCCAACCACTCATCCCACTATCATGCAATGGGAAACAGACAGAGAGAGGCAGTCAACAATACCCTATCAAACATAATCAAGAATATGGTTGATCAAGAAAATAAGTCTTGGACTAATAATCTCATGTATTTATTATGGTAATTCTATACTTCGACTTGTACTACTATGCGAGTTACACTATATTCACTGGTATATAGAAAAAAAGTGGCCCTTCCCATTGAGGTTCATTTTCCATCCCTCTAATTTTCCATTTCTGATAAGTTGTGCATAGATAATCAATCCCAAAAAATCATTTGATGAATCAGAGTGTCTAAATGATAAAATATTGAATACCTTCTAAAACTTGGAAGTCTATTAAAATTAGATATCATGATCCTTAAATAAGAAAGTTAGCCTCCAATTTTTCATCCAAGGAGAGATGGTTTTAGTCCTTAGGAATCCAATGACCTTAGAAGAGAAACCTCTAATGATTGATCCAAAGTATGAGGGGAATTAGTCTATACACAAGTTCCACTATAATAGAGCTTATTCCTTGATCTCAATAGATAATGATCGGATTAAGACTCCCTCCAATACAAGATTCCTAAATAAGTACAGTGTGTAATCACATGGAATTCATTTTAGTTCTAAGACATTAAAGTTAAACTCACCATGAATTTCTACACTATATGATGTTAAACTACTGACACATCATTGTCCATGTTGAATGATGATAAAAAACATAAACTAAGGTCCCTGATGCAAGACCTAAAACTGAAAGACACCATTTTTCCTTACCAAATAATGTTAAACTGCATGGAAATCACAACGTTCAACATCATTCACAATATTATTCCTCCATGGTCTGAGCTCTATGAAATAAAACTAAGATCCCTATCATTCTTCACGATATTAAACAACACATTATTTATGGTCCTTTATACATGACCTTAATAGGAAAATACCCTTTTATCCTGGATGATATTAAACTACATATTTCTTCTTTACTGTATGATGTTAAACAACATGAAATTTTAAGAACTACATTTGGCATGATTCTTACCACTATGAGGAACATAGTGATTCCCATATCTCTAATCTCATGTCCATTGACAACCACAATGAAATACCCTTCCTTGTATCAAAACCCAGTTGGTTTGGGGAACCATCCTTGAAGATCTACATGTCGGATGATTCTCATTCTAATGAGATATGTAGTGATTCCCATGTTTCCAACCTTGGTTCTATGCATGACCATGAAAAAATGACCCTTAATTCCCTATGTGTATGTGTAAAACCTACAAAGGGAACATTTTCAAGAACAATGTATGGCTTGATTCGTGCCTTTTCAAGATACATAGTGATTCCTAGGTCATACACCCAAGCCCAACCCCAATATTTTCATCCTTTCATATCAATTCATCTTCATCTATACATCATGAAGTTAAATTTCATAGTATTTAATGAACTACACAAGGATTGATTCTTATCGCAATGAGATATGTAGAAACACCATAACTTTATATTCTAGCCCAGCCCCTTAATAATTGAAATTCCTCTATAATTCACTTGTGTTACCTTTGTGATCTTGAGTAATATTTTACCACTCCTTGTTTCTCACATCGAGCAAAACTCTCGTGGGATTAGGAGTTTGGTACAACTGTTCTTTTCATAAACAAGGTTTCTCAATTCCCATTGGGTCTACCAATGGTCCTAGCTGTAAGACCTTAAAAAAACACAAGATTTCATTATCACATGATAATAAACTGGATTATCTTCTTCAAGAACTACGTGTGGATTGATTATCATCCCTATGAGATACATAATGACGTCCATAAATTCAATCTCAAACCCAGCCACAACATGATACAAGTAATTCCTCTATTCTCCGTGTATGAGTCAGATCTTCCCAAGGAGATTCAAAACGGGTTATCATTCTATGTATAAGTACATATTAAAAAAACCTCCTTTATCCCCCATTTATAAATTCAATTAGGGTAGGGGACGATTTTCTAAGAACTATGTGTGGCTTGATTCATGCCCCGGCATGATACGTAGTGACACCTATGTCCCACACCATGGTCCATCTGCGATATTATTTTTTCAATTCAGAATCAACCTTGTCCTTACGACATGAAACTAAACTAAATGGCTAATATTCTAAGCACGTGATGCTAAACTAAAAGGAAAATGTCCTTAACATTTGACTTTATTCCACACGGTACCCAGATAAATATGTATGTCTTGATTCTCACCCCATTCAGATATATAGGGATGACTAGGCCTTAGATCATAGTCTCATTCACATGGTAAAGAAATTCCTCCAATCCTTCATTCAAACAATTTATCCTTCCATAAGAATTTATTTTCTCTCCTCTCTTTGGAGAGCCCCCCAAGGAAACAAGAGATGTCACCTTCTTACATATGAGTCAAATATATGAAAGGGAATCCAAACTAAAGACCAATGTGGGTCCAATTTCTTCTGTCATTGTAACACCCCATGCTTCCACGGTACGTTTTCCTTTGAATAATTCAATAACTTACATTGTACGCAACTTCAAGATTCTAAAACACTGTGACCAATCAAACTAGCCATTATGAATAGTAATACCCACTTTTTGAAATTTCTTAAATTTTGTTTTTCAAAATGAACATCTTTTTTTTATTCAGAATATTGAAATTAGCTTAGGGTGAATTTTTGGTATTTTTTCTAAAAACATTCAATTTTTTATGAATAGTGAAAAACAATGCGTTATTGGTTAAAAATGAATTTTTTTTAAATAATTATTTATTTTATTTTAATTAATTTTAAATAAAAATAGATACATAAGACCTATATAAGTTCAATGTATTTCATTGGAGTCATTTTATAATAAGTTTATATATATATAAAGTTTATTGAACTTTTTACCGTCTTTTACCAACCTCCAAGCAGCATTTACAAATTTGCATAATAATTAATTTTACCACTTATGAGAGTTAAAGTTGAAAAATCCTAGAGACATAGTTAACATCAGTAGGTAAAATATGGTTCAATAAGATGAAAATATTTTTTTGGTGAATAGTAACTTTTGACTTTTATTTACCATGGTTAAAAGTAAATTGGGTAATTGAATGTAAAAATGATATTATAAATACCCTAACACATGTTCTGATTCTATTGGATAAGTAAAACTCGACCAAAAACAACCTTAGGAATAAAATATGACCCTCTTTGGTCCACATGGATTAGATTAGGACATTTATTGTTATTTTATTTAAAGAAGATTCAAAAGAGTTAAATTCAATGTTTAATGACTAAAACATTTTTAATATAGGGTTACATAGAATATAAATTAGACTATAAATATTAATTATAAAGATAAAAATATTTCCTACATAATGGTATTTTATTTATAATTTTTAGACATTAAATAATTTAGATTATTTGTGACACCATGATGATGCAGTAATTACCTTATTAATGAAATATTAAAATAATTGGTATTATAAATATCCAAATAAATGTAAATTGAGAATTATGATAAATTAAATTAATTTTAAAGGATATTATGAAATTTTAGGGTTGGTTAAATAAAATTTATTCTAAGTTATAAAGTTTTAATTTATTTCAAAAAAAATACTAAATAGTGTCAAAATTTACATAATTGAGTTTTTAAAACAAATACTATATTATTAATTGATATAATATTCATAAAAATATATGGTTTTGAAAAACGACATAGATAAGGTTATATATATTAATAATTAACCACTTTGGGTTCTCTTTTCTTTTTATAGTATGTTTATTAACCATATAATATAAAAATACAAAGATACATGGTAAATGTCAAACTATTTAACAAAGAGTTAAATCTAAAAGACAAGGTTAATATGGTGAAATAAACCTATCAAAAACCTATTTGTTGAGAGTTTTTCGACCCATATCCACATTATCCTAGATGTAAATCATTTTAGAGCCATTATAAAATGAAAATTATTTTATTATAAAATAATATTTCAAACTTTTCCTAAAGTGACCCTCACCTCTCTCATAAAAGGGAACTTCCCCTTCTCTTAATTTCAAACCTACAAAGCCATTTTTTCTAACCAAACCTTCTCTAATATACTCAAACATTTCCTCCCTTAATCCTAGAGGCCTTCCTTTGGTCATAAATCCAACCTAAATAGCCCTTTTGATCAAATCAAAAGGAAGAACCTGAAGAAGAGGTAAATATTTCATCACCTCTTCCAAGTTCTTTTCTTCTTCCACTTCCTCTTTCATTTTTTTCCATTATAAAATAATAAATTCTGTATCTTATATATAAATTGATTTTATTATAAAAATGGTACAACCATATTCATTATTCTATCCATCATATACATAAGAAAGTCACAATACATGCGTACGTACGGCTTACCGTCTCCACGTCATGGTGTACTTTGTTATTCAAACACTTCATTATTTGGATGGGTATAATAATGAGTATAACTAATGTAAATAATACATATAACATGTTAATGATTCTAAATATTTGATATACCATCCAATTACATACGATTTTACCATCAATATAATGATATTGTCACTCGTGCGTACGTACGGATTACCGTCTCCACGAACGTGATGAGATTCATTCTTCATCGTAATCATTCAAGAATAATTTTCATTTTATGATTAGAAATAATTTTTATGAACATAATAGCATTTTTTCTATGAATAAAATACATCCTAACCAAGAATATTAAGGAAAATGAATGAGTTAACATCCAAAACGATGATACTGCAAAAATATTATTATCAAAACAATATTAAAATCATATATGATATCATATTTATGTATATGATTCTTGTATAATTTAATAAAAATGTTTTAACTATTATATAGGAGTTTAACATACCATCGGATAAGGAAAACTACACGGTAAGGGTTAATTTCACAATCTCTTTATTATCCGAGGTTGTTTTTACATAAGTATCTACTGGAACCTCTTTATCATCCACATCCGTGTTTTCTTAAAAAATTATTTCAAAACAGTTTTACTATTTACTAGACTATGTGTTAAATTAATTTATACCATTATTTTACCTTATATGTTTTTAAAGGAATATTTCTTTCATTTTCCAAATAAGGTACTTTAGGACCTTTTCGACAAAATTAAGGTAAGAATGTTTTTTTAACTTATATGGAGGGTGCGGCTATTTTTTACTGTTATAACATCATCGAAACTTCTTGTATAAGATTATTAGAATATTTTCAAAATAAATGTTTTCTTTTATAATTAGGTTACTCTTAAATGGTTTAAAAATAGATATAGGTATTTCTTTGAAATATTTTTCATGTTATTTATGTCAACACCATTTGATGGATTTTAAACTTGTTTGAAGATGATTTATTATGATACAAATATTCCATATTGTATAGAAGGTTTTGTGATATGTTTGACTGTGGATGTATTATTTTTATACCATTCATGGTTTATAGTTAAAGTATTGAAATTTTTGTATTCTAGTTTTAAAACAAATGCTTATGTTTTGTTTCAACCTTTTACTATGAGGAATGTATTATACTTAGTATGTGACGGGTGGAGCCTGATATAGCTCCTTGGTGAATCGGTTGGTCTCATGAGACAATTTGATGTGGAATTGGCCGAGGCCTTTCCCAATTTGATATATGGTTTTGGTTGAGGCCTAAATCATTTTTAGACATCTTTTCCAAGGCCTTGACAGGTTGTTTCAGAATTTATGGCATTATACATTCCCTCGTTATGAAAATAACAATGATGGTTCATGTAGTTATTCGACTATTAGAATACCCATGACTATGTTTTATGATGTCATTATTTACTCAACTCATATTACTGCCATAAAGTGTTCATGTTTATTATTTTAAAAGGCATGTGTTTTTAATTATTCATCATTACTAATGTTTATGTTATCTTCTATTGTATTTCTTACCCTTACTGAGCATTTGAGCTCAGCCCTTTATTATGTTTCATTTTCCGAGGATATGAAAAAGTTAGGTATGAGTGAATTTCAGGAATATTCTTGGAGGCTTTGATCTTTCTAATGGAATAAATTAGTGTTGTATTTATTTTCAAGTTGTAATGTTGAACTTATGTATATATCTTTTTTCCAATAATACTAAAATGATCGGTCTTTCGGGACATGATTCCTTGTATCATGCCAATGCTATGTAATAAAGCACTGACTCTAGGTAATTGGGGTTGGGGAATTATAGTTGGTAACTGAGTATGTTTAGTACAAACCTTAGAGACTATATTTAGATAAACTCTAATTAAGGCACATTACCCTAAGCTAGACTTTGAGGATTGGTATAGAAGAACTTCCTAGAATTTTGGTAATGTAGGGATTTTGTGTATTTTCCAAGAAATAAATCCCTGTCTTGATATGAGTAGGTATCTTTGGCTCTAGAACCGATTACCTAGGATTGAAAAATCTGAAGAGGAGTTTAGGGGTTGACCCGGGGTTTCCTGGTACATGAAAACGGGCCTTTCTGCACACTTGGATATGACACTCCTGGGGGATATGCATTGAATAATTCCAATTTTCATTAAAAACCATTATAAATGATTTATGAGTATATACCTCCTTAGAGAATTTTTTTTATGATTATGGACTATATCCATAAATTTATCAATTTATGTTAAGTGTTTTACTGTCATGACCCGTCCTCGGGGCCCGTGCTGTGACTGCCCCAAGCCCGCCTTCCATAGGCCAGGGGCTGGCGACTAGCACCAAGGAATAATTCTTGGTAAAAGGGAAGGCATTTCCTTTGTAAAGTAAACAAACACCACAGAGCAGGCAAGAAGAAGTAAACACTAAGTAAAAACTGGGTACAACAGTAAGTGTGGATAAGTAAGTGGGCCAGTATACAAACTCAAACTGAAAGTAAAGTACAACTGGAAAAGGGAAGTACAACAACTGAAAAGTAAATCCGCAACGTCGAGCCGTCCACTGGAAGTCCCACCTCAAGGGTGGGTATAGATAGCCTCCACAGCTCCTCGGGTCCAGTCGTCCACTCCAATTACGTCCCGCCCAGTGGTCCACCTCTGGGTACTGACCTGCTCCTCGTGCCTCAACCACGATCAATGTTTTCTGTCTTCTGCAACCAACACAACGTAGTGCGGGCATAGCCTGTGCAGGGGTGAGTATAAGCTACTCAGTAGGGACCCCGAGACCCCCTAAGGTCTTCCAGAATCCATAGAGGATAATCCACAAAGGAAAGATACAATCACGAAGTAACAACTGACACTACTTAGGTATATGCTCGTACATATGCCTAAGTCATCAATTCCAGTTCTCTCTAACGTCCGAGCCCAAGTTTGAACACATCCACACAGGATAGAAAAACACAATCCATATAGGAAAGCAAGTCAAGATTCAGATCACACAGGTATAATTCTTCGTATGACGATAGAGATGATCCGATATTTCCACTGATTCATCTAAGCCATCGAACCCACACAGGATCGATAGGTACTAACCCCCACAATGACCCACACAGGATCAGACCCACATAGGATCGATAGGTAACTAACCCCCGCAATGACCCACATAGGATCGGAACCACACAGGATCGATAGGTAACTAACCCCCGCAATGACCCACACAGGATCAGACCCACACAGGATCTGTAGACGCTGGCCCATACAGGACCACTGAGTGCTGACCCACACAGGATCGGGAGCACTGATCCACGTAGGACCGCTGAGTTCTGTAATCGTCGCCGTCGAATCCATGGAGGATTTCTGTACAGTCGTCGTCGCCGTCGTCGCATTCGCAGCCAGCTCTACGGTTCCCGCACACAGCAAGCTCGTTCGGGAGGGTCCGCTCCACGAGCCGAGGGGATGATACATCAACTGACACATAGTTCGGAGTTGATGTATCCAAAAGTTCCGTATCATCAATAGGAACTCAACATCATAGACCGCTCGTCAATCGGACGCCCGGTCTGAGAGTTATTGGCTTTTTCGTCCCAAGGGCCCGATTGGTTATCAACTCAAAACCAACCCGACCGTACACCACCTATGTCCAAACCTCGAACGGAGTAAGCCAAAAGGTCCATCTCACTAAGAGGAATCCAACAAAGTCGACGACACATCAATCGGACGTCCGGAGCTCAAGTTATAAGAGTTTCTGCTCTGAGGGCCCGGTTGCTTTCGTGTACGAACCAACCCGGCCGAACCCAAAGTTCTCCGAAACCCTAAGTGTAATATACCGAAAATACCATCTCGATCTAAGGATCGCATCGCAGCTGACGGTGCATTGATCGGAGGTCCGCAGCCCACGATATGGGTAGAATACCGATAGAGGTTCGGTATTAAGGAGTTCGGGCCCGGTCCGACCCGGCCCGATACCCCCAGGGTCAGCCCGAACCGGGTCCCGTTCCGGCCCAGCTGGCACCAGCTAGATGGCTCGGCCATTTCAGCTGAGTTAAGAGACGCGGGGGGTGGGGGGGGGGGGGCGCTGCCCCCCGCTTTTTGTAACTGCAACCCCACGTGGGGGCCGCTTTGCTGACCAACCGGGGGTTACAGACCCCCAGATTTCCCCCAGACCGGCCGGCCCGCTCTGGCCGGCCGGCTGCTGCCGCCATTAGACCGGCACTGGCCGGTCGCACTACTCCGACACCGACAGCTCGGAACCGGCCGCCGGTCTCCCTGCTTCGTCGCGGCCCAAGTCGTGGCCTTGGTCCGTCTGCCGTGGCGCGACGGCGCCGCGCCCCTCTGTCGCGGCACCGCTCCGTCTGCGGTGCTTTTTTGGTTCTCCGGCGTGGCGCGACGGCGCCACGTCTTTGGTTCGTCTTCAACTACGCAGCGCGACGGCACTGCGTCTTTGGTTTGTCTTCAACGGCGCGGCGCGACGACTCTACGCTTCTCCCCCTTTCCTTAATAATTCCAGCGCGTTGCTTCGGCACCGCGTTGCCTTGCTTGTGCCACAACAATATCAAAAAACCAAAAGGGAGAGGAGGGTCGGCCATGCTCATGTGGTCTGACCCCCTCCCGTTATTATGGTAACAGGTGGCTCTAATAGAAAAGAAAAAAGGCAACAAAAGAATTGACGAACAACAATTAAAATAAATCCCTAGCTCGTCGAATTCGATGAGCGAGGATTCGTCGCGGAAATAACCATCGCGGAAGAAGCGTCGCTGGCATCGCGGTACACGGCATCGCATATTCGATCTTAGAGGATTTGGTGTTCTTCGTCGGAGATCATTGCGTTCTTCACGTTCTTCATGTTCTTCGTCGAAGAAGAAGGATTTTCTCCAAATCCTCTCCATGCAATAAGTTCCAACAGAAATAAAATAAGATTTGTCTTATTTTATTAACGCACAATCCAACGTTTTAATTTCAAAAATAAACGATACGAAAAATTAATTGAGGAGTTTAAAACTGCCCAATTAATGAGGCGTTTAATATCCAGATTAAACGCAAGAGTTGACTTCATTAAAAAGGGGGTGCAGATGCGTTACTTAGAAGAAAAGAAATGGTGGGGCTCGTGTGGGACCCACATCACAAATATCCTACCAAGTGGTAGGATATTTTGGGTCCTACATCATCCACTTAACTTAAGTTAAGCAAAATAAAATAAAAACTAGTTGCACCACTTTTATTTTATTTCTTAACTTAACCCCAAAAATTAAAAACCACAACCAAGAAAACGCAACTCCAGAAAAGGTGTTTATAAGAAAATACTGGTGCTGCAATTCCATCGGTGCCCTCGAAATTTGATTCTGAGCACCGGTTCAAAAGTTAGAAAAACCCGCTCATTTGTTCCCTGAACGTACCCGAGCTAAACTTCAGAAAATGATTTCGGGCACACCGGGCCTCGGAATCAGGTGTCGTCAGAAACTGCGTTCTTGTAAAATTCCCAAGAAAATTATGAAAAAAAATTCCTTGAATTTTTCAGGTCTTTACATTTACCAGATTGGAATTATATATTGAGATTCATAAACTAATCTATTGTATTCCATTATTTAGAAATGGCTCCAAGAAGAAGGAATGGAAACTGTATCAACGTACATAATCAATGTAGGGATTTACCTCCAACTTAAGATAATTATAGTTGAGCTGGTGATGCAAATGGTGCTGATCAGCTAATCAACATACTGGGACAACTCACTCAGGTTATGAATAAAAACATTACCCCTATGGAGCACCATGATCCACAATGTAGAGGATCAGTTCTAGACAGCATCATGAAGCAACAACCTCCAACATTCAATGTGTCTAAAAATAAATTTGTAGCTGAGAAATGGATAAGTTCCTTAGAGAAAATATTTCATGCTTTGGGGAGTAGGGAAAGGGAAAAAATTTTCATGGCAGTTTATCACCACACGGGAGATGCCGATCAATGATATTCATTAATTCAAAACACAAAGGTTGATAAATAAGTATAAAGTACATAATGGAGGGAGTTTAAAGATCTTTTCTTAGAAAAATACTTCCCTCATTACCATCAAGTGGATTTGGAAAGGAAATTTTTGAGTCTAAGACAAAATAAGGATGAAAATGTCACAAATTATGAAGGTAACTTTACATGGTTAGTAATGTATGCTGTAGATTATATAAGTAACCCAAGAAGTAAGATTGATCATTTCATTGATGGGTTGGAACCATTTCTCCATCGATCATTAGTATCGCAATCCTTCTCATCGTATGAAGATATTGTCTCATGTGCTATCAAGACAGAATATAAATTTTCTAAGTCTTACGACATTAAAGAAAATAAATAGAAGAAGAGATCTTCTTAACACTCTGGGAAAGGAAATAAGGAAACTGGGAAGAAGGGAATAGTTGAATTTCGACCCTGTGATAATTGTGGAAGGAAGAACTCTGGTGTCTGTCTAAAAGGAAAAGTAGTGTGCTACAAATGGGGAAAGACATGCCATATTTCTAGTAATTGTATGGGGAAAAAATAATCTACCAGTCTTCAATGATACAATTCATGGATATGGGACAGTATTCAAATAAATGTCCTAAGATTTGGGGAAAATACCTCAGAAAAGGACAAGGTATCATGTACAAGCTTATGCGATCACTACTGCTGAGCTTGAAGCTCCAAAAGAAATGGTGGCAGGTTATTTAATGGTTTCCTCAAGTTTAGCCAATGATTTATTTGATTCCGGATCATCGCATTATTTCACATCTTCCCAGTTTTCTAAGAAAATTAGATATTACCAATTTGATTTAACAGGGGAGCTATTAGTTAAAACTCTTAAGGGAAGTATCATTACAACAATTTTTTATGAATTAGTCCCCATTAAGGCATATAAACAATATTTATTTGCTAATCTAATCGTCATACCCATGATTGAATTTGATATAATCCTCAGTTTGAATTGGATTTTGAACCATGATGCGAAAATGTATTGTAAGAAGGAGGTTAAAATTCTCAATGATGATAAGGAGTACTTTATCTTTAGAGAAGAAACATCACCATATAATCCTTGTCTAGATCCACCCCCAGTAGATCTACTAAATTCAATTATTGGGAAGGATGAGAATGAAATAATTATGGACAAGGAAAAGAATGATCAAATAAAGGATGTACCTATTGTGCAAGAATATGTTGGTGTGTTTTGAGAGGATTTACCTAGACGTCCTCTAGAACAAAAAAATATGTTTTCCATTGATTTAATTCTTGGTTCAAGTCCCATATCAAAGACCCCTTATATAATGACCAATGTGGAATTAGTGGAACTAATGAAAAAACTAGAGTAATTGAGTAATGAGGGATTTATTATCCCTGGTGTTTCTCCGTGGGGTTCCCCCATCCTTTTTGTTAAGAAGCGAGATAGGTCTATGAGGTTATTCATTGACTACAAAGAGATCAATGCTATAACAATAAAGAACAAGTGTCCCCAACCTCACATTGATGATTTATTCGACCAACTTCATAGAGCTCAATATTTTTCAAATATTGACCTTAGATCTGGATATCATCAGTTGTGTTTGAAGAAGGAAGACATTATTAAAACTAGATTTTTAACTAGGTACGGTAATTATGAGTTTACAATAACCCCTTTTGGATTTATTAATTCACCATTTGTCTTCATGGATCTGGTGAATAGAGTTTTCAAGGAATATATTGATGAATTTATAGTGTTATTTATTGATGATATCTTGGTATACTTCAAAAGCTATGAAGATCCTGAAAATCACTTTCTCATTAATCTAAAGACTATTAGATGAAATGAATTATATAAGAATTTTAGCAAGTGTGAATTCTGGATTCAAGAGATTTCCTTTCTTAGAGAAATTGTCTCTAATGATGGTATATTTGTTGATCCTTAAAATACCAAGGCAATCAATGAATTTCCATCATCTATGAGTATAACTAAGGTACATAGTTTTATTTATTTAGCTAGTTATTATCGACGTTTCGTCCATAATTTTTCCTGATTGGATAACCCATTAACCAAGATCACACGGAAAGGGGTTAATTTTTTTGGAAAAAAGAGTATGAAGAATGTTTTGAAGAAGAGAAGAGAAGATTAGTCAATTATCCTATCTTAACTATACCATAAGGGAATGATGGGTTTTTTATTTATAGTTATGCTTTAAAGAAAGGACTTGGATGTGTCCTTATGTAGAATGATAGAGTTATTGTATATGCATCACAACAACTAAACATTCATTAGAAAAACTATCCCACTCATGATATTGAGTTATCAGTTGTAATCATTGCTCTGAAGATATGAAGACACTATCTCTATGGTGACAAATGTGAGATATATACTGATCACAAGAGTTTGAAGTATATTATCTCACAAAAATAACTAAACATGAGGCAATGGATATGGATTGAACTACTTGGGGATTATGATTGCACAATACACTACCACCTGGGGAAGGAAAATAAGGTGGCAGATGCTTTGAGAAGAAAGGATCCTAGAGTTTTTACCAAGATGAGAGTTGAAAGGGATCATATTTTTATGGATCTAGCTAATATGGATATGGTAATAACCATAGAGGGTGAAACATCAATACTTTTTCAAATGGTTTCCAAACCATCTTTACTAGAAAGGTTAAAAAATTCTCAAATTGGTGATGAGTATTTTCAAAAGAAGATTAAAGCTATAAATGATTGGAGATTGAGTGACTTCGTATATAAAGATGGAATTTCAAAATTTGGGAAGAGACTTTGTGTTCCAGATATACCTGATCTAAAAAAGAAAATTTTTCGATGATACTCATAGCTCCAATTTCTCTATACATTAGGGGAGCACCAAGATGTATAGAGATTTGAAGGAACATTTTTAGTGGGACAACATGAAAAGGGAGATTGCTGATTTTGTGTCGAGGTGTATGGTTTTCCAACATGTGAAAGATGGAAGACAACATACTATGGGAGTCATGCAACCTATACCCATACCCGAGTGGAAATGGGATGATATTATGATGAACTTTTTTATGGGGCTACCAAAGACTCCTAGAAGGAATGATGAAATATGGGTTATTGTTGATCATATTACCAAGTCAACATATTTTCTTTCTATAAGAGAGGATTTACCACATGAAAGTTTAGCAAGACTGTATATTAATGAAGTTGTGAGACGTCGTGGAGCACCCCTATCGATTATTTCGAATCGTGATCCCAATTTGGAATCATGATTCTGGAAAATCCTTTAGAAAGCCCTAGATATTGAACATTGTTTGAGCACTTCTTAACCACCCTCAATCTGATTGAAAATTATAATGGACTATTCAAACCTTAGAATACATGTTGAGATCTTTTTCACATGACATTCTAGGTATAAGGTATCAATATTTACCTATGGGAGAATTTTCCTCTAGTAGAATTTTCCTATAATAATAGCTTCCATTCATGTATTCAGATGGAACCATATGAAGCATTATATAGAAAGAGATGTCGCACACCAACTTGATGGGATGATGTTGGTGAAAGAAAACTTGTAGGCCCATAAATTTTTGAGTAAACAATAGAAAAGGTGAATATTATCCAAACCCACATCAAACCAGCTCAAAGTAGGCAGAAGATCTATGCTGATAACTAAAGGAAGGATTTATAATTTCAGGTAGGAGATCATGTTTTCTTGAAGTTATCTCCATGTAATAGGGTTATACGATTTAGTAAGAAGGGTAAATTAAGTCCTAGGTGCATCAGACCTTTTGAAATTCTAGAACGAATCGGGGTTTTATCTTACCGTTTGGCAATGCCTCCTTGTCTCTCCAAAGTTCACGATGTGATCCACATATCACTATTGAGAAAATACATGCCTGACCCAATGCATGTACATAGCTATGAGAAAATTGAACTGGAACATGGTATGTCTTATTGTGAAGAGCCCGTCAAGTTTATTGATACTAGAGAACAAGTGTTGACAAACTAGGCGACTCGTCTGGTAAATGTTCTTTGGAGAAACCATAAGATGGAATAAGATAAGTGAGGACTGGAGGAACTTATGGTGTGTAACCACCTGAATCTTTTTGTGTGGTAGTATTCTAGAAATTTTAAGGATGAAATTATTTGTAGGTAAGAATTTAACACCCCAAGCTTCCATAATATGTTTCCCTTTGAATAATACAATAACTTGCATTCTATGCAACTTCAGGATTCTAACACACCATGACCAATCAAACTAGCACTTATGAATAGTAATAACCACTTTTTGAAATTTTATAAATTTTATTTTTCAAAATGGACTTCATTTTTGAATTCGGAATATTGAAATTAGCTTAGGGTGAATTTTTTGTATTTTTTTCTGAAAACTTTCAATTTTTGATGTATAGTGAAAAACACGGCGTTATTGGTTAAAACTGACTTTTTATTTAAATAATTATTTATTTTATTTAAATTTATTTTCGGTCAAAATAGATAAATAACACCTAAATAAGTTCAATTTAATTCATTGGATTCATTTTATAATAAGTTTATATATATTAAAATATTATTGAACTTTTTACCATCTTTTACCCACCTCCTAGGAGCATTTACAAATTTGCATAAAACTTAATTTTACTGCTTCTGGGAGTTGAATTTCAGAAATCTGAGAGACACGATTGGAATCAATAAGTAAAATGTGGTTCAATAAGATGAAAATAATTTTTGGTGAATAGTAACTTTTGAATTTTATTTTCCACGATTAAAAGTAAATTGGGTAATTAAGGGTAAACATGATTTTAAAATTATGCAAAAACATGTCATAATTCTATTGGATAAGTATAATTCGACCAGAAACAACATTAGGAATAAAATATGACCCCCTTTTGTCCACTTGGATTATATTAAGACATTTTTTATTATTTTATTTAAAGAAGAGTTAAAAGAGTTAAATTCAAAGTGTAATAACTAAACAATTTTTTATATAGGGTTACACACAATATAAATTAGACTATAAATATTAATTAGAAAGATAAAATAATTTCTTAAATAATTGTATTTTATTTTAATTTTTTGACTTTAAATTATTTAATTTATTTATGACACAATGATGATGCAGTATTTATCTTATTAATGAAATATTAAAATAATTGATATTACAAATATCCAAATAAATGTAAAGTGAGACTTAGGATAAATTACACTAATTTTATAGGTTAATATGACATTTTTGGGTTGGTTAAATAAATTTTATTTTAAGTGATAAAGTTGTAATTTCTTTCAAAAAAATCAAATACTAAAAAGTATCAAAATTGACATAATTGAGTTTTTAAAAAACCACTATATTATTAATTGATAAAAATTTTATAAAAATTTAAGGATCTGCCAAGGGACTTATATAAGGTTATATATATTAATAATGAACCACTTGGGGTTCTCTTGTCTTGTTATAATATATTTATTAGTCATATAACATAAAAATATAAAGAGACATGGTAAATATTAAACTATTTACCTAAGAGTTAAATCTAAAATAAAAGGTTAATATGCTGACCTAAACCTGTCCAAAACCTTATGGGGGATAGTTTTTCGAACCATCCCCACCTTATCCTAGAAATAAATAATTTTTGATCCATTATAAACCGAAAATGATTTTATTATAAAATAATATTTCAAGATTTTCCTAAAGTGACCCTCACCTCTCTTATAAAAGGGTACTTAACCTTCTCTTAATTCCACACCTCCAAAGCAATTTTTCTTGGCCAAATCCTACCTAAATATCCTCCTGACTTTCCTCCATTAATCCTATAGGCCTTCCTTTGGTCCTAAATCCACCCTATGGAGCCCTTTTGATCAAATATAACGGAAGAACCCGAAGAAGAGGTAAATATTTCATCACCTCTTTCAAGTTATTTTCTTCTTCCACTTCCTCTTTATTTATTGTTTCCATTATTAAATAATAACTCCAGAATATTATATATACTATGATATTATTATAAAAATGTTACAACTATATTCATTATTCTATCCATCATCTGAATGACAAAGTCACCATATGTGTGTACATAAGGCTTACCGTCTCCACGTCGTGGTGTAGTTTGTTATTCAAATACTTCATTATTTGGATGTGAATAATAATGCGTATAAATAATGTAAATAATAAATATAACATGTTAATAACTATATATATATGATATAAAATCCATTTACATAATATTTCACCATCAATATAATGATATTGTCGCTCGTGCGTACGTACGGATTACCGTCTCCACGAACACGATGAGATTCATTCCCCATCATAATCATTCAAGAATAATTTTCATTTTATGATTATAAATAATTTTTATGAACATTATATAATTCTATATATGAATAAAATACATCATATCCATAACAAACATGACTTACATAACCAATCATATGAAGGAAAATGAATCTGTTAACACCAAAAATGAAGATACTACTAAAATATTATTGACAAAGCAATATTATACGATTATATATGATATCATATTTATGTTTATGAGTCATGTATAATTTAATAACAATGTTTTAACTATTATACTAGAGGTTAAAATACCATTTACTAAGGAAAAGTACAAGGTAAGGGTTAATTTCACAATCTCTTTATTATCTGATGTTTTTTATGTAAGTATCTACTGGGACCTCTTTATCATCCACATCTGTGTTTTCTTAAAAATGTATTTCAAGACATTTTCACTATTTACTAAACTATGGGTGAAATTAGTTTATACCCTTATTTAGCCTTATATATTTTGAAAGGAATCTTTCCATCGTTTTCCAAACAGGTACATTATGAACTTTTCAACAAAATTACGGAAATAATTTTTTTTAACTTATACAGCGGGTGAGGATATTTTCTGTCATTATAACACCATAGAAGCTTACCTTAAAATATTATAAGAATATTTTCAAAATAAATGTTTTCTTTTATAATTATGTGACTCTTAAAATGTTTCAAAATATAAAGTGGTATTTGTTTCAAATACTTTTCATTTCATCTACGTCAACAACCTCTGATGGCTTTTAAACTTGTTTCAAGTTGATTTATTATGATACAAATCTTCCATATTGAATTGAAAGTTTTGTGATATGTTTGACTGTGGATGTGGTATTTTTATACCATTCATGTTTTATAGTTAAATTATTGACATTTTGTATGCTAGTTTTATTACAAATGATTTTGTTATGTTTCAACCTTTTCATATGAGGAATGTATTGGACTTAGAATGTAGAGGGTGGAGCCCACTATAGCTCCTCGGTGCATTGGTAGATCTCATGAGAAAATTAGACATGGAATTGGCTAAGGACTTTCCCAGTTTGATATATGGCTTTCACCAAGGCCTAAATCATTTTTAGACGTATTGGTCGAGGCCTTGACAAGATGTTTCAGAAAGTACCGCATTACATACTCCCTAATTATGAAAATAATAATAATGGTTCGTGTGGATATTCTACTAGTAAAATACTCATGACTATGTTTTATAATGGAATTATTTACTCAGATCATATTCATGACATAAAGTTTTCATGTTTATTATTTTTAAAGGCATGTTTTTTTAATTATTCATCATGCCTAATTTTTATGTTATCTTCCTCTATATTGCATACCCTTACTAAGAATTTGAGCTCACCCCTTTCCTATGTTTCATTTTCCCATGATATGAAAAAGGTTGTTATGGGTGAATTACAGGCATAATCTAGAAGGATTCGATCTTTCTAATGGAATAAATTGGTGATGTATTTATTTTCCAGTTGTAATGTTAAACTTATGTATGTATCTTGTTTCCCATAATATTAAACTGATCGATATTTTGGGACATGATTCCTTGTATAATACCAATTTTATGTAATAATGCACCGACTCTAGGTAACTGGGGTCTGGGAGTTTCTTTCATGATCGAACACATTTTTCCTAAATTTCATTCTCCAAATCATGTACACTATTAGATATTCAAAATCTTCCTTTATTTTCTGGTGATAAAATGTCTGATGCTAGAAGGCTCCTTCATCTGACTATGCAGTACGCATCCCATTCGGCATTGCATAAGTTTCCCACACAATGGGTCAGTTAGCTTAAGGATAATACTATTTTAATATGCTGTAAGTTCCCTAGATTTCCTTTCATATATTATCCCACATAAGGGTTCATCAATCAGTAGTAAATTCCCATTTGGGAGAAGCCTCTTACATCCTCATGAGAATTGAGGAAAATATTTCAGAACCAATGATTTTTTTTGAAAAAAAAATACATTTTTATCCCAAATATATATCCCATTTTTTCTCTCCTAATATGAGAACACCCAAGATCATAGTTTACAATTTCTTTATAAACATGCTTGATGCATATTGGGGAAATCATGATACAAAAGACCATACATATCTATGATTTCCCTAGTTCAAGGGTTCTAGTTGTATGATCTAAAACTATAGGTGCCATACCTACTAGGCTTGGGTCATACATATGTAGAGCCCCCATTCCCCCTAATTCATTGGAAATTATGGCTTGAAATACCCCTTAAATATTTAGTCACTACCCTACACCAAAAAAACTCTATTCTTGAGGAGATCTGAATATCCATAAACATTCATCAGCTTTTAGAAATAGAATGTCAGAATTATTGAGATCTTATTTACCAAACTACGCAATATGCGCCCTAGTTTTCCATGCATAGTTTGACCACATAACGGGTCTATCAACCTAAAGATGCCAATACATGACTATGTAGTATGTTCTATAGTTTAACTTAAATAAAATATCCCCATAAAAAGTTTTTAATATAAAGGAATCTTTTTTCTCTATAGAGGCCTCGTATAACTCAATAATCCATTTTTTCCATACTATTTCTCAGATTAGGAAATCCCCAGGTTACAGTTTATAACATTCCCCTTCCATACCTGAATATAGTAAGTCATATCTATAAAACTTTTCAAAAATGGAGAAACCATCAAAATTTTATTCAAAGCTAGAATACATTGAATTAAATCCCCCTAATGTTCATGTTTTAGGACATAAAACATCAAAGTGTGATATTCATTCTTCATAACATAAAACCGCATAACATAATGTCATTTTCATAAGAGGTAAAAGTACACAGTAGATGTCTTAGTTGTGTGACATTAAAATTCATTATGCCATCATCATTTTCCACAAAGGTGACTTCTCCCATGACAGAAGTTATCTAAAAAATTTACCCTCCTTCAAACACAAAATTCTTATCGGAGTAGTTTCATATTCATGGCCTATACTAGCATAGATATTCCCTTCATTTTTAGAAATATTACCTTTGAAAAAACACCCAATATGTTCTTAAGACATCAAAATATTAAACATACTTTTTTCATAAAAATATAATGTTGGAATTCATAATAACACCTTTACCAGACTCTGAACTATGGTCCCCAGTTGTCCTTGCATAAGTTTCCTACAAAACTGGTGTGTCTACCTAAGGATTCTACTATTTGAATATGTAGTACATTCCATAGTTGGAATTTCATTTAAAATCCATCATAAAAAGTCTTTTAAACAATGGTAACTTATTTCTTATGAGAAACCTTCTCTATTTCTGAATACCATGTTTTAGATTTAAAAACCACAAAATTATGTCTCAAGATTTTCCTTGGAGGTATCTAAATAATTTTGGAACATTCATGACTAGAAAGCCCTATTTGGGTCATTATTTCAAATGTTATGGTGAAATATGTTTAGCCTAAAATAGTTGCCTCATTGGTATAATTCACACGACATTAAATTGCCCATAAAAAGGGGAAAATTATTATGTTGAAACCTAAAAAGGTAAGCCTAAGGAAAATTCAAGTCTCTCCCACTAAGTTTCCTCCATATTGTGATAAGGCAATAATTGTTGAATAAAAAAAAGTCATAGAGTTTGTAAGGTTTTCTATACAAACCTAGTAATAGTCGAACAACTCTCACTAAGCCCTTTGGATTTGTTAAAAGTTAAAACACACCCATACCTATCATTGTAATTATGATTGTAGAGGATAAAGATGTAATTTTATGAAGATAATATTTGATGTTATAATTACCAGAAGAAATACGGGATGAATACATATATGATTGGAAGAAAAATAATTTTCATTTACGGAGAAATATTAGAGGAACATACATAAGATGATGTTTATCTATCATATATTAGAACAAGCCTTTAGAAAAAAAAATATTATCTACTAAATAGTATCCTGAGACATATAAACCACTCTTTGAAGCTTAATCAGTGGATGATTTCACTAGACCACCATTAATTCTCTCTTTCATTTCATCTCAAAATATAGTGAAGAGACTGTACTACTCTTTTTGGAAATTAATACCAGAGGTAATGGATGATGAATTTCCATTTCCATCACCTCCATCATGGTACACCCATTTGGAGAGATGGGGACCTGAGGGCCTCATCCACCATCTCAATAGGGTTACCCATAGCCGTACTTCCGGAACCAAGATACCATTGTTTTTTCTCCTTCCTCTCCTATTACAAATTGATAAATAAAATCCCCTCAAGATTAATGATGGTGGATGAAAAAGAAGGAAAACTAAATACATTAGTAGGGTTAATGTAAATGTATCATTCTTCCCCATGATGAACAATTAACCCTTCAAGAAATCCATGGTATAACATGTCAGATAATCCCTTAGAGGTTGTGACATGATCATTAGTGGAATATATTAACTCCCCAAGCTCCTTGAGATACTCCATTACCTCATCCAAATTATTATCAAGATGAAAATCGAAGGGTCCTCTCATATGTCCCAACTATGAGATATGAAGTCAGGCCAGAAGAAAATCTTATTAATCCTTGACATCACGATTCATGATTTACCAAAATTTAATTTCTAAGAGTCACAAGTCTTTGATGTGGTTGGATATGGGAAAAAAATCAACACCCTCTGATTTTAAATCCACTTCAGGAATACTTCCTTTTTCATAAGAATGAGGGTACGATACAATGACCTCCTCCCAATGATAGAGACAATACAGCCTTGAAACTAGAGGTGTTATTTTCTTAACCAAAGCTTTATTGGGGGCCTTTGTACAATAAATTTTTGAAAGTTATAGAGCCTCTACATCATCTTCGGTTCTGGAATTCTTCACACACATACCACGACCAATAGTTTTTGTGGCCTCTACCCAATATGGACCCTTTTTGAACTCCCCCTAAGGGTATGATGACACCCATTCCTTGTAATATCCGTCTTCTAATCTGATTGATTCCCCTAATATAGGTAGCATGATCATCATTTTAGATACCTCTAGAGACAACAGGTTTAATAATTTTTGAGCTACAATTGGATTCTTCTCATGCATAACATGCATAGGCGGAAAAGAGATAGATTGTTTAAGACATTTGAATAGGCGTGAAAACTGAAAAGGAATGTAATCCTACAAAGTAATCTAATTTTTTGTATGAGCTACCAAACTTCATTCCCTTAATGCTACCATTTATTCCCTCAACTCAAAATTATTTTCCTAACCATTATAGATAAATTTTCTACTTGGTGGGTTACCATATAAAAAAGAAACTAGAGCCTCTATTTTCATTGAATTCCATTAACACCTCATAAGGCATCAGGTTCAAAGGCTGAATCCAGAATAATTACAAAACAAATAGGAAAAATTTGCTATCATAGAGCTTAATTTAATTTAGAATTGAATATGGGCCTAAATGTTCTGCAATCAATCCCCACAACACCTAGAATGGTCCTAAAATTGTAATAAATCACTTATGTTCTATAAATGCATAAAAAACTGACAAACTCATGCTAAAATAGGGAAACCAACCCTATTTACTTACCCTCCGCTAATTTTGACGCAATAAAAAATTTCATTGGCCTCATGCCCCCACTGTAATCATATAATGGCAGAAATAAATGCATATCACATTGAAAAGAATCCAACCCAAAGAAATATTACATTAATCTTTGGGTTAGCATTGTAACCCCAGCATTTATACCCACCATTCTCCAATGTTTTATAAAATGTTCCCTAAGAACCTTGATTATCTGCAATGGGGAAAATAGTAGGGCACCTAAAAGTAGGACCACTCTCTTTTTTTACATCTATGAAAAACCCTATCCATGCTTCCACATGGACTTTATCCCTAGGATGCAGATCTTTATTTGTCTACAACTTCGTTGATATTTTGAATAGATCATGGGATAATGATGGATTCCTCTCAGAAACATCCCATGTTTTTTTATGGTGGGATAAATTCATCAGACATTTCCTCAAGAATGGGGACCCTAGATATGTTTTAGACATCCCATAAACTAATTTCTGCCTCACAATGCATAACATGAAAATAATTTGTATGCGGACTCCATCGACTCAATAATTTTGGAATGATATCTAGATTATTTTAAACATAGGTCTTGTCCTACCCAAGAAGAATCATAAATATGAAAATTATGAAACTCATTCTTGAAATCAGTGTATGTTTGGTACACCAAGAATGACAGCATCTACATAGTCCAGACTCCCCCTCTGGAGTAGAACCCCTAGTCCTCTTTCCAACCCTGAAAATGATCTGTATTCAAAGAACAAAAGTTAGAGTAAAAAAAATTAGTTCATTACTATGTGAAATGTGACTGAATATCAGTCATTCAACCACTATGATGTAAAATTAATCCAATAGGTATTGCCACTTCCCGGATGGGAACACCATTTGTAGAGATTTTTTCATATGAACAATTGATATGTTTAAAAAACCAAGTCACCAGGAAGTAATTCATAAATGATAGAATATGAGAATCCATTAGAAAATTGTGGACATATAGAGGCAGGTGGTCATTAAATAATCCATAATAATCTGTAAGGTTAGTATCAATGATGTCATAATAATCTATTCTGACACCTTTTCTTAACTCATTTTGATGTGGCACAACTTCCTTAGTTGTAGTATATAAAGAATCCATTTTAAAACCAACAAAAAGACACCAAATTCTACAAATATGTTGTAATATTGAATTAATAAAGTTAAAATTTTATCATATAACAATCCAAGTATTTGTCAAAGTAATTTCCTCACATAGGTCACTCGACAAGGATCCCCACACAGGTCCCTTGACAATGTTCTCCACAAAGGTCCCTTGATAAGGTCCGTCAACAATGTAGTTCTACAAAGTCTTTTTGACCAAGGTGACTCCACATATCACCATAAATCACATGGAAGAAATCCTTTGGAAAACCTTCATAGAAGAACAGTGTAATGAAGATGGATGGAAGTACAATGTGACATAGTTTGATGAATGATCTGTGCGGTGAGAGAGAAAATTTGGAAACATTAAATGTGAAAAAAATGAAAAAGGTGAGGGGTATTTATAGTAACCATTACCATGTGCCACTCTACTATGAAGATGACCTAAAAACAACACCTATGTGGGTGTCCTATGTAGAAAACCTATGCTATCTAGCATTTTTTCCTTCATAATATTTTCCACATTTCTTTTTTTTACCACAAGACTAAACAATACTCTTTTTTTCGGATCCAATCATGAGGGGGGGTCTTTTATAGACACTCCCAAATTATAATGTAGGGAAAATAGATTAGGAAGAGTTCCTTCAGTGTGTCAAAGTGTTATGGAAACTTAGTTGAAAAATATTTTCAAATAAACCTATGTGCACTACAACCTACCGGCCAATAGGCTAGCACCTACCCTAGCCACACAGTCAAGAAGGCGCAACCCCCCTGCGTGACACCCCAACACCAGGAACCTATGATAAGGACTGATGTGGCCTGTTTATTGTTCCACCCCCATATAGAAGAGATGATCCATAGAAATTATTTGACAAAATCTTTCAACCAGTGTCCCCTGATTACCTATAAATAGGAACCTCGGGCTCCACATTTCAACAACTAAAACATCAGAAGAACCCTCAGAGCACTCATTACCCAGCACCATCCCCTATTTCCCTAAAAAATTCATAGATATCTCTCAAATTCATGGTAGAAGAAATAATTAAAAAGGATAATAAAGATAAAATTCCCCTCAAGGTTGAATGACATAAGAAACCTGCACATGGAAAATTCTATTCTAAGGACAAACCAATTTTGTGAGGTCCCCATCCCTAATCAGGGACCAATGTGAGATGATTTTACAAACACTAGAGGAGACCCATGGTTCCTTGGATAAAGTATCACCCAAGTGTTATCTCCCCAATAGCCTACTAACCAAGGCATATCCAGCTCGCACATGACTATCCCCACTGCATGAAGAACTTTTACTTCCTCCTAGGCGATATGTGATCCACCTTTCCGGAATACCTAAGATATTATCCTAGACCCATTACTTACACAATAAACCTTTTAACCCATATTCCAAATCCACTTATGTCTGGTCTCTTCACTTTTAGTTCCCTTTCCTTAAAGGGATCAAGATAAACCACACACCAAGGCCTCTTCTCCTACAAAATCATGGGAAATGGAAAACTGGAGTATTTCCCATTTGGTTTTTTATTTATAAGGTCATAAGTTTATCACAATATTACTATCACAGGGTTAGGTTCCTCAGGGTTTCTCTATATTTATATATCTATAGTCACGAGATCCCGTAACCCAGAGAAAGATCTTAAGATTTCACAGTATCAAGGATTAGGGTTTAGACTACGTCATTCTCTTCTCATCATTATGTTTCAGAGCCTCTATTTCCCAACAGGAAATATAAGGATTGAAGTATATTTCCTATTGAACATATAATAAAATTTTAATCTCATTGTGGATCCAATTTCAGGTCATCCCTTTTAGAGGAAGCCCCCAACCTTTCATGTTGGAGTTGCAGTCTTTCTCCTCTATACCACTACACCCCTCACAATCATTCCATCATTGCCTTAGACTCGTGTCCAATGTATTGTGAATACATGGTTGTTACATAACTTCAACCTCTTCTACCACAACCCCTTTCCCTTCCTTCTTATACCCAACATCTTTAGTTTTAGCCCTGACCTCATCCACTATAGAAGGAGGAAATGTGTGTGGTTTTTTGAATCTTGTTCACCTTTTTGTTTCTCACTCTGACCATGAATTGCATCGGATTAGATTTTAGGGATGATAATGACACCCACAAGATCCACCTAATGGACTGAACTATGAGGAAAATAATTCCTCCCTTAACTAGGATATGTAGGATGCTTAATTTTGGCCCAAGATCGATGAGAATCATCTTTTAGAATATTTTCAAATCATAATTCCCTTAATCTGAGAATCCTATTTATGAGTAAGCCCTGAGTTAATCCCCAAGACCCCCCATGAGTTAATACATCCCTCAAGTTACCTTTTATAAGGTCATACTCTTCATGAATAAGCACCAACATAATCTACTCAAAGGGCCATATTCCCCTATAAAACATACTGAACTATGTGGGATTTAATTGTCATCCAAATGGGATATGTAGACATAATACATGAGGTATGAACCCAATACCCAATATAAACCATGTTCATTCCTCAGCCACATTCCTAGTAGTGTCTAATTAAACATGATAATATATATCTCTCTTCGGTTCCTTGGGATGCTTTAGCATAATTCCCACACCAATCATTTCATAGTCCCCTTCAACATAGACATACCTACCACATGATGTTGAACTATACGTTTAATTCATCATCAAATGAACGTAAAATGCATGACATGTCACATTAAGAGGCACAAAACTACATGGGTTTTGATTCATTTCCAAAGCATTTTTAGGAATCACTTCCATGGGTTTGATCCAAACATAATAACCAATCTCGTATCCATGGATGATGATAATCTCCAGAGTGACCATAGTCTCCCAGAATGAAAATAAACTACAGATTACCCCACAGTGTGGCTAGAAAACCAACAGCATCATAAGAACTACCAATTAATCTCTATATAGTCGATAAGAGGATACCATCTATATAGAACATCAGATAGACACAAATATTTCTATTTATAATGAACCTTGGATACATAAAGATGATTATAGGGTCTATATATGCTAATAATTGATTAAAAATAATGGATTGACTCGTATCATACATGGAAATTAATGAAGCATTCATGAACATATATTAAATCAATATGAGTCTTGAAGAAGGAAATAATTCCCCTCAAAAGGTTGTGATGAGCCTCACCTCCCATCCTCTTGACCAATGTGTGTTATTAAGCACCATTGTTCAAAATTCCTAACAAATTACTACCTTTATAAAGTAGACCCCTTCAGATACAAAACCATTGGGTGTTTCCAGTTTCATGAACAAACATGTTTGAAACAGTTCAAAAATAGAAAGTTGTAACGAGGCATGAATTCAAAGGGAAACAATGACAAAGTTGAGATTAAATTTTTTATTTCATGATTCATTTTACATTCTTAAACTCTTAAAGAATATTATATAAAAAACACACATAATAACATATCTAATATATTACATATTAAAGATAACCATATAATTCTTCTGTTTATTGTGTTTTCTGGGGTTTTTTAACTCATTACTTCTCTTTTAATTTATTTCATGTCACTCCATGACTATCTAATAAAACTCTCCCATTAAACTCTTTTGTGAGAAAAAAACTATAAATAAATCCATTTGGTATAATGGTGTGACTTAAAGAGTTTTATTCCTAATTTTTAATTCCTTTAATATATTCAAACTCCTTAACTCTACAACGTCCAATGTTATGATGTTAATAACTTATATTCTATAATTAAAATTATTTTTATGTTCATCATCATCTTTCTTAAAAACATTTCTATAAAATTTTCCCTTGATATATTTTGGTAACAAATGTAACTACTTAGATTATATCTTTAACAACATATCATTATATCTATTATAATATTATGTAATAATAAATTAATTATTACTAGTCATATTATTTTGTTTTCAACTTTGAACATCCAAAAGTCTAAACTTACTCCCAATAGGCTCATAGAAACTCTATTCCATTAATAATATTGTGCTGAGAGACATGAAATAATTTATGTTCATGAAATAAAATTAAATCCTCTAGTGTAAATACTTAAAAAATAAACTATTTCATTTATATAATATATAGCATTATATGTGCATGAAATATTTTCTTGAAAATAATACTTTATTAAATATATCACTATTGGTGGTGGAATCATATATTCTTATATTATTAGATGAACACTTTAACTAAGATAAATCTACTGTTATCATTTTCATATCTTCAAACATATTATAGATATGGATTAATCATAAAACATGTATATAAAGGCATTCATCTCTTTCTTTAAACAACAATATTTCATAAGAATATCTCAATAGATAGAAAAATAAAACCCAAAATACAATTTTTTTTAGATTCCTCATAGCCTAAATAACTTCCTTATTCATGTGCTCAAAGTAGAAACTCAATTCATTATTACAAGAAAGAATACATAAATATCTGATCATAAAACTTTTCATCACTTTGGAACTCCTATATATTTACAATAATTATAAAACATATATTTATTATAACATAACCTTCAGAATAGAAGAGTTAAATTATATAACATTTATACCTTAGGTAAAATCATCAAGACATTTCTTGTAACCATTAAATTATTTTGGACAATTACTTTTCAATTTTCTAGGGATTCTATAAGGAAATAATTTCCCATTATTTATTTTATTTTCTTTAGTTTATGGTGTAGAATCTCTATGACCTCCCTTATTATCATTTGGGCAAAAAAATCATACTTATCCTTCTACACAAACATCATGACAGTTAATATGGGACCTAACCTGTTCTTATTTCCATCATTATCATATTTAGTTTAATGGGACAAAATTATCTATACACATTCATATTATAGTTCATATTAAACTATAAAAAAAATTCTATGGAGATGGTAGAACGAATTCTATGACAAGATCAACCCTATAAGGTTAACCCAGTCACCCGAAGTCATTTTCATTCCAAATAATTTGATTAAATGTGTTGAGGATGACATTCTTTCATCTATCTTACATTAATAAACAACCTTTGATAGATCATACATATTGTGTCTTTCTTGTTCCTAATATAGCCTTTTCATAATGTATAATATAAAGTAAATATTTATGTTCTCATGTTACATTTTCAGCTTGGGTTCCACAGACACAAGAATGAGATTAAATACTTTTTATAAATCAGTAATATTCTTATAATATAAGAAAATATCTATTTTTTAGTGGATTCACCAGCTAGTTTCTTGAGAAGGGGTTTTTCTAACACATAGAATTTTCCTTCAAGCTTAAGAACTATTGTTATCTTCCGAAAATAGGTAAAAGAAATTTATTTATCTATTTTTTCCTTATTCAATATAGTTCTCAAGGATAATATTAAATATGAAGATGATATCATTTTACACAAAAATAATTATTGTATTATATAAGTATCATGATTAATATTCATTTGATAAGAAATTTTTTTAAAGAGATCACACTGAAAAAATTACCACTTTTAAAATCATCATATACATTAGTAATCCAAAATATATGTTTCACTAAGATCTAGGTTACATTAGTGTATATCAATTTATAATTATATTTATATAGTAAATCATTCCAATCAAGTCATATATGACTCTTGGATAATCATAATATAACTATTTATCCAATCTATTATATGGATACACTCAACTCTATTCCTATATTAACCTAATTCTAATAGGGAATCCTAGAAAAGTGTATCCCAAATAAAATTTATAATTGTGGTAAATGAATCCAATTTGGGTCACGAGTTATTTTATTCCCTTACGCAGTATAAAATAGGGGCACCTAGATTTAGCCCGACCTACCCAATTAGATGAACAATATCTTAAAAAGTGATATTTCAGACGGAATCAAACACTAAGTATTTTTCGGGGATTTATTATAAGTATCTTGTTTCATGTTATTTCCTTTACATATGTATACTTCTAGTGATATGATTTTTTATACCAATCCTTCCACCTAATCAATATATTAAAACTATATTGAGGTTAAATTGTTATACAACTCATATTTTTTCCAACCCAAATTAAAAGCTAATTATTTAGAAACAAATCCAAATGCTTCATATGTTTATGGTATATGAAAATATTTCATGCAATGTTTTATAATAGTATGAAATCAATATTCCCCACATTATTAAGCTATGTGGAATCTATTATTGACCCACACTTATCTAGAATTAAGCAAAGGCTTGTAGACCAGTGGAAATTCTGTCTCAAAGTAACTCTACCCATGGATATATCACTCAATAGATATCCCAATTGCATTAAAATTATAAAACCTAATTTTTATAAATCATAACTTACTACTCAAGTTAATCTTATAAATTAATACATTCCCACGTTAAGGTAGAATAATACTATATCCATTATCGCATATGACATGTAGCATCATATATGTATGTATAATAGTTTATAGAATCAGTTTAGTATTTAAACTAAATAATACATAATAATTCATAATATAACTATTATATTTATAAATTAAATTGTAAATAATAAATAAATGAAAAATTCATTAATTTAAACACGATATAAATAATTTTCAACAATTCATAAGAAAATAATTATAAAATATTTATAATATAGATATTAAATATTGAAGACCAATAATTAAATAAATACCATCATTTTATATTTAATATTAATATTAACTACTTCATATTATTCATTGTAAATAATTTTATTTAAAAATTTGATATTTTAAGAAATATATACATTTTTATTTCAATTTTTATAATTTAAATAGTTTAAACAATCTAAATATCATATATTTAATATTATTTAAACCTTTAATCAAATCTAATATCAAAACTTTTTTGATATGGTTTAAATAATTTCCTTCAATAAGGACCCTTTAATTTAGAAAATTGGAATTAAACATTATAAATGTTTCTTAATTTTAAATATATTAAATTTTATATTTTTACTTATTTTTTAATTTATTTTCACTTTTTAAATCACTATTATAATTTCCATATAAAATTTTTATAAATAAATTATAAGTTATTCCATATAATTTGGAAAATGTATTTCAATAATAACATTTAATATTTAAGTAATATTTATTAATAAATGTTTATAGACATTTAATTAAATAATTATAAGCTCTACATTACTATTAAATTTATAAACACTTCTATTGATTAATAAATATCCCAAAATACATTTTAGTATAATTTATAAAAAAATTAATATTTCAATTAAAAATTTAATTTCATGAAAAAAAAATATTTCAAAAATATTTTAATGATATATGTTGAATAATATAATATTATTGATAAGGCTGTAGTTAATAAACTATCTAAGAACTATCTTCCATATTTTACAACTGATAGCCCTATTTCCACAAATGATAATAGGATTTCACTCTTACTGTAAAGGTGAGGAATCTTACGTATTTATGTATCCATCATTTTAACCCTTACAATCTGGGCCCTTATGAATTATATTTCTAAACTATACCAATACGGAAAGGATAATTAGGAATTCAGGGATCTTGTGGTGCAACCCTAATACATCTTGAGAGTGAACCTTCAATATTAAACTTTTATCATTACATATCATAGACTATTACATTTATATATCAAATGTATTTTACAATCTTCATTGATATCATTAAAGAGATACAATGATCTATTTCAAAACCCACTACATAACTTTATAATTGAATTTGATATCCTGATATAGTAAATATTAACATACACAAAACCCATTAATTTATACTAAGTTGTTATCTATGATATCAGATATTGTAATATTTTACTCAATTAACATATAGTTTTTTAAATTTTCAATTGAATATAGAGTGTATGAGAAATAATGACTTCAAAAGACTACATTTTCTGTATGACATAACGAATTAAAAAAATCCAATAAGGTCTGATACCACTAAAATGGAATAATGTATATTCCTTATATAAACACATTCAACAAGGAATCCTTATGAACCTATCAATGCAATATATTAGCCCAACTCTTTTGGTTATTTTTCCATTTTCATTGAAAATAGGGATCCTAATCACATGGTCACACATCATCCATGTTTATTTGTTGGAGTCTCAATAATCTATTATATATTTAAATATTTCTCTAATACCACAAAATTTTTTAGATTCTGTGATTTATAATTAATCGATTTAGTGATTTTTAAATCATAGAACACTAGAACATAATTACTTTGGATATTAAGTTGTATGAATCTACAAATGATGAATGTGTATATTAAACTATGCTTCATTTAAATCATTTCAATAATTTAGTCCTTAATTAACACCACCAAGGAACATCTAAATAGATATTAACTCTATGATATATCCATGAGTTACATCAAATCACCTAAATAGTTTGGAAACAACCTTCAAAAATCCATCATACGGTCATATCTCATGGTAAAAAGGAATATTGAATAAGAGAGCTTCAACAAATTTGAGTTTCAACTAGTCTCTAGGTAAAAGGTTGTTCACCCAAAAACGACTCATAACATGAACACATTTATATAGTGTTTAGGGATTCTCCATGATATCGCACATTTACTTAAGTTTTTCTCAAATGAATGAGTAAATACCTTTAGTTTCATTTTCTAAAACCAAGACCAATAACTCTTCTATCAATTACTATGATAGATAATTAGTAAAATCAAATTGAATTTTAACCCATTAAATATTGACTATTATAGGTGGCATATAGTTGTGATAAATGAATCATTCTGTATGATTCAATGAACTCTGATTGATCAATGAAATATAATTTGACACACCCATCCATCATGTATATGATATATCTAAATTAAGAAATATGATGTACCCAAAGTCAAAAATATAAGACTTTTCCGATATGTATGTCATTCTCTATGACATATCATATATTACCATATGATATGAAAACTCTTTAGTTCATATATCCTTGAAGTGATTGATAACTTGATTATAGAGAGCATCATGCATTGTTTTTAGATGGTTTTATGTTTCTTAAATCTTTCTAAATAATATTTTCCATGATTTTTAAAGGTATCATTTTATTATTCGTCCTATTATAGAATATATATATCAATTATTGATGAGATACCTCTTTGAACATGAATAAAAAGATTAGTGGAATATTTATTGGCCATATTACTTATATTTCAACATATATAAGCATAATACATGGTTTTAATACGTTTTATAGGTATTTTAAATTGTTTTAATCATAGATTATGCTTCTTACTAAGAATTTACAAGATTAAATAATTTTATAGGATATTATCAAAGTATTTTTACATAATATTGAATTAATGTAGTTGATATCTCACTTTATATCTATTAACGAATAAATATTAGTTAAGAGGTTATGGGATAGTTTGTGATAGAGGTGGAATTATTTCATCAAATTTTTTAAAAATTTATTTTCTATAGATATATATATATAGTACACCCATAAGATGTAGAAGATTTTTTTGATTAATATATATACCTTAATCATCTATAGAAACAAATTAAACCTATTTAAAAAATATTTATAGAATTATTTAAACAATATATATCCTGATGAGAAGTTGTGTAATATATTTTTGGAATCATAGAGTGAACATGTGCCCTTCGGACATACCTTATTCAACTTTAATTTCTTCTTGGTGACCTCTGAATTCTTAGTTTAAACAGTTGAGGGATTTATTTAGTGTCCTATTAAATTTTATATCCTATATTTAGAATATAAGGATAGATATGACTTTATTGGGGTATCTATTTAGTACTTATTATATCTTGGTCATTCTAAAAATCCACTACCTATATGCTTCAATTTCTGTATGTTTTTAGAAATATAGGGTCAGTATAATGACCCAAGATTAATGTAAATATAAATTACATCATTTTATAAATAATATTTCCCACATGAAAGAAACAATCTCTTAATGGATTTTCTAGTTTAGTCCCTCTAGAAACATGGACCACAAACTTCTAGTCTGGTGAGAGATTACCACTTATTCCCATAATGATATCTTGTTTTAGTATTCCTACCTAAAAACATTCTATATATCCTGGGAAAATAAAAATATGAAAATGATTAGATTAGATGATCATTAAGGGTAAATAAGGAGGATATCAATCATAAAATAGTATTAATGCATATGTACAAAAATAAATTGAAAAACATATCATATTTATCAAAGATCATGATATCGTGTCATGGAGTAAATCATATATATTATTAATGAATCAAAGAACATATTTAATTAGAGAAGGATATAAAAAATGATATTATGCAATACATGTAAGAATAGAAAATAACATTATTATTAGTCAAGGATCACATTCAAGACCACTATAGTGGAAAACGTCTCCTACGAAATTAGGTTCATTCCCTATTCCAGCCCGGTATTACTGAACTAAGTTTACTCCCATTCCAGTCTTGTATTACTGAACTGATTTCACCTCTCATTCTAGTACTATATATCTCATGATATATAAACATTTACAGCATTAATTAAAGGGAGATATAGTTATAACATATAAAAAAATGAAAACCATACATATATGTTACACAAGAACCTAAATTATAATATATCCCAAAAAATAAATGGGTTTCATATACATTTCATCATAAAATAACTCATAGAAAAGAAACAAAATTCATAAGTATCAATACATCATATACATAAACCATTTATTGAAATAATAATAATTGTATCATTAGACCATATCCCTAGTCCAACACAAGTAACATAAAATAATGTTTTTAGATGAAAATTACTTTTGAAAGATAACTTGAAATAATTCTTGGGGAAAATACCCTTTCCATTAAAAATAATAAATAGTAAAACACTTTGAATAAAATTCTCATTTAAATTAAACTTGAATAAATTTAAATGAATCTTTGAAAAATATCTTAAACAAATTTAAATCTTTTCTCATAAAAATTTATAAAAGATAATTTAAAACACTTTTGAAATATTTTTAGAATACATCGATTTGAAGAAAGACAAATATCTGACCAAAGAGAAGATAAATATTAATGAAACAGATAATTTCATGAAAATAAATGGATTAAAGAAAAAAAAGACAAAGGGTAATATAAGAACCTCGTAAAATAATTTAGGTGCATAACATATCATGTTTCTCAAATAAGGAAAATTGAGACAGAATTCCATTATCGATTAGGTATCTTTTCAATTGTAAACCTCATGAAAGATATATCATCAAATGTATTGGTAAATACACATAACTTTAAGGATTAGGATCATAGATTACATTAATGGGAATTATATTCCCCACCCAAAATATATTACTAGATAATATGGCATAAGTCTTGTAGAAATGAAAGTGAGACTAGAAATCCCCTTAAATTAGGTTTGATTTCCTTCATATGTGAATAGAAATCCCCTTCTTTGGATAAATAAATTTAGATATCTTCTTTTGGACAATATGGTTGGTATTCTAATAAGATCAACACCTATAAAATGTGACTAGGTAAGTTTATAAGTGAAATTTGCAGGGCATGGTTGTGCATGGAGGCTCAAAGTGATGTGAAGACATGAGGGAGGTGGTTCCCTTTTATAATTGAGGTGAGGGGAACCTTTAGAAAGCTAAAAAAATATTAATTTTAAATAAATTAAATATCAATAAAAATACCTCAAAAATTCTATTTATTCAAATATAAGATGATATAATGTTGTAATATCACCATGCAATAGATTTTAAACAAGTTATTCTATTATTTTAACCCTTTTCATTTTGATTAAACATTTGTTAACCTATTTTAATTTTAACTAGGATAACAACTTTTTGCAATATTAAATCCTTTTAATTTTTACATATTTGATGTAAATTAGATTAAAAATAAGAAATTAATAATATTTAAGACCATATTATAATTATTTTATATCTTTGAATATGTTTTTTTTATTTTTAAATAATTTAATAATATATTATTTTGATAAAATATCATTTCTGTCAATTTTTACATTATTCAATACATGGAAATTTAAAAATATCAAGATAAAAATTTCACTTAAGAAAATTATTTTATTATATCCCTAAGAGGTTAAGGTAATCTATAATATTTTTTGATCACATTATTTATCCAAAATTATATTTATTTCAATATTTTTATTAACATGTATTTGATATTTCCATTAATAAACAAATTATTGCATCAGCATTGTGTAATTATTTAATATACTTATTTCACCACTAAAAATTAGAAATAACATATGATGATAAATATAAATATTTTGTATTTTAGAGTAATATTTAAAATTGAATATAACATTTTTAACCCCTTATTAAAAATTATATATTATTTAAAACATGAATGTGATATCTTTAAATTTTTATTAAATAAAATATTATAAATATCAAAATCTCATCTAAATGGCCCAAAAAATGAAAAATAAATTTATATCTTGAAAATATGTTTATTAAGTTAACAATATACATTTATATTTGTTAATGACATACCTTTTTTCCCATGAATACACATAACTGATATTTAATACAAACAAAGTTATATTTTGTGACTTTCTTTGAATTAAATATTATATAAGTTATTTTCATGAAAAAGTGTCCATTAGAAAACCTAATATCAATACTTAGCTATTTAGGGTAGAATTATATTCATCCACATAAATTTTTCTATGTTTAGGGTCATTTTATAGTCCTTATCATTTATTTTTAATGTAAATTACCAATTTACCCTTTGTCATGGTAATAAAATTTATCAAGGATACTATTCATATTGATAAACAAAATCAGGAACATATTCTATAAATATTTATCTTTTGAATCAAAATTTTATATCCATTTTTCATAATGAAAAAAATAATAGTTTTAAAATTTAATTTTAAGTAAAACTGGTGAGAAGCTATGAAAATCAATTTTTTGGAAAAATTACCTTTTAAAACATAAAATTTTTTTATGATAAATTCAGGTATAAAAAATAATTGAATTATTTTTAATTAAAATTAAATAATTAAAATTGAAAAGTACCCCAAATAATAACTTTACCTTGTAAAGACTACAAATGAAAATGCAATTTTTTATAAAAATCATTATTTTCACTATTCATAAAAAGATGAATCTTATTTGATAAAACCACAAATATTCATAAAAATATAATTTTTAAATTTATATTAAAAAGTTATATTTTATATTTTTTTATAAAAGCATCAATATTTAGATTTAAAACTTGTTTTTCATTAAAATATGACAAAATCTTCTTTTTGAAAAATATATCTTTTTATGCTTAAAATGGGTTTATTATTATTTAATACTGATAAAAAATATTGGATGAATTAAAAAAATTAATTTAATATAGAACATATAAATTTAATTAGTATCATTCATTAGTAGTAATTAATTTAATTTATTAAGAAAAAACACCTTTATAAGAATAAAATATTTTTTTCCTAAAAACAGATCATTTATTTTCGATTTTTTTAAAATAATTTATAATAATTTCGTATCCTAATAATTAATTACATAATTAAGTTAATAATTATTCATTCCCACCTTTATATTTACTAGGTTATAACTATCATAGTACATTTTTTCGATAAAACTCGGTTTTTCTTGTAAGAGATGCTATCGAATGAACTCAAAATTGTGTGTAACACAATCCAAATTTGTATTGTTTATACCAAAAGCTAATATAAGTGTTATATGTAGTTAAGTCATAAATTTTTTCCCTATAAATCCAGAATAACTTGGTGTAGTTTTTAACAGACACCGTAAAATAATTTAAATTTATTTTAAAAAATATTAATTCTTGAATTCTTGGGCTGTTACATTCTACCCCCTTAAAATGAATTTATCCCTAAAAATTAGTTACTTCCATACAAACAAATGATCATATCTCTACCTTATAATATCATCAAGTTCCCATATATCTTCTTCAAACTGGGGGGTTTCTACACCAAACATTAACCAGGTGAATAGTCTTATTATGTTGATATTTATCTCTACGATCTAGAATTTTTTACCAGTTTGTCTTCATAAGAAATATATTAATAAATCAGTATGACCACTGAGTTTAGTACATGTGAAGTAACAAGTATGTAATTACTCAAAAATTATATATGGATCAATTCATGAACTTTATAGATATTTTTTGAAAGCACCAATTGATTATCAATAGATCTAATATGATCAACTGTTATAAAAAAAGAATTGCAAACTCTTGATTTGAAATTACACATAGAAAATAAAAGTTCGATGTTTATTAATTTAATTGCTAGAATCACATAGAATAATAAAGGTAAATAAAACATACCCTTAAAATAGTTAAATACAAAGGAAATTATCACCACATAAATAATATTTTGATTAGGATATCATTATATGAATGTTAAAACATTCACATGCAAGAGAATTAAAACTATCAAGGTCTCACAGAGAGTGATATAAAACAAGGCCATTATAAAGTTAAACATCACATAATGATAAATATGTGATGATATAAGGGAGAATTTTATTAATTTCTAATGAATGTACTAGAATAACATTTTTGTTTCAAGAAACGTTTCTTATGGTTGAATAATTTTCACAAGAATATATAACTAATCGATTTCATTTCATTTAGTAAGCATAATATCATCCATCCATTATTCCATTATAATTTTCCACTTCATCTCTTACTCCAATATATTATATTGATGTTTTAATTTCAATTGAACTAGTAATTCATAAGATCCATAATAGGATGACAAGTTATTCTTTATGTCTCTAGTTATCATAAAAAAATAGTTAGTACTGGTTATCCAATAAACATATATATTTTTATTGTTAAGTAATACATTAATCTCTAAAACCTCATAAAATTTTCAACAAAAAACAATTTCATAAATTCTTACCCTTATGAACCTTCCATCAGATTAAAATAAAAAACATTAAAAATAATTTAACTGAATTTCAAAGATAAACTTATCATTATTACCCAAAAAACATGATTTACTTTTAATTTTCACCACCAAACATGTGAATAGCATTATCTTTAATTTTCATGAAACATGGAAATAACTTGAATTACTATAAAACATTAGTGGAAACATGGATTCTATAATAAAATAACTGTTTCCTTAAACCATGAATCAAAACATTCTATAAATTTAATCCATTATATCATTATCCAGTTGGTAATTATAATTCTAACTATTTCTATGGTTATCAACACCATCCCATTTATTTTATCACAATCAAACATCACTTTATCTAACCATGAACCTGTTATGATTAATATTTAAGTTAATCATGTTTTCTCTAAAAATATAACCTTACCACCTCAATCACGTTTCATTGCTTCTAATACCATTCAACATATTCTTTCAAATAATTATTGAAAAACTATAATGGAACAATCCTGAGATGTTTCATTATTCCATAATACCATAAATGTACTTCTAAAATATTATAATTGAATCCCAATACATAAATACATTAATTATATTACATCAATGATTTTCATGAAATGTGTACTTCCTTTGTCTAGATGTTAATCCTTAGGTTAGGGCATTGATTTAGATAATTCCCATGTTCTCCACATAAAGTACATTAAACTCCTTGATAAATTTTGATTCTTTGGCATTATTTTCCACACAGATAACATCTTCCCTAACATTTAAGATATTCTTCCCAGTTCTTCTTCCCACCTTCTTGACATATAGGATGTTGAATCTTATTTCCTCTATGTTCATGACCACAAGAACTTCCATAAAATTCCATCTTCCTTTTATTCAATGATTTAAGAATGTCATGGAAGATGAAATTGTTGATCATAATATGATATTTCTAATTAGGCATAATCATAATGTCCTTCCCTATAGTAATTATCACATTTTATTTCTCATTTGAAAATTTTTCACCTCATCAAATGATAAACTAGTTCTTTTAATTTTCCACAATTGACTATACCAAAAATAATAGTGTGACCAATACAAATTATACTAGAAAAAACTCATGATGAATGAAATTACTGATAATATTCAGTCTATTAATCCTTAGGTTTTTAGGTTATTCACAATCATTACAAAAACTCTAGTATTTTAACTTATACATAGATATACCCTTAGAGATATTTCTAAGGTTTTATCATATTAGTTTCCGAAGGCTCAAAAATAATTTTCTCTTTTACCAACTAGAATCACCCAAAATTAATATACATAGACATTGCATAACTTTCTAAAAATATTTCATACACTTCACAAACACATGTCAAAATACTGTATTAGTTTAATTACATTGGAAACATGGAAAAGAACTTCTATTCTAGTGAAACATATTCATTATTTTCCAAAAATATCTTCCCCTTCAGTATTCATACCTAAAACATTTATTTATAACTTGGGGAAAGGAAACATATGAAAAGGGTAATATAATATTCTAAAAAAGAGTAAACAAGGGATATTTCCATCAAAACATAATCATAATAAATATGTATATAAACAAAAAATTTGAAAATAATATCACGTATATCAAATTTCATGATATATTATCATAGAATAAATCATAGAAGTTCATGAAGAATAAAATAACATATTCCATTAGAGAATAATATAAGACCTAAGATAGTGGAATACACAATATCATAGAAAAAAATTATTATTATAAGTGGCAGTGTAACGCCCTGACCCCAGCTACCCGGAGTCGGTGCATTACTTCGTAACATTGGCATGATCACAAAAGACCAAGTCTCGAAAGACCGATAAGTTTAGTATCCTTTGAAACACTAGATACATTCATAAGTCTTACATTACATCATAAAGTGAAAAACTAATAACAAAGTCTTCATATTCCACACTCATATCCTCTTCTGACTATCCCTGCAGGTCATTCATAAAATACTTCTTCACATCCTGGAAAATATTAAAACATTGAAAGGGGTGAGCTCAGATGCTCAGTAAGGATAACAATATTGCGGAAGCTTTCATAAATAACATAAACATTTAAGGCAATGTATGACTAAAACAAAAGCCTTTTAAACTTGAACATCAACATAATATGGCAAAAGTAAAATGATATAATGCCATTTACTTCTTCACATGGATATTATACTGGTCGAATAATCACATGCAATATCAATAACCACTTTCATAATGATGGAATGCATAATGCCAGACTATCATAACCACGTAGTCAAGGCCTCGTGCCAAGACCACAAATAAGATTTTGTCAAGGCCTCGTGCCAAGACACTAGTTTGTCTCATGAGACCTACCGATGCATCGAGGAGCTATAGTGGGCTCCACCCGTCACATATTAAGTCCAATGCATTCCTCATATGAATAGTTTTAAACATATCATAAACCATAACATAATCATATCACATAAAACATGCATAAAGGAAACATAACATTTCCACATTTCAATCACAAGATATCAATACAACACGTTGATATAATAAAAACTCTTTAAAAACCATTTTCAATACCAAAATAAAAGAAAGTTAAAACTTTGTATTTATTTTTCATTAAAAAAAAAAGATGGCTTGTAGAGGAAGCCGAAACTCAAATAATGGTCACAGCGGCGGAGAAGTCATTGTCGCCGCATATGTACAGAAAGAAAAACATTCCCTTTTTTTCATTTAGTAAAACGCTTCATATAAAAAGATTCCTTTTGAATAAACTTAAATTTCAAAGGGGTTTATACACCGTATAAAAGAAAGTTGTGTATAAAACCAAATATGCCTCAATGAAAGGAGATTGAGACGAAGTCCTTAAAAAGATCATTTTTAAAATAAAATAGATCTATTATGTGTATTCACTATAGGTACACATAAATAATGTAAAAATACAAAATAGGACATAATAACATCATGACATAATTTGAAAGTTGGAGATTAACCCAAAGAATGGAAGTCGGGTTAAGAAGTTCCCTTACCTCGTGTCCGACTTGACTCAACCGTTCTTTAACCTCCTGAATAATAAACTAGAGTTAATATCTACCTTATTAAGAACCATTTTTTAATTTCATTATCCTTTTTATATCACTTATTACAATGTTATGAACATTATGTAATTATTTAAGTTAATAACGGTCATTTTGTCGATCTTTGGGACTTGAGTCAACAATAAACTTCTTATAATTACAAGTTGTTCATGTGGTGAAATATCCATTATATCCAGAATTATATTCATGATGTAGATATCATATATATCATATATATCCAGTATATACATTCATTCATAATATTACTTAACATTTAGAGGTAAGAAATGAAATGCACCGTTCATGGAGACGGTAAGCCGTACGTACGCATGAACTCTACTTTCATTTCTATTTAGTATTTAATGAAATCATAAGGATATAAATGTATAATATAATTCCAGTATAATATATCATATAATACCATTTAATCCATCCTTTATACATCCCACATATGGTATTAATGATTCAAATCACTTTGAGGGGGCGGTAGTCCGCACTTCCTAAAATGAAAATATCGCGTTTACCCATAATGGAAACCATAAAGGTATGCCATAAATGAAAAATAAAAAATAACAAGGAAAACAAAAACAAAATATATATCATATATAAAAATAGTGTCATAATAATGGCCACCATTAGAGGTGTTATATGAGTGTTGAACAATCGTCATTTCGTGAGGCAAAAATTCTCCATCCACAGAAACAGTATGTTCTTTAACCATTAGATGTAGGTGTGTGTAAGTGTAGCTAGAATCCTTATTATAACAACATCCTAGTATATTGAGGATATTGGTGCTGTTACAAAATAAATGAATAAAAAGTGTTTAGGGGGATGGAGAAGAAAAATAAAACAAAACAACATTAGAGAAGATATTACCTTAAAATCGGGTAACTCTTCTGATTTGAGCCAAAGGCTTCCTTGGGAAGGGTTCTGCCCAAAGTGAGGCTTCTAGGTGTAAGAGGGGGAATTTGGGAGAGTATTTGGGCAGAGTTTGTATAAGGCCCCAGCCTTAAACCTTACTTAATATTGAATTAAATGAATAATTCACATTGAGGATCTTTTCAGGTTTAGAGTTTTAGAGAATTAGAACATAACTATTACATCTTAAAAGATTACAAAGTAGACACTTCTACTAAGTCTCCATAAAATAAAAACTCTTAAAAAGAAAGATATCTTGATTCCATGTTTTAGATAGCATGAAATTCCCTTGATCCCATCCTTGACCTTATTCCACTTTAAGTCCTGTGAAAAACATTTCGAAAAACTTGGGGTGAGCATAAAAAGCTCAGTAAGGGATACAAAAAGAATGAAAACTGTTAGTTTTTCTAACATCAAGTAAACCATGTATACTATATCAAAGTAAAACCTTCACCTTCATGAAGTAGTAAAAAAAATCTTCACTGAAAAAAGTATCATTACTTACCTTTTTGTAACCAAAGGATTACCATAACACCCATATAAAGAACACATAGAATATATAAAGGTAACTTGGGACATAAACATACTTATGTGGAATAACCATATGGTTGACTTCCACACATATCACTTAATGGAATAGCCATACGGCCAATTTCCATACATACTTAATGGAATAGCCATACGGCCGACTTCCATACCCAATGCATTGGAGGTTATAACGTAACCACCCATCATGGTATTCACGGCACCACCCGTCATATGGTTTATAACGTAACCACCCGTTAAAATGTCCAAGTACCAATATAAAATCATAAAACATAAAACCAATGTAAAGGAATGACAACATTTCCACATTTCAATCACAATATATCATAAATATATTGACATAATAGAATCCTTTTTAAAAACCATTTTCAATACCAAAATACATAAAAGATTATATGGTATTTATTTTATTCTAAAAACATTACGGCTTGTTGAGAAAGCCAAATATCAAATAATACTCGCGGCGGCAGAAAAGGTCGTTGTCATCGCGTATGTTAAAAAAAACATTCCTTTTTGTCGTTTAGTAAAACGCTTCGTAGAAAAAGATTTCTTTTGTATAAAAGTAAAATTCAAAGGGGTTTATACACCGTATAAAAGAAAGTTGTGTATAAAACGAAATATTCCTCAATGAAAGGAGATTGAGACGAAGTCCCTTACCTTGGGTCCGACTTGACTCGATCGTTCTTTAACGTCTTGAATAATAAACTTGAGTTAATTTATACTTGATTAAGAACATTTTTAAAGTTCATTATTCCTTTTATATCACTTATTTCCATGTTATAAACATTATGTAACCATTTAAGTTAATAATGTTTGTTTTGTCAATATTTGGTTCTTAAATCGAAAGTTGACTTCTTACAATTACATGTTGTTCGTGTGGCCAAAAGTTCTTTATATCCAGAATGAAATTCCTGATTTGGATATCATATATATCATATATATCCAGCATATACATGTATTTATAATATTACATAATCATTTAGAGTTAATAGATGAAATGCACCGTTCATGGAGACGGTAAGCCGTACGTACGCATGAACGCTACTTTCATTTCTTTGTAATATTAATGGAATTAAAACTAAATGAGAGGTATGTATATTTTAATTCCAGAATTATATTCATCATTTATATATATCATTAATTATATATATACATTATATACATGTAATTTTAATAGTACATTACATTTGGGGATAAGAAATGAAATGCACCGTTCATGGAGACGGTAAGCCGTACGTACGCATGAACGCTACTTTCATTTCTATCTCATACTTTAATGGAAAGAAATAATAATGATATAGAGGTATATTATAAATCCAGTATAACATCATATATAATAACTTTAAATCCATCCTTTACACGTCCCACATATGGCATTAACGAATCACATCACTTTTAGGGGGCGATAGTCCGCACTTCCTTAAATGAAGATATCGTGTTTACCCATAATGGAAACCATAAAGGTATGCCAAAAATGAAAAATACATAAGCTTAAAGAAAACATAAACATATTATATATCATATATAAAAATAGTGACATCATAATGGCCACCCTTGATGGTGTTAAATGAGTATTGAACAATCATCGTTTCGGGAGGCAGAATTTCGCCATCCACGGAAACCGTATGTTCTTTAACCATTTGATGTAGTTTTGTGAGAGTGTAGATCAAATAAATCTTATAACAACATCCTAGTATATTGAAGATACTGGTGTTGTTACAAAATAAGTAAATAAAAAGAGTTTAGAGGGTTGGAGAAGCAAAATAAAACAAATGAACAAGAGAGAATGAATTACCTTTAAAAGTGTAACTCCCTTTTGATTTGAGCCTAAAGGCTTCCTTTGAAAGGATTATTTCCAAAGGGAATCCTCTAGGATGAGGAGAGGGATGTGGAGAGAGTAATTGGGCAGGGTTTGGCCGATCCAAAGGCTTGAGAAGTGTGTGAAATGGGGTAGAGGTGGGGGCCTTTTATAAGAGGAGAGGAGGGGCACTTTTGGAAAGTAAAGAAATATTACATTATTTGAAAATGTGTTTCGGTTTTAAAAGGTCCCACATTGATATAATTCGTGTATAAGGTGATAAGGGTTCGAAATACACTCATACAATTGGTTTTGGACATGTTTAGGTTTTATAGTTTTCATTATCTTTTCATTTTATTTAAATCGTCAAATAATGATGTCATCTCTGCATCATTATTATGTCATGTATAATTTAATTTATTTAATGTCTAAAAATTATAAACAAAATACTATAATTTAGGAAATCTTTTTAACTTTCCAATGAATATTTATAATCAAAATTTTTACTTGTATAACCCCACTTAAAAATTATTTTAGTAAAACAATTTATGTTAGTGTCATTTTCACTTTAACATTAAATAAAAATATATTAATGTCATTTTCCAACTAAAGTGGCTCCATGGGGTCCCCAAGTTGGCCCATGGCTTTTCTTGGTCGTCCATGACTCACCCAATAGGTGTAGGACAAGTTTCATGGTGTTTTCACATTCTTATAATATCATTTTTACCTTAAACTACACTAATTACCTCTAATCGCGATTAATGAAAAAAAGTTACTATTCACCAAAAAATTATTTTAATCTCATTGAACCACATTTTACTTCTTAATGACAACCATGTATGTCGGATTTTCAAAATTAAATACACATTAGTGGTAAACTTTCATTTAACTGAAAAATCAGTTTGCTTGATTACCACTTAGTGGTTTCATTATTCATCAAAAATTGAAGTTTTTCAGAAAATTACCAAAAATTCACCCTAAGCTATATTTGATATTCCAAATTTAAAAATGAAGTCCATTTTACAAAATTCAAAACATATAAGTCAAATTAATTAATTTAATAATTAATTCCCGCTATCATGACAAATAGCGTGTTTTTTTTGAAACAATAAGTATCAAAAGATTGACACCAGTTTAAGTCCAATTTCAAAGTGAAATTGATTCCAATGACCACCATTGGATTACCTGGTAAAAATATTTTCTAATTTCACTTTAAAACCAATTAAAATAGTAATCTAATCATATAAATAATTTAGATTAAAAAAAGGTTTTGAATTAAAATACAACATTTTACACTATTCATAAAAAAATGAACTTTATCAGAAAGGTACCAAAAATTTACACAAAGTAAATTTTGATGTCCCGATTATAAAGAAGAGTTATATTTGGTCCAAAATAAAGTATAAGAGTGATAAAAACTATATTTAATGACGGTTCACCATTAAAAGGTGATAAGTGAACCTTTAGTGAAAATTAGAGTATATATGCCCTAAAATTGAACTCTTTCCGTATGTTAAGCCTTTATCTTTTATTGGGTAAATGTATAAACATTTAAAAACATATCTAATCATATTTTAGTTATTTCTATCCATTCCTGCCAGTACAACGGCTACTTGTTAACTAACATTTAAAATAATATTATTTTATTACTAGTGTGCTACGTAAGTTTCAAAGAAACTCATCGTTGCGTATCGGGTACGCTATCGAACATAGCAACCCCTTTAAAATAAAATTAATATTTAATTCGTAAATATTAATAAATATGAAAATTATTTATTCTTTATTTACCTGGGATGTTACATCCTTCCCCCCTTTTGGGAATTGCGTCCTCGCAATTTTATTCACTTATCAAAATAAGTGGGGGTATTTATCCCTCATAGCATTTTCAGATTCCCACGTTGCCTCTTAAATAACATGGTTTTTCCACAAAACCATTACCTGATGAATCACCTTATTCCGTAACACCTGCTCCCTATGGTCAAGAATCTGGACCGGTTGTTCCTCATAAGATAGGTTCTCTTCCAGCTAAACTACCTCTGGACTCAAAACATGAGATGGATCTGGCATATACTTTCTCAACATCGAAACGTGAAAAACATTGTGTACCTGAGATAAACTCGGAGGTAAAGCCACTCAGTATGCAACTGATCCAACTCTTTCCAGAATTTTGTATGGTCCAACAAACCTTGGACTCAACTTTCCTTTCTTACCAAATCTCATCACGCTTTTCCAAGGAGAAACCTTGAGAAAAACATGATCACCTACCTCGAAAGATAGATCCTTCCTCCGGTTATCCGCATAACTCTTTTGCCTGCTCTGAGCTGTTCTCATGTGTTTCTGAATCAGCTGAACGTTTTCTACCATCTCTTCTACCAATTCTGGTCCCATCAGCTTCCTTTCACCCACTTCATTCCAAAATGCTGGAGTTTGACACCGCTTCCCATATAATGCCTAAAATGGTGCCATATGTATACTGGAATGAAAACTGTTATTATAAGAAAACTCAACCAAAGAAAGATGTTGGTCCCAACTTCCCTGATAATCCATAGAACAAGCTCGTAGCATATCCTCCAAGGTCTGGATTGTTCGTTCTGACTGCCCATCTGATTGAGGATGAAAAGCTGTACTAAAATTTAATTCAGTACCCAACGACTTCTGAAGGTCTTTCTAAAATTTAAAAGTCAACATGGGATCATGATCCGATACAATGGATAGAGGAACTCCATGTAACCTGACTATCTCATTAAGATACAGACGGGAAAGTTGATCAAGAGATAAAGTATCTCGTATAGAAAGGAAATGAGCAGATTTGGTCAAGTGATCAACAATAACCCAGATTGCATTATTACCTCGAGATGTCCTTGGTAATCCCACAACAAAGTCCATGGATATGTTTTCCCATTTCCACTCTGGCACTGGTAAAGGCTGAAGCATCCCTTTCGGTAACTGTTGCTCTGCTTTAACCTGTTGACATGTCAAACACTTCACAGTAAAATCAGCAATGTCTCTTTTCATTCCATCCCACCAGTAATACTCCCGCAGACCTCTGTACATCTTAGTAATGCCAGGATGAAAAAAAACAACTCATTCTTCAAATGTGAATCACAAGGCACACATAACCTCTTCACAAACCTCAAAACACAAACACAAACTTATCCAAGAACTCATGGAAAATTTTATTCATAAGGTCCATGAATACAGCAGGTGCATTGGTTAACCCAAAAGGCATAACTAAAAATTCATAATGGCCATATCTAGTACGAAACGCAGTCTTCGGAACGTCTGCTTCTTTTACTTTCAACTGATGGTACCCCGACCTCAAGTCAATCTTCGAAAAAAACTGAGCTCCATGGAGCTGATACCACTTCATTCGATGGCCCAACATCTGCTGAAGTTGTTGCAAAGGATTTCACCACCCCTTTCTGCTTGTAGTCTGGCTGCATTCCCCCAGTTGAGTTCGTCTTTGGACACTCGTTTGCATAATGACCCATTTCATTACACTTAAAACATCTTACTGTTGGCTTTTCATTTCCTTCTTGATCATCTTCCTTACAGTTACGAGCAATATGACCAGACTTACCACACCGAAAGCACTTACCAGACTTGGATAAACATTCTCCAGGATTAATTTTACCACACTTCTCATAGGATGGATATTTGGTTTTCTTACCTCCTTGCTTCTTTGATGAATTCTTCCCCTTTGTCTGCCAACTAGACCTCTTATTATGTTGTTTGTCATAGAACACCTGATCATCGGCAAACTCCATTTCCACCTTCTCCGCACATCGAACAAGTTTTTCATAACTCTTGAACTCACAAGAAGATAATGCCCTTCGATATTTTGTCTTTAATCCTGAGTAAAAGCGGTTTATTTTACTATCAAGATCTCGTATGAAGTTTGGAGCATACCTTGCCAATCGAGTGAACTTTTCTTCATAAGCACCCACTGAATCATCCTCCTGCCTCAATTCTAGGAACTGTTTTTCCATCCTAAGATGAACCACCTTAGGAAAATATTTCTCAAGAAACATACCTTTGAATTCGTCCCAGTGAAGATCCTCAATGTCATCACTATCCCTTATATTTTTCACCATCGACCACCACTGATCAGCTTCAACTTCAAAACGGTAAACAACAAGACTTACCTTTTGATGTTCTGAACACCCCATGACATCAAAAATCTTCTCCAGTTCTTTAAACCACCCTTCAGCTTGCACAGGGTCAGATGATCCTCTGAATGATGGGGGATGTTGCCTCATGAAATGTTCCACCACTGACATGTTCCTCTGCGGTTGATCTGACTGATCTCGTGCATGAATACCACCACCATTTATAGCCTGAGTCAACTGTGCCATCACTGCAACAAACTGTTCAGTTCCGATTCCGACCATCTCAGGTTGCTGATTTGGAATGTTATCTTCCTCCTGATGTCGTCCCAACATAGCTGCTTTGTTTCCTCTACGGAAAACCATTCTGAACACAGAAATATCTTAGGCGAAGCAACATGGTAATCCGTAAATGCTATATCATTTCAATCATATTATAATTTAACACTTTTCTAACACCTAAAGTTGTCTAAACCGTCCTCTGATACCAACTATAAGGCCCCAGCCTTAAACCTTACTTAATATTGAATTAAATGAATAATTCGCATTGAGGATCTTTTCAGGTTTAGAGTTTTAGATAATTAGAACATAACTATTACATCTTAAAAGATTACAAAGTAGACACTTCTACTAAGTCTCCATAAAATAAAAACTCTTAAAAATAAAGATGTCTAGATTCCATGTTTTAGATAGCATGAAATTCCCTTGATCCCATCCTTGACCTTATTCCACTATAAGTCCTGTGAAAAACATTTCGAAAAACTTGGGGTGAGCATAAAAATCTCAGTAAGGGATACAAAAAGAATGAAAACTGTTAGTTTTTCTAACATCAAGTAAACCATGTATACTATATCAAAGTAAAACTTTCACCTTCATGAAGTAGTAAAAAAAATCTTCACTGAAAAAAGTATCATTACTTACCTTTTTGTAACCAAAGGATTACCATAACACCCATATAAAGAACACATAGAATATATAAAGGTAACTTGGGACATAAACATACTTAAGTGGAATAACCATACGGTTGACTTCCACACATATCACTTAATGGAATAGCCATATGGCCAATTTCCATACATACTTAATGGAATAGCCATACGGCCGACTTCCATACCCAATGCATTGGAGGTTATAACGTAACCACCCATCCTGGTATTAACGGCACCACCTGTCATATGGTTTATAACGTAACCACCCATTAAAATGTCCAAGTACCAATATAAAATCATAAAACATAAAACCAATATAAAGGAATGATAACATTTCCACATTTCAATCAAAATATATCATAAATATATTGACATAATATAATCCTTTTTCAAAACCATTTTCAATACCAAAATACATAAAAGAGTATATGGTATTTATTTTATTCTAAAAACATTACGGCTTCTTGAGAAATCCAAAGATCAAATAATACTCGCAGCGGCGGAAAAGGTCGTTGTCATCGCGTACGTTAAAAAAAACATTCCTTTTTGTCATTTAGTAAAACGCTTCGTAGAAAAAGATTCCTTTTGTATAAAAGTAAAAGTCAAAGGGGTTTATACACCGTATAAAATAAAGTTGTGTATAAAACGAAATATGCCTCAATGAAAGGAGATTGAGACGAAGTCCCTTACCTTGGGTCCGACTTGACTCGATCGTTCTTTAACGTCCTGAATAATAAACTTGAGTTAATTTATACTTGATTAAGAACCTTTTTAAAGTTCATTATTCCTTTTATATCACTTATTTCCATGTTATAAACATTATGTAACCATTTAAGTTAATAATGTTTGTTTTGTCAATATGTGGTTCTTAAGTCGAAAGTTGACTTCTTACAATTACATGTTGTTCGTGTGGTCAGAAGTTCTTTATATCCAGAATGAAATTCCTGATTTGGATATCATATATATCATATATATCCAGCATATACATGTATTTATAATATTACATAATCATTTAGAGGTAAGAAATGAAATGCACCGTTCATGGAGACGGTAAGCCGTACGTACGCATGAACGCTACTTTCATTTCTTTGTAATATTAATGGAATTAAAACTAATTGAGAGGTATGTATATTTTAATTCCAGAATTATATTCATCATTTAGATATATCATTAATTATATATATACATTATATACATGTAATTTTAATATTACATTACATTTGGGGATAAGAAATGAAATGCACCGTTCATGGAGACGGTAAGCCGTACGTACGCATGAACGCTACTTTCATTTCTATCTCATACTTTAATGGAAAGAAATAATAATTATATAGAGGTATATTATAAATCCAGTATAACATCATATATAATAACTTTAAATCCATCCTTTACACGTCCCACATATGGCATTAACGAATCACATCACTTTTAGGGGGCGGTAGTCTGCACTTCCTTAAATGAAGATATCGTGTTTACCCATAATGGAAACCATAAAGGTATGCCAAAAATGAAAAATACAGAAGCTTAAAGAAAACATAAACATATTATATATCATATATAAAAATAGTGACATCATAATGGCCACCCTTGAAGGTGTTAAATGAGTATTGAACAATCATCGTTTCGGGAGGCAGAATTTCGCCATCCACGGAAACCGTATGTTCTTTAACCATTTGATGTAGTTGTGTGAGAGTGTAGCTCAAATAAATCTTATAACAACATCCTAGTATATTGAAGATACTGGTGTTGTTACAAAAGAAGTAAATAAAAAGAGTTTAGAGGGTTGGAGAAGCAAAATAAAACAAATGAACAAGAGAGAATGAATTACCTTTAAAAGTGTAACTCCCTTTTGATTTGAGCCTAAAGGCTTCCTTTGAAAGGATTCTGCCAAAAGGGAATCCTCTAGGATGAGGATAGGGATGTGTAGAGAGTAATTGGGCAGGGGTTGGCCGAGCCAAAGGCTTGAGAAGTGTGTGAAATGGGGTAGAGGTGGGGGCCTTTTATAGGAGGAGAGGAGGGGCACTTTTGGAAAGTAAAGAAATATTACTTTATTTGAAAATGTGTTTCGGTTTTAAAAGGTCCCACATTGATATAATTCGTGTATAAGGTGATAAGAGTTCTAAATCCACTCATCCAATTGGTTTTGGACATGTATAGGTTTTATATTTTTCATTATCTTTCCATTTTATTTAAATCGTCAAATAATGATGTCATCGCTGCATCATTATTATGTCATATATAATTTAATTTATTTAATGTCTAAAAATTATAAAAAAACTACTATGATGTAGGAAATCTTTTTACCTTTCCAATTACTATTTATAATTAAAATTTTTACTTGTATAACCCCACTTAAAAATTATTGTAGTAAAATAATTTATGTTAGTGTCATTTTCACTTTAACATTAAATAAAAATATATTAATGTCATTTTCCAACTAAAGTGGCTCCATGGGGTCCCCAAGTTGTCCCATGGCTTGTCTTGGTCGGCCATGACTCACCCAATAGGTGTAGGACAAGTTTCATGGTGTTTTCACATTCTTATAATACCATTTTTACCTTAAACTACACTAATTACCTCTAATCGCGATTAATGAAAAAAAGTTACTATTCACCAAAAAATTATTTTAATCTCATTGAACCACATTTTACTTCTTAATGACAACCATGTATGTCGGATTTTCAAAATTCAATACACATTAGTGGTAAACAATCATTTAACTGAAAAATCAGTTTGCTTGATTACCACTTAGTGGTTTCACTATTCATCAAAAATTGAAGTTTTTCAGAAAATTACCAAAAATTCACCCTAAGCTATATTTGAAATTCCGAATTCAAAAATGAAGTCCATTTTACAAATTTCAAAACATATAAGTCAAATTAATTAATTTAATAATTAATTCCCGCTGTCATGACAAATAGCGTATTTTTTTTGAAACAATAAGTATCAAAAGATTGACACCAGTTTAAGTCCAATTTCAAAGTGAAATTGATTCCAATGACCACCATTAGATTACCTGGTAAAAATATTTTCTAATTTCACTTTAAAACCAATTAAAATAATAATCTAATCATATAAATAATTTAGATTAAAAAGAGGTTTTGAATTAAAATACAACATTTTACACTATTCATAAAAAAAATGAACTTTATCAGAAAGGTACCAAAAATTTACACAAAGTAAATTTTGATGTCCCGATTCTAAAGAAGAGTTATATTTGGTCCAAAATAAAGTATAAGAGTGATCAAAACTATATTTAATGACGGTTCACCATTAAAAGGTGATAAGTGAACCTTTAGTGAAAATTAGAGTATATATGCCCTAAAATTGAACTCTTTCCGTATTTTAAGCCTTTATCTTTTATTGGGTAAATGTATAAACATTTAAAAACATATCTAATCATATTTTGGTTATTTCTATCCATTCCCTCCAGTACAACGGCTACTTGTTAACTAACATTTAAAATAATATTATTTTATTACTAGTGTGCTGCGTAAGTTTCAAAGAAACTCATCGTTGCGTATCGGGTACGCTATCGAACATAGCAACCCCTTTAAAATAAAATTAATATTTAATTCGTAAATATTAATAAATATGAAAATTCTTTATTCTTTATTTACCTGGGATGTTACAGTTTGGCCGAGCCAAATGGATTTAATGTGTGAATGAGGTGGTAGAGGTGGGGGCCTTTTATAAGTAGAGAGGAGGGGAACTCTTGGAAAGTAAGGAAATTGTACATTATTATACATTGCTTTTCAGGTTATAAAGGTCCCACACTTATATAATTCGTGGATAAGGTGATAAGGGTTCGAAATCTACCCATACAATAGTCTTTGGACAAGTGTATGCCTTGGATTGTACATTATCTTTTCATTTTATTAAAATCGTTAAATAATGAGGTCATCGCTGCATCATAATGATTTCATAAATAATTTAATTTATTTAATGTCTAAAATTTATAAAAAAAATACTATGATGTAGGAAATATTTTTTTCTTTCCAATGACTATTTATAGTCAAAAATATGAATTGTATAACCCCATGTAAAAATTGTTTTAGTAAAACATTTCATGTTTGTGTCATTTTTTACTTTAACATTAAATAAAAGGTATCTATGTCATTTTCTAACTAAAGTGGCTCCATGGGGTCCCCAAGTTGACCCATGGATTTTCTTGGTCGGCCATGGCACATCCAATGAGGGTAGGACATATGTCAAGCTCATCTCATATTATTAAAACATTATTTTTACCTTAAATGACAATAATTACCTCTAATCGCGATTAAGAACTTAAAAGTTACTATTCACCAAAAATTATTTTAATCTCATTGAACCACATTTTACTTCTTAATGACAACCATGTATGTCGGATTTTTGAAAATCAAATCACAGAAGTGGTAATATTTCATTTAAACGAAAAATCAGTTATTTAACTACCACTTAGTGGTTTCACTATTCATCAAAAATTGAAGTTTTTCATAACAATGCCAAAATTTCTCCCTAAGATATAATTGATATTCTGAATTAAAAAATGATGTCTATTTTACAAAATTCCAAACATATAAGTTTCATTAATTAATTTTATAATTAATTCCCGTTGTCACAACAAATAGCGTGTTTTTTAGAAACAATTTATATCAAAAGATTGGCAATTGTTTATGTCCAATTTCAATGTTAAATTAATTCTAATGACCACCATTGGATAAAATGGTAAAAATATATTCTAATTATACTTTAAAACCACTAAATAGTATAATTTATCACTATAAATTATTTTTATTAAAAAAGTTGTTTTTAAGTATTTTTCACTATTCATAAAAAAATTAGAAGTTCTCAGAAAAATACCACAAATTCAACATAGGCTAATTTCGATATTCCGAATCCAAAAATGAAGTCCATTTTGAAATATAAAATTTCTATAATTTTAAAAAGTGGTTATTACTATTCATAATGGCTACTATGATTAGTCGCGGTGTTTTAGAACTCGAAGTTGCGTACAATGCAAGCTATTGCATTATTGAATGAGAAGCGTATTGTGGAAGCTCGGGGTGTTACAGGCACACTTCAAATATCATCATATTAGACAAAGTCCCTTATTGAATAGGTTTCCCTCCCCATTCCAGCCCTATATTACTGATCCCAGTTCACTTCCCATTCCAATCCAATATATATCATTAGATATAAATATTTACCAAATTAATTGGAGGGAGATATTTGTTCCACCCATCACATAATGAAAACCATACATATTTGTTCCATAAGAAAAAAAATTATATCATAACCCAAAAAAGGGAATGGGTTTCATAAACATTTAATTATAACAAAACTCATCAAAAATAAAAACCAATCATAAATATAAATCCAACAAAAACATAAAATATCCAAAGAAAGAAAAAGAATTATATCATTGGATAATATCACCAATAACTCATCATTATTATCAAGTAACATTATATCAATGTAAATTTTTTTCAAATATCACTTGAAAAAAGTTAGGAGTAAAATTTCATTTCATTTTTTAAAAACTCTTTATAAATCATAAAATATTTAGAAAAAAATTTCCACTGAAACTCAACTTGAAAATATATACATAAATTTTTGAAAACTATTTTAAACATATTTTTTATCCTTTTCCTAAAATATTCCAAAAATATTATTTAAAACATTTTAAAAATATTTTAAAAACTGTCTATTCAAAGGAAAATATATTTCTAACCCAATAAAAAAAATAATTACATGAAACTTATAATATCAAGAATATAAGTAGATTCTTGAAACATCATGTAAAAGGGTGTTTTACACACCCCTTAAAATAATTTTTGTGCATAACACAACACGTGTCTCAAAGAAGGAAAATTGATACAATATTCCCTTACCAATTATTGTAACAATTGAATTGTAAACCTCCATGAAAGAGAGATCATAAAATGGATTTGTAAATACAAATATATTTAAGGATAAGGATCACATATTTCCTTTATGGGAATTATATAAACCAGAAAAATAAGTGAATATGGTATAATTCTTGCAGAACTAAAAGTGAGAATGGAAATCCCCTTACCTTGTGTTTGATTTCCTTCGTAAGTACCTAAACCCTCTATTGTTCAATGAACTTCATCTAGATTTTTTATTAGGAACAATAGGGTTGGTATTTTGAGATGACCATCACATGAAGGATTTTTCTAGGGACTTTGAGAAGAGATATTGGAAAGGGATGGTTGAGAATGAATGCTCAATGTGATGTGATTTAGTGAGGAAGGATGTTCCCTCGATAATTGAGGTTAGTGGTACTTTTGGAATTTCAAAAAATATTAATATATAACAAATTAAATCTAAATGAAAATACCTCCAAATTTCTATATATTCTATTTCAAGACAAGATAAATTTTTAATGTCATTAACCAAAATATTTTTTAAAAAAATGGTATTATTTTGGACATTATCATTTTGATTAACACTTAGTTAACCTATTTTAATTTTAACTACACTAAAAAAATATCAATATTAAAAGGATTTCATTTTTCCTTATGTGATCTAAATTGAACTATAAATTATCATTTTATAATATTTTTTACCATATTATATTTTTTTTATTTCAAAAAATGTTTTATGATTTTATAATAATTGAATAATATATTATTTTGATAAATTTCATTTATGAAAATTTTGACACTATATATTACACAGGATTCTTAAAATATAAAGATAACAAGTTAATTTTGAAAAAAAAAATATTTTCTTTTATCCCTAAAAGGTGAATGTGCTCATTAAAATTTTTTCATCACATTAATTATATCAAATTATATTTATTTTAATATTTTCAATAACATTTATTTGATATTTCAATTTATAAAATAATTACTGCATCAGCATTGTGTATTTTTTTAATATAATTTTTTGTTCACTAAAAATTAAATATAAAATAACATAATGAAGATAAATATACTATCATTCAGAATAAAATTTATAGTCTAATATATATTTTCGGTAACACTCTATTAAAGTGATATAGTATTTAAAAAATTAATGTGACATCTTTAAATATTCATTTAATAAAATATTAGGAATGTCAAATATCATATGAGTGGCCCAGAAATTAAAAATAAATTTATATCATAAAAATATTTTTATATAGTTAATGATGTAAATATTTATTCAATCATAATATACCTTTTTCGCCAGGTGGACACATAAGGGATATTTAAGTTAAAGAAAGTGACATTTTGTGATGTTCAATGATTTAAATATTATATATATTATTTTTATCAAAACGTGTCCATTTAAAAACTTAATATAGATCCATATGTGTTATTTTTGGAATTAAATTGATCTAATAACATTTGGCCTTGTTATGGGGTCATTTTATAGTTTTATCATTTTAGTTTTAACATAAATTACCATGTTTTCCCTTTACGGTGGTAACAAAATTTATCAAGGTTACCATTCATATTGAAAAAATATAAAAGGAAAATATTCAATAAATTTTGATCTTTCGAATAAATTTTTTTTACATTTTTTAAAATTAAAAAAATTATAATTTATAGAAGTTAATTCAAAATAAAATACCATTACTAGTCAATAAAAATAGTATTCTGGACAAATTCCTTTTTAAAACGTACAATGTTTCTATAATAAATTTATGCATAACAACACTAATAGTTTTATTTTAGATTAAAAATAAACATCTAAAATATAAAAATAATCCTAAAACTAATTTTACCTGGTAATTATTTTAAAATAAAATATAGTTTTCAATAAAAATGTGTATTTTCACTATTAATTCAAAGAAGAATCCTTTCAAAAACTCCAAAAAAACCCCATAATATAACTTTTCAATTAATTTTTCTAAAAATAAGTTTATTTTATCATATAAATTTTTTAAATTATCAAAATTTAGTTTTGAAAAAGCTCTTCCATTAAAATGAGACAAAACTGGCATTTAGACAAATAAAACAATTATGCTTAAAATGGGGTTGTTCCTATTTTATGCCAGTAAAATATATTGGATGATTTAGAAAAAATATCATTGAATATAAGAAATATGAATTACATTATGATCATTGAATAATAATTCTTAATTTAATTTATTAAGGTAAAATATTTTTGTGTGAATAAAAAATGTTTATTCCTCAAAAAACAACTTTTAATTTCAATTTGTTTTTATATTAATTTATAATTAATTGGTATCCTAATAATTAATTTCAAAATTCAATAAATACATATTAATTTTCATTATTCCAATTTCTAGGTGATAACTATCATTGTATATAATTTTTCAGTAAAACCAGTGCTCAAATGTAACATAATAAATAAAAGGAACTGAACATTGTTTGTAACACAAGGGAAAACAATTGTGTATAAAAAAAGATAATATAAGTATTTAGTGTAATTAATTGTTAATTTTTTTGCATATAAATCAATCATAACTTGGTCTAGTGTGCAACATTATTCATTAAATAATATAAATATATTTTTAAAGACAGTAGTTTATAAAAACTCAGGGTATTACATTTTTCATTGGGGTTAGATAAATGATTTTAAGGGATTTAGGGGATGGATATATTGAATATATTTATGAATTTAAAGAGGATCAAGATATGATATTCTAAGTCATATCTTATAGTTATTTTTTCACTAAAGTTTCATTTTCTTGGAATACGGTTTTTATTATTATATTGTTTTTTCGTCTCTTTTTTCTAAGGGATCCCACAAAAATCATAAACGTTGTGTTCTAGATAATAATATGTATAATTATATAGAGATATAGGAGCATTATCAAAACCACTATTACCCCACCTGAGCTAGCAGTATGTTTAGTGTACCCCTAGGTCTACCTCTAATAGGCCATAGGTTGGAGAATCACATCAAGGTTAAACTAAAATACACGGTAGGCCATAGCCTAAAATATCTAATAACATATATACATCTATTATACACAATAATAACTAATGAATAAAGATATATATATATATATAAAACTAACCTATATAAAAGTGCTTTCATGAGAAAATAATTATCTACTACAACACCAAAATGGAAAACCCCAAAAAGGGAAACACAAATATAGTATAAAAATCAACATTTTTAATTGTCCCTAGGAAATGGTATAAAAATCCTCTCAATATTTTCACTTGAAACATATCCTATTAGAACACCCCCCACCCACAATTTAGCACTATTTTCTACTACACATACGTTCTACAAGCTCTAGTAGTTTCACTTCAACAATTGGAAATGTTAATCCAAGAAACATCTATAGAGAGATAACGTGTATGGGCATATGATTCATGTGGAGAGGAGGATAAACATACCCAATAGGATTCCCCAAAATATAAAATAAATGTCAAAATACATCTTAAAACCATTTTATAGGGAAAAATAATAAGGAAAACCCTATGGGAGTCGATATGCATTGTGGTCCAGAAACACATGGTAAAAAATAATATAATTATTCATAACTTTTCTCCACAAAGTATTTAACCTCACATGAAAAAAATATATAGGAGTAGGTTTTCTCATGTATCCAAATGTTGGCATCCAGTTTTAGGTAGTATCTAATAGTAAACTTAGTATTCCAATCATATCTAATAACTCATAACATTCCAATTGAATGAAATCATACCTACCTAGGCGTCATAAATTAGATTCAAACTATATATAATGGTAGCTTGTAACTTGTTCCTTATTGAGAAGTTTGTGTTAGTGAAAGGATTACTAAATACTATTGGAAGAGGAAGCTATAATATAACTCTTAGGGAAGACACTGACCATTACAGGTGAAGGATCTGTGGGTCATCATGTGGGAAGTATAAACTCTTCCTATAATATAGAGGATACACACATTATTGTGATTAAGTAAATAAAAAATATATTCTCTAATGGGGTTTCAATGACTCTTCAAGTTAAATATACATTGGTCAAGGGGGTTAACTACTCCACTAAGTATAGAGGGGACCCAATCACATGATATTTTAGGTTTTTAGGTGGTTACAAACCCTATGTCTTCTCTAATAATACTCCCATTCCTATTATCATCTCTGTGAAAGTATTTATCTCCTACCACTAAAATTACACAAAGTTAATTCCAAAATTATAGAGATATATACACCATTATGTTATTTTTTGAAAAATGATAATAATGTCCTACTTATACATCTAAAACTACCGTCAGAGTGGGGTGACATAAAGAATACTAAAAACACATGGATACATAAAATATTTTTAGAAGTTTGTGGAATATAATCCTTGACCAGTAGTTGGTCATATAATGTTTCTATCTAATACATCTGAATTCAATATACATAGTGTGCCTAGTAAGTAAAAAATATAGAATCATCTAATATTCATGTGTGTACTAATGAGAGTGTCTATATAATGTGTTATAGTAAAAAACATGTACTTTATAATACATGATGTAAATTTCCTGGTGGGTTAGTCAATACATACTTTAGATACACAAAGATTTATTTATCTAGCTATACATGGTGTGCCTATGAAATTCATAATGTGTGAACCACACAGATACTTGGAATATACTCCCAGTAGATTTCAATAAACCTCTTTCGATATACATTGTGTGTATAATGGGTAAAACATTATGGGGTTTAATAGATTGGCCTAGAATATTCTCGGATTACACACTATAGAACATGGTTATTAGATATATAGTGTGTAACCAAATGTCACATGACATCTTATATTTATTAAAACACATAACCCTATCATCACGACTCACATGATACAAGACATGTGACTCGAATTAATGCACTCCATAAAGTTTAATTTTCAATATCTTGAATGCATGACAACCCGCTTCCTCAACAAAAACCACTACCTTCATGACCACCTCTGTAAAGACCCAAATCGGAGCCATCCAACTGGTGCCCCATACCTGGTTCGCCACATGACCTCAAGCGCATTTCTCCAAACTCCTAAGGCTGACAACTAGCAGTGAGGGATTTGGTGACTCATTGGGGAAACTATTCCCTCATTTGGTAAGGTATACATAGGAAAGGAAAGAACAATCAATAGAGGAAGCAGTAATAGCATACAATAACTGAGACTAAACATTAGAAACAATGAATATATAGTAAGATTATAATGATTTATAAGGTATAAGTATCTAAAGAAAGCATCAAACACGACAACGTGCTAAAATACAACTGAGAAACAAAGTACAAAAAGTAAATAATAACTCCAGCATCATCGCAGTCCTAGGCTCAGTATTATGCTCTCCAGCTCCAACCAGAAATCATGTACCTAAAGTAGAGGGGCCACAGTTCCTATCCACACCTACAACCATATAACATATTTGGGCAGAAAAGTAGGACCCAAATAGGGTGTGAGACTAATCCCAGTAGGCAACCACCACAATATCAGTGCCCTACTGTCAGTGAGCAATATAGAAAAAGTAAAGGAAATAAATGCAGTAGAGAAATAGGAGTACACCAAAGTAAACAATCCTACCAATATCCATTTAAATTTATTTATTAATTTAATTCAATCATTTAATTATCAACCACGGAATCTATAAAATAGCTCTACATTCTCAAGTCATATCAAGTAACACAACAGGTATCTCAGCAGACTACCTAAACAACAAGTAGTACAAAACCCAAGGTTTTTCTTTGGATTGGTGGAATCGTCACAACACTCCAAACAACATTCAAACTGACTCCTCGGGTGGCTCATACTGGTAGACCCTTCTATTCAAGTAATCCTACAAAGGCACAAACACTCCAAAAATCTCCCACCGTCAATTCCACTATGGTCTTACAACGATAGCCATAGACACTCCAAGAAAGCTCTTACGTCTAATTCCTCATGTGGTATGGATAAGTGCATAAACTAAGGACACTTTGAGGAAGAACAAAGTCCAATTCTCATAGGTCCTATGAACGATACTAATTTATAATAGACTCTCTAGGGAGGCCCTTAATCGTCAATTCCCTCTTTAGTCTACCGCACCAGGTTCACACGCCCCTGAGCAGTCAATTCATGCGTAATCGACTGTCAGTAGCCCAAAGTAAGTTCAAAAAACTACTTGGATAATAGCTTCAATACATAAAAATCATATAAAAAGTAGGAAACACATGCAATCAATCATATCAAGGCAGGAAATCAATGCAACAAGGTCTGCCTCATAGGAAACCTGATCCAAATGGTGATAAATAGCCAAAAACTGGAAACACCCATGGGGTGATCCTCAAACATGCTAAAAAGAAATCATTATTCATCTAATAGCTTCAAACATACATGAAATATAAGTAAGATAATAATGTAGGATAAAAACCATAACCCGAGATACCCGAGACATGGGAATCTGGCACTTTTTCACAAAAACTCAAAGACATTCAATGTATGGAAACAAACCACCTACATCGATCCTAGAAGAAATATATAATTGAACCTAGTCTCGTGAATCGGCCTATAACAGATTAGATCTGCAAAAACGTCTAAAACATTCAACCTCAAAAAACTCTCATAAGAGAAATAATTAGGAAACGTGGCCAAAGAAGAATCAAGAACTCACCGCTGTGATTATATTGAAACTAATGGTGTTAGATTCAGGTAACTGGTGAATGATCGGTGGCTCGGAGAAAATCTACGGTCGTAACCTCGCTCTCGATTGAAGAATCTAGAGAAGAAGACGTTTTCGAGGTTAAGATGCGACCTTGGTCCGTTTAACGAAAAAAAGAAAGTACACAGCATATACTTTCAGAGTACACAGTGTGTACTAGGATTTTCTGTATTCTGCATTAAGTGGCCTCTACATCACCCCTACATGGTCGTGTGTGTGTCCTTGACACGGCCAGCACACGGTCTTGAGCAGCATCAAAGTACATTGTGTGTAATTATAAAGTACATGGTGTGTACTTAGAAAATTTCCAGATTCTCCTATTTTTTCCAAAAATGACCAGAATAGGAAAAACATACCTGAAAAGAAGGTTTGGGTTCTTACAAACTTCCCCCCTTAAAGAAATTTGTCCTTGAATTTCCCTAACAAGGTGGCAAAGAAGATACCTTGAACAACTATGGCCATTGTGATCTCATATCGGCCTCCCTCTCCTATGTCTCGTCATGTACACGGTCGTGCTACCATAGCACCCATACGATAGGAACAGACCATCCATGGAGTACCTTTGCACTACGATCAATAATCCTGATAGTATGCTCCTTGAATGATGCATCCTGCTCCAGCTCAACCTCCTCAGGTTAAAAAACATGAGATAGGTCTAAGAAATAGCGTCGAAGATAAGAAACATGGAAGACGTTGTGCATAGCCTGGTACCTCTGAGGTAACTACAATCTATAAGAAACCAGCCCAGCTCTCTCCAAAACCTCAAACAGTCTGATATATCTCGGTGAAAGCTTACCCTGTCTCCTTATCCTCTTGTGTCCCAACCTCGGGGTAACATGTAGGAAAACATGATCTCTGACCTTGAACTCCAAAGGTTGTCTCTGCTAACCAGCATAAGATTTCTGCCGAGACTATACAGTAGCCATCCTCTTCTGAATCAACTCCACCTGTTCTGTGGTCTCCTGAACAAGACGAGGTCTCAGCATAGCTACCTCTACTGCTTCCAACCAACACAAGGGTGATTGGAACGACCTACCGTAAAATGCCTCATAAGGTGCCATATGAATAGTTTCTTGAAAACTATTATTATAGGAAAATTCCACTAGAGGTATATGTCTCTCCCAAGAACCTCCAAAATCAAGGATGCATTTTCGTAGCATATCCTCTAGCACCTGAATCATGCACTCTGACTGGCCATCTGTCTGTGGATGGTAAGTTGTACTCAGAAGTATCTGTGTACCCAAAGCCCTCTGTGGCCCTTTCTAGAAATTCTAAGTCAAGCAGGCATCCCTATCTGAAATGATATTACTCGGAACCCCATTCAAGCATATAATCTCACAGATGTACAATCGTCCAAGATTATCAACATCGAAGGTCTCCTTGATCGCCAAGAATTGAGAAACCTTCATGAGCCTTTCAATGACCACCCATACCACATCATTCCCTTGGTGCGATCTCGGTAACCCTTTCATGAAGTCCATCACGACATCATTACACTTCCACTCGGTAATGGGTAGCTATTGTAAAAGCCCTATTGGTCGCTGGTGCTCTGCCTTCACCTGATGATAGGTGGAACACATCATGACAAAACCAGCAACATCTCTCTTCATACCTAGCCACCAATACTGGAAGTGTAGATCATGATACATCTTAGTGACGCTAGGATGAACTGCCAAAACTCAGGAATGAAAGTGTCACATTAGCTCCTCACGTATATCTGCTAGCACCCATACGTGTCCCTAGAAACGCAAGATCTCACCCTCACCTACGGTCCATCTAGGAAAAGGGTCCTCTCCTGACACACTTTCCCATAGGGCTAGGCCTTCAGAATCTGATATCTGACTCATTCGAACTTGACCAAGAAGAGTAGAGGTAATAGCTACAGAAGAAATAAAGGACTAACATTGTCTATCATGCACCTCCAAATGCATTTCAGATAACATATCTATAAGCTACCACTTACTGCTGGCCTCCTGAACTACCTGTATGTGTGTCCTCCTGCTTAGTGTGTTTTCCACAGTCTTTCCTTTCCCAGGAGTATAATAAAGCTTGAAATCAAAATAATGTAGGTACTCAACCCACCTCCGCTATCTCAGATTCAAGTCACGCTGTGTGAAGATATAATTGAGTCTCTTGTGGTCAGTATATACCAAAAAATGCTCTCCTAGAAGATAATGTCTCCAACAACACAAAGCATGAACAACTGCATCCAACTCCAGGCCGTGCGTAGGATAGTTCATCTCATGTGGCCTCAACTGACGAGATCTATATGCAACAACACGATACTCCTACATAAGCACTGCTCCATTCCTGATCCCAGATGCATCACAGAAAACTGTATAACTCTTGCCCGGCTCAGGAAAAACTAGAATCGGTGCTGAATTCAATCTCCCCTTCTTCTCCTGAAAGGCTGAATCACAAGCTTCTTACCAAACATACATCACCCCCTTCTTAGTCAATCCCATCAACGGCGCTGCTAAGCATGATAAGTCCTGTATAAACCGCATGTAGTAACCATCCATCCCTAATAAACTTCGTACCTCGAACACATTTTTCGGCTACTCCCAGGTAACTACTGCTCTCACCTTCTCTCGGTCTACTGATACTATTGTCTCTGAGATGACATGACCCATGAAGTGAAACTCGTCCATCGAAATTTGGCACTTTGAGAGCTTAGAATATAACAGATGCTCCCTTAGAGTACTCAAAAAGATCACAATATGGGTAGCATGGTCGTGTCGAGTGTGAGAGTACACCAAGATATCATCCATGAAAACCACCATGAAGGAATCGAAGTAAGGATGGAAAACTCTGTTCATCAGTGCCATAAAAACCGCTGGCATGTTCGTGAGACCGAATGGCATAACCAAATACTCATACAGACCATACCTGCTCCGGAAGGCTGTAAAAGGTATATCAGATGGTCTAACACGCAACTGATGATAGTCAGATCTCAAGTCGTTCTTCGAGAACACTCTGGCTCCTCGAAGCTGATAAAAGAGATCATCTATCCATGGAAATGGTTATCGGTTCTTGACCATCAACTGGTTTAGCCTCTGATAATCCACACAATGTCTAAGGGTGTCGTCTGACTTCTTCTCAAATAGGACAGGCGAACCCCAAGGAGAAGTACTGGGTCGGATGAAACGCTTTGCCTGCAACTCCTCGAACTGCTTCTTGAGCTCCTGCAACTCAGGTGTAGCCATCCTATAAGAAGGAATGGACACTGATACCGCTACTGGCACAAGATCAATAGAAAATTATACCTCACGCTCCAGAGGAAAACATGAAAAGTCCTTTGGAAAGAAATCCCTAAAATGATCCACCACTGGGGGAAAGTCTAACTTTGAAGTCCCCTGGTCATCCAAATATAGACTAGAAATCTGAGATGTAACTCCGCCTAGCCCATGATGCTCTGGTCCTTCCCTACTCGCCTGAACATCCCACTCGCCCTTATGAAGAAAATATTCACCCTCCGGTGATATGAAACTCACCATGTGGCGATAACTGTCGACGACTGCCTAGAAAGAAATGAGTCAGTCCATTCTGAGAATGACATCATATCATGTCATCTCTAGGACATAGAGGTTCCATAGAAAGTGATACCCAACCACCTCTAGAGGGCACTCCTTGCACTGACGTACACTAGCCATTCTAGTCCCCAACGGTGTGTCTAGTGTCAACATGTCCTCAGAAGTATAAACAATAAGTCTAAGGCTTTCCACAGTATTCACATAAATAAATTTATGAGAAGATCCTGTATCAAAAAGTGAAGAGGATAAAACTGAGGGTACTAAAATCATACCTCGAACTGTAGAAGGTCCAGGACCCTGCTCCTGATGAATCTGTTATACCGCCAAAGTCTGGCATACACCGCAACCCTATGTAGCAGCCTGAGATCCCTAAGTTAACCCTGCCTGAGCCTGACCACTGCATCCACGACCTCTAACTTGGCCTGAACGAACTGAATAACTCCATCCTCTAGTCTGTTGTGGGACTGGTAATCCTACTCCTATATGTGGAGTCTAAACTGATCCTCCTTCACTAGCCGCTGGAAGAAGAACCTTGCAGAAACACTGCAGATGGCCCATCTTACCGCAAGATCGGCACTCCACTGGGTCTCTTAGGAACTTAGGCCTCTTATGACCGCTTTTTACACACTGATAGAACACCACTTGGTTTCCAGAAGAAAGATCCAATCTACCAGAAGAAATACCTCACTTCCTCGAGTCACCTCGTGTAGACTCTCAGTGGCGCTTCTTACTGTCTATCTGAAATGAATCAGCCCTGGATACTGAACCGCCCTGGTCCACAGCTCCAGTCTCCCTCATATTTCTCTCTGTGATAAGATCCTGCTGGACTATAAGAGTAATATAAGTCAACTGAAAGACGTTCACCTGTGGTCTGATGTCTGGTCTGAGGCCTTCCTCAAACTTCCTCGCTAAAAACAGCTCGTTATTCCCCAGAAAGGGAATGAAAAACTGTAAATCTGTGAAGCGAGAGGAATACTCCATGACTGGGAGATTACCCTGCTGCAGGTTCATTAACTCTCTAGCTTTGTCATCCCTCAGCATCGCCGGGTAAAATTATTCTTAGAATGTACGCTAAAACTCAGCCCAAGCCATAGCCTTCTAGTGCCCTTCCCGCGAAACCACATCCCACCATCTTTTGGAGGAATCTCACAGCATATAGGTCGCGAGCTTCACTATCCTCTCTAGAGGTTTCTCCAGTTTCTCAAAGATGGATATCATGTGTTCTAGTCATGAATCTATAGCCTATGGTCCTCTATCCCCTTTGAACAAGGGAGGATGCTGCTACTGAAAAACCCGCGTCAACTCTGCCATAGACGGGGCAGGATACAGAGCTCCCTAGAAGGTCTGCATGAATCTCATGAAACCCTCTCTGAACTGAGCATCGACACCAGTGTCTAGAATCATTGTAGGTTCCATATATGGAATGATAGGCGGAACTAATGGCAGTCCTGGATCTTCCGTATCAGGGGTACGGTCGCAGCCTGGTTCCTAACGGACAACAGGAGGACGTCTCGGTGCCATAACTCTGAAAGGTCAAAAGCACACCTCATATCACATTACCAGGTACTGAAAACTAGAAGAATAATAAGGTAACATGTAAAAAATAATTCAAAAGAAACAAAACATGACTACATGGCGTGTAGAAAGACTACACGACATTTTCCCTTAAGTCGTTTACATGGGTGTGTACTCCTACCTGACTGGTCGTGTAACACCCCGAATACACAGCGTGTTGTCGCAACACACGGTGTGTACTTGAATTCTCTTCCCTGCCCGAGCCCTTCTACACGTCTAAGCCACATGGTTCTCCTAATAAAAAACTACACCGCGTGTTCAAGGGAGACATGGCGTGTACTAGACATGCTTCACCTGGCCCGTGTTGTTAGTGGCACGACCTGTGTGCCCAGGTTACACTACACGGTATGTTCCAGAAGGACACATCATGTACTAAGAAGTCCTAACAGACCGTGTGATTAGCTATATGGCTGGCTACATGGCTGACACTACTCGGAATGTTTCAGGAGGACACGACATGTAAGAGAAAGGATGACATTGACCCGTGTTGTTCGTGACACGGCTGAAGTACCTATCTCATACTACACTGTGTGCTAAACTCGTACACAACATGTTCCTACAAGATTTTTCACAACCCTGTTTCCTTGTTCACATGGTCAGTGACACGGCTATAGACTACACGGCATGTAACCATAAAGTACACACTGTGTATTATGGGTTTTTCCAGACAGTAGGCTCAAAAACTACTCCAGAACCAAGAAAACATATAAAACCAGCATTAAGGTGCCAAATTCTGATCTGTGAGGTCCCATACTACCTACGAATCAAAGCTTGGTATCATAACAGTACATATAACAAGTAAATAGGTCAATGATACACCAAATTCCGGTCAATGATGGCCCATAACACCTCTAAGACCAAATTTTGGTGTCCCTGATAAATAATCTCTAAACAAATGATACCCTATCAATATAGCAGGTATTCTATCACAGTAGCTATCACTACATCATGCATAGTCTATCACCAATTCTATTACAACAGCATGAAACTTTTAATGCAATCTAGATGGCATGAAAAAATGCATGACATGTGATTTTATAACAAGTGCCTATATTATGCATGATAAGGCATACCCTCATCTCATCGAGTTACAATAAAATAAACCACAATCATATAAACAGTAATAGCACAAAACAAGTGCACCACCCAATGGTGAAATCAATTAAACTGTAACATTTGCAAAACTCGAAAATTGCAATATTCAAGGTAACTTGGATATTTCCCTATACACGGGTTCTAGAACTCTCAGGAACAACTATTTACCATTTATCTATTCCTTCATATCCCTGTCTAATGTTGCTAAGCAGTAAGTCAATAGAAAAGGAAAGAACCTCCTCTGATACCACTTTGTAATGAATCGAATCCAGAGCCACCCAACTGGTACCCTGTACCTGGTTCGCCACATGAAATCAAGCGCATTTCCCCAAATGACAGAGGTTTCTGACTAGTAGTTAGGGCCTTGGTGAGTCATTGGGGAAACTATGCCCTCATTTGGTAAGGTATAAATGGGAAAGGAAATAACAGTCAATAGTGGAAGCAGTAACAACATACAATAAGTGAGACTAAACATCGGAAACAATGAATATATAGTATGATGATAATGATGTAGTAGGTAAAAGTATCTAAAGAATGAAGAAAACATAGCAACGTGATGAAATACAACTGAGAAAAAAAGTATGAAAAGTAAATAGTAACTCCAACAGCATCGCAAGCCTAGGATCGGTCCTATGCTCTACATCTCCAACCATCAATCATGTACCTGAAGTAGAGGGTCCACAGTCCCTATCCACACTTGAAACCATATAACCTATTTGGGCCGAAAAGCAGAACCCAAACCGGGTGTGAGACTAATCCCATTAGGCAACCACCACAAGATTTTTGCCCTACTGTCAGTGAGCAATATAGCAAAAGTAAAAGAAATAAATGCAGCAGAGAAACAGAAGTACACCAAAGTAAAAAAATCATACCAATCTCCATTTTTATTTATTTATTAATTTAATTAAATATTTTAATTATCAGCCAAGGAATCTAGTAGACAACTCTATATTCCCAAGGCATTGCAAGTAACACAACAGGTATCTCAGCAGACTACCTAAACAACAAGCAATACAAAACCCAAGCTTATTCTTTGGCGTGGTGGACTCATCACAACCAACCAAACAACATTCATACTGAATCTCTGGGTGGATCATACTAGAAGACCCCTCTATTCAAGTAATCCTATAAATGCATGGACACTCTGGGAAGCTCTCATTGTAAGTTCCCATGTGCTCTTGAAACGATAGCAATAGACTCTCTGGGGAAGCTCTTACGCCTAATTCCTCATGTGGCCTCGATATGTGCATAAACTAAGGACACTCTAAGGAAGACCAAATTCCAATTCTCGTAGGTCCTACGAATGATACTAATTTATAATAGACTCTCTAGGGAAGCCCTTAATCGTAAATTCCCTCTTTAGTCTACCGCACCAGGTTCACGCGTCCATGAGTAGTCAATTCGTGCGTAATCGACTATCAGCAGCCCTAAGTAAGTTCACCAACTACTTGGCTAATAGCTACAATACATAAAAAAAAGCATATAAATGGTCGGAAACACATGAAACCAATCATATCAATGCAGGAAAGCAATGCAACATGGTATTCCTCATAGGAAACTTGAGCCAAACATCGATAAATAGTCAAAACAAGGGAAACACTCATGGGGTGAACCTCAAACGTGCTTACAAGCAATCATTATTCATCTAATAGCTTCAAACATACAATATATTTTAGGCAGATAATAATTCGGGATCAGAACCCTAACCAGAGATACCCGGGATATGGGAATCCATCACTTTTTCACAAAAACTCAAAGACATTCAATGTAAGGCAACAAACCACCTACCTCGATCCTAGAAGATCGATATACTTGAACCTCGGTCCGTGAATTAGCCTAGAACGAAGTAGATCTGAAATAACATCTAAAATGGTCAACCTCAGATAACTCTTATAAGAGAAAGAATTAGGAAACGTGGCCAAAGAAAACCAAGAACTCACTGCTGTGATTCTATTAAAACCAACGGCATTCGATTCAGGTAACCGATGATGAATTGGCAGTTCAGAGAAGATTTGTGGTCATACCCTTGCTCTCAGTCGAAGACGCTGGAGAATAAGATGTTTTCAGGGTTAAGATGCGACCCCGGTCCATTTAACAAAAAAAAAGTGCACAATATGTACTTTTGGATTACACAGCATGTACTAGGGTTTTTCGTACTCTGCATTAAGCAGCCTCCACATCACCCCTACATGGCCATGTGTGTGGCCATGACACGACCATCACACGGCCTCGAGTGGCATCAAAGTACACAATGTGTACTTATAACATACACGATGTGTACTTAGAAAATTTCTAGATTCTCCTCTTTTTCCCAAAAATGACCAGAAAAGGGAAAACATACCTAAAAAGAAGGTACGGGTTCTTACAACCTCTATCAATGCCTCAAGTTCATCTTATCCTCAAATTCCCCTAAGACTTACATATTTCCTAATAATATCTTCATTGGTCATCCACTATTTTCATCATTAATCATCACTATATTCTCTTATAAAGGATGCACATGAATGGTTTGTTATTATGATCTCAAGAATAAAAGATCAAAACAGATCAAACCCACAATTCATCTCACATCAATTCAATATTTAATCATGGGAGCATTAAAATTTAATAAAATGGAATTGAGTGTCAAAGAATAGTGGTTATTGGGGAGGTCTTACCACCCAAAAGATTAGTTCATGTTTGAGTCTGTTGAAGAATATGTGTTATAAGAAATAAAATTAGTTATCTTAAATCACCAAAAGAAAATATTTTATCCAAAATAATAACATTATTTATATTCATCATGATTATTCATGAATACATAATTACATGTAGTAGAAATAATATAATTATACATTTCTTGATATTAAATATTCCAAATTTATATAAAATCCATTACCATTTAAATGGTTATCATATTATTCCAAAACATAATCATCTAATATTAAAAAATTCAGAATTTTTTTTAAAATGCAATTTAATTTTTGTTTCATGTCCAGAAAGATAACTCACATAATTGAAATATATATTCAAATGTTATTTTTTAAAATATTTGGTTTATTATCATAATTAACATGAATGATATTAATTTTTGAGAAATATCATTGAGAAGTAAAAGTGAATATAATATGTGAGTGATGAGGTGACTGAAACAATAAATATATTAATTCAATGGTGAAGATATAGACCTTGGATGATCACATCAATATTCTCAATGATTAGCGGTGCCACCTTAAAGAATGCATCAGAGTCCACTAGGAGTGGTAAAATCTTTTCTAGTTCTATGTTCATCATTGATGGGGAACCCTATATAGGATACATACCCTTTATTATTTAAGGTATCATTAGATTATGTTTCAAAAACTAGGTATTATAAATAAAACATGGAAATAATATATCCATGGTATAAGGCCCAAATAAGAAAATTAAACCTGACATAAATTAATAGCTACATTCATAAAAAAATGATCTTATATTTTATATTTAAGAGACACTGGTATACTCACTCACAAAATTAATATTTATTTATTTAATAAATTTTAAAAAACCCTTAAAATACAACTATCTTAGAAATACACCAACATATATCCAATGGGTATGAAATGACTTACAAGTTCAATGGAACCATCAAGAAGATTTTCTGAGGTCACTTGCTATTGTTAATTTTCAATTTTACCCCTTTAGGTGATACGAGACCCTGAGGCTTAAAAATTAATTAAATATCACTTTAGGTGAAAAATATTACTAACTATAACCTCCTAACCTTTAAATGTTTTCATACATAAAAAAGAAAACCATCTAGATACTAAAACAAGAATGTTATTTGACAACCTCATATTGACAAAAAATCCATCAATTCGGATAAATAATTAACCTATTAAGGTCTAGGACCATAATAGAACATGATACATAACTAAAATGGAAGCTAAACACCATATTTATGACTTTCATTCAAATTACCTCTTTTATATTAACACTACCACACAAAGTTATAATAGTTCCTACCCATTCCAACCAAACCTCAACAAATCTTATTCTCACATAACACAACAACTACTAAGATTTCATGTCAGACAACTTTCCAAGAATCCATCATTATAGCATGAGGTTATATTGGTTCGAGAAAATTCGAAGAAGACTCAACAAAATCATAATCTCAATTAACACAACAACTACTAAGATTCCATGTCAATGATCTTCCTAACCACCATTCTTTAAAGAACAAATTGAAAAACCTAATTTATCTACACTAAATATAGAAATGTTCGTAAACTTGGGAATTTTATGTAAGAGAATTATACTTACTACCTTTAAACATAAACCTAAAATCCACCGTATATAAATCATTAGTCAACATTAATACATGTTATAGATTGATTCAATTAAATATATCTTATCAATAATACAAAAGTTCACAGTATGAGGCTCTATGAGTTCTTATTTATTATTCCTAACTATTTTTTAAGGTACACATACCAAATTCACATACAAAATTCATAATATAATCACTCTCTCCCATGTTTAATCCCCTATATTCCACCTATAGAATAACACAAATGGATATTAAATTGTAAATAATCTCACATCCATAACAAAAGAATGCCTTGTTGGGTTTATGAATTCTCTTAGATAAAGTGACATAAAAGGAAAGAAATATATGGTATCAAATACCTCAACAACCATGGGTCAAACCCTTATCTATTTTTTGACCAATTCCTCTACAATTTAATGGAAACATTTTGGACCTATCAGATAACCCTTCTTTGTTGGATCTAGAGCCAAGAAAGAACTTACTAAAACCATGAGACTAAAACAACAACCCTCTAAGAAACAGCCTTAACTACACAGCTATTATCATGACCCAATTCACATAAATTCATAGATGTACTTACACCACCAAGGTTCCATACCCACCAGGAGACCTAATTTCAAAAAACATCATAATAGCAATAAATATGAGTCTTATAGAACACTATAATCAGACAATGAAGTAATATATCATACTCCCCACCTTTTGTAGGATCTTCCATGTGACCACCCATATTTATTAGATCAAAAGTGTTCATATAATAAAATCTGTCATACTTGACATCCCGTTCATAGATATTTTAGGTCCATCTAAACTTCTAAAATATATGAAATATATCCATATTTCGTCAAAACCAACTACACCAACACTAGTTTCTAAAACTTCTCATCCACCTACTGAAAATGAAATTCATGATAGGGGTATCAGCTACTACATCATATCTGATTTATTATGATTACTCATGAAATCAGTGCTACATGATTCACAAAATCAAATGTGACCCCATTATTGTTATATATGGAGAAAAGGAATAGATCACTATGATCCTTAACTCATACTGCATTATTTGTCCACAATATTGTCTCTCTCAATATTGGTAAAAAATAACCACCAAATTATTGTGATTCCCATTTTTGTTTTGAGAAAAATGTTGGTGGATTTAATGAATACTGCCATAAATAATTAATGGGTCAAAAAACAACAGTGTGAGAGTTTATTACACCAAGTGAATTAATAATAATTTAAGAAGTTTAAAGTGGTATCTAAAAAATACTCGTAGAATATCTTCAAAAAAATCAATGATAATATAAGAAATACTATGTTTTAATTCCATTAACTACTTTATTCATCTCCATATTTTGAAGAATTCAATATTATATTGGTGATAAATTTTATATACCATTCTTCCACCTACACCATCGGATCCCTAAGATCAGCTAAACTATCTAATAAGTTGAAGAAGATATTTCTACAGCCTCTTAATAAATATAATATGAAAGTAAATCACCAAAATAGTGAAACCCCAATATATCCATTAAGAAAATATTCATGTGTTCATCAATATTTATAGGTAACCACTATTATATAGTATAAATGATATGCCAAGATAAACTTTCTAACTTGTGAATGATCAACATTGATTCTTGGAAGCTCCACACTACCTATCTGTACATACCTTTTCTTAGTCATAAACTATCCAATTCATACTAAGGCTGATCGTACAAGGTCTCATTCAATCATGTTTAAATTCTATAAAATATATTCCTTAGTTAAAATATTTATCATACTTTTAACTATTATGTGAAAACATTGATCATGGTGAATTTGATTGTTTGACCATAATTATTTGGATGGGATCTCCACTTGAATATTCAACCATCATGTGAGAAAAAATGATAAAAGAAAAGGGACAAAAAATAAATAATGGGTATGAATGTTAGTAAGGTGGACATAAATCATGCATAAAACCTTTTAATGTTCCATTTCATTAAATCCATATATTGTACCAAACCATCCATAACTGGTTATTAGCACTCAAGATCTGATGGGCATTTCACAGTCAAGGAGATAGAGATTTTCAAATTTTTCTTCAATATATACTCCACAAAAACAACCAACACGTCTTCCAATATCAGCATTTAAAAGGGTACGATGCCTAAAATAGTTAATTCATCTGATTTAAAGTTGAATAAAATAGTAATCCATCAATATAATTTAGCATGTTACCTATAGGGAAATAGTGTCCTCTTTTAAAAACAAGGGTTTATTATAACCCAAAAAAATTTATCATCAAAATATCACTCTAGGTATCTATCATAGGTGGGGAATGTTATAAGGCACAACCCAAAACATACAATTCATACTAGAGCCCCTTTTCAAACTCTTAATCTTATAGGAATCAAATTCAAATTAGGTCAATGGAGTACTCGGTCTATAAAAATCATCATAAAAATGGAAATGGTCATTATACCCTAAAATAAATTCAGCATATTCGACACTTAATTAATCATTAAATTAGGTGAATAAGACTCCTTGTGAAAGTGTTCAAACTCAATACATGGTAGGGAAATTCTATCAAAAGTTATGATAAACATCAAACAATGATTCCTTACACTATGTATGGAAACTTCAATATATGAATCTCTATTTTTTCAATGGGTATCAATACCAGATAGGAAAGATGAGTCTCAAACTCCAAATAATACTCCAAAAATTATAGATCATGCATTCCCCCAAAAACCTACGAGTCATCCATCACTAATATACACACTCAAAAATCAAATTGTAAATAGTATTGTCTAACATAACAAGAAATATGATCCACTCTACATGGAATCCTATACTAATAAAAATGTCGGGGGATCCACCCTTTACTCATGAAGAAAAATATATATCTCAATTGGTATTTAAATTGATTCTTTATCTCTAAACATATTATTAGAGATAGGCTCCAAAAACTAGCACAACAACATCATAATCATCCCTCTATATATGAATTGGATCTCAGTAGGAAATGTACCTATTAGGTGGGATGAACCCATGACTACTAGAGAATATATAGTTGAGTTGACAAAATAATTATACAAGAAAACAAAACCCTGCACTATATGATGCATGAAAAAATGTACATGGACCCCTCAAATGATTTCATAGTGTTCAGCCTCAACTAACATGTTATTGGAGTCCTAAATAAAGGATTTGTTGGTTGTCACCCCTTGATTGGTCTCACTAGTTTAATAACTAAAATAAATACCCTATTAGAATCACTGACATAAATATGTAAACCAATCTTTATAATACATGTAATACACAACTATTTACCTATGACTCATATTATCCTGATTTTATTTTGTTATCAACTAACCCAGAAAGAACCCATATAGGCTATCTATAATCCAAATGTGTGTCCCCAAGATAGACTCCAAAATGATAATTTCTGAAAATTAACACTAAAAAGGTATAAAAATACATCAACAGCCATATCCTATAGAAACCTATATAATTTATTTATCACTAATACACAATAATAACCAACAATACTTATAATATATTTATTTAATCAACTGAGTAATATAAAAATTCATGCATGGGACTACAAGTAATCAAAAAAATTCTAAAAAAGGAAGAACCCATAAAATTATGTTCGAATTCAGTAAAAAAATAATTGAATGAATTTGACCCCATGAAATGGGAGATGCCTCCTCACTATACCATAATCAAGAAAAGAACTTCATCAATAAGTGTTTCCCACAATTTGACCCTATCTGATAAAACATATTTTCACCACTATCTCTAATATATCAACACCCATTATCAATAATTTAATTCCCTGACTAAAATTGTTTGAATGTCACCCCAAACTGGTCTCCATATGAACTCAGGTGCATCTCGATGTAGGTTAGAGTTTACCAACCTGTAGTGTGTTTCTATAACCAATTTTGGGAATATTATAATATCTATATCACAATAATTAAAAATGATAACTAAAAAAGAATCATCCCCCATTATTAATTACAGTGGTAAGATGGAATTATAGTTAATATATGGCAATAAAAAAATAGCATATTCTATGTTATAATAAATGAACAATGTAGTTATACAGTCAAACATCCCAGAAGATCACCCAACATGATAGCCATATATACAAATTAAACAAAAGGATAAAAATAAAAAATAAGGATCCACTAACACCGTGCTCCTCGCCTCAACCTATTGAAAAATTTCACTGAGATCCTCATCCTACTATACTATGTAAATTCTTATCAGCCTATACACCATGTGTAATGTATGAAAGAACACTAGGGTGATTATAGAGAGTGTAAGAAAACATCTCTATAGGGTCTCACTATGTACCCATAATATATTACATCATATACAAATGTATATGTGATAAAATTAAATAAACAAATATAAATGTATAAAACAATGCATATCATATCATCATGGGATCACTTGGACACCATTAAACCTAACCATACATGACTTGAACCAGACCAAAAGGAAAATAAACTACATTTCACAAACCCTAACCCACACACAATAACATAGTATATGGCTTCATACTACATAATAACATCTACCATATAATTCAGGGTATTTTACATTCCAAGCCTCACCCACATATTACCATGTCTCTAACTCTACCCTCTTGTGCATATTAGGGTATCACACTATATCTCAATATCATAACATTTCACATACCACATCACTCTCACTCATTATGAGGTCCCATTCCAAAATAAAAAAAATCTCATACCTTTACCCTCTCCCTTAGGATGGGAACTCATACAATATCACTTTTCACATTTCTTAATCCCACCCTCTCACTTATGTGATGGTCTCATATTCCGCCTCATATCACATCTCATACTTTAAATCTCTTACTCATATTGAGGTATCGTGCATAATTGTGACCTCTTCTCTCTCACTGAGGGTGGACCTCTCATGAAAATATTTGACCAATTCTCTCTCACTCAAGTTAGATCATCATACAAAACCCGACCTCCATCCCCTTACTTAGGGTAAGCCTCTCGTAACACATTTTGTCCCATATACACACCAAATATCAGATTTATAGGATCTAGAAATTAGTTATCATTTCATGCCACCAAATATTATATATACTAATATCACAATCCAATACTATTTTTTCATGAACTTGGACCTCATCTCAATGCACATCTCAGAACCCACCTAAACTCATAGGATACACATTCCACAATAGAATCAATCATGTAATCTCAACACACCAAATGCATATATATATCTACTGTGCCCATAAGATAAACCAATAGGATCCTTAGAACCAACTCATCCTATACCCATCAATAGTGATTTGCACCCATCACTCTGTTGTGAATCTATGGTTTGCAGGTCATACTTGACCCTATCCTCAAGATACTATGTTTAATTATCATATAAACATCCTAGAAAAAGTATTAAGGTACAAAATAAAAATCCTTACACAAACCCCTTGGAAACACCTTACCAAGGTATCAAATCAATACTCACATTACAAGATTTTTTCCTACCATTTATCAAAAATAAGGGAGCTCTCAAGACATTCATCTAGAAGAAACCCTCCAATTTATGATATCTCTAGACCTTAAGGAATTATCTCACTACCATAAAGAATAATACAACTATCCACCATAAAGGGGGGACTTATAACCATAATTAGTACACGTAACCATCTCACCTGTCACCCATAGACAAAATAAAATCATATATATAGTATCCCTAGGTGGTTTAACCTGGGATAATCACAACTTATATTGACCTATAGACTTACAATTTGACTCTATTAATAATAATTATAATACTTTTACCCTTGGAATAATATACACCAAGACATAACACTTTCTTCACCATGAAATGAAGCACTCACACCAGAACTAGGATGCTCTTGGAATCCTTACCTATCTACTATATCAATATTAGTCCCATAGAAATTCACCCAAACACAAAACCATATGCATACATGTAAAACCACACATAAAAATCTATATGGTTGAGTATTATAGGGACCATTAACCTATATATAAGAGTTATCATATTTGGTCATTTCTCACCATGTCCTGGCCAGTCTAGAACCAAGCCATGACTAAGTTTTGAGCCCATATCTCCTAGAACAACAATAAAATAATTAAATAGAAACATTTATAATCAATTAAAAAATTAAAACCAATATTAAATCACACTCTAAATTTCTATAATCTATCTCAAAAAATTTAAGTCATGAACAATGACAACTTTAAGGTTTATAGCACAATATATCCACAACTGTGAGAAAATATCTATCAATTGGAATCTGAACAATCATTAATTTCATCTATTTAATAATAAATACCTAAATAAAATCACTTAATTATATACATTATCCAAAATGGTACATGAACCATGTGTTCATCACTCTCCAACAAACTCTAGCCACCACTTCCAAAAGACCTTTTTTTGGGATGATTCCACCATGATATAGTTTAATAGTCACCAAATCATTAACACGGAAAATTAGAAAATTAGGAAAAATACAAGAAGATTAATAGTGGAGGGGGAAGGAAAATTAAATACCTCTAAAAATCCATTGAAACATCTCATGGCCTAACAACCATCAACATGAATCCAAATTCGGTGGAAATGGGGGATGATTCGGTTGAATGACCACCTATAAGACCCCATTTCATTCTAAATCATGAGAGGGGTTGACCTGGAAGGGCTGGGTCTATATCAGCTACAAAAACATGATAAAATTCCCACTTTCAAGAAAACCATAGCCTCATATCCCAACTCTTAAATTCTAGTGTAGAATTTTGGTGTGATATAATTGGTCACTATGAAATAAATATCATAATAACAACGTCCATATACTAAAGACCACCAATTATAATGAGGCGCTATTATTCTTGGGGAAATGCCATTCCCAAAGGTAGAATGATGGAAACATGATGGGAGTACTTCATGGTGTATTATCCCACACAATGGGGTGACCTAGATCGATCACCAAAAACATAATGTTATGTATCGTGATGCGAAATAACCCCCTTAGTTGTTGTCTGATACCCCACTAAAGATTAATCTTATGAATCACCCCAATATCTCTTGACCAATTGTTTTTATTTCCTCTATGGCGCAAGCACGGTTCCCCTTCACACCATTCCATAACACCCTTTTGTAGCATGATCTTTCACCTGCAAATAAAATTTTAGACAAAAATCACCACTTATTGTTCCCATGTTTCCATAAAACTCTTTAACTCCACAGAAACAATTGAACACAAGAAATTATTAACTACAATATTTCCCATTAGAGAACCAATTCTCAAAACACTCATACTCTGGGACCTGAAATTTTAATTCCTTCTAAAATATATGACCTTTAAATTCATGGGTCATTGAAAACATCCCATCATAAGGCTTCCCATCCACAAAAAGACACTAAGAAAACCCCTAACCTCCAATTCATTGTCTAGAATCAATCATAAATCTCCAATATTTATTTTGAAATAAATTTGACGCATCTACACTACAAACTTTTGAAATAGTGATATACTATATTCTCCAGAAAAAGACATTGTATGATATTAAAACTATGAAAAACACATCAAAAAAATTCCCCTAATGTTTTTTATATCACCTTATCTAATTAAAAATTAACCCCCTTTTAAACCATCCATTGGTTAAACCTTTTAAAAGACACCCGGCCTCTCATAGTGACATGTCATGACATCACCAGATCATGATTCCCTCATCCTTAGAAGAATTATAGAATATTACAAATTTCAAAACCAAATTCCAAATATGAAACTTAGTGTAATTCAATGTTAGGATCCTCAATAATAGAAAACTATCATCATTATTTCAAAATGAGCACCAATGTACCCAAAATATTATTTATTTATGGCTAAACAATAAACTATTCTCAAGGAAGAACTCTAGAGCATTGACTCTACCTAAGATCTATAACTAAATTACAATTCTGGTGTTTCCCAAGGGTCTAGATGTAATTTACATACATGTAAACTAGTTTGTTAGGTGATTTTTTAACCGATCACCTACCAATTTCACCACCACAGTATACCATCCAACATGAATATCATACACCCATAAAAGATATGATAGACCCAGCTATAAATGTATCATTATTATTTTGTTGATAAACACAAATACCAAGTCTACAAAACCCATGTATTTTATATTATAAAATGTAATGAATGAATATAACTGACCCAGTCATACCCAAGTGCTAACAAAAAATATTGATCATCACCACTAATCTCAAGCCTTCCAAATATCCCCTATCAATTTACATGAATGAATTGACCACACCATTAAATTATAATCAACCACTAATTTATCCTATTATAATAGAATAAATGTCTCTCTCTCTCATAAAAACAACATTCCACCATTCCCATAGGAATTTCAAAAAATTCATTAGTCCTCACCCCTTAACCAAACATAAAGATGGAATATCTCTTATGCAGTCACATCCCATGGGTGATCATGTACCAATGTGATCAAGTCCCATGACTCACCCATGTATTTGGGATTAATGGTACCCACACCATGAGACTATTATAACCACATTTATCATGTTCTTTAATAAACATTAAAATTTTGAAAGTCATCATACATTTCTTATTCAAATACTCCACTTACCGAAGAGGTGTCACATGTATGAAACATGAATCTTCTCACAAGCATAATGAATTCCCCATAATTTCATATTCACTCACACTCTCATCATAAAAGTTTTTTTAATACTCTAAATTATACACTCATATGTTCTTTCCCACTATCCATCTGAATTTAATCTAAACCAAATATTTATATACACCCTATTATTGTTAGGAAAATAACTCAAATCATAGTCCCGTGAGTCATATCCTATCAAAAATTAGATTACATGAATAACCAACTATCCAAACACCCCTTTCATGTTAATTAATGATTCAAAATTATCCATATTCTTAATTTTCCATCATGTCCAAGGTATCTTATGCATTCCAACTATAACTACATGATCACACACTACATATTCATCATCTCTAAAAACATAAAGAATTTACCCATGCGAACAAAACCCTAGACAAAACCACATAGGGTTACTCAATCTATCTCATCAAAATTAATATCCAAAACAAAAAAATTTTGGTTTATAATTGATCCTTTACACTATGAATGAAAATGATTCCACAAACACTAATAGTGTTTTACATTAATGATGTCCAAGGTATCTAATGTCCATTAACTCCCTATCAAGGGAATATAAGTCTTTATATAAGCAGTTTATAGTTTTTAACCATCTCTAAGGAATAACCCACCTATTATAAACCATCAAAATGGTCTCCATGCCTTAAAATTCCCAAAAACAGTTTTCGTACAATGCTATAACATAAAGATTATCGAACCCTGATCGGATAATATACCATAATAATATCTATATAATATATAATAATAAAATAACCATAGTATAATAGATTAAAATTCAACCCATAGGCTATATAAAAAACACTATAATTTTACTTTGAAACATTTTATAATTGGACCCCTCTTGAAATAGAAAAATCAACCATACAGAAGCACACATGTTTTACATGAATTCAAATTCCAATGTATGATGGAAATAAACAGGACACTTTCTACTCTAGAACAAGATTGTAAGAATAATTAATGATCTCAATTTATCACATCATACTCAAATAAATATATCAAATATAATATAAAAATCCATGAACAACAATACCATGACCCTCGTTATGGGGACTTCCCACTGAATATGTGTTTATGAATCTCCAGCATGAGGTCAATAAAAAACTCTAACACATTCATATATCTTCCTACTAATACCACTATAGTAATAAAAATAAATAAAGGTCATTAATACCAATTGGTAATTCATTAGATAAAATCACTTTAATATCAACCCATCAGGGTCACCACATGACCTCATGTGTGCCTCAACATATAGAAGAGTCCACCAACCAATGAGAAGATTTTATGATCAATATTGGGCTGAATAACCTAAAAATTTAAAAACCATAATTAATGATAAATAAATATAAATAAAACACAAAATAAAACCAAATTATTAATATGTAATTAAAACTAATAATTATCTATAAGAAATAATAAACACTATTTTGTAAAAAATGTACAATGTAGTCTTACAATCATATATTTCAATAGACCACCCACCGATCCAATCACATATAGAAAAAAAGATAAAAAATTAATGAGGGTCCAATAAAACACATATCCTCACACCTTCCCATCTTCAAATCATTCAAATATTCTCTAGGTTTTCTATTTTTTAACTTGTGTTCAATTTACACACTAGACATAAGGTTCACATGTGCACTAGGGTTCCCTTGCAGAGTATGAGAAATATCACTCAGTAGGATCTAACCAAGTCCCCATAATAAAAATCATCATATAGATCTATATCTTTGGGTATGTAACTAAAAGAATAATACTTCTTATAATCATGTGTGTTAGACTATCATGTTCTAAATACGCCACCATGACACCCGACTATACCTGACTAAGTAAAATCAAGAAGTAGTTGTCACGTAATTCCACAAACCCCAAAACATTCCATGTGACTAAAGTTAGGGTGTTATACTACCTAAAAACTTCTACCATAGCACTAGGTTTAGGGTCCATACCAAACCTCAACCAAATTATTCTAATCCCTAACCTCTACCCTCATACTAAGAGTAGGTTCCCACACTAAGTCTTGATTTCATAAACCACTAAATACCCCCACCATATCACTCGATATAAGGTATAATTCCATTTAAAAAAATAACCCTCATACCTCCATAATATCACTAAATAAGAGTCCTCTTACAACATCACAAATCAAATCTCATACCTTGGCCCTCCCACACAGGGTGATGTCTCATACTAAACTTTGAACTTTACCCTGTCACTCATGGTTAGACTCCTATATCAAGTTACAACCATCATCCACTAACTCATAATAAGATTTTATACTAAACATGGAATCATTCCTTTCAATAGGTTTTAGAATATTATAAATAATATTATCCCATATTCAGACTATGGATCATATGTAAAGGCAATATAAATTGGTTATTTCCTCATTTCATCGACATGCTACAAACCTAGATAATAACCTGATTCTAGTCACTCATGACCTAGCCCCACATCTAAAGGAACATCTCTTTACCAACCTAACACACATTTTAGAAATTCTACACCATAATTAAACACTTATCCTTAAAAATTAAATCCTATCGATATCCCCACAATGTTTATGAGGAAACCCACTATGTTTCTTACACTCAACCCACACTCTACTCATTAATGTCAACACACACATATCACCCCATAGTGACCCCATAGCCAATTGGCCCTACCTGACTCTAGACTCAAGAGGTTAAGTTTAATTCCTACATTAACATCCCAATGAGGATTCTATGGGACCCAATTCAAATCCTTTTAATCCCCTTGGAAACCCATTTTCAATCCATTGAAGTAATTCTCATATCCCACACATGGATCCTACCTCACATATCTATTATAAGGGAATATCAAGCACTTTATATGGAGAAATACTCTACATCAAGATAAACCAATCCCCAAATAACTTATCCCACTCACTTTAAGGATTAATACCACAATCCATCCTTAAGGGGGCACACCCAATAAATAGTGACAAATATAGTTGTCTCACTCATCACCTATAGAAATATTCAAATCACTCTAAAACAACTAGACCTATGTGGTATTAAAATGGCCACCTAATAATCATAACATTCCCAAAAACAATCCCATGCCTCTATTAAACTCAACTAGAACATTATCCCAATTAGTGACATAATCTATGGGTGGTTTTAATTCCCTCAACACTCAATGGATCACTCTCCCCGGGCCTTAATGGATTTAAGACAACTAAATTTTCTATTTGGGTGATATCAATTCCTATCTTATTTACCCAAAAATCTGAACCCATGAAAGCTCTCAAAATCCCGAATAAATAGGAATATGATTATTTTTTATAGGGACCACCAACCTCTATATAGGTTTTATCACTCTCCATAAATTCTCCCTAAGAATAAATCAAGGGAAGAAAATATCCCAAGCCTCTATATCTTAAAATAAAATTCAAATAATAAGTTATAATAATTTATAATTAATTATAATAATTTTTAATTAATTAAAAAATTTCAACATATGGTTAATAGCACTAGAAATTTCAAGGAGCCATCTTGTGGCATCAAACTTGATACCAACAACACATGAAAGGTCTATAACACACTATAAGAACTACTATAAGAAATATAACTATCATTTTGAATTAAGTCAATATTCAATCTCATCCAATTAAATAAAAATCAAAAGTTAAAATAACAAAATTATAAACAATAAAAAATAGTTTTATATAGCTTTTGTTCATTACTCTGCAACATCCTTCAATATATCCATGAAAAATCCCCTTCTTTTTGAATGCTTATATGAAGATACGATGTTATCACCACTTTAACCCTAACCCAAAACATCACTAAATTATAGAGTAACTAGGAAGAATAATAAATGAGGTGGGGGAAGTCAAAATAACTCCATAAATATGTGGAAACATGTCTTAAATTCACCCCCATCAAGTGGGTCCAAAGTAGAAATAAAGTGGGGAAGATCTGTTGAACTTCCAAAATCCCAATTTTACTTATAAATTGTGAGGGATATGCCCAAAAAAATATAGGCCTAAAAATTCTCAAAAAATATGATAGAATCTCCATTAATTCATACAAGTAGGGTCATAATGTGATTCCCCACATATATGATTGTATTATGGCATGATCTAATGAGTCATAACAAAATTCTTAAATGTATAAGTAACCTAAAAACAAGTAGAAATATATTGGATTGGGGATATAGGATTCATGATGAAAAAAAACTTCCAAATGGAAGATCCAAGATTCAATGATGGGAGATCTTAATTGTGAAATTTCCCAAGTTCTGGTGTGATCTGGGTTGAAACTAGATACATAATGTCACACAACATTACATAGTTCAACCTTTATTGTTATTTTATTCCACTCTATGAAATATTACTCTTTCATGTCACCCAAGAATCTATGATTCATGACATTGTCCATCACCTCCATGGTTCAATGACAATAACACATTACACTCTTTCAAAACATGACATGATACGACATGAGTTGTTGCTTGCAACTAAAAACTTATCCCAACATTGAGACCAGCAACTAAAATATTTTACCAAAGATCTCAAACACTAAAAAATTATATGAAAATAATACAAAATATATCCTAGATATTTCTCAACTCTCATAATTTCTATGTATGTATTTATTCTCTAAAATCTCATCCTCTTTAACCGTAAATTCAAATTTTCTTTGAAAATAATGACTCATAAATTCTTCATTGATTATAGAAAATCATGATCCATTTAAAAAAAATGAAAACAAAACATGTGTGGGAATGAGGAATGTGTGGTGTTGAGTTTCAACATACCCCACAGGACACCTCAAAATATGGAGTAATGATAAAACAATACATCAACTCAAAACATAATTATTATGTTAAATACGATTGAAAAACATGAGGTAGTATATATACTATATGTTCATGAAAACAATGGTAATGGAATAATCCCATTCTTAGTTACTCATCTATATGAAGGATTTTATCCTATAGAAACCAAATATAATAAATTAAAAAGTCTTATTAAGCCTGAATTTAATATCTAGTTGTAGGTTGTATCTCATCTACAACCGAGTTTTTCTTCAATATAACAAGAATCTAGATGTTTGAAATAAATTTCAAATAAAAATCTGGAACTCATAACATCCATGAAACATGTCTATATTTTTTCATGTGATTCATGCATCACTGACGAGTTCTAATCATTTGTGGTGGTACGAACCCCTATTCGAATATAAAACCAAAACTCAATTCATAAGGAAGACATCGAACACTCTATGTTAAGTACCTAAACCCCATATTACATGGGAGTAGTAAAGTTTCATATAGAATAGGGGGGCATACCTTATCAACATTGAGAGGGTATTGACCCCATAACTAAATGGTTGAATTATTCCTCATTATAAGAAATATTCACAAACTAAGGGGGTTACCTACTTTATTAAGGTATTAACAGTACCCCATCATACACGGGTTACCCACTCCACTGATTATATGGAAGAATTATTCCCTAGAGACTATGAAATTATATGGGGTTACCAATCCAATTTATAAAAAATTATATTACCACACATATAATTTTTATTTTGTAGCTAATGAACTATTATCACATGAATAGATCAAATATATATCTCAAATGATGAATAGATATTTTCCATCTCATTATACATATAAAAATTGTTGGAATAGACTATACATACACCCAAAAAAATTCCTGGGTGGGATGAAATTAAGAATTGTAAAAATATTATCATATAAAATATGAATTTAGTTTTACATGGTCAGTATTACCACATAAGAAGTTAGATTTTTACTAATATCATCCAATTGATATGAAGACAATGTAGCTTGAATTTTATATGAATTACACAATGTATAGGTCCTTATGGAAACATTAGCATGGACTAGAGGGAATGTCCATATAATTTATCATGGTATACAACATCTAATTTATATTACATATCATATAATTCTACATAGGATGGTTAGTGTATATTTTGGATATAGATGAATTCATATTATCAATAATTCAAAACATTACTAATAAATATAAGAAATATTAAACCACATAGCTACTCATATTTTAGACATGGTACACGATGATTCACCTCTTCTGATATAAATAATGTGTCTGATGGGTGAAACTTCATATGGGTCTGATGTAATGACCCTACATGCACTCTAAGTACATGTCAAGGCACTCAATTGTTTTATGTAAGATGTGTGACCCAAAGACACATAACATGTGATATTTACAAAGTTGTGTATCTTTGTCACTATAGCTCATAGAATACAAAAAATGTTTCTGAATGGGCTATATTCCATGTAGTTCCCATTTCAAAATTTGGAATGTCTAGTTTCGACTTCTATTTCTTCAATAAACACATTCATTTCTTTACTTTGGTCATGTATCTAGTTACACCTAACCATGATTCATATAGGGGCCTCCATCTCACCTTTACATTACTTCACTAGTCATCCATCTTCTCCACCACACATTATCACAGTTTTGTTCTATAGAAGATACACCCAAAACTTATGTTTGTTTGTATTACACAATAACATCCCTAAATAGCTCAAATTTACTAACCATCACATTTCCATGCACCATTTAACCATGAAGGGACTAAATCATGATAGGTTAGAATTAGTATTTAAAGAAAAATGCATTGTTGGGAAGTTTGAACACCCAAAATTCAAGTTTGTGATTGATTCCATTGAATAATATAGGTAAAATAAATAGAATAAATACATATAAAATCAGAAAAAATATATTATCTATAATAATAATAATGATGATATTTTTAGTGATTATTAATGAATTATTAAACCCAATTAATGGAAAAAAATTAATTTCATGTTTCAGAATATTTGATTATTCAACATTAATATTTGATCCATTATCAGTTAAACAATTGTTATATTATGCCAAAAATATATCATTTAATATTAAAAAATGTCAATAAAAAACATTTGATAAAAATAATTAATTTTTTGGTCAATAGAGATAACTCAAATTAAAGAATAAATTTTTTAAAAAATATCTCTTTTAAATATCTAGTTTATTATCTAAATTAAATTAAATTAAATTCATTATTGATAAATAAATTTGGGAATGAGTATATAATTTAATATTTTAATTATGATGTGAATTGAACAAAAAAGTCCAACCATAATGGGAAATAGTAAGAGCTTTGATGATCATGTCAAGATTCTTAATCGTCATCGATACAACAAAAATGAACTCTACTGTGTACACTAAGAGTGGATGAGTAATCTCTAGTTTTTTGTTCATCATTGCTGTGTAACTCTCTATATTAGAATTAAACATGAATTTATAGATTAATATTGGCTAAAGGTGTAAAAACTAATCTTCTTAAATAAAATCTTGAAAAAAATCAATCTTAGTTTGAGGCCCTAACAAAAAAAAGATCATCACCTTTGAAAAAAACTCCAGTCCAAATATAATTATAGTGTCATAATTTACTTCTCATTTCTTAGATAGAGGATACCTATACTCTTGCTCATATTAAAGATATTAATTTCTTTTTAAACATTGAATTTCCCATAAAATCTTACTATCTTGGTAAATGAATAAAATTTATCCAAAGGGTAAGGGTTATCCCACTCCATGTATAAATATAATTAGAAACATTTTATGTGATAATATAATTTTGTAAGTTTAACATTTTACCACTTTAGTGGACATGATACCATGCTACTCAAAAATTAATTAAACCTCACCTGAGAAAAAAATCACGATCACTATAGTTTTTCTTTAATTTTATTATAATTATAAAAAAATGATTGGTTTAGATGTTGGTTTTGTGTACTAAAACAATGCTGAAGTGCCAATTGACAAATTATTTTTTCCTGAGAGGGGGTGGGGTGAATCATGGAACACTATTTTTACAAATTATTTATCTTATAATTCAACATTTATGACTTATTAATGTCTCCAACCCTCACAGTTTTTTTATACTCACATGATATACATCAGTAAAAATTAGAGGGTAACACAAAAGGATTTTATAAGTTTTATTTAAAATACATACTCCTTTCTACAACTGGTTATTCCCCCTGATTATATATTCTTCACTATATTCAATTAGTTACATCCAAGGAATGATTTAATCCAATCAACAGTGATACAAACAGTTTTCCCAGTCTGGATTCCAACTAGAGAACATAACTTCCATCTTACATAATCATTAAACATTGAGGCCCACTGCATCTTCTCCTACTCCAAATTACAACCAGAGTCTTCCACTTCTCATTAAAGTATAATCCACTGATAAAAAAATATGTTGACTTCAAATTTATTTTTCAGTACCAATAGATATAATCTTTCCCCATGTGAAAATTGGATTGCCTAGTATGTCATTTTATAACTACAATAACTACAAAAAATTATTGTCAACTGCCTAGTCTTTCACATTTCCAAGTAATATTGAAATGATATGCACCTTCTCAATCCACTTACTTCTTGGGTATGAATGAACTCTTATGATTAAAATTCAACCTTGATTTCAGTCTCAAATACCAGGTTGTTTATTCTCTTTCTTTTTATAAAGTTTCAAACTCAATAAAATATTTATAATTAATTCACAAATTTTCTGAAATTTTATATTATTTGTGAATATAGTTTCACAAAATCAAATCACTTTCTTTCATTCAACTTAATTGTTCTTCATGAAACCATTTCACTAGATTTCAAGGGTACAAACTCTAGAAATTAAATATATTAATATTGTTATTTTATGATCCATGTGATTGTATTTAGTCTATTTTGGTTATTTTATCAAATGATTTTGTATTCTCATACTTCATAGATGTGTTTAGACAATTTTAATACATAGAGACATGTTTTATATCTTGCATACACCACACTGTTGAATTATTTTTCTTCTAAAAATAGATTATGTTTTTTATCAATACTTATCACAAATTATGATTACGTAATCAAATCAGGTGTGTGGTATTTCATTATGAAATTCATGCATATATTTTCTTCTTCATGCAATATCAATCAGTTTCACTAAACTCCTTCTTTACACAAATTGATACACAAGATACAATCTACTTCACGTATCCATGTGAAAATCATGGAAGATTATTCTTATTCATGTAAGTAGAGAGATTCATGGGATATTAATACCATTATGTAAAATAATGCATGAATATTATCTATTTCTCTTAAGAAAAAGATCCCCCAATTAAAAAATACATCATGCATATCTTTGTTTGGTGGTTTGGTATTTATTGGAAATTCACCACCAAACATTCTCTAAATTTCAATCTAAGTAAAGGATATTCTTAATGTACCTAAAAACATATCATTTAAATGTTTCAACAAACCACTAAATTTATTTACATTTTACAAATGGACACATGTTGAAAATTATGGTTACTCTTATTAAGAGAAAAATTATCACATGCATAAATTTAGCAAGACATAATAATCATTATATTTTAATATCTCAAACTCATCCAAGAACATAAATCACATTATGTAACATCATTTTTCATTCATCAAAACATAATCTATTGAAATATTTCATACATCAATGACCTGTATTTCTAGTATTACATCCCATAGTCTTCTTCTTAAGAAATAATCCATGCTATCTTGGGATGATCATGGTGGTTGATGGAATGATTGGTGGCCCAATATTCCTTAATATTTTACATAACTAATTCCTCGATAGTTCAAGGATAAAGACAACGATATAGGGGAGTGATGGTCATTTGGTCACTTCATATCAAATGGTAGATATATTTCCAAATTTAATTAAGGAGAACTAAAATGTAGCACACCCACTCGTACCAAAACAATTTATTTCATGTATTTCTTATGATATATTAAAAAATGTATTCATTTATCCATTTGGTAGTGAGTATTAGGGTCCACTCCCAACCTCTACTGGCACCGACCCATGCTAGAACCCTCTATCATTATGCCACCTTGAATGTTGGTTTCATTGATCTTCTACACACACATGTGGAAAACTATGCATGCCCACACCTATTCCACCTTGTATTATCCATATAGGGTGGCTCATGTATAGTGACCCATGCTCCCACATGAGTAGCTGAGAAGGCATCTTAACTAGTTTGGGACAAGATATATTTTTTATATAATTACAGCTCAAAAAAGATTAGAATAATTATATGTATTGTAATTATAATAAAAATATATTTTCAAATTTCTCTCCTTCCAATATCAAATATCTTCTTAAAATTTTCTCCATGGAAAGAATAATTTATTTTTCAGAGTATTCACAATATTATTGAAAAATACTTGAATTTTTTTTATCTACAATTATTAAAAAATATTCAAGTATCCCTATTATTTAATAGAGATATTTCACATACTTATTCATCTTATGATTTTTATGAAAATAATTATTTCCATCGTATTAACCATTTTTTATATTGTATAAAATTTTCAGTCTCCTAGTGAAATTAGAACATGTCATTAGTCATTAACGACTAGTTCATAAATCATTAAAAATCACAATAATAATTTCTCATGATTTTAATCCAATTATATTGTCAAAATCCATAATAATCTTCTAATAATAATCACCTCATCTCCACACACCAAACATATATTGACTATTTGAAAAAAATTCAATACTTACTTTGACTCAAAAATCTCCCCCTTTGTATTTATTGATAATATATCCTTATATCATTAAAGTTAATATGTGGTATAAAAATATTTTCTCTCCCATAAATTGAAAAGGATAAGTGGGGGTCCTCTCATCTCATCAATTTTCCTAATACATGTTCACCTACCTCATATGATTATTTATTGAACACTTTTGAGAGAGAGGTGATATTGCATGGTTATCTTAACAATGACCCTTTAATTAATAAACTCTTATTTTATGAGTTCTATTTATTGTTTATGAAAATATAAATATGACCATGGATTTTGATTCATTCCATAACTATCATGTACATGAAATTAATCTTATAAATTCCCAATTATCTTTTTAGGGGTTGAAAATAATCATATTTATCAATGAAATGAATTTCCTGCACATACTTCAACAAATATTTCTGAAATTTTAGTTTTAAAAATAAATATCTCCGCCTTTATAGCTCAACAAGAACTTCACCCTGATAATACTTATAAATTCAATCATATTATTGATTTGGAAGTAATTTTAATACCCCATATTCCAATCTTTTCAAATCTTTTTAGAAGTTCAACATTCACTATTTAGTGAAGATTTGACACAAATAACTCTGCAATACCCCCCCCCCCAAGTGATGATATCATCTCCTTGAATTTCCTACAAGTAATTAAAAAAATACATGTATGAGGTAATAAGAAGGGAACTATTTATTCCTCATATATAACACTCAGGTTGAGAGTTTACTCTCAACCTTTCCTTTTTATTATTTATTTGGATCTAAAATAGTGAATTAATTTTCTTCCTATAATCATCCTTCATTATATAAATTTTTACAATATTCCAGAGATAAAATACTAATTTTTATTAGTGTCGTACATCTTAGAGTTTAGGGTGACTTCTTTTCATTTTATTTTATTGTCGTACTCTTTTTTTAGGGTAGGTAAATTTTCATGCAATTCCTCATCTCATACCCACTTTATCCAAACTTTTCACATGAATTATATTGAATATAAATATCCATAGTAGTGGATAACCCCTTAGTAAATTAAACCTCTTCTTTTGAAATAACAGTATTACCCTCAGTTTCATCAACCATTTGAGCTTTCCCCATTTTTTATCCAATTTTATTTTATCTATCCAAACTCTCAAACATTCATTCTTTGTATGTTCAACCTTTATTGATGTTTCAAAATTATTCCCCAATGTATATTAATTTTTCTATTTTCCATCAAATTTTCTTCCATTTAATATTATATGGAACATCTCATGATAATATTTCATACAAATCTTGGCTATATGACCTTCTAAACCATGTCTTCTGAACACTTATTCTCAATATTAATACTTGTTTTTTATTGGAAGATTAGATGTATTTATATTAACTACATTCATTAATTGATAATTGTTTCTCAAGTTTCCACCATATACCCCCATAGAAAATGAATTTTTTTTCTATCAATTACATGTTATACCAGTATTAGTAGGCATTATCTCCATATTTTCCAAAACAGTAGAAAGATCCTCTAAACTATGATCATATATTTTGTCGAAAAATATAATATTAAATCTCAGTATTTTGTCTTCTTATATACCAATATTCATTTTTAGTAAGGTAAATGGTATTCTTAACATATTCCTTTAATTATATGATGTTATAGAACTTATTCCTCTTGATGTATCAATGCAAACAGATTCACATGTACTATTTGTGATGAAATGTGAGTTTTTGAATTGTTTAGAATCCAATGTACAATTTTTCAAAGAACCCTCATCTCACTAATAGGAGAAGACTCACCTTTAAAAAATGGATTTATATTAGTGTTATCTAATTCTGTTCAGCTCCATTGGAGAAGAAAGAAACATTAGTTATGTATTACCTTGATCTTCCTCCCTTTCATCTAGCTTCTCCTCAAGACTACTATTAAGATTTTCTAATTTTGCTTCTTTAATCTTGATCTTGATGATATCATAAACATAATATTATAAATTCCTTATTGGTTATTCCTTTTAAAAACATTGTTATTATCCTTCCAAAATGCCTTATTTCTATTTCATGTATTTTTTATCTCCCCAAGAAATGATTCCAATTCACCTTTAAACTTCTATTCATTTTATGTCATTTCTTCTTCATCATCTTATCTTCTATATGAATCAAATATTTTTTTTCAAATTTGGAATGATAATTATGTTCATATTCTAAGAAACTACTAGATTGTGAAATTTTTTGTCCACACTTTCATATAAAATTTTTAATTATGTTGAGAGAATACTTATTCTTCATCTTGTCCTTTTTCTTTCATCAAGGGTTCTCATTTTTCGCATCATATTCTGATTAATAAACTATATTTATGAAATTTCTGGAAAAGTTTCTAATTCTATTGTATTTATAGAACACTAGTTTTTCTTTTCCTTTTCTATTCTATTTTCCATTTTTGAACCCTGTTGAAATATGAGAAGTAATTTCACATAGGCCTTTATTTCCTTCATCATTATCAAAATCACTTGATTCCTCAACTTACACCTCTTGGAACAATACTTTTCATATATCATCAATGTCAATCTCATATCTTATATTCTATTTGAACAAAATATCTCTTACAATTTCATAATACATTATTATGTTTTATTAATCATCTAATGAAATGTATTACCTATAATCCTAGGTTGAAACATTAGAATCAATTTGTTTTATTAAAATTTCTCATAAACTACTTCACAATAGTAAAATAATCAAGAATCCCACTGAATACATGAAAATTACTTACTATCTAACTAAATTTAATTAAATATTCATCAATTATTTCATTGTAAACTATTTTAATATCTGTAATCATTAATAAAAATAATTTAAATTTAGCATCTTGATATTAAGGTTTCCTTTATAACTACTAATTTGTTTATCCCATATTTTATTGGTCGTACATAGACCTTTCACTTTAGTGTAAAAATATATTAATAAATATGTCAAGATATAATTTTTATCTTTGATATAAAAATAAAAATTTCACTTATTATCTTGAATAATATAAATATTTTCAGTAATAGGTGGGAATCCCACTATTTCTACATCACTAACTGTCAGTCCAAGAGACATGAGTTAAGGTGCTATTATATAACTTTAGTTGTGGTAGTAAATATAAAAAAAGAAGGTAATCCTTATCTATTAAATAAATTCAAATTCTATATTTCACATAAATTCTTGGATCTTTATAGGTGACCTCTCTTTTTGTACCAATGTATGTCTCTATGGATAGGTTATGTGCCACTGAGAGTTGGTTGAATTAGGGGTTCACATTTTATTCAAAATCATTCTATTTTAAGTTAGTCTTTGTAACTGATTAAAGTATTGATATATTAAATTTAATTATCATCCTAACTATATATTCAATAATAATAAAGATTTAACAACCCCAAAGGATTTATATGTTTCAGTCGTATTGCACCAGTGATTCCCCAGGGTCATATATTCTTCACTATATCCTAGCGATTACATATAGGGAAAGTATCAAAAACATCAACACTAATCCCCATAGTATTCAATATCTATAGTCTCACTAGATATCACATGTTCCAACCTACATATGTGTTAAACCTATAACTACAACATATATTATCCTTATCTACTAGAGCCTTCCACTTCTCTTAACACTCTCAAGAAGATATTCTCCTTCTGTTGATGAAGTCCCACCCTCAATAAAATGTGTAAAATTAATTCACATAATTTCATCAATGTTATTTTAATAAGGAATGTATTTTCACAACCTCAAATCAATTTTTTTCCAGTAAACTTTAATTTCCTTCAGGAAATCACTATATAGGGTTTACATTGTCATAAACCATATTAGATAGAAATGTTATTCTTATAATTTTATGGTCCTTTTCATTGTTGTTATTCTTTTTTTGTTATTTTTTCATATGATTATGAATTTATATACTTCATTCATGTGGTTAAACCATTTTCATGAATGCACCCATGTTGTATAGAATACATGTAGCACATTGTTCACTTCTTCTTCTTCTCATAATAGAGTATGATATATTTCAATACATTGTACAAAGGATGAGTATGTAATAAAAAAATGTTCAAATTATTCCATCATGTATCCAGTGAATGATTTTTTTACTTTTCAAAATAGAAAAAACTTTTCTAGTCCTTTATCATAACCAAACCAATGTTAGGGCTTTATCCGTAACTACTCCAAGCCTTCCTCTATAGTCTAAGGAGTGGAGAAAATCTTATAAGGCTTAACTAACTCGAGGATGCCTTTGACTAGGTACCTGTATGCATAAACAAAACCATCTCGATTAACAAGTGCATAGGAAAATAATAAAAGATGAAACACTACAATTAAAGAAACCAAGAATACATGAACCTCTAGACAGTATCAAATTATGGTATTATATACTGAAAAGTAAAGGTTCAAAATACATTCCCCACTAGAAATATGTCTCAACTTGATAAAATCTAGAAAGGTAAATAGATGGGAGATTCTAGATCCTAAATCTCAATCTTTGACCACTGTATATTTTTTAAGAACATATTATCCCTAAGATATACTATGGTTGACCTGTCCATTAACTACATAAGACATGACACATGCAGGAAAGCCCATGAAGGGGTGATTATTTACATATATAGTAGGACACCGTGAATGAAAAAGGATTAGCAGAAAGAGATACAATAGAAAGGGAAAGTCAGTAGATAGAACATGGTATTGTGAAAGAGTACAGGTAAACCCAATAATAGAGTGAAAGTAATCTCAAATATACATAACAGGTTAAACATAGTGAGTAGATAAACCTCCCATTGAGCCTTCTCCACATATAATAGGAGAGTAGTGTCATCTAACCATGATAATAAAAACATGGATAGGGTATGAAATACACCGTGCATATTCACCTAGACTGGAAGGAGAGTAACAAAGTACATGGTGTTGATATAGAAAAATATATATGTACTTAGTAAAATAATCCCAAATGATAGATTTTGTGGATTTCCCTCTCACAGCTCAATAGAAGAATAGTAGTTTCCATTAGTTACAAAAGTCCATCAATGATGCCTAGCATCCCTCAAATCTTCATAGAAAGTGAAATTCCATCTATAATCATGTTCCTACACTATTCCCCACATTCAAGGGGCATAATATTTAGGTTGAGGACCCATTCCAAGGTAAAATATGAGGGTTATACCCTGATGATAAAGGACCCATGCCCAGTCTAGCTGGAGGGTGCCACCTTATGTCACTGAGGACCCATGCCCATATACAAAAGGAAGGATTCACTCTGAAGTTCAAGGTCCCATTCCCATCTTAGATGGAGTGTTGCACTCTAAGTCATCAAGGAACCATGCTCTGATACTATATGAGGGTGCCACTTCAAAGTTTGAGGACCCATAAACATCCCAAATAGAGGGTGCCACACTATATCATTGGGGACCCATGCCATACCCGATAGGAGGGTTCCACTCAAAAGGTCGATGACCCATGGGCAGATCGGATAGAGGGTGCCACTATAAGTCATCGAGGAACCATTCCCTATCTCATAGAAGGGTTTCACTCGAAATGCCTCTAGTGATCCTGTGTGATCATGACCATCATTGATCATCACCTAAGTAAGGGTCATGACCTGAACATTTCACATCATAACTCTAATACAAAAAATGAGGGAACCATCATATTTGATGTGGAAAAACAATTAGGATGGGCTACTCGATTCCCAAAATATGATTTAAAATGAGGGAGATATGAACAATTGAAATTTTCTTAGAAAGGAACAAAGGGGTACATAACAAGTGAGGTGACCCACATGGCATGTTTTCCCACTCCACGGCCTACCCATGCCCCAAGAAAGTACATGGCTCACTCCCCATGTTTCCATACACACTGTGAAGGTAGATAAAATGGAATTTCCATACTAACTAGGACTAGGGCCATGTATCTGCTAATCATTTCCATGTATCAAACTCGTGTATATGTATCAGACCTCGTGTTAGTGTACCAAAATCCGTGTCTAGGAACATGAGTACATTGCCTGATCCTAGTCATCAAGTTTCATATATATTTCCACCAATGTGATCCATCACATGGGTTCTCATCTGGTATTTCATTTATAATAAAATGAACGTCTTTCGTATAGGGGTTTCACCGTATGTTTCACACTCCCCTGAACCACACTGTATTTGATTTTTTATCTCAACCCACCATAACATACATCCTCACCACACAATGATCCCAGAACTATGCTCAATAGATCAACCCTCTCCTTGTTCATGAAACCGCTTGGAATCTGGGGGTCTACACGGGCTCAGTACCGCCCAAAAGTTTTTGAACTAGGAGATGGGGATCCAATAAGGGAAAAAAGTGAATAAACATGTGGGAAACAGATAGAGAAAATGGTTAAATGATCTATTACAATAATTACTTTCTAATATATCAATAATAGGTATCCTAGGGTTAGAAAACAATTGAAAAATATATAATTTCAATAGACGGGCACGAGCAATTGTCCAAAAATTGGTGTACATCCTAGAACAAGGATGGATCTACTCAAGAATTTAATCAAAGGGTGTACAAACACAAATTAAGTGTCCTAAATTTATAATTTATCAATATTTTGTGATGAATGCATCCACCAATGATCGGGAGAAGTTGTTCCATTCATATAATCCTAATATGAACTAATTCAGAGTTCCATCATCATTAGATGTGATCCACTAATGGAGGAGGGGGGAAGAGCTCTTGATTTATCCTAGGGTTTATATAGATAACCCTGGGGAAATCATATTTTTGATATTCTTATAGAGTAATCCTTTGAACTAAAATTAATGAATGAATTAATTTAATAATTAATTAATTTACTAAACATACTTCCAATGATCGGGGATTCTAAATGCCCCTTGCTGGACCATTTTATGTCACACCTAGGCTAAACACCACGTTTTGAACTTAAACACGACCTCATATTTTTTATCTGAGCTTCCATTTAAGAGAAATCATATTTTTTGGGGGTATCATGCACAAATAATAAAACATATTTTTAATATTTTTAAAAAATTAATTATGGTCACACCATTCATTGAAATCACACTCAGTCTTAATGACACACTCTTGAAATATAAATATAAATATTTCAATGTCTTACAAGGAAACAATAAGGCCTCTAAATCACTACCCTATTCAATATTTCCATCTCTAAAAATAAAAAACAAAGTAAAAAACTCATGATAATAATCCCACACTTGGCTTTCCCATTCTCAAGAACTATCCTAGACATTCTCATGCGACCACAACAAAAAAACCAAAGGGATGGTTTGGCTATGCAAGGTCCTCTCCTACTATTTCTTGATTACCATAGGGTACTCTCCAAATTTGGATCCATCCTCAATGTATATTTCACACCATTTTATGAAATGTGTGGGGTCATGCACACATCACCTTAGTTATAAAGGATTCGAGATGGCATGAACCCACTCCATGTGTGGGGGTAAGGTGAGGTGGTAATCAACCTCACAAATACTTTTCATGATATATAATGACCCAATGAACCTATGGGAAAACATAACTCTGTGATAGAACCTCTAAAATCCCCATCATGAAGAGGTTTTCATGAAAATTTTGTCTCCTTAATCAAACTCTATGGTACTAAAATGGAAATCTGTGTAAGATTTCTATCTTCTATAGGATATCTTCCTCTGTTTATGTATTATATGAACTTTTTCCATTTTCAACAGCACCATCTCTAGTACTAGTTGATATTTCTCACCGATATCTATCCAGTAGAAGGGTGGTCTGTGGAGCCTCCCTTATTGGTCTCCAAAGGTGTGATTCTGATGGTAGAGTGGTAGCTATTGTTGTATGCATACACTACCAAATGTAAGTGATTCTCCTAAAATCAGACGAAGCCAAACATTAAATCCCTCAGCATATCCTCCAACACTAGGACACTGCATTTGGTCTACCCATTAGCCTAGGGGTCAAAGGAGGTATTCATTATCAGGTGGGTCCCAAACGAATCATTAAGACCTCTCCATAATCATGAAATAAACCACATGTAACAATAAAATAAAATCATCAAGAACACCCCATGAAGTCTAAAAATATCCCATACATACAACTAGCCCAAACTCACCAATGAAATTTTCTTCCTGATAGCATGGAAAAGTGAAGACTTTGTGAGTGAGTCAACTATCACCGACATGGTTTCAAGGCTCTACTCTGTACATGGTATCCCTGTATCAATGTCAATGGATAGTTCATCCCACTTTTACTTTGAGATATCGATGGGATTCAACAAACTTACCAAAACATGATTCTCATCCTTCACCTAATGACATGTGAGGCACCAATAGAAGATCTTAGTTATGCTTTGTCTCATGTCAGACCACCAAAATTTCCACTGAAGGTCATTTTATATCTTCCCCACATTGGAATGTATAGTCAATGGATAAGTGTGGAACTCCTGCATCACCACCTTTTTCAATGAGACTGGAACAACTATTCACCCTTAGAATAAGTTGATGTGATTCCATTCTTCATAATATCCATCTTTGAGTTGCCTATAAATACCTTATCATATAAGTCATCATAGTCGATGACTTCTAGTTAGAACTCTCTCACACACTCGAGCTACAAAGGATTCAAAACCATTGGCGAAATAAAAACTATACCCTCCTTCTCTACTGGGGTTAGTTGTAGGGAAGTTAACTGCTCTAAAGCTTCCTCCACTAAGGAATATTGGGACTTCATACTAAGGGGAACCACTAAAATGTATCCCTTACCTAGAGTATGAACTATCTCAATGTCATAGTCCTATAGGAACTCTATTAATAATTTATACCTAAGGATCATATATCTTTGTTTTAATACATACCGGAGACTCTGGTGGTTAGAGTAAACCATAAAGTGCTACCCCAGAAGGTAGTTCATCCACATCCTTAGGGATTAGACTACATGTTCTATATCTAGGCCATGAGTTGCATAGTTTTTCTCACCTGTCTCAACACCCTCAAACTTTATGTGATTATATCCTATTGATGCATCAGCATGAAGCCAATTCTAGCTCTTGAGGCATCACAATACACTAAGAACTCAATGTCAACCTTTGGTAGTCTCAATACTGAACCACTCATCAGCCTAAGCCTCATCTCCTTAAAATTAATCAAGAACTACTCAAACCAGGTAAATAGATGACCATTCCAAGTCAGGGAATTCAACGGGGCTCCAATTATGGGGAAGTATTCTAAAAACCTCCTACAGTACCCTACTAAGACAAGACATCTCCACTCCTATGTCATGTTATTGTACGGATCCCAAGTAATAACTACATTGATCTTTTCTAGGTCCACGACTAAACCATGTTCAAAGATGACATTCCCCAGAAAGTGAACCTCATGTATTTAGAACTAGAACTTTGATATATTTCCATAAATATGGTTCTCTTGAAGAAAATATTGGACCATCATCAAGTGTTCTACATGATTATCTTCTCAAGAAAAGTATATGAGTATGTCGTTGGTGAAGACAACTAAAAACTAGCCCAAGTACTGTTGTATTTCCAGGTTCATCAAATCCCTAAACATGGTGGGGGTAGTTGTCACACAAAAGGAATCATTTGAACTCATAGTGTTTGTAGATACATCCATATGCCAACTATGGATTATCTTTCTCACAAACCCTAAATTGGTTGTATCTAGACCTAAGAATGATTTATAACTATCTTACACCTTCCAACTGGTCAAAGATATCGTCAATCATTTACTAGGGTAATTTTTTTTATTCGTGGTGTAGTTCAGGTTATGATAATCTATGAAAATTCACAAACTCTTGTTTGCCTTTTTCATGAACAACACTGGGGCTTCCCAGGGGGACATAATGGGTCTGATGAAACATTTCCCTCAAAGGTCCTCCAACTACAACCAAATCCCCCAAAGCATGGTAGGGGTCATATGATATTCCAAATATGATATTAGAGTGGTCTTGAGATGAAATTGAATGCATAACTCTTTCTCCCTCTTTGGATGTAGTCTTAGAACATCCTTGTGTAATATGTACATATAATCCTCTAAAACTGATGAAATGTTGAATCATAATATCCGACTATACAAAGGGATATACTCAATAACCGATGGGTGATGGTTTCTTGAATACTATTAGAATAACCCACATTACCTTCCCTGAGAACTCTCTCTCCAAAAAAGAAGAATATTGCCTCATCAGCACATAGTCATCTCACTTGTCTATAGTGACAGTTAATCTAGGCTCAGACCATAGAAAACCAATAAACACACAAGATGATGTTAAAGGGTTCTATCATGATGAAAAAAATGTCTTATGTGAACCCCTCTCCACTAATAGATAGCTCGCACTATCGAAAAAAAAGATACATAAGAAACATTCCCTATAGAGACCCCAAGATGAAGTTTCTGGTCTAACGCCTTAGTTGGGAGCTCCAGCTCTCCCACCATGAGTATGGAGATAAATAATGACTGGAACATTTGTCTTCTAAAACTTAATCAGAAGTAGAAAATACATATATCATACCTCTTATCATCAGGTGCACTACGAGATCATAAATTTCCAAAGCCTGTAGTTATCTGTGGACATAACCACCAACTCCCTGAGCCTGATGTGGGCTGATGTTTGTTGTGGTGTAAGTATATCATAGTGGTGTCCAAAACCCATAGATCATACTACTCCTCTTATAGCTCTTCCTCCCTATGATGACCTTCTCTATACCTGGAATATCTCTGATCATGGTTTTTTCTCTGTCTTGGTGGTCCATCAGCTAACCTCCAATCCAACTCTACACATCTAGTCATAAAGTCTCACTCCATGTGAACTTTCCTATCATAATTGAATCACCACCCATATCTAGTCTACATCAGTCATTTGTGCTACCTATGAAAATGTGCCTATGTCTGATCATGAAAATCCCTCTTGCACTGAGATCCTAGAGCCTGGAATCTGCTAGCTATTGCATACGGTTTAGTTCTATTGCCCCCACTACTAGCTCCAGCTATATGGAAGACCTATGAAATAAAGCTCTCTATCATTGGTGCTAGATCCAACACCACATAATAGGTGGAGATGCACACTGTCACTAAGTCGTCCTAAATATATATGTGGAGTAACAATTAGAACATCCATGCTTAGAATTTTCCATCCCATATCATGAAAAGGGAGTATCGCATAAGGTTTTTAATCCTCATTATGTATTCAACCACTATCATCCCTCCCTGTTATAGCTCTAGATGATCCTAGATTCTAATTGAGCATAAATAGTAGGGGTAGTACTCTTTACTAAATAACTACTCAATTTCAGGACATGAGTGTGTGAAATCATCATGAATATGCATACCAAGGATCCACTGACACCCACCTGATCCATGGAAAAGGCTATCTACCATCACAACCACCAAATCCATCAAGATCCATACATTCCTAAAGATATGGGACATTGATTCTAGCCAATTCTGTACTGCCTAAGGATCTGGGTCTTTATAGTACCTCAGCAGCATCTGATGTTAGAACTCACAGTGCAAACTAAGCGTACACACATCCTTATCTTGCTCTATGAGAAAGATCTACAACTCTTAGGTGGAGGTACTTCTACCTACCCACCTGGAGGAAAGTGATCTTGTTATGGACATTGAATCGAGGCCTCATTGTGCATCGGGTCAACACCCCAAATATGAGCTTGTATCCTAGATGGCTATCATATCAGAAGAATATGGGATGTTATCAAGGAGTATCAATGTTAGATGAGCATATATATAAATATATATGAGCTTACTCAAGAAGGATAGTCAATGAATCAGTTGTATATGATTAATTTTCTATTAATCAAAGAAACCAATGTCATGGTATGTAGAGTCAATAAGTAGGGAGTCAAAGTCCTGATGAATTGATACATCGGTTTTCGCACCATCACTAGATTCTCTGGCTTGATAACCACACTTGATACACTTTTACATAGATTCCCTGAATCCCAACCAAATAATTTTAAGGGAAGATATATGAGAAATACCCCAAGGAATGAACTTTCTTCGATACATATATTTCATGACCTAACCCAAGATAGGGCTCAGTTTGCAACTAATACAATCTTGCCTCCATACGAAAGGCGGAAACGACAAACACTAAAGCCATAACCAACTCAGGGGAGGCCTTTTTCTAAGTACATATATGCACACAGAGAACTGTTTGAATGAAAAATTTAGAGGGAAAGAGTAAAAGATGAAATAGTGATATAAAGTAAACCAAGCTTGCATGATCCTCTAATAGAAAAAAAACATAGTTTTGTAAATGGAAAAGTAAACAGGTATAATAAATTCCAAACAATAAATATTTGACAACCTGAAAAAAACTATAAAATTAAACAATTGAGAGAGTACATCTCTTTAATCCCATACTTTGATGACCATACATTCTCTAAGACCCCACTATCTCTAAGCTCCTCTATATTCATGAGTGACTTGTATGTTGTCTGGGGTGTGTATATTAATACCACGTAGGACACTCTAAAATCTTAAGGGGGTCATAAGAGATATAATATAATGATAAAGAGAGTATAAAACATAAGTTACAGTAAAAGAGTACAACTCATCTTAATAAGAGAGTGAAAGTAAGCTTATCTAAACACATGGGGATAAAGACAGTGAGTAGATGAAATAAAAATCAAGCCTTAACAATCATTATCATGAGAGTAGACTAATCAAACCATGAAAATCTAAATATGGAAATCACATTACAGACCCCGTGATTCTTCACCTCTCTAAGAAGGAGGGTAAAAATGTCCCTGGTATGGATATAGAAGAATATATATATGTTTTTAGTCAAATAATCACAAAAAAATATTAATGGTATAACTATATTATATGTGAAACCAAGACTAAGAGTCACCAATAGTTCCCAAATTCATAAAAAATTCTTAGTAAACCATATTTCTACCCAGAATGTATGTGTCCGAGTCAAACCATGTGTCAACAGTTTTCCACACTATAGAGGGGCACAATATATAGGTAGAGGAGCCATTCCCTTGTTGGAAAATAGAGTTCTACTATGATGGTTGAGTACCCAAGCCCTTCCTGGCAAGAGGGTGCCACTCTAGGTCATCCAGGACCCATTTCATGATACCGCAGGGGGTGCCACTCAAAAGGTCAAAGACCCATGGCCAGCCTAGTTAGAAGGTTATAATCTATGTCATTGAGGATGCATACCCTAATACCTCAGGAGGGATACACTCAGAAGGTTGAGGACCCATACCCATCCTTGATGGAGAGTTCTGCTCAAATTTATTGGGGACTCAAGCCCCAACCCATAGTATTGTGACACTCTGAAGGTCAAGGAACCATTTTAGTTCGTCTAGAAGCTTCCAATCTATGTCACCAAGGGCGCATTCTATTAACCATAAGATGGTTCAACTTGGAAGGTATTTAGTGATCCTACAAGATCAATACCATCATTGAGTGTCACATAAGTAAGTACCATTCTCAGAACATTTCACATTATATCTCCAAATATGAAATTGGGGGAACTATCATGTTCTATATATAAAAACACTCCATATAGGCTTCTCGTTGGAAATAATATGAGTTCATGTGAGGGAGATATAGGTGGTTGAAGTTTTCTATAAAAGGAACCAAGGGATACACATCATGTGAGGGGACCCACATGACGTGTGGTCCTGGTCCATAGCCTAGCCATGTCCTTAGCCATTACATGAATCCTTGTTCATGTAGAAATAAATGTCATGTCAAAAGACTACACGGTGTGTCTAGTCTAACAAGGACTGGTGTTGTGTCTTTGCTACATGTGTTCATATACCAGAACTCATTTCTAGAAACAAAACCTCATGCCCATGTAATTGAGTACACGATGTTCTCATAGCCATGCAGTTCCATAGATCTCCCTACCAGTGTGATCCATTACATAGGTTCCCATCCAAGGGAGGTGCACACAGTGTGTTCGAGAACAATATGATGTTCCATTATTATCTTTTATTAAACCATATTTACCATCTTTGAGGGGGATAAACACCATGTGTTCATCCATGAATACAACTTATAGTTTGGTTTTTGTCCAGATTTTCAGATCTGAACACCTTACTAGAATATGTCCAAACTGCCATAGATACCACCTTAAATCAGTCTGAACCTTCAGGTTATATCTAGAAATCATTGTTATTGGCCATAATTATCCAAAAAATGACATTTGTTTGTCATGGGGGTTCCACCATATGTTCTTCACACTGCCACACCTAACCACATTTGATTATCAATACCAAACTACAACAAAAATCATCTGTGACTTGAAATGATCCTAGAACTATTCTCAGTTCATGAATCGAATAATCCCTTGTGAAACCGCTATGAATCTAGGGGTGTAATCGGGCTTTTTATTTCCTGGAAATTGTCAAACTAGGAACTCAGGGTCCAATTGGTGATGAACATAGTGAAACAAGGGGAAAGAACAATAAAAATCATTAAATGATCAATTATATGTCTTTTTAGACAATATATTAATAAACGAGATCCCAAGGTAAGAAAAAACATGAATTTTGTTTAATTTCTATACACAGGAACATGATATTTTCCAACAATTGGCATTGATCCAAGAACAAGGATGGGTCTACTAAAAAATTTAATCAAAGGGTGTAAAAAACAAATGAAGATTACTACATTAATTATGGATCTATATTGGATTAATAATGCACCATCCAATGATAGGGAGAAGTTTTTGTGTTGTCTATATCTAGATCTGATCTGATCTATAGTTCTATCATTATTCGATGTGATCTACCAATGGAGAAGAGACGAAGAGCTCTAGATTTCTCTGAGGTTTTATGCGGTTAACCCTATAGAAATCAACAAGAATATATTCTTAAAGAGTTATCAGTTGGGCAGAAATGAATTCATTAATTAATTTAATAATTAATTAATCCACTTAATATACCACCAATGACCATGGAGTATAATCACCCCACATTGACCGATTTTATATTGTGGTAAGGGTAAAAAGATGCATTCTATACTCAACTATGGCATTAAATCTATGATCCGAGAATCAATTAAATATTCATACCATTTTCTTTGTGGTATCATGCACTTTTAATATAACATACATTTAATTTTTTTATAAAATTAATTTTGGGCACATTGGGCCTCATAATCACACTATGTCTAAACACTTTGCTCTGGAATTATATATAGACCAATTTCAAATTCATACATGGTAAAAACAGGTCCCTACAGCCTTCTTCTTCACATAAACTGAATCCTAAGAAATTATTCATGTAAGAAGAGAGTTTCAAGGAATATTCTATGCTTAAAATAAAATGATATGTGAATATTCTCTATTTCTCTCTAAAAACTGATATCTCTCAATAATGAGTGACATAAAGAATATATCATCTTGGTCATTTGGTATTTATAATCCATGAACCACTAACTCTTCTCTCAATTTAAATATTAGTCCAGGATAAACTTAACGTCTTGAAAATTATGTAATGTCAATGTTTTTAAAAACCACTTAATTTCTCATCATTTCCCAAATATCCCAAAACCAAAAATCATCTTGTCTATTCTTACATGACAAATCCTATCAGGATTGTATTTAAGAAGCACATTCTACTCCTTAAATTTTTAAATCTCAAACTCATCCAAACACACCAATGGGATTCTATACTTCCTTTACCATTCATCAAAAGACCAACTATTTAAGTATTCATGCATGCACAGTAAAGAATTCATTAATTAAATTTCATATTATTTATGTGAATAAATCATCAGTTCTAGATTGGGATGATCATGGTGGTCTATAACTTGACCTATGATCACCACTTCTTGAAGATGTCACATACAACATCCCTCACTAATTTGAGGAGGAAAATGATGATGTAGAGACATGATGGTCATATGATCCCTTTATATCAAATGGTAAACATATTTCCTTTTGTTTTTATATAGAACTATAATTTGGTGGGCCTACTCATCCAATGTCGATTTCCTCCATATATGTCCTCTATTGTATAAGACAAATCATTCCTTTATCTAGATACAAGAGATTATTGGATTTGGCTTCAATCCTGCAATGATAATGATCCATATTGACACCCTCCACCATTTTTCTTCCCAACACATTGTTCACAATGATCATCTGCACAGTCATGTTGGATTTATGCATGTAAACTCTCTTATGACCCCTAGTTGGTCATACTGGTATTATCCTACATAGAGAGTTATTCTCCCACATGTACAGTTGATATAGCCTCTTAACATTCCCAGGGTTGGTTATATTTTTAATATAATTACATCTCAAAATACATATAATTATTCTATGTAGAGAATTTATAACACCAAACTATTCCCTAATTTCATTCTTTCCATTCTCAAATTTCATCATCAAATATTCCCATGAAAAAAAACATATTTAATTTTTCATAGCCTTCATAGATCATTATTGAATTATTATTCTTCTAAAATACTCAAATAATTATTCAAGTATACTCATGAATTAATAGGGATATTTCATAGCCTTATTCTTAAAATTATTTTCATGAAAATAAATATTTTTATGTTATTCACCATTTTAAATGTTGTATACAATGTGTACTCACCTAGTGTGATTGGAACATGTCATTTTAATTACCAGTTTTGAAATTTTCACCACTAACAAGGATAATTTCTCATACATTATATTTAATTCCTTTTTTTAAATCCATTGCAACACTCCAAGAATCATAACCTCATATCCACTCACCAAATACATACTGATTTACTAATCACAAATTAAAGACATACATGGACTCAAAAAAATAAATTATGTTATATTATATGTGTGTGTATGGAAAGAAAAAAATACATTTATATGATACATGTATATTTTAATGCATTAATACACACATGGAATGGCATAAACTCCCACATGATTCAAACTATGTATTCCTTCATGGAATCTCATATAACTCCCAACGTGGCTTCATCTTATTTCAATCCATTAAATACTGGATTACTTGATTTTCATATTATATTGAATGATTTTGATGACACTCATATATTAGGAATAAATAATTGGTATTATAGGATAATTAACTATTATTATTGATACATTATATATTCATGATTAATGCGCTATATAATTCCAATATAAAGATAATATGGTTTTCATCATTGGTTGCATGCCTGAAACACACTATTCATTCCCAATTCTCATTCATCATTACATGAAGTAGATATCTCTCATTTTTGTATTCCATAATCCTCGTGAAATTTTTATTAATCCATTAGCTATTGTTACCCATTCATATGTAGGAGGCTTTTTCATGCTGCTTCATGATCAACATCAAGAACTCTCCCTTTATAAAGGAATATGGATGTTTCTACTACACATGTAACACTAGTACTTGATTTTTATTATTTCTTAACATAATAAATTCCTGGAGAAATATTATCTTGTGTTTGGGTTTATTTTTACTACTAAAGATCATTATATTATCAAATAAAACCCATTAGTGTTATCAAATAAGCCTTCTTTATGGATTCATTATTCTTTAATCATTGATATTGATGAATATCAATATTTTAAACGGAAGAACAACATTTTTTTAATATGTTTTATTTTTTATTTTTCCTTTATGTATCATTGGATCTATATAATTTTCCTTAATGGATTACCATTACATATAGTGTTTATATAAAAGTAACTGTAGGATTACCTTTTCATAGAATGTCTATTTAAATGTAATAAAAAGATAACTTCATGTAGGTAGTGATACATTATTGAATATAAACAAAAATTGTTTTATATTTTTAAAAAACATTTTATAATTTACATGGTTTATGAAATTTAATAAATCATTACAGAAGATAATTTGGTATATATTATTATATAAATTATTTCTAGTTTAGTTATTTATAAATTTATTATAATTTATAAATTGTTTATAAAACTCTTATATTCTAAATATTAAATATTAATATCTAAATGCATTTTACCATTATTATATTGATTTAATTGTAATATTTAAAAAAAATTAAATTATAAAGATTATTTATAAAGAGACCATAAATAGAATAACTAAGGATAAAGTATAATTTTTAATATTTTAATTAATTACTTTTTCATAATAATTTGTAATGTAAAAATTAAATTAAATCCTCATTTAGGGATATTATTTAGTACACATAAAAAATTATTTTGAAAAATAACATTGTTAAAGGTTTAGATGATATTTGAAATTCCATATAATAAAAATATAAATTATTTCATATTTTAAATTATAAATATATGTGTTTCTACCTAAAACTATGAAATAACATTAATAATTAGATTAATTGTAAATTTTTTAAAATAATATTATATTTATGAAAGTTTTCAAAAATTATTGTCAGGATAAAATAATAGAAATTGTAATTTATTTAGAAGTGGTTTCTAATTTTATTCTTGTATAAAAAAATATATATGATAAATATTGTGTTTGATTACTTTATATGATAAATTGAATATATAAAATAAAAACATTGATGTTGTGCTAAGTATGGCTCCATAAAATTTACTTTTTACTTAGTTTAACCTCGGTTTTTGAGTTATGAGCATGAAGATAGTTATCGAGCATAGTTTGGGAATATTAGGTTTTAGAGATATCATGAATTAAATTACACTTTGATTGAAGTCTCCCAAAGGATAATTATATTGGGTCATACTACCTACTGGACTAAAGGCATATGCCTTATCTCATAAAATTTAAGGGGGTTGGATATCTATCACTACAGACATACTCATATGGATATTATCAATTTCATATAACTATATCCCTTCACCTGAATAGTTCATATAACTTATTCATATGATTAATTCAAATATTTATTAATATACTTAAATTATATTTTTTTTATTTGTAATATAAACATGTGGGTTGGGTAAATGTCAGAAATTTATTTTTTCGATCAAATAGGTATTCTTAAAACTAAATAATTAGAAGCATTAACACATAAATGGAATAAAACATGAGAAGAGAAATTTTACAAATAATTTAATACTCATGAGTTTAATATCCATGTGATTTAAATTATGTGGGTGATACTTAAAATGAAAACCACCAAAATATGAAGTGTATGATTACTTCCAAATAGACACTTGTTAAGAACTCAATCATCCAACCATGTAAGTCTATCAAAAATATTGTGACCATATATTATTTGTTGTAATTAAATAAAGTGATCTGTAACTTCATATTATCTTGTTGTGAAGTTCATTCTAAGGTCGGTTTCCGATTTATTTTCCTTTATTATCTCATTCTTAGTGTTTTATTTGGATTACACTAGTAAGGATACTATAATAGAATATGCTTACCAGTAAAATAATATTTAGGAATCACATATGTTTGATTTGGATAAAGGGTTATCCACTTAGATAACCACAAGCCACAACTATTGTGATTGGGATAATTACCAACCTACATAGATATGTAATGGGAGATATGCTAAAAAAACCTACAACCTAGTGAAATATGGATCTCGAATCACTAAAAGGATAGGATAAATGTGGTCATCAATTTTAGTGGGAAATATTTCATTAAATATTTTTAATTAAAATATATAAAACAAGATACTCATCCTCTGATATGTTTTGGTTGTATATTATGGCATACATCAAATTAATATTATGTGATAATTAATAGGGATGTCCTATTATATAGTTAAATAATGACATCTAGGGTTTAGAATAGTTCTCAAGGAGAAGAAACCGAAGCCCCTTATTGTGAATGTTATGAAACGTATGTTTCGCCAACTCGTAATCATGGGCATTAGATACTGGGTTTGACACAAATATTTATGCTAAAAACGCATACTTAGAGATAGAAAGTAATTGGAAAAGGTTGAAATAAATCCTTGTGTTGGTAATGGATAAAGGGTTTCTTCATTATATGTTGTCTGATATAGTTTTACCAAGTGGATTGACCCTATAATTAGAAAACTGTTATTATGCTCCCTCTATAAATAGAAATTGGATTTATATATATATTTTTTGAAAATAAGGAATTTTCATTCATTATTATGAAAAAGAGTTGGTCTATATATACTAATTAATTTTTTAATGTAATGGAGAGTATAATTAGTAATTTATAAATTCTAGACATGGATAATCCAATTTATAACCATTGGAATAAGAAAGGTGGGGTTGATTCTTAACCCTCTTACCTTTGGTATTGTGTCCCAGGGCATAAAAAAATACAAATTCAAAGACTCAATAAAGATTGATTATTGGAATCATTTGATTATGAATCATTTGAGAATTTTGAAACTTGTTTACTGGAAAAAAGTGAATAAGTCACAATTTGGGAGAAACGTTGAGTGTGTTAGTGGAATATTGGATATCATAAATAGTGTTGTATGTGGACCAATGAGCATACAAAAAATGGTGATTATAGATACTTTTTTACTTTTTCCAATTAATTAATTTAGTATGTATATAATTTTATGATGAAGGAAATGTATGAAAATTTTAAAAAATTTAAATATTTTTAGAGGGATGTATAAAATGAATTGGCCAAGAATATTAAAATTATAAGATCATATTAGGGTGGTAAATGTTTGATCAATGAATTCATAGATCATCAGAGATCTTGTGTAATTTCTTAAAAACTCACTCCACTTGGAACACCAAAAATTAATGGTTTGTATAAAAGGATAAATAAAACCCTCTTAGACATGGTTACTTTGATATGAGTGTGTGAAAACTTCCTACTTCATTCTAGGATTCTTCTCTAGAGTAATTTATATTATTACTATACTACCTTCTATATAAATATATCATAAGTACATCATATGATATATTTACTGGATAATATAACAAAAAGTATTTTATAAGGAATTGGGGTGGATAAGCACTTATTTTGCATATAGATTCTTACATCCAAAGTCCGAAACAAGAAAAATGATTATTTGTTTGTTTTAACAAATAAAAAATGGGATATTACTTTTATAAAAATACTAAACATAATGTGTTTATGGACCAAACATATGTTTTCACTGAGAAGAAACACATTGTCCAAGGATTCAGTGGAAGGAATGTTGAACTTGGAGAAGTTAATGGTAAAAAAATAGGAATTGTTCCTAAGAGATATGGATTATCCTAGAAAATGATGAATAAGTCACATTCAATGTACATGAACTAAATTCATACACTAATTATATTTAGATTTCTAAATATAAGAAATTTATAAAATATATGGATTCAAATATGGACACCATGTAAAGTAATCAACTCTGAAACATGTTTTAAGAAACTAAAGGGGTAAGGATAATCATGTAAAAGTGTATATTATAAAATAAAACTAACATATACTATAGAGTGTAATTATATAATAAACTCTTTATAGATAAATTTTATTACAAAATTCTTGTTATTTACTATGAAGATACATTTTCACCTGTAGAAATGATAAAGTACATCTTGATTTTCCTATCCATAAAAGTTACTTTTGATTATAAGATATATAAAATGGATACCAAAACCACTTTCCTTAATAAAAACTTAATTGATGATGTATATATGATAAAAATTTAATATTTTTAGGTTCCAAATAAGATAAATAATATTTTTAAGCAACAAAAATCCCTTTATGGATTGAAGAATACATCTTAGAGATGAAATATATAGTTTGATGATGTAATGAAAGAGTTGTGTTTCATAAAACATGTGGATGCTTATTTTTTATTCCAGAATATTAGTGGGAGTGTGGTACTATTTATTATAGTTTATGTAAATTTCACAACAGTATTGTCCATGATATCTTGATTCAATACTCTGTGAGGAAGTGGTTGATTATGTTCTTCATAATGAAAGATATGGGTGAAGTAGCCTACATTATTGGTATAAAGATATATATATATATATATATATCAAAAAGGATAAATTAACATAGTCAAGACACTTATATTGGATATAGTTTATTATATAGAACATGAAGAGGGTATAATTTTTATTATTAAAATGAAAAAATGATAAGAATTTTTAATATCCTTATACAATGTTATGAATGATTGATATAATTTTTTATACAACTCTTATAGGGTTTATCATGTCTATCTTGTGGTCTACTTGATCCGATGTTTTTTGTTATCTAAGAATTATGAGTAGATACATATCTAATCCAAGTGAGAGTCACTGCATTTCTTTGAACAACATATTAAAGTACACAATGTGACTTGAAGATATTTTTTTAATCTTTAGAGGATACGATAATATTTGTGTAAGGGGTTACACAGATGTTGGATTACAATATAATAAAGATGATTTCAATTCTCAATATAGATTCCTGTTTTTTTCTGAATGATAGATCTTTCACTTAGAAGAGTTCAAAAAAATCAACCATATTAGAATATACAATATAGGAAAATTATAGCATTTTATAATATGTTGTGCAGAAATTTTTATAGATTAGAATGTTAATATCCAAACATGACATAGATCATAGAATTGGGGAGAGATTGAGATTTACAATGGAAATAATAGAGCCATTATTTAGGAAAAGAACTTCTAATGTCAGAAAAAGAACAAAAACATACTTCATAAATATCTTCTCATTCATTAGATCATAGAGAGTATAAATTTGGCAATTAGTTGGGTGGTTACTGATGAAAATGCATTAGATCTATTGACAAAGCCATTAACATAGCAACAATGTGAGGGTCATGTTCGGTCTCTAGCTAACTGATACTTAAGATATTGATGTAATGGTTTTATAATGTATATTTATTTTATGAAAAAAAGATATATCCATTTATCATTTGTTCATGCATCTTAAAATCTACATTTAATGACTAGTCAAATTATAATATCCCCTCAATGTGAAAATTTTAGTTATCCTGAATCAACGATCATCATGAATTACTATATTTTGGGATGATTTTTGAAGGATTGATTTAATATATTATTATACACAATAAAAAAAGTTTTATATAAGATATAAAAAACATATTCATGAGGTTATAATTAGATACATATTACTTGGAATAATTCGCTAATGTATGTCTCATGGAAACTTATACAGTCATCGATATACTTAGGGGTGTATACTTAAAATAACCTTTTCATAACCATGGTTGTAAAGATACATATAATGAGCTCCCTAATACATTTTGTATCCCACATACATAAGTGAAAAATATTAATTTAGATAATCATGCAGTGGTAGGGTTTGTTTTTAATCATGTCGTCGGTTAGAGAACAACCAAAATGGGATTTAATTGACTATATTACAAGAAAATACATATAGACCTTAATTTAATTATACTAGGTAAATTCATGGAAATTATTTTTTTTCCCATGTATTTTTATTATCTATTAAATTAATGAAATATGATGTGTTCATTGACTAGATATTTCTTTTTCAAATAATCTAGAAAATTTTGAGCCAGCCTCTAATAGATTGACTTGTTCCATGTCTAGTGGTCTCTTAATGATTTAGAAACAAATTATTATATGAGTATAAATATGATCTATATGATATATCTAAATTTAGAGATTTTAATATAGAGATATGTGTATATTGGATGGATATCACACTGTACCCATTAGTATATTGGGCAGCACTAATGCTTTTCTAGAGGCTGATATTTTTGTACATTTATGAAATATGGATCTCAAATTTTTCATCAGTAATAATAAGTACTATAGGGTCACACGGTTATTCCCTTGGAAAGAATAATTGTTTTCTAAATATTTTGTATAAGATGAAAAAATAAAGATGAAACTACATAAAAAAGAGTTTGTATGGAATCACAAAATGTGTTAATGTTTTGGAAAAAAGTTCTTATGGATTTTGGTGAAATAGGGAGACAATTGGATATGTTCACTAAAATAATATAGTATGTGATAAATTATGTATATTTCTATGTGTATACATATATGAATTTCACATAATACATTTGTATGAAACATGTTTATTTTCATGCATTAATACACATGGGGAAAGTTATTTGGAACTCACGTGATGGAACCTATGTATTACATCATGGAATCACCTATATATCTATACATAGATTCTTTTAATTTTAATCCATTAATGAATGCATTAAATAATTATATTTTATTCATTAAATTATTTCACTGTGATTTAGTAGTGAGGCATCAATTAGGGGTATTATATGATAATACTCTATGATTAATAACATGAAATTCATTGGTGAATAACAAATCATGTACTACCTATATAAAGAGAATATGATTACATTTATTGGTTTTTGGTTAATTTTGAAATACCATAAAACTATATTACATACTGAATATCAGTCATCATTATATGAAGAAGCTAGTACAACTATGGGTATTTAAGAATCATCATGAAATTTTCATGGATCCATTGGATTGTTTTCCCACCTTAAATGAAGAAGTCTTTTGATCTGATACTTCATGTTCATGATCAAGTATTATCTCTCATAAAATGAATATGGAAAATAATAATAATTAAACTAGTATACATGTACTTTTTTATAATGATATTTTTGAATGTTTAATTCATAAATAAATATCATCCCCTTTTTTTGTTTCTACAACCAAAAAACATTATATGATTAAAAGAAACCTATAAATGGATCTTTATGAGGTATTGTGTATATGGAAACATAAATTATAATTATTATTTATTAATATCATATACTAATTTATTATCTTTCAATAATTCATATATATTACAACTATGTAGGTGAATATTATTCCTAGGATATAGAAGACGTATTTTCATATAAAATTTTCTAAGATGGATAAACTATTGATAACATAAATAATTTTTTTAGAGATGAAATTTTTATTCAAGTATCTTTTATATATTAAAATAGAGTTAAATTTATATTATTAACATTATATACTTATTTTACTTTAAATATTGTGTTGGTAAACATGTTTTTAGAATTATTGTGTCAATTTTTTCATCATTCATATTTAGAAAAATTCCATGATGTATTTAATGTAACTTAATTTAATTAGTACCTTCATGTTGAATATTTTGTTATTGATTGATGGGATTTTTATATTAATGATTATGTGGTTACATGTGGCCAATTAATGACCATTTATAATCATAAATAGATGGTTCTATATCAACGAGTTTCTCAGTTAGTGGATTTTATCTCAAGGAATCAGGGATTGGAGGAGAGTACTTGGTTTTGGGAGCCTAATGGTGTGGTTTAATATGCTATTTTATATTATTAATTCTTTTAAATAAATTTTATGAATATTTCTTATTAATACTTGTTAATTATGTATTTAATATTTCATATTAATCATATTAAAATAAATTATCAAGGTTAGAATTTTTTTAATATGGCGATAATATGAAATCCAATAAAATATCATTAACTAGTTTATAATATTATAAGGTTTATAAAAACCTTTATATATTCATAACGAAAAAATATATATATGACATAATTATTTTGTGTTAGAATCAATTCTCTAAATACCAAATGATAGACATATGTTGATTTTTAATAATGTTTTGGTAGGTTACCAAATAGAGCATATAAACTTTAGTGGGATTGGATATTGTAACTATGATATGATTGAATTTTAATGATTTATATTAGTGAATGTTTTGTATATTAACACATCTAATTCATTATTAAATAATAAAATTTGGAAAATGTAAATATTTTTTATTATTTATTAAATTTTCAAGACTTATAGATAAATTAAGGTTTATTATCTATGATTGATAAACTATAATGTAGTATAACATACAGCATGCATAATCTTGTCCATTTTTTAGAACATGGAATTTAAAAAATTAATGTTTAGTTTTTTAATATCATACTAAAAAACTCTTACAATAGAAAATATTAATGAATAGACTCCCTAAAATGAAGGACACATCATATGTATTTTTATATAAATGGATGATTACATCACCTCGCTCTAATCTCAATACACAAGAAAAATGCTTTCCACTTACCAAGGTATAACTACACTCACCCTCATATTATTTCAATAGAGGCACTAGATGTCATACCTATAATATATGAGTACATATATCATTATTAATAAAATAAATTTATGAATAAATCATCAATATTCACAAGAACCCACCAATTTGGACAAACTCAAGTTTGGAATAATAATTCATCAATATATGATAGTCATTACTCAAATTTTCCCATCAATATTAGTTATTTTTTATCTTACATGAAGCATGCACCATTATATGTAAAATATATTTTTTATTTGTGGAACCTATGATGCTATTTTTGGTACTAAACTTATTATTTAACTATTTTACTTTATTTTTTGAGGAATGGGTGAAAATAAATTAAACTTTTGAGGAAATAGTACATGGTGTATGGTTGGGATGTATAAATACCTAATGAAAAAAATGAACCACTTGGATAATAATTTGTTTTATAGTGTCTCTCCTAGGGTATGTTCATGGTTATTCTATCTATGTAACTATACAATGTTGGTCAATAAATTTGATTACAGATTCTTAAGTATGGTTAGTGTAGGGTTAGATTAATCGTGCCCCCACACTATGTGGTCCAGTTAAAAAATAAAATATCTTTATTTCATAGAATATTTTTAATCATAGGACCAATCATATAGATTCTTCATTTTTGTGAGAAGACTCTAGGAATTGACCCCTATGCAGTTTACCATATTTTTAGTTCTTCCTTATGAATTCATTGACAAGGAAGAATAATTTCTTCAAGTAAGTTCTTCCATAATACATATTTCATATTCTTATTCTTTAATAGATTAAATTATATCACTCCTTTTGTAAATAACCCAAACTAGATACCTAAATGGAACCTAGGACAAGACCTCCATTAACCTCAGGATCCCTCCACAATCTCCTGAGGTTACAAACTAGTTCTGTTGGTATCACTTTATCATTGGGAAAAATTAAACCAATATTATTGAGGTAATAATTCATGAAAACATTATTTAAATAATATATATTTACATGTCAATATAACAAAAATTATAAATGTAACGATATAATATATAATAATACGGTATAAACATAATGGAAAAACTATTATCTCTATATGAATACAGATGAAAAATAGACACCCTATTTAGAAAACATTCCACAAGGTATCATTGTTGTGTTTTTTGGATGATTGTGTTCATTTACAAAGTTTGTTTCCATGGATAGTTGTAGAGTTACATAGTGTCATTAAAAATCTATGTTTATAATGATCTAAGATAGAAAATGGATGCTTTGTAGGTGGTACAAAATATTGTGTATACATGGTGGCTCAATTTCACAGTGTTTTCCAAATTTTTGGGTTCTAAAATATGAAAGATGGATATACCATTACGAAATAATTATTTCAAGGATGGCCTCATAAAAGTATGTTAATGGAATGAGTTTCATCTATACTGGGTTTTGTGTAGGGTTTTTTGTGAAGGTCTGGATCATTGTGGGTAGAGCATCGTTATTGCAAAAAAGTTTGATGATAATCTTTATGAATATAAAAAGGCTCACGAGTGGGAAATTCCCATGGTGTTTTGTTAAAATATGGAGCATCACAAAACAATTGGGAGAGATTCATGAAATTATGATGATTTGGATGAAAGATTCTTGAAAGGGAGTAAATTTCAATAAAGAGTTATATACCCACTTAGAAGAATAGATAAAATCTTAATGAATATTCAACATCTTTGGATTTGAAAAGGTGATTCATGAAAGTGGTTGGTGGAAAAAATTTCATTAAAAAATGTTTGTGAACACTATGAAATCGAATTAAAATTTGTGAGCATCATAAAATTAATGAAGTTTCCAAATTCTATGAAAGTCGAACTAATTTTTTTTTTCTTCACAATGGATTAGTGGGATTCATTAAAGTTGTGTGATTCACAATGTCTATGAGAGGTTCATGAAAGGAGGTTTCTTCATGAGGTATGGATGATATTTTCAAAACATGAGTTATAGAAAAAAGTTTTGTGGTTCAAAAAATAAGTTTGTAATTGTGAATAATTGGTTTGTCTCATGAAAGTTGTTTGATCTTACCAAAACCATTGAGCATCTCTAAAGTGTTCCGAATGGTTTCCCCCATAAAATATGGTAATGTGGTATTCATCAAGTGGTTAAAAGTATAACGTCAATAGATCATCTATATAAAATTGATTATGTATTCATTACCTTTAATTAGTGGACCTACATGTCCATAAACAATGTTTGAATAATTTTCAAAGTATTGAGAAAAGGAACAAGAAAAAGGCTATCCTTTCCACTGGAAGTGAGTCGTCAAAGGATAGATTGAGGGAGTGACGAAAGGGAAGTACGGAGTTGTCCCTAAATATTGTAAAAGTATTGATCATAGGCATTAAATTTATCTAACCTGATCTTAATATGGAAGAGATCCTTAGTGTATTTGGTACATTGACATATTGTTGTTTTATTCTCCATGCACATAGCCTAATGAGGTTAAACCAAGTAAAATTATTGTTTCTTGTTCATGCTAGATAAAAAGTTTCCCAACTATGAGAAGCACATGAAAAGGACCATATAAATTTGAATATACTAGAATGGGTTAAATTATTCATAAATTTTGTTAAATACTATTTTATCCTTAATTATTTTTTAAGTTAAAATGAATCATTGTTTTCGTTTTTTAGGTGTGACATAAATTTTAAATTGATACTCAATACCTTCTTAATAAATCATTATAATTATATTTTCCATTATTAACAGAAGTATATAAACCCAATTCGTTAATTATTCTCTTTATTTGTATGTGATTTAAATCATTTTGTTTTCATTTAGGTCAAAAAAATGAATGTGTTTCGATAAGACATTTTAAATGAATAAAAGTTCACACTATGAAATTTTTTAAAAAGGAAATAGTTTTCAAGAGGAAGACATTATTTATAATAATGTCTATACCCAACCCTTTTAAAAATAAATTCAAATTACTATATAAATATAGTACTTCTATGTACATATTTGAAAAGCAATAAAATTTATAATTAAAATAATTTTTCCCTTTTGGTCATCCTGCCTATCTCATCTTTAGTGATGAAATCACTTTACCAATGGTTCAGTATGGATTATTGGCTTATAACTCATTCATGTTACAATTTGAAGGTATAGAATCACTCTATAATGTATGATAAAGGATAAAGATAGTATTTTATAAAAAGTTACATTAAAACTTCAAAACATTTTTTTATAAGAAATAAATCAATTATCAAAGACTTTGTTTTAATAATTTTCCACTATAGAATCACATCATATAATACAACATGGTGGAAATATTAAACTTTACTCATCATAGATGATATAAAAAACATGAAAGTAATATATGTTGTGGTTGGTTCCCTAGAAACTATTAATACTATACACTTCATTACCTATATATTCAAAGGCAATAATATTAATAAAATATTATTACATGATGGGTGGTTTTATTGATAAATTTATTGTAGTATTGTATTTAGAGTATTTGTTTCTGTGAAAGGTCACATCAGTTCCCTAATCTGATGAGAACATATAAATTCCATGATAGTATTCTATAAAATACTTCCTAAGGTTTAGATGATGTCATATTATTGGTATCTTATGATGTTTTAACTATCATGTGATGGAATCCTCATAAGCGAATGATGATTTTTCTTCGGATTTTTCATACTTGGTAATCTCTAAGATGGGATATTATAAGGAAATTCCCACCAATAGAAATTACTTTTGCTATTTTTTCATTGGATATTTCTATTAATAGACTTGTGTATCAGTCAATAGACTTGAAATTATTATTATTGTATATGATGAATCATATACTTTGATGTGTTTTCAATAACCATGATGATATATGAATTCAGTGAAGTAGTATATATTGTGTATTTTATAAGTTATATGAAATCTATAGATGATTCAAGAATGGATTTTTTCCCTTTTCAGATACGAATATATTATCACAATAACTTTGATTTAAATTAAACTATCTAATTATGTTTATTGTCATGCCAGTTAATTGACGAGTTCATTTCCAAGAGTTGAATGATTTTAAAGAATGTAGATAAATGAAATGAGTATGAATCCTTTTTTATGGTTTATCAAGAAAATTGGATTTTTTTTATAAAGTGATAATCTATATTATGTTTTTTATTCTAAAAAATTAATTTTTTTCTAAATGTGTTACATTATATATTTCTTGATGATAATAATAAAATGTATTCCATGGTGTCTAAATGTCACTGAGAAAGAGTCCAAGATGGAAACACACTATGTGTATCCAAAATATCAATTAAATTATATTTGAATTTAAAATTTAAATAAATATTAATCTATGGATACAGGAATAATAATAATTCAGTTTATGTTGAGCACATAAATCCAATCACCAATTATGCAAATGAATATGTGCGAGTTGAATTTAAAATAAATATTTATTCATGAGTTAGTGAATATAATATTTATTTATTGGATTAATGAATAATATATTGATATTTATTTATAATATATATATATATATATATTATTCAAAGTTAAATAAATTATGTGTAGTATTTATTGGATGAGTTAAGGGCCTCGATGGAAATTATATATTTTATTAAATATAATTTCAAAGGATTTATATATGTATTTTAGAAAAAAGTTATTTAAACATTCCATGAGTTTGTTCATTCCATGTAAATATTATTGTTGTTGTTGTTATTATTTTTAATCATGCGGTTAATTTATAACAGAGATATTAGTTAATCACCTATATGCAGTAATAAATTCTCTAAAAATAAGTATGAAATCCATCTTATAAAATTTCTAACATATTAGAATTCTTGTTCACAACATTTTTCAATAGATATTTCTCTCATGAATGTATAGAATCATATCTAGATCATTATCAAGAATAATATACTTCCCTATATCTCACTATCATGACCAAGAGAAAAAGTAAAAATACTTCAAGATCAAATAGATTCATGATGCGATAGATGGTGAATGTCACAAGAGGACTGGTACTTCTATAATAGATCCCAAAGATCCAATGGCAGGGTTTTGAGGTTTGTGGAAAATGTGTTGATACTATTAGAGGAGTTCTATTTAGGGCATTCCATCACAATAATATTATGAAAATATGGTCAATAAGGATCAATAATTAAGAAGGAACTTCCAAATTATATAATTATTCTTTATAAATTAATTTAAAATTATATGTGAAAAGACCCTCTCTTCGAATATTATGGAGTTTCTATCATCCAATTTTATGGATTTATCTGAAGAAAATGATCAAAAATATCATTGGGAATGGTCCCAACTACTATTTTTATACCATAAAACCCTCAAGTTCCACTATAGTGGTCACATAATAATTTAGAATTATTTCTTAATTTTTTATCAGTTACACATTTGATTTCAATTTCTTCATTTCCTGTTTTTTATTATTTAATATGAAATAGGTGATATAATGAATGTATGATTTCATATGGCCAAGAATATTCTAATAATATATGAAGATAACATAAATATTTCATCAATAGGTTTCAAGTATCTTTTACTGTATGACATGGAGAACAATATATGGAATCACTATGTGGGAGAATAGTACATGGCATCATTACACATAATGTATTTATCCCTAGTTGGAACATGGTTTGAAGATGTTTATATATCATCTAGATGGTTTATACACCACGTATAACAATATTATTTTATCCCATAAGAATCATATAATCCATGTGGTTATATTTTAGGACATGTAATTGGTACACACTGTGTGTTGAATACCATCTGAAAAACATGAAAAGAATATAAGTATATGTGTTGTCGTGGGTTTTACACATTGTGTAACACATAATCAACTTCATGGAAATCATTTTTGTTCCCTAGGTTTATAGTGTCTGTCAATTCCAATATAAAATTATTAAAGTAACCAAGATACACAATGTATTGAAAGATATACATATTTTGTGGTGGGTTTTTGAAACATGGATTAAACGCAGAATATTTTAGTAGGCCATATACTATATTAAAAAAATAATCTGTGTAATTTTATAGATACACGAAATTTATGGTAAATATACATTTCATATACATTATGATCATTTCATACGGTATACACCACATATAATCAAGTTATGTCATGTAGTTATAAATGTTGAGTTGACTATGCATCTTGACTCATTGAATTAAATTCCATGTATATCATGACACATCATGTATGTATACATGTCGTGTAAGTACACTATATATGAAAAAAACCATACATAGTTTAGTAAAATACTGTGTAGTATGATGGAATACATCATATAATGTATAAACTCCAAACATGGGTTTGAGGAAGAAGGTGAAGCTTACACATCATGTTACTTCTGGTACATGTCAAACACTTGATTAAATTTATTTGAAATTAAAATATTTAATTTATTTAAAATTATAGTGTAATGGAATATCAAGGTCTTCTAGGATGTATTTTAAATACACAACCCCTGTTTCCCAATGATAGTGCCTTATTTTAATAAATTGGAATATAAATAAGGAAGTCATATCCCAAAGGAATGAATAGTCCAGTAGCTTTTGAATACAAGATACATACATAAGTTAAACAATACAACTTTAAAGGAAATAAAACAACATAAAAACTTCTTTGGAATCACACATAATATCCTAGATTACCCTTGCAAGTTATTAATAATATACTTCTGCACAACATGGGGAAAAAATTGTGAAATGGGTGAGATCAGATGATGATTAAGGGTAAATAATACATAAAAGGAAAATATAAACACAATACATGATGAATAACTAAAAATCCATGCCATTAAAAAATACACATGAGCATAATATGGAAGGAATAAAAACTTATTAAATAATTCAATAAAACATAACCATTGATATTCTACTAGTCAAATAATCACATGGATGATCAATCTCTATTTTTATAATGAGGGAATGAATAATTCTAGATGTTTTGAATTATACCATCAAGGTCTCATCCAAGACATCTGAAAATGATTAAGGCCTTATCCTAAACCATATCTATTAATGGGCAGGGCCTCAACTAAGTCCAAATTTGTTTTGTCTCATTAGACCAACTGATGCATCAAGGGGCTATATTGGGACCCACCCATAACTTATTAATCTTAATTCATTCCTTATATGCATGGAGAGAAACTTAAACAATATATACATTCATATTGAAACAAAAAAATGAAATGTAAATAACTTTTCCCAAACATGAACACTAATTTGTCAGAGTAATATGGTGAATGGTTTCAGGATAGCACATCCATAGTCAAACTAATCATGAACCATTCAATAAAATATGGTGTATGATATAATAAAATATTATTCCCTATTAAACATAATATTCAACAAGTGTGTTGATATAGAAAAAATTACTCTAATAAAATCATTGGGTAATTCTTGAGATAAATACTCCTATACTTTAAATAGAATATTTCTTTTGGAAAAATAATTTTGTAAACATAGAAGTGAAATAATATATTTTTCTCATAATAAAATGTGTAATTTTTTAAAAATAATGGTTAATAAAATTTGATTATAGAGTTCCCTTTATAATTGGTAAGAATTTGAGAAATTCCATTGAATCAAGATTGTATTTAAAGAAGATTTTTCGAAAGATCCTTTTAAAACAAGTAAATCCCCATAAAATAAAAAAATATTATGGTTTGAAAACATATATAAGAACATTAAAACTGAATATTTAAAGATTAAATAAGAGTAAATATGAATTTAATTGGTATTAATAGAGAAAAATATTAACCTGAAAAAATGGAGGTTCTTGTAGAAAACTGTTACCTTATGTATGAATGTGTTCTGATCTTAAAAACAAGGTCTTGTAATATTAAGATATAATTATTAATAACTTAATACAAAACCTATTATACATGTATTTGATTTATTATTATTTTATTAAGTTTATTTAAGGTCATTTTCATGGGTCAATACATTCAATATCATCTTTTTTGAGTGTTTATTTCATTAGTTTTCATGATTAGTTTTTTTGTATCGATGTTAATTTAAAATGAGAATTGAATTACAGAATTTATGTTACATGTTATTAATGTTCATAAATAAGTTTAAATTATCATGTAATTCGATCTTTTACTTTGGGTTTGGTTAAATAATTATATAAAATTTTAATGATAAATGCTTGGATTAATTTAGTGGTTTTTCGATCACCATAAACTCATTTTGTTTTATAAATTAATACCATGTGCACAAAATGATTCTAGAAAATTAAATAGGATATATTAAATATATTGTGATCTTATTCAACCATAAAATTGGTTTCATGACTAGAATTGAATATGGTAATTGATGTTGAAAACTCGTTGTCCTTGAATGCGATAAACTAACACATCACAGATGGTGTTATCATATTTAGTATAAATTGAGGGGAAATGAGAGATGATGAAGAATTATTGCATTATAATAACAAAATTATATTTAATTTACGGTACTGGAGTTATCATAACATTTAGAGGAAATGAGGTGAGGAAATAAAAAGAAAGAAATGAACTTGAAGGAAAATAAAACAAATGAAAAGAGGAATTTACCTCTTGAGTCCATCTTCCTTAAGAGCCTCTATATGGGAGGGTATTTTGTATTTTAAAGAGACCAATGGCTACTGTACATGGGTAAAATATTGGGGGGATATTTTATCATAATTAATACAGGGAAGAAGGATTGAGAGGAGTGATGAGAAGAGGGATTGATGGGTGGCATTTATAGTGGGGGAGAAGAGGGTTTTTCAATTATTTTAATCATTATTTTATTATTTTAGATCCAAACTATGATTATTCATCATTATTATGTCTCAGAATAGAAATAAGTTCATGTTAGTTTTATCTAATGTTCATTTACATTATCCATGACTCGTGAATGATGCATAAAATCATTTATTTACCATATTTCATAAATTATTAAACTTCACTATTCACCAAAAATTCACGTATTTTGGAAAAATACCTAAAATTCACCCTAAACATTTTTTGACATGTTGAATTAAAATATGAACTCCATTTTATCGATAAAATTCAAAATAATAGAATTTTTTTTGAATAAAATCATTATTTACATGGAAAATAAATATTTTAAATTTAAAATATATTTGATAGTATATTCAAAAAATAACTAAGGTGTCATAAAATTATAATAATTCATAGGAAAAAAAATATTTGTTGGAGAAAAAATTTTATGAAAATTAATTTTGTTTCTAATAAAATTATTAATTTAAAATTGTAGATAAATATTTATTACTCAAAAAAAATATCAACACATAATTATTAATTTTTAAAATATTCACTCAATTTTATATGGTGTCTATATTTTATTTATACTCACATGGGTGAGGTTACTATTCTAAATAGTACATTACTGTACATAAGTCTATGTTACTATTCATAATGGTAAGTTACTCTTCATAAGGGTAAGTTACTATTCACAAAAAATGTAAGTTGATCATATGAGACTCTAAATATCATTCGGATCGCCACAGTGTATGTCAGTTTTTCAAAATTCTGATCACAGAAGTGGAAAAATTATATCTAACAGCCCGGTTATAACTATCTCCAATAAATATTAAAGTGTTTTTTTATAGTCTTGGATTTCAATACATTCTATAATAAATTTATTTATAAATCCTTGTGGGGTTACATTCTTCAACCCTTACAAAAATATTGTCCCCGAAATTACCAGAATGTTACCTCATAAAAAGATTTGGGTACATATTTATCATAAGTTACTCTGTCTCCCAAGTGGCCTCTTCAATTTTATGATTTTTCCAAATTTCCTTTAGTAGCTGAGTCATCTGATTCCTCAACACTTGTTCCTTAGTGTCAAGGATCTGGATAAGATCTTCACAGTATGATAAGTCAGGTTCCAATTCTAGACCTTCAGAATTAGGGACATGCATTGGGTTGGGCATATACTTTCTCAATAGTGAGATATAGAACTCATTGTTTTCTTTAGAAAGTCTAGGTAGCATTACCAAATGATAATCCATAGCTCATATTCTCAATATAATTTCAAATTAGATAATATATTAGGGGGAATGTTTCCTTTTTTCCAAAATCTTATAACACCCTTCCACAGAGTTATATTCACCAAAATATGATCCCCCACATGAAATTAAAAATCCATATTTTATTATCAGCATAGTTCTTTTTCTTTCTTTGAGCTACTTTGATATTGGTTTAAATAGTCTTTTCCTTCGATGTCATTTCCTCCACAAGCTCTAGTCCCATAAGATTCCTTTCACTAACATCATCCCAACGTGTTGGTACACGTCATATCTTTCCATACAATGCTTCACATGGTTCTATTTGAATGCTCTAATTGAAAATATTATCATAGAAAAAATCCACCAAATGAAAATATTGATCCCACATACCTTGAAAATTAGATGAGCATGATCGTAACATTTCTTCTAGTGTTTGGATCATCCTTTTGGAATACTCGTCTATTTATAGATGATAAGAAGTACTCAAATAAAGCATATTATCCAAATCATTTTGAATAATTCTCCAGAATTTCAATGTAAATCATGAATCACAATTAGACACAATTGATAGAGGTTCCCTATGATGTCTCATAGCTTCATTTATATAGATACGTGTATTGAATTCCAATGGAAAAACCTCTCTTATAGCAAGGAAATGTGTAGATTATATAATTATATCCAAAATTACCCATATTGCATCATTCATTCATGGATTTTTGAGTAATCCTGTGACAAAATACATGGTGATATCATCCCATTTCCATGTAGGAATAACTAGATGTTCTATTTCTTCTCTAGGATGTAGTCTTATGGCCTTCACTTGTTGACAAACAAAATATCTTGATAAATAATCATCAATTTCTCACTTCATGTTTTCCCACCATAAATTTTCTTTAAAATAACTAAAATTTTAGCGCTACCAGGATTTATATAAGAATACGAACTATGGGAATCATCCAGTAACTCCCTTTTTAGTTCGTGCATTGTGGGAACACAAATCCTTTTCCCATACTTTATAATTCCATCTTGATATATAAATTCTTCCAACATCCCATCAATCACAACATTAATATTCATTTGAAGATTCTTATCATTAGGTTACTAACATTTAATCCTTTCCAATAAATATGGTTGGGAAACCAATTGAAAATTTAATAATGTTTCACATTCTTTGATGATTACCATGTCCATCCTAACTAGATCCATAAATACAGGATACCTTTCAATCCACATTTTTTTAAAACACCAAGATCCTTCCTTATCAATGCATGATTTTTGTTATTTGCCTCTCTTGTGTGGTAGTGTATAAAGGAATCATAATCCTTGAGTAGTTAGATCCATCACATTTCCCTCATGTTTTTTTAATTCTATGAGAAGATATATTTCATAATCTTGTGATCCTTATATATCTCACATATTTAACCATAGAGATATTGTCTCCATATTTTTAGAGAAAATATCACAGCATCTAACTCAAGATCATGAGTAGTATATTTTTGTTCAGAAATTTTTAATATCCTTGATTCATATGAAATAACTCTATCATTCTAAATAAGGACACAACCTAGTCTTTTCTTTGATTCCTCACTATAGATCACAAAACCATCATTCCCCAATGGTAGATTTAGGTTAGAGAATTCACTAATAAACTCTTTAATTCTTCAAAAAAGTCCTCACATTCGTTTTTCCACACCAACTTAACCCCTTTATGAGTAATCTTGGTTAACGGGTTGGTTGATCGGGAAACATTCTGAACAAAACTCTAATAATAACATGTTAAACCAATAAAACTACATACCTCCATTATGTTCGTTAGTGTAGGCCATTCTTGAACAACATTTGTCTCCAAAGGATCAATAGATATTCCATATTTAGTGACAATATGTTCGAAAAAAGAAACTGATTGAAGAAAAAATGCACACATTCTAAACATCCCATATAATTCATTTCCTCTAAGAGTATTCAGAAAAATGTGCATGTTATTTTCATTATATTTGTAGCTATTTAATTATATGAATATATCATCAATAAATAACACATAAATTTCATTAATATATCCCTTGATAAACCTATTCATTAGATCCATGAAGACAAAGGGTGCATTAGTCAGTCCAAAAGGCATCAATGTAAACTCATAATGCTCATACTTGGATCAAAATACTATCTTTAGAATATCTTCCTTCCTCACATGAAACTGATGATATCCCTATTGAATTACAGTCTTTGAAAAATATTGTGATCCATGAATTTGATCAAATAAATAATCAATGCAAGGTAGGGGAGATGTGTTCATTATTTTTATAGCATTAATCTCCCTATAGTCAGTGCATAACCTCAATGATCCATCTTTATTTTTATCAAATATAACACGGGATCCCTTCGGAGAAACACTAGAGAAAATATATAATTTATCACTCAATTCCTATAGTTTTTTCTTTAGTTCTACTAATTCCATAGTGTACATTCTATAATAATTCTCTGATATAGGCCATGAACTAAGAATTAAATCAATTGAGAACTCAACTTCACGCTCTTGAGGATTTCTAAGTAAATCTTCTGCAAAAACATTAATATATTCTTTCAAAATAGGTACAACCTTGATTTTAACATTTCTTTACTTAATCATATGTATTGATTTATCATCCTCCCCAAGAATTTAATTCATTAGAGATGTTTAGGATAGATCTAGATTAGAATCAGATGGTAATGTTTCTTCCCTATATATAAGGTATTCCATATTGACCTCAAAAATTGTAACTTACGTCTTCTTTCAATATATTTTCGCATCATAATTAGAAATCCAATCCATACCGATAATTATATAAAATTCAATCATCGGTATGATGATAAAATCAGAAGGTGAAGCGCGTTCATATACCATAATGGGGACTCCTAGACATATCTTTGTTTAATTGATACCTCTCTTAGAAGTATTTATTAACAACTCCTTTAATAAATAAAATTGGAAATATCTCATTTTCTCGGAAAACTAGTAAGATAACAAATAATATAATGATTTAGAATAAAATAATGAATATTCTATGGTTGAGGAAATAATTAAGGTACCTACAACCACATCATTATTAACCTCAACCCCAACAATTGTTACAGTATAAGCTTGGCCTTGATCCCTTGGCCTTTTTTAAGGCTCATTTCCTTGGTGATTTGGACAATTATTAGAATAGTGCCCCACCTCCCTACAATTATATCATTGAACATTGATAGATTATTTCTTTCCCTTTCAATCACCATCATGATAGCCATTCTATCCACACTTATATCACACATATTTTCTTTATTAGCAGGCACCATGGTGTTTCCTTCCACAAATATTGCATGTCGAAAAATTTACCTTTTTATTCTTCCCTTTATCCATTCTTTCATATGACACCCTCTTCTTCTTTGGTTTCACATTAATGGCATAATACATAGAGAATTATTTCTCTATCTTGATATGACTTGAAAAAATGTCTTCATATAATGAGAAAATTTGGGATACTATATCCCTTCAAGGATATGGTTTTAAACCTTCAAATAATCAATCAATCTTGCTCATTGTATTAAGTATATAGTCTAATGCGAGACTTGATATCCTTGTGAAGTTGGGTTCAAAATTTTCAAAATTTTCAACTTCTTCTTTCTGAGACTCAATATTTTTCTCTCTATATTAGATTGTTGGTCATGAGGAAAATAATTTTCTAGGAAAAATTCCATGAAATACCTCCATTTCATTTCTTTTATTTCTTCCTCCTCCTTTTTGTTTTCAATTAACAAACACCCATAGTCCATATCTACTGATAAAAAATAAAACTTCATAAAAACCTTCTCTCTTTTGTTACATTCCAAAGAGAGAAATATCTTCTCCAATGAACTTATCCATTTATCTGCTGCGAATGGGTTTGTATTCGTATATAATGATAGAGGCTTTTGTCTTGTAATGCAGTATAACATCAATACTATATATCATAGATTAGATAATCCATATGGGTAAGGTTATTAATCATAACTAGATTCAGTTGTCCCTGTATAGTTATAAGTTACTTAGTACTAGTCATAGCTCCAAATCCAATATCATTCTCCTGCATATTAAGGCATTCCATACATGGGATAAAAGTATTCATGGGGTTTCCATTCCTTACACTATGTTCCATTTCTAAATGATGGAATACACTATATTAGGTTGTGAATCATAATTTTTTATCTCAATATAGAAAAGTACATTTCATAAATTGAAATACAATCCATATTAAATGTCATAATAAGGTTTATTTGGGGAAAAATTTTCATTAACTTCCTTTATAATGATTTATAAAGAATGTTTTAATTATTCTAAGAATATCTGTAGGAGTGTCAAACCAGGTGCAGAGTATGGCCCATTTTTGTGCACTAGTATACCCTAGGTCAATCTGGAAATAGCTTTTCATAATTGTTACTCCTAAGTACATCTGTTCTAGAACCAAGTCAACATGAAGTATACAAACATGGATATATTTTCTAGAAAGATCCTAATAATTAATGCCTAATCAAAATTATAGAATGTTCTTATGTTTTTATCCTCAAATAGTATCTTAGATTTGGGTTCTCTAATATAGGGTTTCTAAATCAAGTTTAATTAGTTTCAACTAAACTTTCTCTGATAACAACTGTAAATACCCAACCCCAGTTGCCCAGAGATGGTGACTTATTTTATTACATTGCAATATAAACAAGGAATTTTAATCCCGAAGGCATGCATAGTTTAGTATATTTTAAAAACAAGATACATATATTAGTTCAGTATTAAGACTAGAAAATAAATACAACAACATAAAAACTTCTTTTGAATCACACATAATCTCTTAGATAGTCCTTGAATGTCATTCATAATATACAACTTCATAACTTGGGGGAAAACATGTGAAATAGGTGGGATCAGATCATTAATAAGGATAAATAATATATCAAAGGAAAATATAAACACTAGGTATGATTAATAAATAAAAATACATTCCTTTTAAAAAATACTTGAGCATAATATTGAAGGGATAAAAATTGGCATAATAATTCCATAAAACATAACCATGGATATTATACTAGTAGAATAATCACATGGAATATCAATATCTAGTTTCATAATTAGGGAATTAAGAATACTATACATTCTGAAATATACTATTACGGCCTCGACCAAGACATCTAAAAAATATTAAGGCCTTAGCCAAAACCATATCTAAAAATGCACAAGGACTCAGCCAAGTCCATATCTTTTTTTTTCTCATGAGGCCTACCGATGCATCAAGGGGTTTTAAAAATCAACAAGCAAAAATTACTAAGTGCAATTAATTCATCATATGAATGGGGATAAACATAAACAATATATAAATTCATATTAAAATTAACATGTGGAATGTAAATAACTTTCTCTATATATAAACACTAATCATTCAGAGTAATATGGTTAATAGTTTCAAGATAGCACATCCTTTTTCAAACTAATAATAAACCATTAAATACAACATGGTATATGATATCATAAAATATTATCCGAATTATATATAATATTATCTAGATTGTTGAAATAGACAAAATTAATCTTATAAAATCATTGAGTAATTATTGAGATAAATAATATTTTACATTGAAAAGAAGAGTTATTTTGGATAAATATTTGTTAAAAAAATTGAAATAATATTATTTTATCTTAATAAGATGAGTAATTTTTCAAAAATAATGGTTTCTAAAAACAGATTATCGAGTTCCCTTGAAAGTAGGAAATAATTGGTGAAATTCCTTTTAATCGAGCTTGTCTTTCAGGAAGATTTTTTCAAAAGATCCTTAAAAAACATGTAACCCACCCTAAAATAAAAAATAATTAGGGTTGGTACATATATATAGAAAATTAAATCATAATTTATGAGGATTAAATAATAATAAATAATAATTGAATAAGATTTAATAGAGACAAAGAGTAACCCGAATGAAAATGGAGGTTTATGTAGAAAATCCTTACCTTATGTACGTATATGTTCCACTCTTGAACATAAGGTCCTGGAATATGAAATTATACTTAATAATAACTAAATTAATAACATAATAGATATGTATTGGATTTATTATAATTTTATTTATTTCAATTATGGTCATTTTTATGGGTTCGTAGATTCAATATGGTCATTTGTGAGTCTTCATTTCATTAGTTTTCATGATCAGTTCGTTTGTATCAATGTTAATTTAAAATGTGAATTGAATTACTAAATTGAAATTATATTTTATTAATATTATTAAATAAGGTTAAATGATCATAAAATTCATTTGGATACTTTGGTGGAGGACGAATCATTAGATAATGTTTACATGATAAATTCTTGGATTAATTTGTTGGTTTTTCGATCACCCCAAACTCATTTTGTTTTATCAATTAATTCCACATTAAAAAATGATTAAAGAACATTACATATGATATATTACATATATTATGATCTTTTTCAACCATAAAAATGGTTTCATGGCTAAAATTGATGATGGTAATAATGTTGAAAACCTAACGTCCTTGAATGTGATAAATTAACACATCTCTGATGGTGTTTTCATTTCTAGTATAAAAGGAGGTAAACGGAGAGATGATGATGAATTATTAAATTATTATAAAAAAATACAGTACATGTAAGTTAATTTAGATATCACAACATTAGGATGAAAGTATTTTTGGGAAAAAAATAAAGAAAGGAACATGAAATAAAATAAAATAAATGAAAAGAGGAATTTACCTCTTGAATTTCCCTTCCTTGAGAGCCTTTGAATGGGATAGGATTTTGTATTTTGAAGATACCAAGGGCTTATGGACATGG